>CM058050.1:11835334-12447112 GCA_030157265.1 Latheticus oryzae
TTCTGAACTAATGTTAAAATTTCAGAATAATAATGTATTTGCCACTTCTTTACATTTTTTAGGATGGATCATGGCTTTATATGTTGGATGCGCATCAGGACAACTTCTTCTCGACGTGGTAAAATTTATAAACTTGGAAATTTTTAGTTTTCTAACTTTTTTTGTAGAACTCAATCATATCTAGAGCTATTTGGGAATCAAAATGGTATGAAATAGACGTAAAAGTACAAAAAGATTTATTGTTTATGTTGATGAGAGCTCAGAAAAATTTTTACATTAAATCAGGTCCTTTCGGTGTCGTTAGCAATACTCTATTTTTATCGGTGAGAAAATAATTTTTATTAAAACAAAACATAAACATATTTATTTCTAGATACTAAAAATGTCTTATTCTATGTTGTGTATGTTGTCTTATGTTTATTGAGAAAATTTTGTTAAACTTAAGCACTGTGTACTTATTTTCAATAATTAAATATATCCAAGTGCATGCTAATTTTTTTATTTATTTGCAAATTGAAGTGCATCCGATTACCAAATTTTTTTAAGATGTAAGCATTGTTAAAACCGAGTATGACATTTTCATAACCTGAAACAACGATTAAATCAAGAGTTCAAACCAAGCAGTTTAATTTACTGAAAGAAAAAAAGAGTATGATAAATTTCCAAGTGGTCCAACTGTAATTCCTAATTTTTTTTGAGATGCAAGTAACATAAAGTGAACATTTTTTTGAAATCTATAATCTTGCCGATACCATTTTGCTTCATATATTTTATTACTAAGTGATTCACTCTGCAAATTACTGTGAATTTTTAGTAAAAAATTCAAAATAAATTACCGCATCGATTAGTTTTTGTCCTCCAAAAGAAGCAATAAACAAAGATAAAATCCATCCGCTGAGGTGAACTATTGCATTCATTGGATAGGTCCCCTGCAAGTAACAATTTCATACAAGAAATTAAATTTTGAATAATTTTAATACATCAATGAATTGTTTCTCTAAACAACCACAAATAGTTGCAGTCATTAAGAAATGAACAAACATCAAACCCGAAAAAGCGTTGTCAAGACGTGATGACATACTGAAAACACAACACACTTAAATTCTATAAAATAATTGAATTATTATTTACTCTAAAATTTTTTGGTGGTATTGAATGCATCTCTTTATTTTTCTTTGAAACGTATAAAAGTCTTCTGAATTAAAAGCTTCTTGAATCATGTTACTCAAATGTTCTATTCTCAAAATGACATGTTGGGCTATTTCTAGAGCGTGAAAAAATATTGATAAATGCACTCTGAAAAATAGTATACTTGATAGGCAAACGTAGAAAAATAATATATGAAAAACAGGAAAATAGTTAATGCCAAAAGGCATCCAGATTGGATACATCAAACCACACTTTTCATCTAGATTTTTTTCTTGATTTTCTTGTTCACAATTTGGTTTTTGTAACAGTTTTAATATATTATAAATTAAAGTACCAACAGTTGGGTATAAGAAAGCTATCCATGACCATATATTTAGTTTTTTGTTCAAAGCTTCGAAGTTTTTTGGTTTTCCAAAGTTTTTGAACTGAGATAAATCATACAATAAAATAGCTATATGTTTTTGTTTTTTAATGTAGACTGCTGCCATATAAGTTATACCAGTTGAAGAGGCAATTACTGCCATGTCTTCAGTAATAAACAAATCAAGATGTTCTAAAAATGAGAAATCAATTAACAAACTTGAATTTGATATAATTAGTAACTGTAAAGAGTCATCATAAGATGTATGAACGTCGACAAAGGGAAAACTGCGTATGTTATGAAGAAAGTGTATGCTTTGAAATAATACCATTTCCCAGGATTCATCTCTTCTTCAAATTTAGGCCAAAGGAAACTGAACTGCATATTTCTTCTTGTTACTCTGCATATTACAATTCTATTCCTATCTTTCTTCATTCTGAAAATATTTTGTTGAGTTATGAATTCATGTTATGAAAATTATAAAAATTAAACATCAAAATTTATAAATTCTATTATATTTGTGAAATAAAATCGAAAACTTGGCTATAAATGTTCACTACTAACTTAGATGAAAAACACAACTTAATATTTCTTCACTTTTAATCTAAAACAATCAAACCTCTTATTGCTAAGAAGGTTTTTTCACATATGCTGTGACACTTAAGTACCTAAAGCAATATTCATTGATTTGCTATTTCAAGAATTGAATGCATGCATGATTTTTCTCATGATAACATAAAAAATACTGTTGTTTCATCAGAACAACATGCAATTTTGGTATCTGATGAGTGGTTAGCAAAATATAATTTTTTCTACCCCATACTAATTTGTACAAACCAGCTAGTAGTTTCATTGGAAGGAAATTCAATTTACTTAGTTCGAAATATCGAAAACCAATTAAATTTGGACCACATGTAAGTAATTACTCACTTAATGAATATAATAGAAAAATATAAATATAAATTAATAACAAGTGTTAAACTAAAAAATATATGAAAAAATTTACACTTGAATAAATATAAAAACGATATTCTTTTAAATAACGTGTTTGGATATATACTTAGATGCATTTTTTTAATAGATTTAAAAATCATTTTGTAATAATTTGTTGAAATTATAGCACACACACTGTTAAGGAAAACAGAAGCAAACAATTCTTGTTTCGATATCCGTAATTAGAGTATTGCGGCCTATTATTTTAGCTCTCTGTGATTATCTACTTCGTGTTAGTACAATTGAATAAACAGTACCAGACAAAGAATCTTCTGTTATAAAGACGATAATGTTTTTTTCATCAACTCCCAAAACGCCAAATACTGAGCAAATTATCGAATCAAAACATCATATATTTCGGATAACTGTCCAGCTTCAAATTTTTTTTGCTTTTTAAAATTATTTAAAATTTATATGTGATTTTAATTTATTGTTAGATGAAATTATGTAATTGATATAAATTTTACCATCAAAACTTATTAAGTACTTGAAAATTTATGAAATTTAGGTAAAAATGAATGTTTTCTAAAATATGTGAATTGTTCCATTATTCTATACAAGTAAAAAGACTTTAGTTTAGTTTTTGCTATCGATGTATTTTCATTCTTATTTCTATTTCCTGCAAGATCTAGATTTAAATAATCATTTCCGTGTTGAGAATTAATGTTTATAATCGGACTATTTTTTTGTTTATGAATTTAGAACGCATAAAATAGAATAAGACATTTTCATCACCTAGAAATTTTTATCATTATTATACTGCTCTCTTTGATATTCTCAAAATAAAATCATACCGAAACAAAGAGTGTAAATGATATTACACCAAAAGGTCCAGCAGTTATCAAAAGTGTTTTTTGTGAACGAAGTAACATAAAAGTTAAATCCTTTCTTAAATCAACTTCTGCCTTATACCATTCAGAACACCAAATAATAATTGGGAGAGAATCTGCCTAGAATCACAGCTTCAAATATATTTTAAATTGTTATAATTTTTTTACTGCATTTATGAGTTGTTGTCCACTAAAACAAGCAACAAAAAGAGCTAAAATCCATCCAAATACATGCACAGCTGCACACAAAGAATTGTCACCCTTAAATTATAAATAAAAGTAAAACGTTTGAAAAATTATTAAATAACATACATCAATCAGTTGTTTTTCCAAACAAGCGCAAACTAAAGACGTCACAGTCAAATGTCCAAACATGCTGGTTGAAAAACAATCTCGTAATCTTGCAGCTAATCTGAAGCATTTATTAATATTATTAACATATTTTCTAAATGACTCTTACTGTAAAATATCCGTGTGATAAATTATACATTTTTCAAGCGTTTTCTTTCTCTGCTCATAAGTCCATTCCTGTCTGAAACAATTCGTAATCATTTGTTCTAGATGTTTAATTCTTATGACAGTATGATTAACTAGTTCCATCGCAAAACAACTGATTAATAAAACCATTTTCATTAATATTTGCGTAGATACAAAAATATAAAAAGAAGCTAAATGATAATATGGAAAATTGTCAATATTAAATGGTGTCCAAACTGGGGATACAAAACCACAAGTTTCATGCCATCCTATCTCAAGACTAATTTTTTCACATTCTTTTTTGCGAGATAATCTTAGCATCCAATAAGATGTAATCCCAAAAAACCCATATAAAAAAAATCCAATAGAATATCTACCAATTTTTTTCTCCATTTGTCTTAATCCAGGTGGAAGACCAAATCTATCAAAGTTAGATAAATCTCGCATAAGTAAAGCAATTTTTGGTTGATTTTTTACAAAAGCAAAAGCAGTGTAGTAACAACCACAAAAAGCAGTCAGTCATTGTCAGCATGCATGAGAACTGATAATCCCCAAGGAATCGTTATTGAAATAAATAGTAAAACTCTAATGTAGTACCATTTTCCAGGATTCATCTCATTTTCTTCACTAGGCCATATTAAACTGAATCTCAAAATTTTTCGATTAATTTCACCAATGGTTATAGGAGATTTGTTTTTATTTTCAATTGTCATTGTTAAGAAATAATTATAAATTATAATTATAAATAATAAGAAATAAATTGCAAATTATTTTATAATTTAAGAAAGAGAATCTTCCACTAAGACAGACAGATCTTTGTCGTAAGATAAATTAAAAGAGAGAGAGAGCTTTTCTAGCTTATTTTTATAGGAAAATTAGAGCGCATGCAATTATCCGAAAACTGCTTATTTAATTTTTTTTCTCAATTATTTCTTACTCTTTAGTATGCTGAAATTTTTATTTACATTTAGATCGATTTAATGATCATTTTTCTGTAAAGAAAATGTTACTTTAGAAATGTTTCTCTTATTATGATTCATTTTAGGAAGTGGGATTCTATCATATAAATGAATCATCTATCACTTTCATGGACAACCGACAAACTAACTTTGTCGGTTTGTTTGTCAAGTATTCAGCAAAGAAACGATTTCTGATGTGGTAAAATGTTTAACAAAGCTTGATTTTTTTTTTTGATGATCGCCTAAAAGATTTTTTATTGTCTTTTGACTATAAGTTTAGTCAAGTCCGGCAAGTTTATCAAGTCCGTACCGAGATTACTACAGTTTCTTTACTAAAATGTTTTTTGTTCAAATTTCAATTTACACTATGATGTCTCGATGACATGAAATGATAAAAATTTGAAGACGCATCGACAAAAATTTTTAGTTTGATTAAATTTTTTGGGTTATAAAAGTGGAACACTGTTTTTTATTTATATTTTTTTTAAGGAAAAAGTACCAGTGGTTGACCGCGTCCGAGTCTTTGACACTAGAATAATAGTTATGTTTTTCGAAACATCGCAGTAAATGACACCTACATTACAGTCAGATTTGTAAAATTTCTGAACTCTAGAAAATTTAGTTGATCAGCTCAATCTTAACTAAAAAATTTGCTGAAATACAACCAGTTGAAAAACCTTCAGTTGCTAAAATTTTTATTGAAGCAAAAGTTAATAAGAAATGTTAAGTATATAAATATACAATGTACATACTGAACTAACAATTGTATTTTACAACTTTTATCAGCTTTGAATAATAGCTGAGAATGTACAAAAAAATTTTAGGCGCTTAAATACTAGGACATGTTGCACACCGACGAAATTTTTTTATAACCGATTTAATATTAAACAAATTCGAAATATTGTTTCAATAGTAACTGAGCATAAATTTGAGAAAAATATATTTACAAAAATCTTTGCTACAATCCTTTTTCGCTTAAGGTGTCAATAACTAGAATTTATCCTAGTTTTTAATCTTATGTTAGTGTAAATAATGAGCATTGATAAATGATTTATTTTAGAATTTATAAATTTATATTTTATACATCAAAATACAAAACTGCAGCTTTGAATTTGTAATAATCAACATCTTGTAGAATTTGTGTATATTTTTTTTTAATATAAATGAAATTACTTCAAATCATGATTCTTTATTAAGAACAACGAATCAAAAATTCAATCAATGACAAATTTAACTTTAAGTTATTCATGTTGGAATACGAACATCTGCAGGCATACAGTCCTTCCACATTAAACATAAACTAAACTATGATTATCTCTACCATCTACTACATTTACAAATTATAGTCACATACACAATGTCTAATTTCCTAAAAATTATTTATAAAAATATTCATATCTATAAATGTTTATTATTTCTTATTAGATATAATTAACATGTAAGAGCATCTAAACATTAAAAAATTATCACTTAATAATTATATAATAAACCATAAATAATAAAAAGTCAAAATAAACAAAGTATACAAATTACGTATTCAGCTGGCTTCAACAGATTCCTCATCGCATTCGTCAAACACTTCATCTTCATATTCATATTTACTATAATCTTTCTTTTCCTCATTCTGTGTTTGCTTTTCTTTTATTGATATACTACCCTTTTCTATATAAATACATTCACTGTTACTCTCGGGACTATCTATTTTCTCTACTTGAATAATCGCATCTTTTTTCTGCGGTTTATCTTTCTGAACAACATTTTTTCCTTTAATTTTAACAACCTTCTCTTGATTTTTAACCTCTTTATTGTTTCTCTCATATTTAACATTTTCAGCGTAATTTTTTGCAGAATAAACTCTTGTCACTAAATCTGTACTGCTATAACAACGATTAGTACGATTTTTACAAGACTTTGCTCTCGGTCTAGGTCTTTTGAGATTTTTTATTTCTTGCGCAAGTCTGTCAATATTATTACTAAAATGATTTGAAAAAAATTATAGCTGAATTAAGTTTTATCGAGCATAGAATACTTACTGTTTCTTTTTTAAGACAGTTTCAGTTTTCTCTTGACTGTTTTGTAACAAAGCTATTTTACTTTTTAAGAAATCAACTTCCGAGATCATATCTAAGAAATGAAAATGGAGCTGTTGGATTTCTTCATGAGGACTTTCACAAAAAAGCTCAATTCTTTCAAGATCACTTTCTGGACTTGACTTTCGAGAGCTTGTTTGGCGAGACGATGGCGATCTTTGATTGTTCTTAAGATTTTCAATTATTGACAGAAGATGATCGCGGGAAAGATTTCTGTATTGGTCTATAAACAAAAAAATATTATTAAACACTTGAAAATAGTTAATTTTTGCTTCACCCTTAATATCTGAAGTCGATGGCTCTTTACTTTTACTGCTACTACTACTCTCGTCTTCTTCTTGTATAAGATAAGCATCCCTGATTAAAGTAGATTCAGCTTCTTGAAGCCCCGAAGTCCAAGATATTATTTTATTTTTCTTCTTTTTTTCTTCCAGAAGACTGCTTTTGAAATTTCCGTTTTTACTACAAGGGACTTTCATTTGAATCTGTCTTATTTTACTATCAAAATCTGAATGTTCCGAACATTTACATTTTCCATTATGTGAGTATAATTTTGTTACATCTAACTGGTTTTGGAGCCGTCTAATTATAACATCTTTTTCGCGAAGAATATCTAACAATTCGTCATTTTTCTCTTTTAAATTAAGCACAAACAAAGCGCTTCTTTCGTTCAAAATTTTGCGAATATCACTTGTCTATAAAATAAATTTAAAGCAAATTCTGCAGCAAAAGCATTAATTACCTGTCTTGGATTTAGAAGAGTATCCATTTCCTTTTCTCTTCGGATGATTTCATTTTGTAATTTACGAATTTTAACTTTCAATAAATTATTTTCAGTGCTGACGTTTGACAATTGTTTTTTCAGATGAAAAATTTCGTCACGCAAATCTTCGTCAGTCTGTAAATAGCAATTTTGTAAATTCTTACTTATTTACATTTGAATAAAATATTACCTCGTCTCGATACATTATAAATATTTAATAATAAAATAAGCTTTTAGAAAATATGGGGGTTTGTATAAATTGTAAAATATCGATAAAACAACGCTCTTGGCAACACAGCTGAGCTGAAATATAAACATAAAAATGTTCTATCTATTTTGTACACTACTAATAAATTTGAATTTAATCGAAACTTTTAATAAATGTTGATAATTATATTTATTTATTGTTTTTTTTTACTTATTTTTAGTTGTTCAAATTCAGCGCCGTTTACGCACGCGTGTTAGCTTGATATTTGACAATTGACATTTGGCAATCGACAATCGACAGTTGATATTATTTAGCTTTTCTTAAAATAGTTTCAGATTAAAAATCCATGAAATGGTTGTGGAAAAGACCCCATTTTCGAGTAATGCTCTCGAACAATTTGTTTTATTAGCAAAATCCACTAAAGGGGCTGCATGTACAGAACTGATAAAGCAGGTGCTAGAAGCCCCCGGTGTTTATGTTTTTGGCGAGTTACTTCACATGCAAAACATAGAAGAGGTAAAAACATCAAAATCTACTTTTCCGAATTTAAACGATTAGTTTCAGCTTGCAAATACACCCCAAAAACAGTATTATAATACTCTGAACTTATTTGCTTATGGAACATACAAGGAATACATTGCTAACAAAAACGAATTTATCGAATTAAGTTGTGCACAGAAGAAGAAATTACAACATTTGACAATTGTAACTTTAGCTACCAAGTCAAAAGTATGTTTTCGTTATTTTTGTTGAATTTTTTTGACTTGGGTTTTCAGTGTATACCATATAATAAGTTATTAGAAGAGCTAGGGATTACAAATGTCCGCGATTTGGAAGATTTAATAATTGAGGCAATCTACGCCGATATAATCCATGGAAAATTAGATCAGAAAAATAGTCAGTTGGAAATTGATTATGCCATTGGCCGTGATATAAGACCTGAAGATATAAATGTTATTGTAAATTGTCTTCAAGACTGGTGTTCAGCTTGTGAAGGCGTCTTAGCATGTGTAGAAGCTCAAATCCTTAGAGCCAATGCAGAAAAAAATCGATCGATTATGAGAAAATCAGAAGTGGAACAAGAGGTTTGTTTGTGGTAATTAATCGTTTCTTTTCTTTTTAATCAATTCTGTGTATAGATCAGTAATATAAAAAAGACCTTGAAAACTCAATTACAAGAACGCTCTGATGGTGCTGACGAAGCAATGGCTACAGACAATCGTGAAGCAGCTGCTTCAAGCGAAAAAGGAAAGAAATCAACAAAAATCAAAGGTATAAGGCATAGCAGTAAGTTTTGGCTTAAATCTTGAATACGTAATAATTTCCCTTTACTAAGATGTCGCAATTTTTTATAAGATGACGTAAGTGTATTTAATTGTTGTACTGTAGTGATAACTTCAGTGAAATTCTTGCTTCTTGTCAAGACAACAACTAATAAAATATATATCATATGGATGCATTTTAATATGCACAACCTATCCATGATCCTTTTTATTTTTTATTTTATTTTTTTGGCATTTTTTATTGATAATTATTCAGTTTGTGGAATTTTTTTCAAGTTGTAATCATTGTTTTTCTAGGACTAAAACTTAGTCGCTGATGTGACGGCATCACGTTTGGATTCTGTCATTATGGTAACATCCACTTGGTTGGTTCACTTGTACTACTTTATGAACGATTTTGCTGTAAACTTACTTTTGGATTTATAATTGTGATTAATAAATATACTTCTTAAGTGTGTTTTTATACTTGCATTCAAAAGTGAAGTAGGAAGTAAAATTGTAATGCGCTGTTAAATTCTTCCAATAAAATTGTCTTGAGTACTACTTCTAATCGTTTTATCTTATTCAAAAAAATACTATGCAATTTAAGGTTTTATTAGACTTCACTTTGTATACGAAAGAATACATGCAATGTATAACTGGTTGCCTATATAATTGAAACGTTATACATTTCTTACAATATATTCCGTTCTTTCAAACCTTATAAACTATCGTTACAGTATTAATTAGCATATTTCTGATATTGCCGATTTATTTATTTTTCTCAAAAAAATGTTCAAGATTCATAATGTGTAATGTATCAAAGGCAGTTTTATGGTGCAAAAAAAAGCCGAATAAACTTTTCATACATTCAGATAGCAGTACACCGAATAAGACATTTTCAAAACCTAAAAGAATAAATTCAAACTTCTTTACTATCTAATTCAGTAACACTTTCAAACCGAAACGAATAAAGGATACGATAAAACATCCAAAGGTCCTGCAGTCATATGTAAATTTTTCTGGCTTCTCATTAAAAAAAAACGTATATCTTTCCTTAATCTCACGTCAGCGCAATACCATTTTGAAAACCAAATAGTTTCAGTAATAGTTTCACTCTGAAAAAAAATGTTATTTGTATTCAAATAGAAAAGGAACATACAGCATTAACAAGGATTTGTCCAGCTACGCAAGCCAAAAGCAGTGGCAATATCCAACCTATAAAGTGCAAAGCTGCACAAATTTTATCATCCTGAAAAGTACAAGGTTTAATTATACAGGATGTATGTCCCACGAACAAATGCAAATATTTTAACCATAGATTAAGAATAAGAAATTAATCAACCCGAATTTTTTACTTTTTCAAAAAAACTTTCCAGTTTAGAATTATTGGCCGTTAAAGATAGCCACGAAAATAAACATTTATTGTTTTATCTCCGAAAATACTTGACCAATTTCTATGGTCTTGGCATACTGACGTTATTTTAGTCCATCACTTAGCACTATAATTTGTAGTACTGTAGATTGTCCTAAAAGAGAGTTATCGGGCTCCCTTGACATTAATTTCTTGATAACTTTTCAGCACAAATTAGTTTATACTTACCATTACAATAGTTTGAAAGCCTATTCAATTTAGAAACTTTTTTATTTCTTATCATTTTTTCTAAAAACCTATCGTTTTTTCAATTCAAATAGTTTCAATGCTAATAGTGACTCCATCGTTATGCATTTTTTAATTTTTTTACTCGAAAACGATTTCAGAAAAAATAATAAGAGATAAAGAAGTTTCTAAATTAAATGAAATTTTAAGTTATCATAATGGCATGATTGAATTTAAATGTGCTGAAAAATTATGAAACAATTCTAAGGGGGCTCGTAAAATCCCCTTTAAAAACACACTCCATTAATACAAGTTACACCACTGAATGATGATTGGAAAAATAATCCCATGCCAAATTTCACAGAAAAATAAAAAAAATAAATGTCTGTTTTAAGGATCATCTTCAAGATTTTCAGTTCTTAATCTGTGGTAATATTTGCACTTGTTTGTGGAACATCCTTTATTTCATACGTCGATAAATTGCTTCTCAAGACAAGCACAAACTACAGATATTAATGCAACATGAACAAACATTGTTGATGAAAAACAGGCATTCAGCTCAGCTGACAAACTGAATTATAGAATAATTAAAATTTTAAGAAAGTCTGAAATTAAAGTTCTTACTTTAAAATTTCTGTATGATATAAAATACATCTCCTTAGATTTTTCTTACAAATTTCGTAGTCCTTACACTCGAAACATTTTAAAATCATAGAATCCAAATGCTTTATCCTTAAAATAAGATGTCTAGTTATTTCATATGCCAGAAGAATTATTACAAGTCCAGGCTTAAAAATTAAATGTACAAAAAAGAACGAATAAAAGAATACCATCCAATAAACAGTTGTATTGCTTGTGTCAAATGGAACCCAAAATTTGACAATAAGTCCGCAACATTCATTTAGCTTCTTTTCGACATTATTCCCTTCACACTGAGACTTTTTTAAATACTTGACCATAGCATACACATTAGTCGCACAAACAGAATAAACAAAAATAGCGTTTGATATTATCCCTAAAAGTTTTTCTTCAGCGTCAAAACCATCAGGTTTACCAAATTTTTCAAAGTTTGATAAATTCTGTAAAAGAGTTATGATTTGAGAGCGTTTGAAAATAAAAGTGAGTAAGATGTAATAAACACCGAGAACAGAGATTACACCTGCTAAATCTTCACTAATTGGTATATCTAAATTATCTAAAAATAATAATAATTCAATTAAATGTATAAAAAAATGAGAAATACAGTTTATAGTTTGTAAGAGATGTAGAAATACTGATATAAGCAAAGACGATGTAGTCACAAAAAATGTTATTATTCCAATGTAGTACCATTTTCCTGGATTTAATTCGCGACCTGAACTTGGCCAAAATAGAACCCACTTCAAGTTTCGTCGGCTTATACGGCATATTAAAATTTCAGGATTATTGGCCATATTGGTACAATTAAACTAAAACTAGATATAAAAAATAATAAGTTTCGATAAAATAAAATAATTAACTTAAAACTAAGGTATTTTTTAATATTCTCTCAGGATTTAACAACAATCAATTTTCAAAGGTAGTACGTTAATGACAGTCTCTCGTGTATAATATTTCACTTTATGATTAGTTTGGACTCTGTATTAAAATGACGATTTTCCTTTATATATCTCAAAATTGTATATGCAATAGCAATTTTAGCATCAATTTTCTATAACATTAGATTATACATTTCCTGTGTAAGTTTTATTCTATTTTTGCTGCTTATTTATTCAAAGTTTAAGTTCGTATGTAAGAAAACTAATAACCAGAAAAAACGACTGAAACTGTGTTTTGTTTTTGTTTATTTTTTTAGGCAGAATCATCTTAATCCATCTAATTAGTTATTGCAAGAAAAGTGGAATCCAAAAGAAATAAACAAAATAAATAGATTTGTATCCACTGGTTTATGATATTTTATTTTCCTTTACTTTCAATATAAAATTAAGTAAAAAGCGTTATATATTGAAACAATAATGGATTTGATTTTGTCAATGCAAAAATCATTATTTATTTAAACAAATTGATTAATTCAAGAAAAAGTTGGTGATGAATTATTTAAACTGTGTGTAAGCAGTAACATTGCTCCAATTTTTTTGTTCATTGTTTTCTGATTGTATTAACAATCAACAAATACTACGTTATTATGACTAGTGTCTACGTTCATACTTTATCAGCAATTTTATTATTAAAGTGTAGTCTGCAATACCCTTTGCCTACTATAGAAATTAAAATATCGTCGTCAACTCCAAAATTAGTAAGTAAATATTCAAGCAATAACAAAGTATACATTTGAATAATGAAAAAATATTGTTGTTAACAAAAGATTGTGAATATTGATTCTATTTTCAGGAAATTCTAGACATATAGTCGTACTGATACAATCATTAAATCTTGAATTATATTGTTAAATAAGAGTATTAAATAATTTTCTTCCAAAACAAAACCTCAAACCCAAAATTTTTACATTCATATTTATTACGTTTTAAACAAGGAACAATCACAGGATGTCCTAAGTTTAAAAATTATGACAACGTTTACTCACGAGAGACCTTGAAACTGCATAGATTCGTCAAATGCCCTAAAGAGTACACAGTTCAATTACATAGTACGCAGATTTCTGACATTCTGTCAGGATTCTACTGTTTGGTTCAACTGATCGAATTGGAGACTTCGGGAATCTGTAGTTGAACTGTATTTTTTCACCCTAAAAACAATTACGTTATGATTTTTTTTTATTCTCAGTTGGATTTCCTTAAAAAATTCGGGTATATAGAAGATGATATCACTGCTGGAGCTCTTTACACAGAGGAGGGAATTTCTGAAAAAATAAAACTTGTTCAAAAATTTGGAGCTTTAAATGAAACTGGCATTCTTGACAATGCAACTCTGGCGGTAAAATAAATCTAAAAATAATGAAAAAAAAATTAGTTTATATTTTTTATTATTATGAAAGCTCATGTCATCTCCGCGTTGCGGCGTCCCTGATATTATACGAAACAGACGACAAAAACGCTACGCTTTTGGCTCTGAAGGATGGAAAAAAAACAAAGTAACATATTTGTAAGTTACATTACATTTACATTAAAAATTTTAATCATCATTTTTCTAAGTATTGCTAACTGGTCACCAAAACTCGGCGAAGAATCTGTATCAAAAAGCATCAAAGCAGCTCTAGACATCTGGGCTAGATACAGCCGACTGGAATTTCGTCAAAGTTCTACACCTGACGCTGATATAATTGTTGCATTTGGAAGTAGCTACCATGGTGATAGATATCCTTTTGATGGTCCAGGGTATATTCTAGCTCATGCATTTTTTCCATACGAAGAAAGTGGATTTGGTGGTGATATTCATTTTGATGCTGACGAAAACTGGATTGAACTGAAACGCGGAGAAGAGAAAGACGGCATGGATTTTTTTACAGTTGCTCTCCATGAACTAGGACACTCTTTAGGACTGTCACATTCAACAGTAGTCAATTCGGTTATGTTTCCATATTATAAAAATTATGGAACATATGAAGATGCTAATTTAGGCTATGATGATATTCTTGCTATGTATGAGCTATATAGTGAGTTTTGAAACTGAATTGGGATTACAAATAGAAAATTGGTTATTGCAGTTCGTAAAAATTCAAATCATGAGACCACAAGCTCGACTAGTACTCCGTACACTGAGGAATATTCTACAGATTCGATAGAAACGTCTTCTGTGTTCACCACCGAAGCAGTTCAAACCACAACAATTCTCTTTACTTATGAAACAGATTATGAATCGGTTGAAGTTCACAAAACTCATGAACCTACACATAATATTCCCCCGACAAATTCTCCTAACTTACCAAATATCTGCGATGGACGCTTTGATGCAATTGCAGCTATCAGGGATGAAATTTTTATTTTCAAAGAAGAGGTACATTTCAAACACTAATATTAAATTTTTCCACTCTCAATTTTAGTACGTCTGGCGTTTGAAAGAAATGACCAAAATACTCCCCGGTTATCCAATATTAATAAAAAAAATGTTTCCTAAATTACCTGAAAATGTAAAAAGAATTGATGCAGCTTATGAAAGGCCTGACGGAATGATTATTCTGTTTACAGGTAAAGGGAAAAATATTTTCAATTATTTTGATTTCTGACAATAAAAGTAGGTAATCAGTTTTGGGTTTATGACGGAAAAGAATTCGTAGAAAATAGTCCACAAAATCTTTCCTTTTATGGGGTACCAAAAACCATTGATAAAATCGATGCGGTCCAGGTTTGGGCCAAGAATGGTGAATGATTCTGTTTATTTTTTATCTTGTTAATATTGTGATATTTAAGGCAAAACTTACATTTACAAGAACGACCGATTTTGGAGATATAACGAAACTACGAAAAAACTTGATGAAGGATATCCAAAACATATAGAAAGATGGCGAGGTGTTCCACAAGATGTAGATGCAGCTACAACGTGGGGAGGTAGACATATTAGAGTGCTATTAATCGAGAAAAAATCCTTTTTCTAATTTACCTACAGGGATCACATATTTTTTCAAGGATGATCTCTATTGGAGATTCAACAATGACTGGATTATGGTCACGGAGCAATCACCATTACCTTCACCGCAATTATGGTTAGGATGTCCAGAAGATGAGCGAACTTTGTTGCGATTTAGAGAACAATAATAGTAGCAGATGGAATCTATGAACCAGTGATTAAGTAAATAAACAAATAAAAATAAAATTTACAAAGAACTGTTACATTTTATTTCCTGTTTTCTATGTTGTTTCTAATGTTCAGTAAAACAGATTTTTTGAAAATCATTTGAGTTTCCTAAACGTCAAAATAGACAAAAACATTCAAAAATTGTCTGAATACTAATTAATTGTAACTACTTGAATACTATGAAAAAAAAAAAACATTTTATTGTATATGCAATTATCCTGAAAAAAATAAAGAAATATAATCAAATTTTGCAAGAATGTTGTTTTAAAGAATTTACTCGAATTTTGAAGACTTTACTTTAGCAAATGCCCTGCCTAAGGTATTTTAATCTTTTGTAACATATCCTCTGATTATATTGTCAAATCTCCCAAGTTCAGATTAGTTTGACTTTATTAGTTAAAATTAATAATATATTCAGTCCTACAATAGTAGCATTTACCAAACAATAAGAAGGGATAATTAATGCTAGCAAGTGGATTTCCAAAAAACGTCGATTCCTGTAAGATGAATTCTATTACCATTATAGATGGAAGTCCATGTAAATATTATTCTTTTCATCTTTTAAAGTCATTCTATAACGGTTTGTGTACGAGAATAAAATAAGTTCTGTCTATATCAGTAAACTGTGAAATTCCTAAAATTTACAATTTGAGATATCTTCCTGCAACAGAAGACGTACCAACGCAAGGACTTGGAAATTATCAGCTTAGCAAAACTGAAACTAATTTTTCACAAATGCAATATAGGCAACAAACAATACAATAAATTATCCAATAACAGAAAAACTTTCTAGCCAATACTGAAGAATCGTTTGTTGATCGCAAAATTTTATTAGCTACGTTCAAATTTTATTCACATTTTATGTGCGATTACTGGGTAGAGTTCAGGTCAGGGCAGGTTAGGACAGTTCAGTGCAGATCGTCTCATTTTTGTAAATTGTGCATTTTAGTCTCTTGTTTTAAAATGTGTTTTTACAAGCACAATGTTAATTGAATTAATGAACACAGAATAAAAAACATTTGTTTATTAAAATAAAAGTTTAAAAATAAAAATACATTTCAATATAAATATGTATAGCATATTTTACCAACATGGAAGACATTATTGATCTTGCTGCTGATAAGGCACCTTGTAAAATTTTCTTATAACTAAAAGATCAACAACAATTTATCTAGAATAATGCACATAAAAAATAACGCTATATACAAATAATACGTTTTCATTAAAAAATAAATGGCAAACTTGAAGAAGGACCTTTTTTTTAAATTATCACAATATACAAAATCGCTTATTGCGTGGATTGTTAATTATTACCAAGGCCTCCATGGCTTTTCATCAATCGGTTCTTCGCATTTCCTCACAACCAGGGATAATGGTTTAGGTTCGTGATTATATACCCCTTCCGGTTCCGGACTCTGACTCGGTGAATAATTCGATGGAACAGACGACGCCGCTGATGCTGTCGACGCCGTTCTTTGTGGAATTGGCACTAATAGAGGTAGCGGCGACGAATTACTATTACTTTGAGAAGACGCCGCAGTTGACGGCAGCACTAAAGCAATATCTCCATTAGGTAGCCTTGTCGGCACCAACTGAAACCCACTTCCGCTTCCATTACTCAGAATAATTCCGTTGTTTTGCGCCACTTCGCTGCCGGAGTTCGAGACAATGTGCACTTGCACTTGTGGCACTTCTTGCGGTTTTGAACCCTGATTTAAACAATTGGCGAGATGTTGAAGTAATCGTCGTTTTATTATAGGGTCTAACCCTGGAAAACGACCCACCTCAGTGGCACATTCGCTGAAACCTGCTCGAAACTTGCTAACTACTGAAGGGTCAGTTGCCACAGACATGGCTGCTTGTTGGCGTTGGAGGTTTTGCAAGTGTTTGACGGTCATTTCGAGAATATCGGCTTTCTCCAGCTTCGAATGACGAGCCGGCTGCAAAAAAGGAAAAATGCGTCATTTTCAACTGACTCATTCAGGTTTAATTTCGCATTTTATGCTAATTTTCTAATCAGGATTTAGGTTTATTCGACGATTGTGCTGAATTGTTGACAATGGAATGGCAATTACGTGGAAAAACTGAATAATTTGCGCATTTATAAGAGGAAATGGTTAGTTTTGAATTTCTTGAATATTTTATTCTACGGATGAAATGTGCGATGTGCTTTTGGCACTCTTTTCAGATAATGGTGCAATTTGTACGCCTCATACTTCAAGTGTAGGATTGCCGCATGACCATTTTTGTTCCGGTGTTGTACGTGTGTGAACTCCCACGTATGTGAAAGAGAACCATGAGAAGGAACAAACAGCATGACTTATATTAGCGTGAAATGACTTTTTCACGTATTTAGAAAACGCTTTCAGAATTTTTACACGTCAAATCTAGATTTACCCAAAGCGTTAGTAAATATTTATTTATCAGTTTTTTTTCTCTCAGGCAATCAAATAGTAATCTTCAATCAAACACATGGCAATATGAATAATTTTCAAATTACATTTTATTTACTATTTACTTTTTTGGGCGATCAAAGATCAAACACATCCATTTCAAATAATTACATTATGTAAATCAAATTTACCATATCAGTTAGACCTTATTTAAATGACATGTGAGATAAATGTAAAATTTTTCATAAGGAACATGGAAGATTTTACATTATTTGCATATGGATTAGATTTAAATAGTTTACATAAACTTAGCTAATTGTTACACCAAATACAGTAATAAAATCCGTTTTTAGTAATTAACGCAAACTTATCAAAATTTTTATATTCCCCTTCATATTAAGTTTTTAAAAGTCACGGGAAAAAACTTCTCATTAGTGTTGAGATTTTACGGTTTAATTCCAAGCTTTGATGTTTCAGTTTTTCAACGACTATTAAAAGAGAAATAACTGTTGAGAATTTGTTTTAATTTAAAAAAAATTAACTTTTTCAGTTCTGAAATTTAATGTTTTAATGTTAAAGTGGCTATTACGTAAATTATGATCAATTTTGTACATAGTGCGAATAAAAATCCTTCAAAATTTTCAAGGTTTATCATTAAGATTTGACCACCCAAAATGCGGTAATCTTAAGTCAATTTTTTTGTTGACATTAAGCTTTAATTAGTATTTTATTTTATTATTATTAAATAAACGCAGACAAATGGTATAAAGTGAGAATGTTGTTAACTTACGTCTTTTTTCATTGCGTCCAAAATGAGCGTCTTCAATTCATTTAAACTGTTATTAATGCGCGCTCTTCTCCGTTTCTCCATAATTGGTTTATTACTCTGTAATAAAGATTGCGACAATGTAAACAAAGTTAGAAAAAAAAAAAATTAAAGACTTACTCTTCTGTTATCGCCGACCCTTTTGGCCACCGCTGTGTTATCAGCATTGGGGTTATTAATTGTAGGTTGCATAGCATTATTAGTTCCGGTTACCATTTCGTAGCAAAAAAATCACTGATGAATTGTCACCGAATATATGTGTTTAAAACCAAACAAGTGATCACAGAATGCGCTGTTGAACTTCAAAGAGACATACATCTCAGTCGGCTCGGCACATCGGTAGCCCAAAACGAGCATAAAAGTAGTGGGGATGTGAGATGATGCACTCGGCGCGTTCCCACAGACGTTCGGCTGGATCCGGACTTCAGGTATGCCGATATCGGACAGTGGCGGTGCTTGTTTCTCGGCTATCGTGATTTTTTATTTTCAATATAACTCAAACCGTGACTCTTTTATACAAAAGAGAAAAAAATAGTATGGATATTGGGCGGCCATAGGTAGACGCAAGATTTTTTTCTTTTTGATTGATATCACGGTGATTAGTTGAAAAGAAGGTTCTTTTTGGGATTATTTTTTTAGTTGACTTCAGCCACTTTCATTAACTTCACACCTACATACTTCTATAATGTGGTACACATGGGATGTTATTTATCACGTTATAGCGGCACGCTTCAACCGAAAATATGCGTATATAGCAATCTTGACTGTCTGGTAATAATTATGCTAGAGGATTGCTACAGATGAGCAATTTATAAGTCGATAACGATGGCGTAATTAACGCAACTTTCAAATGATTGAATCGTTTTTATAGATTCTGTTCTAAGACTATTCTCAGATTTTTTTTCAGTCGCTTTAAAAAGAAAAACTTCTCAATTAGATAATTGCTGCAATTATCTCAAAGATAGTCATCCGAAAAAGGCCTGGAAGAGTGATCTTTAAAATTATGACTCAATCAACAAGACCGACTGTGAACGAGTTTATAATACCTTTTTGAATGTTACATTTGAATTTTAAACAATCAAAATTGAATTTTTTTCCAATTTTATTAAATAATTTCAATATTAACACTTATTGCGCATAACTCTGTAAAAGTTATATAATCTTGGATAAAATGTTGTGAAAGTTTTTTAAAACACCTTTATATTTTTTCTAGCGTGAAGATGCTGCAAGCACTTTAGTCACAATATAAAATTACCAATAAATTGATGAAAATATTCTTAGGTGAAAGCGCGGATTTACTGCTGATGTGATGTTACAACTGTGAAAGAAGTGACAATTGTTGTATTTTCTTAATTAATAATTGTTTGTCAGCATAAAACAGAAATTCATTATTTTATTTATTATCTTTTCATTTTTTTAGTTATTGTTTATTTTAATTACCTACTTGGAATAGTGAGTTAACAGTTAATTCAATGGAAGAAATTATTAAAAGTTAGATACTTAGAACATATGGTGGCCTCTTAAGTGTGAGATTATTTAGTCATCTGTTTTATGCACACCAAAAGCTTTTTACATTTAGGTATTTTTGTAGGAAGTGCTCATTTTTAAGTTTACAGTTAGAAAATTAACACTAAATTATCTAGTTCTAATTCAGGGTGAATAGTTTAAACAGTATAAGGAGATACTCCTTTATTAAGTACTATTCTTCCAGCTGAACCTTTAGAAGAAAATGCTTTTATTGTTGTATAATCAGCTTTTTTCTATTTACTTTATAATTTATTAAAACAGAAAGATTATGTTTTTGATGAGCAACAGCACACTATAAATTTGAGTCGATAAAAGAAGAACAAATAACTACGTTGTCAAATCATTGAAAAAAATTCTTTATTATTGAAAGTAATTTTTCAAAACATAACAAATGCTTTCATATTGATATGAGCAGTTTAATAAGATGTACATTTGAACAAAAACTTCAATGTTCCTCTAAAAATATCTCTTCGAAAATTTAATTTAACCACTAATTAAAAATGTGTAGGTAAAACAACTTGAAAAAGATTTTGAAATGTGACAACTAACTTAAGTATAGTTTTACATAAACGTTCAAATTTGTATCATATTTAAATGGAATTTATAGCCGTTTCAAAATTCAACCATTTTTAAAAACTCTCTGTTAGACAAAATTCCAACTCTATTTTTCACAATCCAAATTTCAAAATAAGCTAAAAAAGTAAAAATGTAATATCAAATACAAAATTAATGCTCATAGCGCGAAAAACGGTTTAGTTTTATTTCATGAATGCAGCACAAAATCCTCAAAACCATAATGAGGACTCGACCAAATGCCTTTCTGGAAACTATCAAAAAATTAAAAAAAAAAAAAATACCTTCCGGTTTATTTCATATATTTCATTGCTTGCTTTTGACGCGTTGTATATCTTAAAAAATGACCATTAATGCTATTTCACCTCAAGTTTTTGATTCCAATATGAATTCATCACAGTGCTGAGAATTCATAACCTTTGACTTCAAGAAGCACAAATTTTTAAAATGTTAACCAATTAACCATTCAAATCAATGCCACTATTTTATTTATGTATGCGAGCATCAGTGTTTCGTCAAAGATTAAAGAACTTTGCTTACCAGCCAGTTCATTAATATGCCATCTTTTTTATAGCATAATTCTTAGATTTTATTAACTAAATGCATGTTAAACAAAATTTCCTCAATTGATAAACAACTATAAATGCTAATTATTTTTTTACAAAAGATAAAAAACATCTGCACATTTTTCAAAAGTAAACATGTATGTAAGATGTATGAACACTCAATCAAACTGGAAATTGGTTATCTTCTTTAAATAAATTGTAAAATATTTTCTTGTTCATTTTTAAAGACAAGAAGCTCGTTAGAAGGCAACCGCTTTTGCCTGTATTCTTTTTAGAGAAACCAGATGTTATCGTACGAACGACTTCGCGGCTTATAGTAATAGTACGAGTGTTAGATATTTGCAATCTCCGCCGCTGGTAATGCGCGTCGGGAGCGTGCAGCGTTTGCTGCCGAGACACAGGTGGGTGAGCGCGCTGTGAGCAGGCTGTGGCGAGCACGGTGTTCTCGTGTCTGGCCCGAGGTCGAGCAACACGTGCCTCCGTGCGTCACGCTCACGACTGTGGGAAAGCCCCGCCCCGGACCGCGGGTGGCTCGCTGCCGCATCCTTCAAAGACACGGCGTGCCTGATTCATGCCGCCGATGATACTTACCAAGTCTGGTGAATCACGGTCATCTCGCATAGCACCGTTGGACAGTGGCGGAGATGTTTACTCACAATTCTTCTTTGTATTTACATTCAATAACAGCACATTGTACGGGTGAACAAAAAAAAGGACACTTCCGTGTCGACCGGAAATGCATGTTGACGCTTGCATTAATCCGGCGGCTTGGGAGGTTTGAGCTTTCTCGGAACGAGCTCTCGGACAAAAACTTAACGACCAGATAGAGAAGTAATAACAAGGCAAGCAGGGAATGTTATTTATAAAATTTGATTTTCTGTCATAAAAAAGAGTTGTTTATTTATTTATTATTTAAGTATTTGTTTTTATGCTTTTAAGTGAAATTCCGTCTTTTTAAGTCATTAAATAAAGATTCTTCCTTTACTCTAGAAGTTGTAGACAACATTGAATATATCAAATTTCTGGCGATCATTAATCATTACTTTTCTGTCACTTAGTGAATATATTGTCTGCCTTTTGAGAGGTTCGCCAAAAATATTGCTTTTCAAGTGTTTATGAGGAAAGCTTTTTAATGGGGAGTAAAATGTTAAAAGTACCTGTTCTGGGTAAAAATTTAATCCCTCATTAGGACCCAAGTGTTCTGCGACCCATTTTGACTATTAGTCTCTCTATAGGGGGAAAAGTTGACAGTGACATCCAACAGTTTAAAGTCTCTGAATTATTATTATTATGTAGTTTTATTGCAGACATAAAGACAAAAATTCAGATTTGCCGCTCAAAATTTTTTGTATACCGTTCTTTTCATTTATTTTTATCTTTTAAGATAAAAAGTTTCGGCTTCATCTTTTTCTTCAGTCTAAATGAATAAGATAACAATTTTAAAGAAGAATTATTAGCTCTTATTCCATCAAAAATTTAATCAAGAAACACCTAGCAATTTGCAGTGTATCATCGAAGAATGTGAACCTCGTTCCAATTCCTTGTAGTGTCGTATTTAGCACCTTGATACTAAAGAATGTATCCGTTGAAGAAAAACTTGAATCAAGGCGTAATTATAGATTCCTTTTGATTTTGCTTCCTCTGATTTTATATATTAAGATTAATAATAACAATTTCATTGCTAAATTAAAATTACATAAAAATTTGACTTAAAAGGGGTGTGTACCGATTATAAAGTAGCTTATTCGCCATAAACCTTCAAAACTGATATGTTCCTCGTCATTGTCAAGTTTAGTTTCCCTCCGGTGTTTTGCTAACCTTTAGGAGTCCGTGTTCTAATACGATTAAGAACACTTATCGCCTCCATTGGTGCTTAACGCCGCCACTGCTTCGTTGAGTTGTGTGGTCGAGCGACGGGCGAAGGGAAGGCCGACAGTGTTGGCTTTAGTAGGTGTTCGTGTCGGACGGAAGGTCGCGCTCTGTCTTTTTGATCACTTCTTGCCTTGTAAAAAATGCTATGTCGTTACCAAAGACCTGGTCTTGGTATAATGTGACCGTTAAATAAATTGTCATTTTCAAGGAAGTTTTTTTCTTTTCTCTCTCCCTCCCAAAAAGATATGGAACGATTAGTATCTGGCTATAAAGAAGCAGAGTTATTAGGAGTGAGATTGAGGAGATTTCGATGACCAAGTGTGAATATTTCCTTAGGAATGTGTTCGTATGCACTGCAATTAATAAAACATGCATAGCGTGATTCGTTCAAACTGCGTATCTGCACTCAAGTGAACAAAATGTAATTAAATTATTCCAGTTGGTTGGGTCGCTCGTGGGACACACGCACACACGAGAGAGAGCGAAGAGGCTGAGAGCCAAGACCAATTTAAACTCATTATTCTTGAAATTTTACCCAGACAAAACTCATTTCACTCCAAATCTGGAAGATTTTAAAAGCTAATCAAACAATTTGATACGCCAAATTTATCATTTAGATTAATATACCTACAGGGAAATTGCTTATGTTTATCTTTAAAATTTTTATATACCCAAATTAATTCCGTTTTTTATATTCAGTTTTAACGATGATTCGTTTTTGGTTATAATCGTTAAGTCGAATAACTCTTTGATATTTCTTTCTAAACTGATTGATTCAACACCTAAATATTCTTTTGTCCTAATCGTTTTATTTATCGAGAAACCCATAAATTTTGAAGAATTTAGATGATGAAAAACTGATGGTTGACTTCACAGAAAGGGTTGTTTGTTATCTTGAGGCAGGTAAAAGGCACAGAAATAGGTTTGATGGATTTCTCATAAAATTATCACAAAGAAAAAGTCCAGTTCATTTATTACGGTTTCTCACTAGGGACTGAAAGTGGTTTCTTGAATATGAATAAATTAACCAAAAACGTGTTTTGGGGAAATGATTATCCTGAAGTTTTAACCAAAAAGACTGTTCCTACCAAAATATAATAACTTCATTTTCCTGCATTGGAAACTGATCGTTAACTAGTTCTCACTTGGATAATTTTATTAAGTATAGTTGGATGAGTTCAGTACTGGCAATTATCCGAAGAGCTTGGTAAGACTCAAAATTTTTCAGTTTTTTGATCAAAAAATTGTACTCAGCTAAGTTTTGCGGTTATTTCACTGTCTGTATGGTACGAAAAGTATATATTAAGTAAATATTTCTAACCAAATTTCGCAAAAACTATAAACGTTTCAAAGGTAAATGTCAAAAGGCGAAAAAATGATACTAATTTCAAACGGTTGAAATTACTTGAAAAATATAAATGGCTTTATTGCGGTTATTCCCAAGAATATCAAACCCCTAGGAACCAGACGGCTTGCAGATTTATGACCTCCTAAAGCCAACCAAATTATTTCAAACCGCAAAATAATCTAGTAGGAGTGTGACAATCCTTCGCAGAATTGTTAAGAAACCCTCTAAAAGCATTTAACTAGAATTGAGTCAATTTCAACACGTAATCCGTTTCTTCTATTCTCCAGATGCGTGTTGAAAATATAATTTTAAAATTATAATACACAATAATTGTCGCAAAATTTCGAAAAATTCTTAACATTTTTTACAACAACATCTGCACTATGAAAAACATATACTATTTTATTTAAAAAAATCTTTCCAAATTACAGGTCTTCATCTACAAACAGCAATCGAATTGGCACCCGGGACCACCACGATCTTAGTAAATAATTCAATTAAGTCTGCTACCCTAATAACACACTAAAGGCAGGTGGTAGTAGTTTCACTGTTTTGTTTACTATTATTTTGGAATATCTTATAGTAATTTTGCACCACTCTAATTAACTCATCAAACCATTTCAGACCACACACGCTTTCTGTCTTTATATTCCAAAGATGAACCCGGGGGAGATGTCTGCGTCTATAATGAATAATAATAATATCTGCTCTTAAGTTCCTTCATGAAATTTAAATTGAAATACCATCGTCGTTTTTTATTTATTTACAAAATTGAAAAATAAAATATTTAATTATTTCTCTACGTGATTCAAATGTGATATAGGAATCTGCTTGGACAATGATGCAATGTAATTATTATACACAGTCTAATTGCAAATGATACGAAATATAAATAATTCGTGACATGTTAGATGTTTACTTTCAGAAATACTTAGGTAACACGAAACAACTAGTGCATAAATTAAGAAGCTAGCAAGAATATCTCTCAACTTGGAAAAATTAATTTACTGCCATCATCTTCTTACAAATTTATTTTATTTTGAGAATAATGGGATTAATTTGTTATCTAAACCTGCGCTCATCCTGGCTTTTAAAAATTATATAACCATCATAAAAATTATTGTTATTGTATTGACTGTAAATCTGGAGCACACCACTTGCGCAGTTTTATTGATTCCTTTACATACTAGAACCAAATGCAGACTCCGCAAGATCTGTACCTCTTCCCGTTGATTCAAACTAAAAACTAAAATTTTACAATCATGAATGTGAACAATCAAATATCATACCCACGTATATGTGACATAAGGTGGTGACGATAAATCTAATAATGTGGTGTGTTTCGTTGGTGTTCTTCACGGTATTTTTAGTGCATCTCAGCCATACAAATCCTGATGCGAAAAGACTGTACGATGATCTCTTGAGTAATTACAACAGACTTATCAGACCAGTCAGTAATAATACTGACACAGTTTTAGTCAAATTAGGTTTAAGATTGTCGCAGTTAATAGAATTGGTAAGTATAAATCGGAGTTTCTTGAGATAGAGATAATTTTTTTTGTAGAATCTTAAGGATCAGATTCTGACGACTAATGTTTGGCTTGAACATGAATGGCAAGATCATAAGTTTGTATGGGATCCGGAAGAGTATGGAGGTGTGACTGAGTTGTATGTTCCTTCAGAACATATATGGCTTCCGGATATTGTTCTTTATAATAAGTACTCAATTTAATTTTATTTTGCAATTTATATTAGGAGCAATTCTTATAGTGCGGATGGTGAGTATGTAGTGACAACAATGACTAAGGCTGTGTTGCGTCATACTGGTAAAGTTCTTTGGACTCCACCAGCAATTTTCAAATCTTCCTGCGAGATCGATGTACGATATTTTCCGTTCGACCAACAAACTTGTTTCATGAAGTTTGGATCGTGGACGTACGATGGAAATCAGGTTGCTAATGAAAGTGTTAAAGATGGATTAAACTTGAAATACTTTTAGATCGACTTAAAACACATCAATCAAAAAGTCGGTGAAGATAAAGTCGAAGTCGGAATAGATCTGAGAGAGTATTATCCTAGTGTTGAATGGGATATCTTGGGTGTGCCTGCAGAAAGGCACGAGAAATATTATCCCTGCTGCGCAGAACCATATCCAGGTGATGAATTACTTATAAGTTTTTCCTTTCCTAATTTGTACCTTTTGTAGATATTTTCTTTAATATAACACTCCGTCGTAAAACTCTTTTCTACACTGTAAATCTTATCGTTCCATGTGTGGGAATTTCCTATTTGTCTGTGTTAGTTTTTTACCTGCCGGCGGACTCTGGAGAAAAAATCGCTCTTTGTATCAACATCCTTTTATCCCAAACCATGTTTTTCCTTCTCATCTCTGAAATTATCCCATCAACATCACTAGCTCTCCCTCTTCTCGGTAAATATATTTTATTTACAATGGTTTTAGTTGCGTTATCTGTTGTTATAACTATTATAATCTTGAATGTACATTATCGGAAGCCGAGTACACATAAAATGGCGCCTTGGGTCCGGAGTTTTTTCATTAAAAGCGTCCCAAAACTGCTATTGATGAGAGTTCCCAAGGATCTTCTTACTGAATTAGCTGCCAATAAAATGTCATCCTGTCGAATTGTGATGAAAAAACGCGAATTAGAATCGATGTCATCGACAGGATCCTCTTCTTCAAGTTCCTCAAGTTCATCAAGAAATAGATCTAGTGGTTGTAATGGTTTACATTCCACGTCGACCACGAATCGGCTTCGTGGCTTTACGGGAGCTTTAGGCAGCAGATTGGGCTATAACGGTCTACCATCTGTTTTTTCCGGACTAGATGAAAGTGATTCCGGTACTCGAAAGAAGTATCCATTCGAGTTAGAAAAAGCAATACATAATGTCATGTTCATACAACATCACATTCAAAGACAAGATCAATTTAATGCGGTGAGTTGTAGTTTTGATTTGAATAGACTTCACATGTTTTTTTGTTTTTGCAGGAGGATCAAGATTGGGGTTTTGTAGCTATGGTATTAGACAGACTCTTTCTTTGGATATTTATTATAGCGTCGATTGCTGGAACGTTTGCAATTCTTTGCGAAGCTCCGGCTCTTTACGATGATACTAAACCCATCGATATGGAGTTATCATCAGTAGCTCAACAACAATTTCTACCAGAATTAGATTTTTAATCTAAATGTTGGTCAATACTTTCAATTACTTAGTACATGTGACAATTACGTAATAAAATATTAAGCAAATTCCGAATCACAGACAAAAAACACACCTGAAGACATGACTAAGCAGTTTTTTAGATACCTTCCCTCAAATAATTTTAATGTCGATCATGGGAATATATTTAATAGACCGTTACGATCATGAATTTGCAACTTATGAATTTCGAATCATTTTTAGTAACGATGAGCGACCAATCGATTAATCATTTTTCCACTTTTGAATTAACCCTTCCCTTGGGTAAAATACGGTCTTTATCAAACAAACAAAAACTCTGATGATGCATTCAGACAAAATTTTACAATTTGTTCGTACAGATGCGACATCAAAAATAAACAGATACTCTTTAATGTGTATCATAAACATCGATAGAATCTGATTTTACTGTATTTAAACGTCGGTGTAGTTTGCATTGCAGGTAGGTGCATGATTTATTATAAAGATTACAATAAGCGTTTTTAAAAATAGGCATAAGCCTGTTTTATCTGATGACAGTATGCATTTATCTCTTACACTCTGAAGACGATCAAACCCATCAATCAATAAGTAAAGATGGAAACTTTTCGAAGCTTAACTATCAATATATCATCAGAATAAAATTTCAAGAAGATACGCTAATAGCTTGAACAAAAGTTAAACAAAAATAAACAGAATAAAGATAATTATAATGTTTTTTTTCCTATTTAAGTAGAATAATGACGGCTTTTTCTTTGAACTAGAAGCGTGTTATAAACTGGTTTTCACACTTTGTTAGCGAGAGGAAGAGTAATTTTAGTGCTTTTGAAGGACCAAATTGAAAAGTTGAAATTTGCCGCAACCTAGTTTTAACTACTTAGCATTACTGGTTATCTACATTTCGGCGTTTACTGAAAAACAAAGTAAATTTTAACATTTATTTAATAAATAATTTACAAAAAAGTAGAAAATCAGGCAATTTTTGTTAACCACTTTCTCAACTGCTCCACATCAACAGAACCACTTTTATTGAACGCAAAGCTTTCAGCAAAATCAATTTTAAAATGAGCGTTCGAAAATGTAAAATCAGAATCACCAGATGCTAAACTTGCTGCTTTTTTTGCTTTAGGATCAACTGAGTCCAACTGACTTGATTTAGTAACACGCAGAGTATTCCTATAAATATAATTATAAATCAAATTCGATATAATTGGGACACTTACATTTCTTTTTCAAGAATGGATTTTACAGCACCGCTGCCTTTAGATAAAGTCTGATCTTGCTTATTACAAAGAATTAGAATACTTGGAGAGTTTCTCGAGAAAATTGGATCCACTAATATATTATAGAGAAATTCAGCAGCGTCACGAACATCTTGTTGGATAGTAGTTGAATCAATTACAAAAACTATTCCTTTAGTTAAATTCTTGTAACTTTCTACAAACCTATCACGAAGTCTTTCATGTCCTGGAATATCCACAACTTTCAAGCATTTCTACAACACTACTTGTCATTTTTGTCACATTTTAAAACAAGCTTATTACATTATTCACTACATAATCATCAATATTCTCCTTGATTGACGTTTGAGTCTGAACAAACTTGTTATGGATTAATTGAGAATAAATTAACGTTTTGCCGCTATCACATAATCCTGTTAGTAAGATACAATTACGTGAAACTTTTCTCCTGTGATAAATTAACAGAATTACTGAAAAATTCAATTTTAACCTACAACATATGTGTACTCTTTTTACATACCTAAAGTAATTACGATAACGACGATTCCTATTATAATCGGCAATAGGTTATTTTCTCTACCATCTGTAGTTTCGTTATTCATTTTCAACTCAGTTTTCAATTACACTTTTAAAGTTGGGAAAAAACGTGAATAACTACATAAATGTCAGATTGGTGACATTTGATACGTCACTTTTGTCAAAAATAATGAAAACATGCGTTGATTTGAGATATGCAACCCGTCTCACATAAAAATTAGAATGAATTTTTGTATTTTTAGTTGCCTATCTAATGGTCAAGATCATTTATTTTACTTTGGTTTTTATTTACTCAAGGCTTTTATATTTTTATAGAGTAGAAATCAAATCAAAACAATACAAATCTCCAAAGAACCTTTCTCCAAATACTGTGAATTGTAAAACATGATAGATGCACTATTCAATTAGATTTTGTTCATTTCCCAAATTGTATCATTTATTATTAATTCATATATGGTTATCGAAAAACTTACTCTCTTATGAGTTATGGTACAATTAGTTATGTATTTCTCTAACAAAAAACTTACTTTATTAGCTAAATGTTTCCAGACATCAGATTTTCATAAATATCTATTCTCTTTCAAATGAAAATTTTCAAGCGGTTTTAACAGAATTTGATCGAGAATTCGATTTTCTTTTAGTGGAAAAACTAAATATCATTTTTTTCTGTTTTCAGAAGTGAGTGTGGATGAAACTAAACTTATTCTCTGCATTAAGAGAGCCCATAACTAGAGTAATTTTAAAGACATTATCTGTAACTTATAAATAACTGTCTGTTTATTTAATTATTAAATATGGTAACTGTTAGATATTCAACTATTTATAATAATTTTCATCACAAGTTCATTGTGAGATATTGACGTCTATCTTTATGAGATACCAGTTTTTCTTTAATTTTTAGCATGTAGGTAGGTAGATAAACATAACATTGTAAACTCTTGCCTCAATTTAATCTTCCAACTGAATTCGAATTTTGTTTTCTAATTTCTAATTCAATGTTATCTTCAAACATCTTTTCCTTCCAAGAAAATACTAACTATTCGAAGATAAAGCAGTGAAACTATTTTGTTTTGTTCACTAAAAAATAAAATTGTTTACAAATAAAAAAATACACAAGATCCACTTAATCCAATATCTCTTTTGTAAACAAATTTGGAGGTGAACACAAAAACACTTGATTTTATTGACAACTTTAAAAATTTTATAAATTACTCAAAACCTATATAAGGAGCTAAGATTTATAGAAAAAAAAACAGTTAAGTCAAGAAAGATCCTACAGTGAAACAACCAGAACAATGTTATCAAAGATTGCAAGTGTAATTTTCTTCTGTGTTCTATTAATTATAGTATCAGCTAAAAGTGATAATGACAAACTGAAGTTCAAAGCTACAGTTTCCGTAAGTTAAAATTATCTTATTATTTTGTTTATTTCAATTTTTATAAAGGTTCAAGCAACGAATAATACCCAAGTACCTTCAGTCACATACATAGCAGATGCTGTTGAATGCTTAGAAGAAGCTTATTCAATTTATGAAGACGATGAAAATAGGGCAACTCTTTATGCTGCATTATTTGAAGAGAAACATAAAGGTACATGGAATGTAGTAGTTGGATATAGCGTTGTATATGTACATTCCAAAGTGTATATAGAAACTGTAGTTCTTGATGGTGAGGAAAACAAATACAAGGACTCATCTGATAAGGAGAAACTCTTTCTTATCTTTTCATCAAATTGAATTCATTAGATAAAAAACTTCATTCTTGAATGTCTATATACATAAAAAAGAAACCTAATAAATGTGTAAAATAATTACGTTTTATAACTTAAAAAAATTCTAATAGTTATTTTTTAAAATGGTCATTACTAATTTCTATTTTCAACGGACTTTTAAAAACGTTTTGCTCAGAAGACCGTGAAAAACCTGGCCTATCTACAATGTTTCTAGTTTGTACTTCTTCAGTTTCATTAGATGATTCTTCTGTAATATTTTCATCAGATTCAGATTCACTTTCTGATCGACTAAAACGCGACCATCCAGTTGAATTAACAGCTGAAGCTACAGTCGGCTTCTTGTGGGTTTTGATAACAACAGCTACTTTACTCTTCGGTTTATCACTATATTCTTCTTTTTCAAAATCCTCTTCTTCACTGTATCTTCGTCTTGGTCTAAAATCTCGTTCTTTCCGTTGTTTCACATAGCGAGCTTCATCATCAACTTCAGTTTTTATTTGAAAAACCATTTTCTTATTACGATTCTTCAATCGACTTCCCAAATCAAACACTTCTGGCTCGGATTTTTCAATTTTAACTCCATGAGTTCGGTTTGTCATATTTAGAATCGTCCGTAAATCGGAATTGGTGGAAGTATCTTGGTCAATTTTTTGGATTTGTTTATTAATTTTTTGCAGCATTTTCTTCCTTCGAATTTTTTCTTCTTCTTCATCAGCGTACATTCTCATTCTGGGAATTTTTATCTTCTTTTTAACAAAAGTATTATCTGACTCTTCTACTTCCTCTTCTTTCCGTTTAGCTCCTAACCGGTTCCTCAACGTTGTGCTTTTAATTTCCAATTTAGGTTTCTCCTCTGATCTGTCTTTTTCGCGAAACTGAGCATCTTCATCCCAATTTTTCGCCAAAACTGTCCACGGATTTTCCTCATTCATCTTACGCATATCTTTATTACGTCCAAATATTCCTTCTTGTTTGAACTCTTTTTTCCCGAAGTTTTTATAGTATCGATTGAATGTCTCAACTTTATAAGGCTTTTTATCGGTTTTCAGTGAAAATCTCATCAGGATACACTTCGCTTTTGCATGTTTTTTCCCTAACCGCCAATAACCAGGAGGAATAATCGCTGTGATTTCGGAAATGTCCACAGAATTATCCTCATTCAATAAAACATTTTCTTCAGTTTCTTCCTGCAATTGTATTTCACGGTTTCTGTTTAACATTAATACACTTTGATCTACTTCTTCAGATTCTTGTAAATTGTCGAAATAACTCGTATCGTCTCTCACCGGCATACCACGGACTGATTTCGACATAAAATGTAAAGCTCGTGCTGATGAAATTTTATCTGACCAAACTATATTACAGCACATTTCGTCTATCCACTCAAGATACGAAGGAGCATATTCCAAAAAATAATCTAAAATATCTCCAGCGTTCATTTGCTCTATTCCTCGCATATGAATTACCTCAAAACGTACATTTGAGTCATTTGTGGGAGTAATACCTAAACTACTATGAAGAAGTCGTAAATCTTCTTCTTTGAAGTTTTTTATTTCCTGAGGTTTTAAACTGAACCTTTTGGCTCGTTCTTGGAGTTTTTCTTCATCTTTTTTTCCAATAACAAAAGTATCAAACGAATTTGAAGACTGTAAGCGAAAAGTTTACATTAATGCTATTTCTAAGTAAAATATAACATGCATTGATAAGGATGATATCATTTATTTCTAAGTGATGATTACTTTGTAATTTTATACACCACATACCTTTGTATCATTTGCGTCATTTTTTTCTGGTTTTTCTGTTGTTTCGTTACTTTCCTGATCAGAAATCTCCCCTTCTTCATTTTCATCCACTTCCATAGCCTCTTCGGCAAGGTTGTTGTGAATTTCAACTCTTATATTTGGTCTCATTTTTGAAGTTAAAATAAAAAATGATATTATAAAGTAAATACCATATCCCAAGAAATATAAAAAGTGTACAATTATGAGGGAATAAACGATAAATGACGTTGATAGCAGCGGAAAATTAAAATCACTAGATTTGGAACTAGGTTGACAGCGATTGAAAGGCGCGCTAAATTCAAATTTGGTCCAATCAATAAATTGCAACGTAGCTTCTTTGCGTTGCTGCTCTCCTGATTCCACCTGGGTCTCACAAGACCCCAGCATGCTCCTTTACGTATTTATTTATTAAGTAACCAAATAGGTACAGTGTGTCCACGGATGAAGTTGACGATAATTAAAAGATTTTATTATTACTTTTACCACAAAAAGTTCTTCTTTATAAAAAGTTTTGTTTGTAGTCAATATTGTATTGCTTTAAAAACCATTTCAGATTCGATAACTCTGCTGTTAAGAAAAAGAAAGAATTGGAAATCTGAAAACGTACTATTTTCTATAGAACTTTCTATAGAAATTCTAAATCAAAATTTAAATTTTTACAATTAAAACCATCAGTATCCGAATTTTTGTTTCTCTAACAGAAAATAAAGTTGACCAGTTGTCTCTTTTAGTCTCAATTTCAAACAATTTTCATAAAAAAACAGAAAATAAATTAGCATAATTGCAATATTAGCCATAAGGTCGATTATAAAGAATTCTATAATAACAACTGATAACACTTTTTTCTTGAAATATTTCATTCTTATTCTTATAGTATGAAATTACCAAAATAGATATTGTAATTTATAAATATTTTTGAGAAAGACAATTAAAAGCAGTTTTGAATAATTTAACTTTCTTTAATTTATACCTTATAGTTTAGACAAATTAGAATGATTTTTAATATAAATTTTTTGTATAAAGGTTTGATTCCAGAATTTTTTCTAATTAAGTGAAGTGATTTGTATATGTTCATCTGTCTGCTGGTAACAAAGCAATGATTTGACGCAGGACGTAATTTTAGCAACTATTTGACAAAACAAAAAATTAAATCTATATTTCTGAAAATGACTCATTTTGTAGATAGAATTGACAAATATTTATTTGAAAATGAAAGCAGACTTTTTCATCACTTTATCAATTTCCTCAAAATTAGGCAATTTTGCTTAATGCGAATGCAATATTTTCTTTGTTTTGGCGGTCAATTATTTTTCATTTGTTATCTAACAGTGTAAAATATGAATAACCTACCCTTAAATTGATTTTAGTTAAATCAAAATGGTCATTATTAAAAAGTTTTATTTATAATTAAAAAATTACAATTACAAGCGAATAATACATTAGAAATCACCACTGATATTTTTCAGATTCTTTTGACCATTTGTAAAAGCCCCCGCGTTTTTTAAACATAACTTCATCGAATCCGGAAAACTTCAAGGCATTATCAACTCCAACATCTAAAATTGATTTGGATGGAACTTTCGAGCCACTTGTGCAGTCTAAAAACCTCATCTGAAAATTAAAATTATCGAATGAACAGCAAACAAAAAATACCCACATATTCGTCAAGTATCAGATAACTGTTTTGCATTTTTGTATTAGATTCGGGTACTAAACAACCAATATCTTTGTGTCTTTCCAAAAACTGTTCAAAAGTTTTATCGCTTATGTAAAATCGTTCAGCGTTTCTCAATGCTTCAGGACCTACGTTTTCGCCTTCAAGAAGTAAACACTGAAAGACTTTCCATCTACAAGTTTGATGAGTTATGTTTTATGTTGATTTTATAAGTGAATTCAACCTGATAGGATTTATTTTGAGGATTTCCTCGCGCATATCCTCGTCTTTATTGTAAGTGTTGACAACAGTGTTGAGTTTAAATAAGACGTTGTATTTACGACACCATTCGCGAACTTGAAGAAGTTGTTCTAAGTGGTTTTTATTACCCTGACCACGACCAATCAACTAATCAAAAATTAAAATTACAAAAAAAAAATTTGCTTTATTAATTGAACCTTATTTGTGTCTTCACTGAAAGAATCACAAGAAACTGCCATTATATCAACATATTCCCCATAATTTTGAAACCATTTTTCAGTGATTAAAGATCCATTTGATACTATCGACACTGAAGGAAGTTTCAAAATAGTTTTACAATATTTAACCATCTCTCCTAAATGTTTTCCTCGTTTTGGAAGGAATGGTTCGCCGCCGCTAAAATTAATTTTCTCCATACCTGATATTTACATAATTTAGAAAAAAAGTTTATTTCTTTACTCACCGTAATCTTTTAATAATTTCAATCCATTTTTAGCGTCTTCTAATTCCAACATAAAGGAAGTTTTAGCTGTGTGAAAGCAAAAGCCGCAATCGTAGTTACATTTTCTTGTAAAATGATAATTAACACTTTTTGGTATAATTTTTTCAATATTTTCATATTTCTTAAACCACTTGAATTTTATATGAATAAAATGGAAAATTACCATTAACGTTAGAAAAATGAAAATTTCATGAACTTCACAAATGGGCACCATCGCACTGATTTTTACAGAACTGAAAAATGATTTGTATTTCAAATGCGCAGTTACTATATGAAAGAAAATGCATGTGAATCCCCGGATTGTTGAAATAGATGACGAGGCGCATGCTTATCATGTGATATTCAGATTTACACGATGTGACACGATCCTTTTGTTTAGTTGATTTTATCTGTTGATGAAGGAGTTTGGGAAAATGAAACTATTGAATTTATATTAATGCATTTATGGTCTAAATTTGTACTAAATATAAATAAGTACCCTATATAAAAATACAATCTACACACAGTTTATACATAACTTCAACATTGTAGTCTACCAGTTCTAAAGAATTGCTTTCTATGAAGAGATCATTTCAGAAATAAAACGTAAAATTGCATTATTGCACAATAAGGTGATTTTGACTGAAACCGAAATGATCACAAATTTGATAGGCCCAAAAATCCTGTCACAAAATTTTTTTTGATTATTTTCATTATAACATTCAATATCATTAAATAAATTTTATTATATCACAAAAGTACATTTGAGTGTACTACACATAATTCGTTCCGTTTGAATAAACCAAAGCTTTGATTTCAGAAAAAAACGCTTGATTATTATATACAGTCTTATTCTAAGCTCGCTATACTGAAGAAAAAAACTAACATAACAGAATTTTACACTTGTATTCAAATATAAATAAAATAATTTACATATAGACAATAAATACGTATACGAAACCAAAACAAATACAATTTTAAACTTGGCTGACTTTGAGATGAACAATTCTTTCTTCATTTTTAAACTCTTCCTCAATTTCACAACTTTCATCAATTGAACAACTTAACGAGCTGCTAGTAGTACTGAAATCGTCGAGAAAATCAAAACTGGCAACAGCTTCCATTTCTTTTTCACCATAACGCACGAAGAAGTCGGGCCGACCCATTATAGTCGGTCGTGCTGCACCCATCGACGCTCTCACAACCGCCAATTCCGGACGAACGGCATTCGCTGGAAGCAACCGTGCGAGATATGATCAGACCGCCGTCTCCGTGATGGGGGTGCAGGGTGCCGAAGTTGAAGCTTGAAATCCCCAACATTTACAGTACAGTTCGCTCAGCTAAAGAGTTTGCTTACTGATATTGAAAGATTTTAAAAAATAATAACAAAAAAAGAGAATTAATAAAAAGAGAAAAGTGAATCAGTAAACAAACCATGAAAAGTGTAACTAGCAGTAATAAATAAGATGGTATTAGTATACCAAGAGCACTAAAGTCTACAAGAAGATAGATTAAAAGTATAAGAAAAGAAACAAAAATAGAGAAAATAACTTTCTTTTTATTCTTGATTTTTTTCAGGTATAGATTTAGGTAGAGGGATAGCAGTTCAAGCTGAACGTACTATACTATAAAATGTTTGGGACTCAAATTTCCAATTTTTTCCAAAAAAAAAAACGTGCAGGAACAATAAGCATGCTGGATTAGTGTGGAGTAAAGCGAAAATTAAGCAAAAACAGGTTAGTACAAAGCGCTGACCAAAAATATTTATTTTATATTGGTTATGTTTCGGTTTTAGATTGATGAATTATTTCATAACAAACTCATAATTCATTGTTAAATTGTTTAATTCGCCAAAAGCAATTTATTTTTTAATATTAACATTCTAAAGTATGTTTCAAACATTTTTTCTTCTTCATAAGCATTAGAAAAATTCAACAGTTTTTCAGATTACAATTTTATAATAATTACTTTGAGTTATTAAAAACACTAAATGTTTTTAGTATTTCTAGATTACTTCGAATCAGCAAATTTTTAGGAAGCTAACACTAACACAATTGCTAAGAAGCTTGATGATAGCAAAGAAAATTTATAAGAAAATAAAAAGACTCGGAGAAGATCAAATTACCTTTTTTCTGTCGATGAAATCGGTGAATACGATGTAGATGACCATAATCTGGAGGATCTTCAGTTGAATCACTTGCTACACTGCCACCACATGAAGACGTGGGCGAAGAATCGCTGGACACTGATGCCATCATTACATCCAGAAGATTAGCTCTTGCCTAGAAAAAAATAAATGAAAATATAACAATACGAACAACAAAAAATAGACAAAAAAAAAGAAAAAAAAAAGACAGTTATTGTTGTTATTGTCACTAAAAAGTATGTTACCACGTTAGTAGCACCAAAAGAATAAAAAAAATAACAATTTACCACCACCACCTCCTGTTTTCTTACTTTGGGATCTGTCAGATCGATATCTTTTTCCACATGCACCCATCCTGTCGTTCTACATCCTTGATCCAACTTCGTACCATTTCCTGCCTCTCCTTGTTCTTGACTAGTAACTCCTTCTTCCCCATTCTTTATCATTCGATTTAATTCATCAATAACATCCTTCGATGTCGCCCTTTCATGAAAACTCACAGCCCTATGTGGCGGTCCATCTATAATATTACTGATAACTCCTGACGAACATTGCGGTAACCTCTCCGACGTAATAACATGTTGTGGTGGAGGAACATTTTGCTCTACTTTCACAATCTTCTGCTTTTGTGCTTTCTTATGCGGAATCTTACTCTTTGGTATTTTAGTTTCGTGATTATTATTCTCGTTCTTTTTTACTGGACTTTGTGTAATTTTCGCATTTTGCTTTCTTCGCGGAATCTTCGAAACAATAGTTTCCGGTGTGCTGACACTCGACGCTACCGATTCGCAATTGTTTGTCGGACAAGAAGAAACGTCACTGCTAGTCATCGCGCACTCAAGACTATCGCTTAATACACTTGAAGCTATTTCGACGTTAACACTGCTGCAGATATCCACTGGACATTCAGTGATGTTAGAGCAATTTTCACTTTCGACGTCGAGAGGAGTCACCAAACAGACTTCATCAGCGTAAGCTATATTTTGTTTAATATCTTCGGTTTGAGTTTCTTTTAAATTATTCTCATTCATTGTCATTTCTTCACATAACTGCTTAAGAGTGACGTAATTTTCATCATCAGTTTTATTTAGACAGACGTCACTTTCACAAATTTTTACATCAGGAGGTCCTTCAATATTGAAGTCTTTGGTAATGTCTGAAGCTGAACATGGACGCGAAGATTCTTTCTGTTCTCTTGAAGCAACATATTTTTGTTGTTCAGCGATGAAGTTGAGGACGTTGTGAAGAGTAGTCTCGCGGTGGTCACCATTTTCGCTTAAAGCGCCACCCAGACTTCTGGAAGACGTTGATGCTAGGCTTTTAGTGCTTTCAAATTTTACCAACCTACAATTTAAAAAATATTAACAAATTAAAAAAAATATTATAAATAACCTGTAGAAATCTCTTGTGAAATCAGTTCCAACCACTGGTAATTCTCCGGTATCATCACTGCAGCCACTTAACGCCGCTGAAGATCTCTTTGAACAAGTTTCTGGTTCATGCGAGTGACAACAATCCGAACCACTGGACCAACTGTTATCAGGAGAGATTTGTTGATTAGTCGTGGCATAAGGCCAAGCCTTTCCATTTTCCCCGTTTGTACCATTATCCATTAGCAAAGTCATCAATTCACGCCCTTCTTTATCCATCATATAACTAGAATTATTCCATAAACATTCATTTGAATCTTCTTCTAATTCCAAAGCGTTATTTTCTTGAATACTTGGAAGAGTAGAGATTGATATCTGTCCAGGTGTTAACACATCCATTCTTTTATGTTCGCGTAAATCATCATTGGACAGACTCAAACTCCAATCTTCCAATTCAGCACGATCGTATTCTAATTCTAACATATCACGATGTTGTTGTTGAAGAGCTGATCTTGTCTCATCCAGTCGCAACCATTGTTGAATATATTCCGCGTCCCATGTGGTACATTCTAAACGCTCTTCAGCAGCACTAGACCAAGAGATTTGCGAGGTTTTATCATCACAGATTTCTAAATTTGCATTTCCTAAAATATCTATCTCAAAATCAGATTAAAAAACAATGAGTGAAGTAACTTACCCCATAAAGTACTTGTAGCTTTAGCTCTTCTTAATGGATTTTTATCAGTAATATCTAGAAGAAATATCGACGGACTGCTCGAAATCGGAGAACTGAAACTGTAACAAGGACTTGGCGCTGTTGTTATCTTAATACATAAATGAGAATCAGAGAAACTCCTCATAATGTGTTGGAAAGGTAACATATCTTTACCCGGAGGATAACTGTTTCTAAAACCACCAAATTATTATAATATCACAAAAAATTCGAACTTACCTTGGTTTTAAATTCAATAAATTGAAAGGAATGTATAGAATGTCAGGATCCTTATTGTCTGTCACAAGAAGGCGCGTTTCGGTAATGTCAGTCTCGTCAGTAGCTTCTTTCAAATCTTCTAAACCTCTGCAAGGAATCGCTTCACCTGAACCACGTGTTAAATCAGCTTGAACATCAGATGACATAGTCGAATAACCTTCGTCGCGGTTACCACTTTCGGGAGATTCGTTACCGGTCGTTTCTTCTTCGCTTTTAGAACTCGTTTGCGCTGAAGTTTAATTTAAAATAAGATAAACATATACAATGAAATACTACCTAAAATTGGTCTTGTTCTTCTATATTTCGTTGCTTGGACTATTGGAAGGTGGAGATTCAAAGAAACAGGTCTTTGCGGTTGAATCCACAAAGCAGAATCGACAGAGTTTAAAGCTTCCAAAAGTTTTTTCGGTGTCACCTCTGACCCTTTCAAATCAGTCCAAAGCTTAGTTAAAACTTGGTGACGCTTCTTATCCTCTAAAGATAATCTCGTATCTACAAAAAAATTATAACTTAATTTTCAAATTGTTCAATTAATTATTTCGTACCTAATATTTCTGAATTAGTAGAAAGCCGCCTTTCCACTTTCGACACCGCCGTTTCTTGACTCTCTTCACAATTTTCTTCTTCTAAAACTTCAGAATTGAAAGAATTATAATGTTTGACAGCATTTGCCGAAATGTTAATATCTTCAGGACTAGGAGTTTTACTAATATTTTCTTGTTCTGAAGAAGATTCTCCTCGTAATTGATGAACCAACATTGAAGTGAGTGCTCTGTTTTGAGATTCAAGTTCTTGTATCCTATTATTCAAAGCGCCAACTTCTTCACGTAAACCCTAAACATTCCTTTGTCAATGGAGTTCTTTTTCATGAGTTTGTCTTTTTTTACCTTTTGTGCTAACAGGGCCTTGACAACTTGGTTGGCAACATCGTCCAAACAACGCTCGTATTGTTTGCGTGATTCTTCGGCGTGTCGATGTAAAGCTGCGGCGTGTGCTTGAAGAATCTCTTCGGGATTCGATTCGGTGCTAACTTGCGCCAACTGTTGTCTAAGTGTTAAGACTTCATTGTTGAGGCGAGTGATTGTGGTTTGGTATTGCTGGCAACGATTCTATTAAAAGAATAAAACCTCTTCACTACTTTAAAAATCCATTAAAGCTTTTATTTAACAAAGCTATTCATTCATTTCGCAATGCTATGATTTTCTACAGAAGTTGTATGATATATGTATTTTTTTTTTTGTTTTGACAGTGTTATCACCTTTTAGCAGACGATTCGAATCAGTGTTTTGTCATAACCTGAGTCACCACTGCCAAATCGCAGGGGTCTGACACAACACCTGATAACGATATCGCCAGATTATGTCCCATGCAAACACGGAAAGGGAGGATTTTACAGTTGCACACCCTAACTTCACTCTAATGTTGTAGAGATATCGATTGTACGGACCCCCGGTAGTAGTAATGTGAATAGGTAAATGATGTATACCAGGGGGTCTGACGTAGATAGCCATTTGAAAAATGAAGTCAATTTTCAAGATTTCTGTTGAAGGAATATTTGAACAAATGGCCCACATTTACGAAATTAATAGTTTTATTTATATTTTTTGATCTCCCAATTTCGCTTCTTTTGGCTGATATTTTTTGATTAATAGAAAAAATATTTCAATTTTTTTGATAAATCTAACGTTGCAAAAAAGCTTCTTGCACCCTCTTATTGACGTCCTTTGAGACAATAATTTGTTTCGAAGCTCTTCTAATTTAGTTTTTTTGTGGATGTCTGTGGGGTACCCTCATGAGGGTGTGTAACCCAGCACACACGCTTCAAATTAAGCATCATGTATTATTAACATAACAGGACTTAACATCCACTTTGACAACCACCCTGAAATTTCCTGTGAAACTTTAGCTCTCATCGTTACTTTGCATATCATAAATTTCGACCATTTTATTATGTTTATAACAAGTCGAGACATTTACCACCATCTATGTAACGTCCTTACTTCCGCACTTCCAGCTATGATATCGTTACTTCTGTCTCATTTCCCTTACCATCCTTCAGCATGTTCGTCATTTCGACCAAGTAAAGTTTAATTGTTCGAAGAGATAGCGGAAGTAATGTCTTGCATATATGTGTGTGGTGCGTGTGCCGTCGAACCCTCGAATTAATGGTGTGTATGTAGTTAATGTCGTTAAGTTTTTGTGTAAATTAATTTCCATCTGCCGCAGAACAATAACAGTTTTGCTAATCAAGAGAAGTTGCCAACTTTGCCGACGATTTACAATTTAAACACGAATTAATACGTGTTACGTTTTGTGTACACGACAAAGTTGCCTCGCTTTCACTGATCCTTGTGAATATTCACAGACACGGATAACAAGTTTTCAGAAAAAAAGGGATAAAGTCTACAACACAGTAGCTAGTCTAATTTGTTTAATTTAGCACAGAACCTCATGTTGGACTTTATAATTCGTTTCTATACATAGAAGCATATTTTTTATCAAGTGAATCAATATCAATAAACTTTTCTGTTCAGAAGCTTTAACCCTTATTTCACAAAGCTTTGAAATTCTGCAAAATCTGCAAAAATTTAAGACCAATCACAGCTTTAAAAACCCATTCAACTTCTCCCTTTTCTAATTTTTCACTTTCAACGATCAACATAAAACTTATACCATCTTGTGAAAGCTCGCACCACGATATATTAACTCCCACCCAAGCTTTAATCCACGCTAGCCTTTACAAGTGTGCAATTAACTCCTTATAAATAGTGAATCCCTCTTCGTCGCTACATATCTATTAAGGTTCAGATCGGCTGTTTGGTAATAGCGTAGCATTAAACCGCTATTTCGTAACATTTTAGGAGCAGGGGTCAGTGGGGGATAGAAGAAAGATCTTGGTCGTTATACCCCCTGACTGGAATTACCTTCAGCGAGAGGGATTAACGAATACAGAACGTGCTGGTGCAGCTTAATTTTGCATTATTTGTTGTTTCCCCTGCTCGAGTCACTTATGGTTTTTAAATTGATTTATGTCTTCACATGTGGAGAGAAACCGAGCTTTATGAACACGTAAATAGAACTAAAAAAAAAAATGATATTATCATTATTTGGGTGCCAAAGGAATTATATTTAATTTTGAGAATGGGTTTCAACAACACAAGAAATTTATCAATGTTACAAAATTTTTTGCAAAATTAACGTATTACATTTTTTTCTAACCCACGATGACTGCGCTCATTCAAGCGTCAATTATCACCAAACGAAGACTAATGCTAAGGATCGATATTTATCATGTAAATTATAATAAGAACGTCATCAATCTTAGCATTTCGTCACGTTGTCATTTACTGATTATCCGCACGTGCGTTCAATTTAATTTAGTAACAAGATGAAATTTTTTTCCTCCTTGTTTAGAAACATAAACATTCTCTGTTTTCACGTTCTCATAATGAACGAGGATATAAAGGATGAGAATTGAAATTAGGAAAGTCGTTCCTTCACTTCGTTTTTTTTTTTATAACGGTTTAAATGAATGAGAACGTTCATTATTCGTGGTCCCCCACAGGCTCGTTGTGGAGATTTTAGATACTTTTCTCGAAAACCAACCCGATTCTAGACCCTGTTTACTGCTCCAGCTTTTAATATTTTTTCTTGTTTACCAAAAATATTTCCAGCCCTTTTTTTTTAATTAAATGGAAAAAGTAGGACGAGTCGCTTTTACGGTCTTAATTAATGTAGATCCTCCATTATTTATGTCTCTTTTTTTGCGGGAATTCGTCTCGACTTTGTCAACTTTTACAGTACTAAGTTTGCGAAATATCCAGATTTCCCACATGAGTTAAATCGTAAAAGTGACGGTGTTCACGTGTCTTGACATTTGTCTAGAATTTATATTTTCCTTTTACTTGAGGATTTTTCTCGACTGAAAAAATAGGTTTGATGCGGTTGTTTGTAAGAAATCCCCCCAATTATCCTAGCTTAAATCTTGACATGTATCCGTAATAGTTGTTATACCGTACAGGACCAAGCTCCTGAAAACTTTGCGGGGCGAGGGATTCGCCTGTGGTTTCATGCAAACAAGGGGTGAAACCCTCGAAATACCGGGGGCGAAGTCGACTCCCCGACATCTTTTTATTAATGCACAGCAGTATCGGTCCAACTGCCCCTCAAAACACTGAACCACGCAACCTTGTTAGGGCTAACTCGTTTTTAGCCGCTTCATTTGCGACACTCAAGACCAAGGCAAAAAGAAAATCGCTAGAGGATGAAGGGAAAGAATAAGAAGCTCCACGTCTTCATAAATCCTACATTAAACCTTTTGAAAAATTCTCCACGATCAATGTTACACCGTGTGTGCTTTCCTTATTGCGAATTTTTTTTTTCAAGCAAAATCAAATAATAAAAGGAATTTCCAGTTACGTCAAGGGATTTCCAGATTCTCCCTTTTCAGGATTGCATCGATCGAAACACTTTCATTCGTTAATGTTAAATGAGTTTCGCAGGAAGTGAAAAGAGACTTTAAATAAGTAATTAAGTTCGCTAATCCGCCGTGAAAGAAGCTTGGGCAGGGATTTAATCCCGACCCATCATTTTAAATAAACTCAGAGGCTTTAGACAACTAGAAAAAGTCTTGGAAAGATCTAATTGAAAGCAAATATTTACATAGGGATTTCAATATTTATTTTAGTAAACGGAAAGCGAGTACTGAAAGAATCTGTAATGAAAAGTTTTGGTTGGGAGACGAAAATATGCTAGGTATAATTAAAAATCGTACTTAGAAAAAAAAGGGTTGTTGAATTAAAATTTAAATTAATTTGGATAAAAGCCGAGAAGGGAGTAAGGAAGAGAGTTTAATCGACGGAAACTTCATGATAACTTGAAATAATCACTTTTACTCTCGCTCATGTAATGAAGAAAATGTGAGAGTATTTTGGGACGGGATTAAACAGCTTGAAGGCCATTCTCAACACCTTAAAAGGTGCAAAATTTGCAGAGAATGCTGAAATAGCAACATTCACTCAAAAGGGTAATCATTAAACATCATAAAAAAATCAAACTCTTTCTGCCTAAAATAAATTTTGCAGATTATTCCTATTATAATAGAAATATTTTCAATAAAAGCTCCATCTTTCGTTAATTTTTATATCTAGTGAAAATGTCATTTTGTACTTACCTCAAAAGCTAAAGTTAAAGCATTCTTCTCCTGTCGTAATTGCTCAGCTTGCTTCTTGTAAACCAGCATCGATCGTACTGTTTCTTCCATTCTGTAATCAACATAAAGACAAAAAATTCAACTTGAATTTTCAACTGACATAGCAATATTGTGACATGGTAAAAAATTTGACAACTCTAACGATGATACCCTTCATAACAGAGAATACTCCACAATGCTGGATCCACTCAAGCGACCCCTTCGTACGGAATTCCTTCAAGAGCTTCTCGACTTTTCAAGTACGTCTTTGTAGACGTAAGATGATTTTCATCATGCCAATCGAAGTTTTTCATAATGACAGATGCATGATTTGCGAACCGTAAAAGGGTCTGGCGGAGTTAATAAGAATACAGAGGGTGTAACAAAACCCTTGGCACTTCTCTGTCAATTCGACACATTCCAAACAGATGGTGCCACAACTGGCACTCCATACCAGCCCCTTTCTTTTTCCGCCTAGATTTTATTAGTGATTGTTGTTATTAAGTGCCAAAAGGAATTAACTCATTTACAAGAGAAGTGTTTTGATAACAGGCATGTTACCATCTGCTAGTGGAACAAGAATTGTATGCCATCAGCTTTGAACACGGCTATAGTTACAGGATACATAAAAGCCTGTTTATTCCGGTCGGAGAAACTTTCTAACAGGCTTGAAATCAACACTTAATTGTTAAGCGATACGAAATGCTTTGTAACGATGCGTTTTATTGTGTTAATTTTATAGACCCTAACTTGAAAATTAATCAGCACTATTTTTCCTTGTCTGAAAGAGTAAAAAACATTTCTCGAAATTAAAAAAGACATTTTTGTTGAGAAAACAATATATCTGCATACAAAGACGTTGCGTTCAATCCGCCCTTCTCAGTTGCACACTTGTTTTCCCTTGTACACGAACCTGGCGGTCTCTTTTGTCACTGTTCGTATCAAATGTCGACGTTGACAAGAGGAAATTAACAAGCACACTACTGTGCTCAAGACTATTGTGAAGTGCAAGAACAAAGAACGAAATGAAACAGTTCATCTGTAAGAGTTCTTTTCCAAAAGCTATCAACGGAAATAAAGCGATTTTGACTTCGATTCCTCTTCCTTTCAATAAACACTAGCGCCTGCTGAAACACAGCTTAACGTAATAAAGTTATCTTATTACGGTAAGTCAATTTGTACACCCTATTTTATATATTAAAGGAATAGAGGATGTACAGGAATCAGAACGGCAAACAGAAGGGAGAAATCGTGACTTAACACTTATAATAAAAAAAAGTTTTACTTTTCAGCATACATAAATATATGCTGCTGAAATGAGCAGAAAACGCATCTCGCCGGACGCAGTCTTCCGAGATAAATCTGGAAGGATATCGTCAGTAAACTATCCTTATCCTGGCAATATGCGGATGATTTAGTACATATTGGGTTCATAAAACTCAAATGGGGGTGGTGTAAGGGTACTTTAAATCATCGAAGTATTTTAGATATTTCCTTGCAAAGACGTAATTGTTTTTGATGGATGATCATAACGTATATCGTTATTTCCTCTCTTCTCACCTAAGCTCTATTGATTTCTGCTTTACATTCTTCGAGGACCCTCGGTAATAATCTCGACTGGAATTTAGAAGCATTCGGGCTTCCACAACGAAATGTAAATATTTGAAATTTAAATGGTCTCGTGTGTATGCTTGCTTCAAAATGGTAAATAACGCAATCTTTTCATCCCCGTTAGAGAAAAAAGCTTTCCTGCTCATGCCCTTCAGACAGGTCGTTTCTTTTCAAGATTTATCATTTGCTACCCTTTAACTAAATTGAACTCTTATCCAAATGTTTCCATTTTTTTTGCTTACTAATTTAATCAATTGTAATTTTGCTGTCATCAATTGGTACAAGTTGTAATTTAATTTATACAAGCAGATAAAAGAAAAGGGAGATTTCTTTTGTACAAACCGACTGCTTATCTCCCCTAAGTACACAGTAAAAGTGAAAGCAAATATTTGAATCGTGTATTTTAAACTGTCGTCTTATCTTATTACAAGCATGATGTCTACCGTTCCGGATCACCGTCCACGAGAATGTTTTCTTTGCCTGTCAAAATGCCTTTTTCTCATAAAAGAGAATAAAAAAAACTCCGGAACTCAATTCTGCACTCCCTTTTTATACTAATTAAAAAAAAGTCTAAACGTCACTCCCTCGAAAGCGCTTATATATCAAATAAAATCCAAACGGCTTCATAAAGAAAACGCTGAGAAGTTCATAAACTTGAACCTGGCAATAGTAAAACGAAAAAAAGCGAATGTGTAATGATTCCTTCGAGAACAATGTTTATAAAGCTCGTAACAAATAGACAGGACTAATGGGATTTAAAGATTCGACAAGTTTTAAATAGCTTTCAGCAAGGATTTGTACTTTTCACAAGTTTGTTTGAAATTTATTTTCTACACGAGTTCGAAACAGCGAATTTTTTTTTACAACTTACCTTGTAAATTCAGTCGTGAGCAATTTAAGTCTTGATTTGCATCGAGCGGCTTCTTGTAGGGCTTGTTTTGCCCTTGTTTCGCTGTCTGCGCGAAGACGACGTTCGCGGTCAGCATCCCTCTGAGCTGATTCCCTCTGGAAAAAATTAAGAGAAAAGTTATTTAGTTTTGTAATTACCAACAACTGACGACTGTTAAGTGTTTAAAGTCATCTGTAAAGCAAACAATTCGCTGCTAATAATACTAATTTATTCCACACGCAAGTTTTTTTCGTCATACATTGTTATATCGCTGCTGATATTTGAAAATGGATAACGCCATAGCAACAAGAAGAGTCCGTCGCAGGAACAGGTGCTACACAATAACCACTTGTAAACTACTCAGACCGTACAAAATAAACCATGTCCAGACAGTTGTTTGAGCCAACTGGAATGTATATCACAGCCACAATCACACATGTCAAACAAGAGAATCATCATCTGAACGTATCATACAAACAACCATTCTCATTGATTTAATTAACTCAAAGCAAACAAGCGATGTAGATGCCATGTATTAGATAATTAGCCTTCGAGAATTTCAAACGACGAAAAAAGAACTAGACGAAGCAATTATCCAATTTACGAGTTAATTTTAAATGTTTAGTAAACCGCTGACGATCATAAATTGTCGTTGAAGAATGAAGACTCTGCTGCAAGAGTAATTATTGCCAAAGATAAAGGGTTGAAATGATTTCTCACTCATTCATTCCCAAGTTTGAAGCTTTTATTACCATTTTACACGGCATAGTTAAGCATAAATATTGAAATTGCTTGTGGGCAGAACCTTAGCTCGTATAATTTACGGTTAGGGTAATACAATGCATAGTCGTCTGTTACGTAAAAGCTCGGAAATTTTATAGTGTGTGCATACAGCGTGGTTTTATTACTGGGCTATACCAAAAGATTATTGTATAATTCCATCAGATAAAATTCATAATTTTTTATCTAATTCTAAATTTCGATATAATTAACTGACTCGTATTTAATTGAACAAACATTTCAATCAGAGGACTTTCCAACGGTCCGCTTCACACGTTTCAATCCATCGATTGATTGGTAAACAACCAATGAACACGTAATGATAATATTGGCAGTATTGGAAGCACTAACATGATAGCAAACATCACTGTTTTACACATCCCTAATTATAGACTAACTTTGACGGACAGACCCTCGCACTTCGTTTTTATTGAATTATCAATCAAGAAATATTAAATTAGAGTGAATTCGATCATCAATCATACAAAAGCTCATTTGAAATTTCTCTTTAAACATTTCTAGATCCAACTCAAACCGACGTCTGGTGCGGATATTACGCGGTGATGGACAACCCCCATTCCTCCCCTGTATAGTTCTTTGTGCCTCTGCCTGTCACGGTCAGTCTTCGAAGGTCTTTAATGTCCCAAGCTGCTTATCTGATGTGTTATACTTGTCGCAATATAGCAGTTATTAGCGGCTAGTAGGGGAGCTGCTGTCCGTTGCACACGTATCGTTTTTCATCGATTCAATAAAAAAAAATGGTTGAAATTGGCACTCTTCCATCTTCCGTTGCAATCAAATAATGAAAGGTTAATAGAGCTTCATTGACCTTAAAAGAATGTCACTAGAAGCAGTCTAAAATAAGCAGTGCCAAAATAAAAAAGAGTCCTTTGATCAGACTACAGATGAAAGTAACGTTCCATTTCAATGATTACGTTTGTCAATAATATGGTTATTATAATCCTTTATGTGCGAACTGTTGGACCGTTAAGTTCGTCATCACAGTCCTATTTCAATCGATAAGGTAATGAATGGAGGGAGAGAGGATTCAAGACGGAAATTAAAGCCCTATTAGCAGGAAACTAAAGAGGTGATATTGTACAGTGTATCATGGCTTGCCTATACTAGCACAAGATTAAATAAGGAGAATTAACATCGTTATTGGCAATAAGCTAGAGAATGAAGGAAATCTCTTTGATTGAGACCAACTAAGGGAGGATTTGAGCCCATTCAATCACTTAATAAGAAAGCGAACTTATTAAATTTTCTTTGTGACGGATTCTTCTTTAAAGACAATGAGGAAGTATAAATTTAATAACGAATTTCTAAACGATGCCCTCAAAGATTCTTCCAAGCAAAATGCATGAATTAAAGTGTGCCTTACAGGGTAACTCCTTGTTTATTTATTTATCTGTGGTCTAAGATCCCGGAAATTGCGTTGCTCAAGCCAACCATTAATTTGATCGGAAATGGTGTTAGAAAAACCTCCATCCTAAACCCTTCCGCAAACTGAGCACCCTCGAAGACGCCTTCCTTTTGCGTATAATCAACCACTTGAAGTCTACTAGTAAATACCCGGCAGCTATAACTCTTCCTCCTAAATCTATTCCTCACTTTCGCTAAATCTTTCCCAGAGGTTTTCCGGAACCGACCTTTGAATACATTTGCACTATTCTACGTGATATAAAATTTCCGCGATTACAATCGACCAGAGGAAGTCGCAGCTACCTGTTTCCCCTTGTGATTTATTTATAGATTGTAATGTTAGCACATCATGTGCGCATTAAAACGTGAAAGATGATGTCATGATTATCAGCCATCCAATCACGTCCTATTCGGACCGTTTCCGGTCCTATCCTATCATAATATAAGAGGAGTGGCAAGATAGTAGCTGTCTCTACGATCCATTGCGGTAGGTCCTCGAAATTGAATTTGTCAATCAAGGGAGGCTGTAGTGGTGCAGAAACGTGACCGTTTCAAATACGAAAACGGCGACGTGACCGGAATGTGGAAATGTTCCACGTTTGGGACTCAGTTTTTTTATTCATCGTCAATACCGCAAGATGTTGACACATACAAGAAAAAACCAGGCAAAGCCTCAATTTTTCCCTTCACAAACTATCAAAGTATATTCAATCTCGACTCAATCCTCTTATCTTGAATCCAAATAACTGTCAGAGTAGCAGAAGTAGCTTGGAGTTATTTACATCAAACCTATCATAAAAATAATCCGGTGGAATATAATACGCTAATATTTTAGCTGAAACCAGTAATCATAGGGATTCTGGAATCAATCTAGAAATTCAAGGGGATGCATCACCCCCAAAAATTCGGAAAGATGGCTTATATCGCATCTGGCCGTGCCCTGAATGATAACGCAAGTTTCCAAATAGCACGCAGCCTGTTTTGAGGCTTAAGAATATAATAGAGTTAACCTGAAATCACATCGGGGAAATAAAGATCGTCTATCACTTTCGCAGAAGGGAGGAAAGATTATCAAATAAATAAATTTAAGAGAAGCGTCGAGGTGCTAATATACTCCGATGAAAAAGTGAATATACCGCAAGACTCTATTGTTGTTGCCATAACAGTTATTTCTCATCAGTTAAGTGTTTCTGTCGCAGATATAAACATAAATAACGTCAGCCTTAATGCACTTCCGGATGCGTAGGAAATAAAGTGACAGTTTTAAGAGGTTTGACGAGGTAGTAATAGGCATGCGAAAAGAAGCTTTTTAGGTTTCGTGACTCTGTTGACATCATCGATCAAGATAGATCAATGACCACTGCAAAAAATCTTGAACAATGTTGAGTTGGCAAATCTTGTGAGCTTGCAAAAAATTGCTAGAAAATTCCAGTAACTTCAGCATTTTCACCTCCTGCAAAAAACTGTTCTTTTTCCTGTCATAATAGCAAAAGCAAACTTTAAATTATCCTCGCGAACAATAGGATTAGTCTTGAATGAATGTAATTGTCAGGAGAAACTAAGCAATTACAGAACGAAACTTGAAGAATTTTAGTTTAGGGATGCGAAGTTCAGAGCTCGGGAATTAACGATGCGTTAACTAGAGGGACCACAGTTTCCTCACGTTCCGTTGCATTATAACATTGGCAATTTGCCTGGTTTTGTTTGCTTTCTTTATGAAACGCAAAACTTATTTTTCTTTCCTAATATATGAGAGAATTAATTTAGATTAAAATTTATCGTTGACCGAAAACACTGCACCGTTTGGACGCTTTCCAAAGAAAAGCCAAAAAAAAAATAATGGATGTCTGAAAAGAAGCAATACGTAGTTACATCATTATGTACCAAATCAATCAGAAAAATATCCTCTCATTTTTATTCCAACTAAAAAAGAAGCTAAAACGGATACTGCCAAGATTTATATGGGTATTTTCCATTTAAAAGCAAATTTTATGGCTGTTAATAATCGTAAAAAGTCCCCTGCAAAGGGTAATTCGAATTACGCGAATATAAAATTATATAGTTTTTCAGGGAGACAAAGAAGATTATCACATATGCATACGACAACCAAGAATAAAGCTGTCTTTTGAAACGAAACCTCTGGATACATTTTATGCAAGATAAGCGCTATTAGTCCCAAAAAACAAGATTAATTAGTTCATTGTTTAAATTAGTTTTTGACAACGGTACAGCTATAAAAAATTTTACCGTTTTCTTCCCTATCAGCTGTTTTATCTATAAATCCGTGCGTTGTTTACTAAAATCTCTCAACCCTTCGGGAAGGACAAACTCACCAGCTGAATTTTAATACCCCGTATAGGCGCTAATGCCACACCATCCAACATTGATATGCCAGTGTCATTGTTTATTGTCCAGACGCAACCGGAATTGAAATCACATTGTGTCGGCTTTGTTTAGGAACCATTTTGAGAGGAGGTTTTGTAAATTAACCCAGATTTCGACAGAGCACAATGACTAACACAAAGAGGTCATTTTTATTGAAGTTCTAACAATAACAAACTCATAAATTGTTATCTTTTCAGTTATTTATCAAAAGAAAACTTCTGAGAAAAATGTTATTTGAAATTTCACAAACATAGCTCTTGATCAAAACATTCCATCAAACATCAAAATTCTCCTAAAAATTATTCAGTTAAATATATGAATAATTAGTCTATTAATGCTGTTTGCTTCAATTTACTACTTAATGTATTTATATGACTGATTGAAGAGATCTGATTTTAGATAAGAAACTACCTACAACAATAATAGGATAATTAGGTCAAACTGTCAACATATTCATTCTGTTCAATTTTTTATGTATGATAGCATCAATTTTTATAATGGAAGCTTTCAGGAACTTAATCAATTTACATAAAAAACGCAATAAATATAAATTGAGGTTTTTAATCAATTCCTTATCAAAAAAAGTCCCACACCAATTCAAATATATCGTAATTTTTTTCCTTTCACTTTCAATTTGAAAAGTTCTATCAACTGCAATACACTTCCTTACTTTTCTACCTTCCGAATGTCAGCATCACAAATAAGCTCATCCGTAAGACAAGTTATCGAAAGCGTCCTTTATTTAACGTCAGTCCCAGGTTTAAAATCAATGAGCGTCAAGGGAGGCACGTCTCTATCGATTAGCACCCTTTGTCTGCTTTTGTCGTCGCTTTCACCCTTTCTCGCCACACGCGTAAAATCTACGGTTTTGTTCGTCATTTTTAACAGATATGAGTTTAGATGTCTAGACGCTTCTTTTAACTCAATAAACTCAAAAAGAAAGAATTTAATTCCATTTAATCAAACACAATAGAGGAGGGTTCTGAACTATCTTCAACTCTAACGTAATATTGCTTTCATTAATTACGCGAATGAATTGTTTCGTGCTTAGAACTTTAAAGGGAGTGTTTAATTCATCAAGTAAAATAAGAATAAAAGTGGGTTTGGACGTTTTAATAAGTGAAAGTTGGATGGTTGCATAAAAACGTGTCTAGACACAGACTATCGCTTCTATTCACACCAAAGCATTTAATTATTAAAGAATAGTGTGGTAGCCCGGCGCATCCACCATTTTTTATTTATTTATTTTTTTTTTAATTTCAACTTACACGACTGGCCTTGGTTAAAGTGGATCCCATTCATGAGCGGCGCTCGTCTTTTTTCTGCCTCTGGAAACTTCTAACAAGTTACCACTAGTTACCAGTTAATTATCCCCTTGTAAAAACCCACCCGACACAAGTCCCTAGTTCTTAATCAAAGTAGGCTGCGTTAACCCCTATCACAAAACCACACACCACCGACTATCACCGAAATTTATTGGTCATCGGGGAAAACAAAGTCTCACTCATTAAAATGTATCAGCGCATAAATATACAATTATAGAACAACCCTGCATCATGCGATCACTCACGAAAAACAACACGAAAGGGTGAAATTTATTCATCTGGAATTGAAAGATGTAATAATCGATGGAAGGAAAAAAAGCGAAAGTTTATTGAAGAGAAAGACAAGTTCGCAAAGTCGCAACTGACACAGAGCGCAGTTAAACACCCTCTGGATAGAAGAGTGGTTGAACGAATGTTGTGGACTTGGAGAACCCCTCTCGGTTGCGTGTGACGCAAGCGCTGAAGAGTTTACTATTGTTTACTACAGATACAACTGCAGGAAATGACAAACAATTGTAAACAATTATAGAAAACTGAAATTGGAGTAGACGAAAAATGTCTTTTAGAAGATGTTTCCTTGTACCAATAATTCCTGAATTCCTTTTTTCATCGAGCAGTTAAAATTTAGTTTGACATCAAAACTGTTTTCATTCGACTATGTGCGACATGGCAACGACGCAATAAAATAAAACGATTTTGAGATTTGGCAAAAGTCCCGATTTTCAATGGACATAAAAGAGGTGGTAGGAGAAGGAGGTTGCAAAGGATGAGTTGGATATATGCAGTAAACCGCGTCGTCGATCTGCGACCTATTTCCACCATATCGTAATAGGAGAAAGAGTCCATAAAACGGATTAAGAGGAGTTTGTGCGTGTGGTGGCTGTCGTTTCGACGATTCCGCTTCCGGCATGGTAATTCTGAATCGGGCCCATCTCTAATAAAGTTTAACAAGCGACGCCGCGGACGCGGACGTCGCGTTTTGATTGCTCTTTTGGCATTTCAACAGTGTCATGCAGAATTTTACGACGGTCAAATATAGGCGCTTTCACGCGAAATGTTCATTTCAAGGTTTTGGTATTTTCGGACTCGAACCAGTCACGGAATATATAAGGATATACGTATTAAACTTTTTATTAGATTAGGTACTCAAACTGTAATTATTTAGCTGCATATACAAAGAAATCATAAGAATGGACTGTAATTGTAAAATCAAGTTGACAATTTACTTCAGAAATAAAATATTAGTGTCTTGACACAAATCTCTTCTTGACGTTGACTGCAGTAATAATTCTTTTAGCTGAAACGAATAACATTATAGTTTAGAACAAAATCTACGTTCCTGAATGTATTTTTTGAAAAACAAAAACGTGAATTACCAGTTAAGGATTCTCACCCCCTGAGTTCAAAGTAGGAAACTTTTGAGAAAACTGTTAAAATTTTAAAGTTTCAGAATTTTCCCAAAGGAAATGATCATAGAAAATCAGATAAAAAGCATTTTCTCGATATTACCAATTTTTTTGTCAGACTTCCATAACGAAATAATAAAGTATAATGTTAGTTATGATTGCTACAACGTTTCCGCAACTTCTCTCGCTACACCTCGTGAATTATCAAACGCACCATCTCCGGAACTTATGAATAATGAACGAAAGCATTAGTACCATCGCCGACAATGCATATTCCGTAGGCGCATCTCGTGCTATCCTCTCCTTCGTTGGTTTAATTGGTCGGAATAGCGCGATGCTTATTTAAAACAGTGGCCCTGCAGATGAAACGACTATTACTCAAGATTTAAGAGCTGCCATTCCTTTGGGAAATCTCCGTTACCAACTGAGCCAGACGCGCCCCTGCCGTCGTCATGTCGACTATTCGTACATCGAAAAAAATCAAAATCATAAGCCGATATTTCACAAACTTGCGCTAAAATTACAATAACTGTTTAATGAGGAAACCTTCCAAGACAGGAAATGAAAGTGTGAAGTTCCAGCTGATGCCTCCTCTTCCACGAGCTGTAATTTCAGATTCGAGCATCAAGTTTAACGGCTTCGAATTTAATTAAATGATAATTAAGCGGAATCGTGATTGAAAAAAATGACAATGATGATGGAGTCTTGAAACAGAGATGGTCTTTGTATTGTGGTGAATAATCTTTGGTGCTGGTTTAACGTACCTCAACTAAGATTCCATTAAAGTTTACAGACATGAGAAATTAAATTACATTTCAAGAAGACTCAGACGTTAATTAATGCTAGTTGAGAGAACCATTCAAGCTTGCAGATGAGCACGCAATGAACAGATTTGAATACACAACTAAACAATAAGAAAATACTGAATTAAATTCTCTAACAAAATGTAAGACACCGATAGCATCTTTCAACTCAATTCGCAACTCATAACTTATTTACAATCATGAAAATCATACAGATTTATTGGAGCTTTGTGAATTTCCCAACTTTTGATATTTTACATTTCCAAACTATGTTTAATCGCTTCGTCCCAAATTCCCGATTTAATTTGCATTCCTTGTATATTTACGCTTGTTCAGAATTAAACATGTATTTCTGCGAACCTTTTAATTCTGGAATTGACATTGTGAAAGGGGCACTCTCCCCTATGTACATGGGGTAAAACAAGTCCAGCCTCTACTGCAATACACCAAAATGTGGTCATCCCTAATTGCTATTAATCCCTCACTGTATGAATATTTACAAAATTTCCAAGCTATAAATAAAGCGAACGTTTTAGTAACGGTGGTGTAATATCATCCCTAAATTTTTGGTAGGTTTTAGGAAAAAAATCTACGTTGCTACATTACGTATGTTTTTTGAAGAGTATTATTAAATTCACTTTCCGCCACAGGCCAGACTAATTAAACTGGCATTTGCTGCCTCTCGAAATGTAGCGCTCTCTTTCGACAAAAACCGCCCTAATTACTACACGTTCGGAATTGGTTTATCGTTGGATAAAACAATTAAATATAAATGGAGTTTAATCCTCTATCATTCAAAAAATATGCATCTGCGTGTCGAAATTTTACCTCATGTGACATATAACTATAAATAATTCAAGAAAAATTAGTTATTAGTCAACTTTACAGGAAAAATCCACCCTTATAGTTTACGAGTTGCGTGTAGAAAGACTGGAATTTTTCTGATAACCTAGAATTTACAAGTTACATCTGTTACATTATTTATTGGTCTAAATTACGTCGCAACCTTAGTTATTTGGCAACCCACCCTCCAGAAAATTCTAATCTCAAGCCTAAAAGGTAAAAATTACAAATGAATTTCACACCATTTGTCACAATTAGCTAACTTCTTAAGTTACTTCAATCAAGAGACGAAAATTTCTATCTTATTCCACCACAAACCACTCCGTACCTCCTTTGCTAATAGTGGTAAAGGATGAAAGTCAGCCTGCACTTAAATTCTTTCGGCATTCATTTATCTTAATTAATGTAATTTGTGTACGGTGGTTAATTATTGTAATTTATATTCCACGTTGTTGTGTCGCCAGTGAAAAATGTTTGGAATTTTTCCCGTAAATATTAAATTAAAAGCAAAATTTTTAGTCGACAACCCTTAATGATGCTGAATATTATGCTTACAAAAATGGGAAAAACTCGTTGAGATTATTAAATTTCTTGACGAGAAAAAAAAAACAAATTAACTTAATCAAGCACTTTGTGATTTATTGAATTTGAGAAAGTTCGAAAGATGATAAAACTTTGCCTTGGCATTTAAACAAGTTTGGAATTTCAAAACTAGGAATAATTATTAGGAGCGCAACTTTTCGTATAAATAATTTTTTACGCTTAATAAAAATCGATTGATATGCCAAATTCCACAGAGGTTCAGTCAAAGCTCCAAATTATATTTCCAATTTATTCATATCGAAATCAAAAGTTAATTGAATATATGACAATAAAGTTAAAATTCTGAAAGCTGGCAATTTGCAATTGAGACCGTCTTTCGCTTCCGAAATAGAATTATAAAATTTAGAAGTCTCTGATGATCTACAGCTGGAATATTATTGATCAATCGAGGAGAGGAGATTGTTAGTCTAGCTGTAACGCTTAAAATCTTTTGAAGAGAGTGAAATTTATTAAGATCTTAGGAGACTTTTACATGAACAGACCGTTTTATCTAAAAAAAGAACTGAATCTATAATGCGTCTGGACTTATTGAATGAAGTTTCCCTTAGCAAATGCACGTACCGACGGCATTAACCTTCCATTCGGCATATACGTACTAGACCCTTCAGAGCGTCGCGACGCCTGTGTCGTGACCCGGCGGCGCCAAAGTTCAGCCACAAAATCATGAATATACATCATGTACAGTGATCGGCGCCTCATAACCAACCGTAAGATAATAGTTATAGAGTAAACAACATTTTGGCACTACCATACACTCTGTAAACCGATAAAAACTGAAAAGAAACCGACCGGAAAATGTAGAACGTCAGTTTCCATCCTATATTTTGGTGACGAGATGGCGAGATCCGTTGCTTTTACAAGAATTTATTACTCTCTGTCAACCAACTAGAGATATATTTTCACATTTCTAACTTTGTTTGTTGAATGCAGAACTAATCAAACATTGGAATTTGATATGTTTTTTAAATGAAGAATCAATAGCATAACTTCCTTCTATTTTTCAAGCATTTAACTCTATTCACCGAACTTCCTGTAAGAGACTCAGGATGATGAATTAAGACAACGATGCTATGCTATTTATTGATCGCTTTCCCTTCGTTCCTTGTAAATGTGGAAAGATAGCTTCCAAGTCTATTTCAGCCTGGATTTATCCCCAAAATAATAATACACTACATTTGATTGATTCTTTTGACGACAGGTAAATGGTTCAAACTTCAGTTTATTCCCTTTTCTCTTGTATCTCAAATCAATAAGCAGAATCAATCGACCGGAATCCAATGGTAACAAACTCTCTGTAATAAGATAAATGTGAACAGGGCTGTATTGTCGTTGAGGTTTTTACAGATCGTGTAACCGACACCACATCCGAACTAAATCACTTTAACTACCTCCTGCATCTTACGGTATTGTTACGGCTTTTATTGTACCGCAAGAGTCCATTTCTAGCCCAATTTTTTTTAATGCTGATGTTTAATCTCCAAAGCTGTTTGCACATAAATACGTATAGACGACGCGATCAAAATAATCCTCTCAAAGCGAAACGGCCTCGAGGTACGGAATCTAGCTTTGATGTTCTAATTCAGAAATAGCCATTAGTGCATCCATAATTCACAAGAATGACAATCGTTTGATTAATAGTCTAGCATACGGTGTAAGTAATTAGATCAATTTTCTCCTCTCGTAAGATTTAATTCAGGCCTATAAGCTGTTGGTGTTGTTGGAATAGTGGCGCCAAAGGTCTACCCCCTTTTTCCCAATATACTTAATTCGAGATGCTTTTTTATAGGCGGAGATAACAATGAAAAGTTAGAAAAGCGACGAGAAAATACACTCTCGCAGAAAAATATTTTTTGTCTTTTTTGAAATCACATAGAAAAACTTTTTTTATTTGATTTATTGTCAAGTCAAAAAACACTGAATGATAATTCTATTAAAAAACTCACCCTCGCTAATTGCTTCTGGAGTTTGGCTATTGTCTGCTTGTCGCGAAGTTCGTTTTTCTGAACCGCTTCTAAAGCGATTTCAAGTTCTTGTATTCGATCCTCTAAGGATTTCTGTAACAAAAAAAAAAAACAATCATTTCAGCAAATCTGTGAAGCATTGTTACTTTTTAATTTCTAGTTACTTGTTATAGCTTTAAAAGTTATTCAAGAAGTTTTGAAATCCACTTTGAAAGTTTGTAATAGCAAAGCGGGATATACTTTTCTTAAAATAGTTTTTCTGTAAATAAGCCAAGAAAATGAGTAACTCACTGCTGAGATCATCCACAATTTTGTCTATTGTAAAACACAGGTCATTGAATGAATAAATGTACACCTGTACTATTAACAGAATGCCAAAATTTTAATAACAAACTGTCTGCTGAAAATGGTAGCAGCAGCTGTTTAGAATGATTCTCATGATCATTATCTTCTTTCAAAAATGACGATGGATTTTATTGCCTAGAGTATTCAAATCGTTCATAATAGAAACACAAATAAGTAATTATGTTATTTAAATTAAAGCTGTAGATGCTGAAGCGATATTTAAATATAAATGAATGAGAAAAATCCTCATACATCATTCATGAAAAACAAAACAATCAAATTAACAAAATAAATGTGCAGCTTCACATAACTGATTCTAATTTAACTAACTACCATTTTTCACTTTCAAAAAGTAATACAAATCATGTCATGCTAGAATATTTAAAAAATTGTGTCAAGTCAAATTTAAATTCAAAAACCAATGTTATTATCAGACTAGGAAAACAATAAATTGTGAACTTGTAACATTTGCGTAGAAACATCCGACTTTCAAGTGAGAGTAGTAAATTGATACCCTCAAAAATCAAGATTACAATTTTTTAATCAAAATTAAAATTCATTTTAAAAAATTTAAACTTGAAACCGGATGAAATTGAATTTGTAATTACAAAGTTGAAATTTTGTGATTCTCTTCGAACTTTCACAATTAGAGGAAGTTGTAGAGTCAATATTTATTATCTTTCTGGTAGTATATAGCAGCTAATAAAAAAGGTGAAATTTCCAAAGCTCTAAAAATTTTTAACATGCAATTTCAAATTTTATTGACTACATAAATATCAAAAGTAGAAAGAAGTTTTTCTATGTTCTAGCAGTAATCTAAATTTGTAATCACCTATTGTTCTAAAAAAATGGAAAAATGAATTTTGACATCATTCACAACCATAACCGTCTAAAATACTGAGAAATAGGTTATCAATATGTTTTCATTTGCATTGAATCAAAAAAAAAATTATCTTAATTTCTCCTATTTTATTAATAGGAATCATTTTGTGATATTTAATTATGGTAAAGACTTGCTACTGAAATCGATAGCTGTTAAATACATATAATTTCTACAAAAGAGACTGCACCTAAAATTATATTGACTCTATAACGTATAATCCTCTTGATATAACGTATGGCGACTGTTAACAAGAAAATCCATTTTAATTTAATTAATTATTTCCGTAATTGGCATTTATTAAATGCCGCTAAATCCTGTTATTTAAGTTTCAAGTCATGTTCCTGCTGCGACAACAATATTTAACATCTGCTATGAAATACCTTCGCAATTTGTAATTTCAAAGAAACTTGAACTTGAACAAAGATGAGAAAGCCGAGCTTGTTTCTCTCAAATATCATCAGAAAAACAAAAGCAGAAAAAAACACGATTCTCTTTTGTGTTTCTTTCGATTGAAAGCAGTGATTTATGTTTGTCTTGGCGAAAGAAATATCATCTCAATTACACGAAGCGAATTCACTGCAAGTAACACAGACATATTAATTCCAAAATACAATCCTATTAATCGTAAAACTTTTTATATCCTGACAATTACACGCACTCAAAATTTTACAAAAAAAACTTTCAATATTTCATGGCAAAAACCGAATTAAATCTAGTGTAAAAATCTCGATTTTCCGGCATATTGGTTCGTTCCATCCCTGTATGCATTTACATTTTAAATAACGCTTTCGGTTGTTTATTTCAAAACGTAGGGGGTGAAACATCCCCTTTAACGAGACTAATAAATTCGGCGGTGCTAAAGGCCAAATGAATTTATTATGTTAGTGGACCGACATCATTGATATAAATGGTTCGGTGAAAATGTTTCATTTCTATTGTTTCAGAATGAGTTTTTGGGAGGTTTCTATCAAAATTCGAGTAACTGTGCCACAACGTTATCACTTTTTCCACTCGGATAAATTTTCTAAAAAGGGAGTAATCTGTAAGGTTCCATTGATGACATATTCTTTATAAATCTCCAACAAGATGATATTCACTTTGGAGAATTCAACAATGGAAATATATCAAAGCGCAGACGTATAAATCACGTTTTTGCTTTTATCCAAATCAAAAATTCCAGACGCAAAAAATCTTAGTCAATTTAAATTTCTTCTTTCCATGAAAGCAATATTTTCAACAGCTCGTTTTACATTGCGTGCATTTAAAAACTCCGAATTTTTTACATCTGGAAGGTTCAGAACGTCATTAGATTAACGACTGAGTAGCTAATCATCTTTTTTTGACGTAGAAAAAGGGGCTGAATGCATAGAATAGGACCGTAAATAGCGCTCTTAATAATTCAAGTGGGACACAAAGCCGGAAAATTGGTTCCTTAATCCAATTGAAAAGCTAATTGCATCCACAAAATTGCCTATGGTGAACAGTTTATAAGTATTTCCACATTATGTTTCAATCAATTTCCATTTCTACATTCAAATATTTGAGTTACATGCTTGAAAAGATTCCAATTTTTTTTCTATTTACACAAATTTCCTTTTTCTTTCTTTACTAGTTCTACTAGCCGAAAAGTATCCAAAACCCTCGTCATTTCACCCCCTATAATCCGTATTGGCCGGTGTGTCAGTCTGCAGTGGTTTTTTCGACGTAATCCGGAATTCCATAACACTTAGTTTTATGTGGGAAACGCATCGATCTGGATTCGGGCAAACCTCTTGGTCAGCTTAAAGGTAAGGCCCTTATGCTTTCACTTTACGTTACTGCAGGATTACGTCTCCTCTTTTTGATTGAACGCAGGCAATTTAAGAAGGTACTTATACTTTAGAGGATGATTGAAGCTCGAAGAGAAAAAAGAAAAGTTGGAAGAGAAACACGAAGTCATTAGGAGTTGTTATCTTTTCTTTATTTTATTTTTCGTTTTAATTCCACGTTAATGACTTTGCAATTAGAATTATGAAAGTTGCATTTAGACGAATAATGATAGAAAGATTACTACAGCATGCTACACCCTCTACCTTTACGTTAATAAACGAATCCTCCCCCGCTTCAGTTTGCAACCCTCTAGTAACAGTCACCCTTCCGCAGACGCGAGGAGTTGCCGGTGGTGTGGGCAAACTATCAGGCAACTGTTGTACGCCCTCTGTCTCTTGGCGTATAAACTGAATCCTTCCTGCTTCGACGCAGATATTCGGCGCTAGAGGGTAGCATTGCGTCGGACTAGGGTTGGAATCAAGACTAGCACGCTTCGGATATGGTGGTGGACTTCCATTGACTAAATCGTTGGACGATAATTCCGGCATTACCATGTGTTTTTCGTATCCTATAAAATGGGCTTTGTCGTCACAAACAGGATGGACTTGATGAATCGGAGGACGGCAAGATTTTTCTTTATCGGTGTCGGGAGAGGGCGTATCAGTGCCGGGGATACGAGAGACGTTGGCAGACCTGAAATGAAAGAAAATCTGCTTAAAAAAATAATAAAAATAAATTACAGTGGTTTCATTTTAGCTTCGTTACAGGAATGTGGTTTCAGTCCTTTTTTCCTGTCACATTTATTAACGTAGAAACAGAGTGATCTTGCGTAATTTGCCAATTAAATGACCGCTAAATAGGTATGAATGTGCGAGACGAAACGGTTACAAGCAGGTGTTCAGCTCGGCTAATGACAATACAATGTTCTCAGAGTAACATTCTTGAAATTACATTAAGTCTGAATTGAACTTGATTACTGATAGTTAACTCTTTAAAAAAATCTATCGACTTTTCCTTGAGTTTGTTATATATTTAGACATAAAACCTTGCTGGTTCCTTCCATCCCTTACCATTTCTTTGTTGCGTAAAGAATTGTATTAGGTCACGTCAGGTTCTGCGAAGTCTGTAGGAGCACCCAAAGATACCACCAAAGGTAATAAATTCTTTTGCGTGTTCGCGGTAAATTCTGGATCACACGCCGCCAAGCCCGTTTTAACACACAACACTAGTAGGCGGAATAGCAGCCTACGGAGTTTCATTGAGGTTGCGGTTTTAAATCATTCGTCGTACGTTTCGGTACGTATACCATACATGCCAGAAATTTAAATTTATTCAATTGGGTACTATTGTTTACCAAGTGACATGCTTCGATGTTTATATATCACGGACAAGAGTTCTTGTAATTGCGCTTCTTATTTCATTTTGTTATCTTGACGGTAACGCCTCGTTAGAGTCAGATAGAAACGATATGGATAGCAAATACAATACTTTTATTCTTATCGATGCGGAATTATAACGAAGCTATTTATTTATAGAAATGGGATTATAAAGACTAGATTCGAATGGTATTTAGACCAGTTTAAAATCAGGTAAATTTAGCTTATCTATTGATTTTCAAGAAAAAACTGAAAATCTTGATATCCCAAAGATTCAGTGAGTGAGATAGCAACGAATTTAGACCTTTTCTGTGTCTAGTCAAAATAGTGACTTGCCAAAAGCGCTAGTCAACACTGAACTTTGTTTATATTCAGAGCCAGCCAAGAATCCTTTGAATAGCTATTATAAAATCGGAATTCTAGAAATTTAGTGCCTTTCCAAAATTCTAGATTTATTTCAAAATATAAAACTCGGAAGTATTAAAATTAAATTTCCTACATATACTTAGTCTAAACATCAGAATAACTGTGGAAAAAATTAAATCTTTACTTGATATATAAAATGAAAACAACTTCTCTATTAAAAATCTCGCTTTCAGCATTGAACTTTGCTTATATGTACATGTCGCAAGAATCCTTTATTTTTAATTCCGCTAATCAGATTAACCTTGAATTTGGTAAAACTATATTGAAAAGGGAATGTTTCACACTTTGCGAAAACTTTTAATTAAATATGTAAACAGAGGGACAGTCAGTCATTGAATAAATAGATTCTTTAAATGAAAAGTCAAATTGAACACTTTGTACTTTAAAAATTCTTGGTAGAGTGATGAATGTTAAGAGTAATTATTATCCATTTTCATTACTTCCTTTGATATATTTATGTTTCAAATAATGAAATAGCTGGGACAATATATTTCAAACGACAACTGTTCTCCAGTGAATTTATTACATTTTCTTTTAAATAGGGTATCAACTGTATAGTCTCTACATTTTACGATTCAATTAATGTAACTGTTAAATGTCGACTTAACAACGAGGCTCTCACTTTTAACATGCAAATCAATTCATGCCTTTAACCAATGAATCATCCAAACACGTCATTTCTCTCCCCTTGAAATAATGTATGTGCTGTCGTCTCTAACTGTGTAAATACAAACAGAATTTATCAAAATCAAACTTAATAAAAAAAATTTAGTCAGTTTTTTTTTCTATTTCGAATGTAAATTAAAAGCGCTTCAATTCCAACTTATCTCTAATTAAGTTTTCTTCTTCCTGTGAGAATTTCTCACGCGTGAACGTACCTATAATTTTCCTGTCTTTTGACTGATTCGAAAATAACTTATATTATTAATATTCTTCGCAAGTTTCCACGATTCGACACTTTTCAATTACTTCTTAGTCACTCCTCCTTTTTTTTTGATCAACATCCCTTTATAATCTCGTACAATACTGAAACATCAATTTGCAGCCCGTCATCAGTATTAGATGGGCATTGTGATCCAATCAAGCATGCTACCCCCATGCAAGGTCCATAAGCTGTCCTTTGATCTTGCTTGGGATGTAGACAGCGTCAAAATAGCATGAGTCATCGTTTGAATTTTTTAAAAAAACTGAGTCCTCAACGGTCAAACCAAGAAGTGGAACGACGCAACTTAACCAACCGTAAAAGAACGAGGGTCGGAAAAAAGTCGACTTGCATGAATATTCCGGAAGAATTGTCTCACTTTTTTTTTTTGACACAAAGATACAGAAGTTGTCCGAGTCAGGAATTTGGTGGAATAGTATTGAATCGGGCGCTATGCCAAGCTAAACTCCATCAGACAGGATGGCGATATCCGGTCGGTTATCACCGACAATATGGCGGCGAGACTACTAATTATCGTGGTTCAACCAAAATGTTTGAAGATGAATGTACTATTTTTGTTTTACGTAATGCAGGCGTAATTAACAAGACCAAAATAAATACCTGAGGATTTATGGCGCCGTGGTTCTTACTATCTAATTGGTTTATGCTTCACCGACACTTGGAAGAGCATCAAACCATTGGAAAAAGTTTCGAGAAGTGATTTAACATTGCTTTTGTCAAGTGCAAAAGCATGAATCTACAAGATAACATGCCTCTATAACAACTCGACGAGATTCAACTTTAATGAGGCTAGAGAGAAATGAACCGACTTGACAGGATCATCTAGATCCTTACCAGTGAACTATAATTGGTTGCCTGTGGGATTCAATTGTTCACATAAAAGTATATACGTCTGCTAGGAGCGTACACGAAGATTGTAACATGTAATTTCTGGAATTACTCGAATTATACACTAGATTCTTCCTTTATAAAAATTATTTATTATATATATCTTTAGAGCGGATACATGCTGTGGAGATATATCGATCTGTCGTTGGCCTTGGCGGATGTACCAGTCAAGTTCTCAGATTCAGTGAGCAACAGTGAATTATAAATTTTATGAAGAAAAGATTTCATAAAGCTACTCCACTCCGATGAAGCTTGACGTGACCTACATAATTACGAATGTAACCAGTGGTTCCTTTCCATGTCCAGATTATAACGGTCTGATTGTTCGTGGTTACCCTTCCATTCAGTTTCATTTTCAACTAATTGGTTACGGAATGAGTCATTCTCAAGAAAAATCTTTGCAATAAGGAAATTATAAGCGATCAAAGATTCAGCGCTTCACCTCGTGACAATTGCTCATGAAGCTAAAGGTCATCGTCCTTCGGCCAACTTACAAAAGGCACCTGTTCTCCCATCCACCTCAGCCATCTTCCTTCACTCCAGCATCAATCAACGTCTCCCTGGCTATTTCCAGACGGCATTCCAAAGCATATACGCATATTACGTTAAATATAGGTAAGAGCCGGACAAACAAGAGCCGACATTCCAGGTATACTTGCCAGAAAATGATACGGCCCAACGTCGAACCATAAATGCCGAATCGTTAATCCATTCTCATAAAAAAAAACTGAATAATCTTAGACAGAGTAGACGCAATTAATTCGTTCTGCCATTCATCATTAAGCTTTTAGGTAGCCATCAGTGTAAAACATCTTCATAACTAAATTTAACCAAAGACCCGACACATCGTAACCCAAATTACCTCCAAGCATACCACACGCGTGGAAGTCCTTCCCTTAAGAGAAAAAAACGACATGTGTGTAGGCACTGGAAACTGACATCTCACAGAAAAGGTGACTCCATACAACATAATTATGTAGATACATTCTCTGCTATCTATACAATTCTCGATACGTGTCAAACTATAATGAAACTTAAAGTTGTAAAACGATAATAGAATGACATAACAACAAAGACATTTTCCAGAAAAATTTACCTCCATGAGAAATGATCTGTTGAACAGGTGAAATCAACATCAAAACACAAAATCAAATTAATGAACAACAACACCTGTCGACGGATGTAATCAATTTAGGATGAAGTTCAAGCAACACGTGCCCATCGAAGCGTTTGTTTCCTGGTTATAGTGGTTATACCATCAAGTGGTAAAAATAAACATTTTTTCAAAAACGGAGCAAATTATCATCAATCAGGTATCGATTACATTTTGACAAATCGTTTCGTATTGTGTTACTGCAAATCGTGACTTCCCACGACCTCCACCTTCGCATATGTCCAACCAGAAAATATCGCCACTGAATACTCCCATTTCTTAACATAAACCAGATTGAAAAGCGTTGTAAGAATATATACAAAATTTAAGTGTTTATTATTGTTGCTTTGACTTTTTCGTGGCCGCATTATTCTCCCGATCGTTCACTTTACAATTCATAGAATCATACAAAAGAACGTTTTGAGATAGTAATGCAATAATAATAATAAAGTGATTACTTGTTTGCTTACTGCGGTGCTCGCCATATGTCTTAGGTGTCGAAAACGGAAATAACAAAAACATTTACGGGCACTAAATTTAGGAAGAAAGGTGGCAGCTGTTACTCTTTGCTGAAGGAGACGAAGATACCGAAATCTTTTGCAACTTCCTTCTGACATTTGAAAAATTAGACTGAACTTTGTGAAGCGCTCTTACATTCAAATGGCATAATAATTGAGTGGGTGTTTTCTCTTCGCCCACCCTAAGACACAGTTCTTTTCAAAATAAATTTATCTGTATCGAACCGAACCCATTATAATGGAACACTGTCTGATGACCTTATTATCTTGACGTTTAAATTGAACATGACATCTTCAAAGACAAAGACAAAACCGTAAGATGTTCAACGATCTTTTTACAACTGTGAAACCTAATCCATAATAATTTGCAATTTTCCGCTTGATTTTTCAGGTCGATGTAAAACATCATCTACAACTGGTAATTTCGCATTCTGTCTTCACGATTCCACACCCATTTTTGACTAAAATCACAGAAAAATCCATTTTTCGTCACCCGGTTTTATTTTAAAGTCAACATAAATATTTATAACCTTGAATATGTACAATGTAAACATGAATAAATAAAGAATGAAAATATTTACAAATCATAAGGTGGTTTGGTGGTAGTAACTTCTCACGACCAAGTTTACACTGTAGACATCCTAACAATATCAACATCTTAAAAGTTCTTCCAGTTGAATTTCAAACACCTCACGTTTAACGTTCCAGCATAATCACTTTAGATGCAGGTAGTATTGCATTCGTGTACAATCGCAATAACTCTACATGTTAATGACGTTTCGTGATTTTAGCGTCTGGAGAAATAATAATAAGATATTAATAACCATCCAACTCAAGTAACCGCGTTATTTACTCCAGCGCTCCTCAAAGAGCTTCTCCAAAACATTTTCTTATCGACTTTAATAAAATAAAACAGCTTCTAAAACTTTATCACATTGAAAGTAGTCTAGACACGATATACGTTTCCATGACATGTACTTTTCGTTCTATTTACGACTTGCATGTGGAAAAGATTTCAAATAGACCGCTCCAAAGAGATCACAGGAATGTGTCTTGAATTTCAAAATAACGTTAAATTTTTATAAGGAGAAGACTATTTTAAGCGCACTTTTATATTAGGTAGGAAACTGTTTCACGCTGAAGTAGATATGTCAATACCAGTTTTGGCTTCAAAAGCAGTCGTGCAAGGAAGTTTTGTTATTTGGAAACATTGGCAACGATAGTGTTAGAATGATAACAAAGAAGAAAACAAAAGAGATTTTTTTGATTCATTTATTAAACTTATGAAAATTCATTACAAACAGCTTATCAATGATTATGCCTCTTAAAGAGAAAGCTTACACTTCAAATTCAACCGAAAAATAATGTATGTTTAACAAATTAAAATAAAATCAAAATGGTTCGATTGTTTGTTGAAAAATGAAATTGTAAGTCTTTGAGACGATGCTACATTCATTTGCGTAAAGGCAACACACAAAATTTCATGACTGTTTATAGTTGAAGGTTCAGATTGCGCCTAGATGTGTGTCAACGTCGAATTCACCACAAAGCCATGCGGAAACACTGCAGTTGTAGATAGAACAATGAATTAAGTTATTGGCTTCAACCCACTTCTTTTCTTTGATATTGTAGAATGAAATTTTGATGTGTGAATGCAATGGCCTGGATTTGTTTTAAAGAAGCTGCGTTTCTTCTACTTTCGCTGTAAAGACGAATTTGCACATCATTGGAAAGTAGAATGCAGAGAAAAAAATCGAATAATATACAAATAATGAATATTCATGAGAAGTAAAGGTGAACAAGAAGCAATTCTTTAGGAGAACTTCCTTGATAGAGCAAGGATTAAGACTTCATGAATGTCGAGTTCGAGGTCCACCACTCACTTAACTTCCATAAAAAAAATCTTTTACAAACTTGTAAGGTGTTTTTGAGCACTTTCTAATCTTCTTTAATAGATGTATAAACAGCTCTTAAATTTATGACAGATTATACCGAACAACGACCTGATTAATTACAGACACGCACGGATTGGTAGATGAATATTTCAAAAGGTAATATTAGGTAACTCCTCAGAACTAGGCTTCATGAACCTTAATTAATTAGGAAATGGAAGCATATCATTAGAAAAATTAATTTTAAACTTAATTGGCGGTATCCTTTATTCCAGTTAAAGCTTCCATTAAAATTTTCCAACGTCTGTATAATGGAAACCCTGATTATTATCAAATCTATACAGATTCCTCGAGTTGTCCAAGTTGGCATTCAAATTTTGCCATGATGTAATGCGATTATCATCTTCACCTAGTTCTAAAATTGTAGAGAAACTTTTTCCAAGTTGGAAACTTTTTTATGCAACTTATGCCAACTGCGTAGACGTAAATCCAAAAGTTCCAAAATGAGAAATTCATTTAAAAACACAAGTTGGTGACGCAATTGAATAATGAGTGGCCCACATGTTAACACGATACAATGGTGAGTCAATGCAATATCCAATAGTTCCACTTGGAAAGTGGATACAGAGAGTGTAGTTCCGCAGGTCGACGAACCCAAGTCTCGTTGCCAGACAGCGTGACGCCTCCACTTTACTACACAGAACAAACATCGCGAAAAAAACAATTATTAATCATCTTCCTTTTACCTATTTTCTTTCTTTCACGTGGTGCTTATTTATGAGTACCAAAACTGTTCAGCAGATCGTGCAGGTGCTGGTCATTCCCTAGCTCTTTCTTTCTTTCACTCTAACCAGCAACTTCCTTATACGTATATGCCCTCCCAAAATTATCCCAAGTATGAATGGCAAGCTCTCTGTTTATGTGCGTCCAATGAAACAATTGAATTGAATTGAATTCCAGCTACCGTACAGATTTCATGATCACTTTCCCTATAAGGGTGTAAGGTGTAAACCAGCTTTCCGTTACGGTACTTCGACACCGACAATTCAATAATCAAAGATAGTTTCTTACAAGTTAGTACTTTTAACATCTGTGTGATGTAGAAGATCCGGTTTCAGCACGAACACCCTCTGTTCGAACCTGTCACCCAACCCAAATGTGCCTCACCTGTGCCACTCAAAAAACAGGAAGTTTTCCTAAGCAGTCACTAATAGAGGGAGTGCCAATGTAAACCATAGCAATAAAAGCTTGATAATCATTGTTGTTTGAGCATTGTCCTAAAAGATTTAGGTTTAATGCGCGATTTGAGTCACGAAATGAGAATTTCGTTTTAGCACATGGACTCCAGCCAAAAAGTGAAACACTGACGTTTTGGTTATTTTTAAAACACCTACATGTTTACTGAAGAATTCTTGAGCAAAATTGATAAAACTTGATTGATCGGACTTTCTAATTCGACCTCTAGTAGTTGATATTGATTGTGTGATAAATAGATTTTTATAGACGCAAATCGGTTGTGAGAATATCACACTTTATGTTTATGTTACTTTCAAAGCGATACAGTGCGTAGGTCTACTTATTCAGTTTATCCACATTTTCTTATTGTACATTGCATAACTTTCAATGTATGTCCATAGTCACAACCTACGGATATTCGAGCTGTTTTTCGGTTCAATACTTTATAACTCTGCGACATAACTTCGCATAAATGTCTATGGAATGACTTCAATGTAACCAAAGACACATTTCAGTAGTTACAATAATGATACAATCTCAAAGTAAACGAATCAACGATGATGAGTGAAATATGGCTTCCTGTCTTTGTAGTGATTTATATGGAGATGTTCCGATTCATGGTTTTATCAAGTTTAATAGACACAAACTGACAGTTAGATTGAAAAGTTTTTTCAGTTTTTAAACATGTTGCTGATGTTATTTAAAAACACTCAAACAATTATAGCATTACAGTGGAATTTTATACAAGATTTGGACTTATTAAATACCGTTAGCTTTTCAAGCTATTATAAAATTTATTAACGTTTTACATTAATATGTTGTTAAGCCTTGACTGCATTGAATGCTTCTTCCGTAATTTGCATAATTTGATGCTGTACTTTCATACAATCACTTATAATTCATTTTTTTCCTTAACAGATGCCACCGGATTATAAAAGCTCCAGTTATGATAATGGACTGGAACACTAATTAAGAACTCATACATGAAAGTTATAATTTTTTCAGTAAATATAAAAACAAAATAAGGTTTAAGAGTGAATTTTACTGTTGGAAATTTTTAAGTATACAAAGTTTGGTCAATATTTGTGCTGATGGCTAAAAATGGAAATATATTTCTAGGTCACTAAAGCTGATATTTGTTAAAGGGCTTTCTGTTTAGCTTTTCAAACGATAATTCATTATCGCTACTGTACACATTTAACGACAGTTTTAGCTTCACAACATCACACCATAAACTAACGAGTCTATAAAATCTTTGTGAAGAAGAGTCAGTATAACAATAATACTTCCATCTAAAATGATTTCAGGTCCCGGATGTTGCAAATAATTTTTATTTTTTTTATAGCATTACTAAATCTCATCTAGTCAAGTTTTGATTAATTCGTGTCAAGGCTTCAACAAAATGCTTGAAAGAATGAAGAAAATAAAATAAATAACAATGAAGCAATAATATTCAGCTATTAACAACATTGTTGCAGCACATATTATCAATAATAATAATATTGAGTTTTCTATTGAATAAAATATCCATTAGCGAAACAATGATTCGTTGCGGTAAAGAAAAAGTGATAGATAATTGAAGTTTAATGATAAATTGAAACACTACAGTAATTTAATAAAATGGTTTTAAAAAGTAAAAACAATATTTGATTTATTGATAATTTATTGAACACACAAACAGATACAGGGAAATGCAAGGCGCTCACTCTTACACCATTTCTTTTATTTGCAATTGTTTAAAGTATATACATTTGACCGGGCATATTAACTATAGAATAGTCTAAAACTGTTTTTTTATATATTTTTTCTTCCCTTCAACGGAAAACAATATTCGGGAAATGATTTTCGAAAAAATTCCTTGATTTTTTATATCAATCTAGAAAATCTCAACAATCCTTAATCACTCAGATTATTTTTTTTAAGTGTAAAATCAATTAAACTTGAAAAAAAAATTTTGACTTATTTACTATTGATAAATTTCTATAATTGAATAGATTTTTGTGGACATATTTGACGTTGCAACCAACACCACCTTAATAATCAAAGCCTTTCCACTTCTCATTTGATAGATGCAACGTCATCATAAGTAGAGTCGTAGTGTCAGTTTCTGGTATCAATTATCAAACTAATTTTTGAATATAAATATTTGTTTTTCATTCTTCTAACGCAGTTTGTTGCTTTTGCTTATTTAGAAAGAAAAAAAGAACACACCAAAAATATTGGAAAAAGAAATTTTGAGAACACTACCTATGATGATATTTAGATGGTGTTGTTGCAACATGCATGCGACAAAAAATGACTGCTGCTATCGTTCTCTGATAAACTCTTTATTCGATCGCATAATTCTAACAAGATTTTTCGAAAATTCACTGTTCAACATAGTTTTTGTATCTTTTTTATTTGTCTAAATCTTTGAAGAGGATATTCAGGTATCGTGGAATATGCATTGAAATACTGTCATTATTTTAAGATTAATTGTCTTGTGTTTTAACATTGTCGAAGTCAAAGCATTAAAGGCATTTTTAAGGTAATTGCTCCTAAATAAAAATAAAAAATGTTTCCAAACTGGTACGTAAATTAGGCCCTATTAAGATATAATTCATTAATCTTAATTAACTTGAAACCGATTGCTATTAAAAAAGATAAACGAATTGAACGATAAATCTAGTAATCTATTTACATTGGAAAATTAATATGGGTCACGTATTTGTACGTCGGTGGAAAACCCTAAAGTGGATTTCCCTGGAAAATTTAAAACCACCCTTATGAAGATTTAAAAAAATTATAATAGAAACTTCCAGAATCTAATTTCTGATCAATACCTACTTAAAAAATCAGGTACTTCAACCGTTTGTAGTCGAAAAAATAAATTGATTTGAGAATTACTTAATGTCATATTATCAGCTTTAACATTGAAAATATTGTTCTTATCACTTCTTTAATGAAAAATTGCGCCTGTATGTGAGGTTAGGGCCGCTCAGATCGATAAGGTATCAACAGTGGAACAGCTGAGCATCGCGTAGGCAATGGATCAATATTAGCAAATAAATCTGAAAAGCCTCCCCTAGGCTGCTAGGCACCGCAAAAAATCCTCAATTTGTTTTCTGGACAAAAGCCACTTTTTCCGATTAACTTTTGAATGTGTAAATAGAATATGAAATTTGAATCAATGTAGAAACAGTGAAATTGTTCCTGAAATATTTACCTTTTGGGTTTCCAACGGCGTTTGAGGACGCCCAGCATTTTATACACTACATACAAAACGACGAGATGGAAGAGAATTTTTCGAATCTAGTGTGTGGATGAGGATCACCACAACGAAGATGACACTTACGACGTTCACATAGTAAAGATTGGATTTTTTACATTTTCTCGAAAATAGAGATTAATCGATAAAATACTAATTAAGTTTATTCAGACACGCGATTATTAACACCGGGCACTTTACTATCCAACACTGCCACACTCAACACAGCGAACACCGAGTGTCTCTCCTGAACGCAAGATGCTGATGCTCAAAATAAACAAGTCGAGAGTCATGTGACGGAAAGGAAGGATGTCGATTGGTTGTGGGATGAGTGGCCGGGTTTTTGACAGCGCAACTCCACGAGAACTGTCAATGACGGTGTGGAAAAAAGTCATCAACCTGCGGGTTAGCGTGCGATGCAACCGTTGCAACCGATGCACATATTAGTGGGTTAATGCCTTAACGATATTTCACAAAAAAAAAAAAAAAAATAACTAAAATTTGCACTGATTATAAGTCATTGATATTACGGATTATTAAGTACATTAAAAAAAATAACAATAATAATAATAAAATTTTTTGTCTTGAACTACTCAACTCATTTTCTTGACAAATCAGATTGACTTATTTTTACAGAAGAAATCACGTTTGTATTAAATAGCAATTCCCACGAATGGAATTTTCGCTAAAAATTTCTACCATACTTCAATCGTTGAATTGTAAAGCTAACTACAACTTGTGAAAAGTGAAAGAAATCTTTCTATTATGCTGATATTGAAAAATATTGAGAATTTCCAACAATTTCATACCTACTCGTAGATAAATATTAGATAGATGTTATACTAAAACATTTACAATAAGATTAAGAAAAGTAAAACTGAAATCAAAAGCAAATATTAGTTTATCTTAAGTTTTTTTGGCCAGCTTGTCTAGAATATCAAATTTGCTTAAAAATTTTAAAATTTGAAGTTGAAAGAGAAAGTTTGTTTTATACTCGCACGTTTAACTTGCGGATATTGAAGCTATTGCAGTTTATGCTCGTTCTTAAAGTAGGTAAATGTATAGCTTTTTAAAATAGATTTTTTTTTTCATGAAAATTTATACAATAGTTAGAAGGTTTTTTATTCATTTTGTGCTGTATTTATAATATACAGCCAACAGGTGACTTTAAAACTTATCTCCGCAAACCAACTAATCAATTTTATCTGATTCCAAGTCTCATTAAAAGTTGTTAATTATGAATTTCTTCTAATATGCTGTATTTCATCAGCGATCTGCCTTTTTTCCTCAGTGTTATATAAGTTGCAGTACTTGTTTTCCGCTTCTAAGCGAAGAAAACGAAGAAAATTGATATATAAAAATAAGCTATTTTTTAACCAGAAAAAACAGTTTATATCTAAATTTTAAATCTTAACAAGAATAAATTTAAGTTGGAATGAGATTATAATTTGATATAAGTTTTGGATTCAAGGATCTTCAATCAACATCATTATGTAAATTTAAGCAGATGTTAATTATTTTGTGAAAAAATTTTGGTTCAAAAGATCTTCCAGTTTCGAATATTTTATAATGCTTTAAACTCTGTGATAAAAAAAATAGATAAGTTACAGAATATTCACTTAATGATTAATAGTTTTTCAAGTTGTATTTTGAATTAAACATTTACATTTTTATTTAAATGCAATCTATTACTTATCACGCAAATGGTAAGCATGTAATGTTGGTTGCATTATCAAGAATTTGCAGCTCTTTTATTTTTTTTGAATTACTTTGTATTATTGTGCTTAGAAAAACATTTTATACATTTATATTTTTTTTAATTTTTAATAAACAAAACTATTTAATAAAGTGTCTGTTTTATTAACACTTATTTTTAAATCTAGCGCAAAAATTTAAATATAGTTACTTATGTTTTTTTTTTTGACAAACAACCAACTCCCTAGAACATATCAAAATAGAAGCGACTATGTAACCTATAATTTTTGTTTGATTGCTTTAAAACATATTTAGTTATATTGGAATATGCTTAATCTCACTAGAAAAATAATCTTTTTCTATGTTTTGAGTGAAAAACTAAACTTATAATGGATTTTTTGTAAAACTGCAACTAGGTTGGTAGTATTTTTGACTTTTGAAAAAACTGTTATCAGAACTGTTTTTTTGAAGTTTATAATTTCAAAGCATAGACTAATGTAAAGATTCATGTTTTATTCTATTTTTCGCACAATATAATATCACTATGAATAAAACGGAAGACGAAACGTCCACCGATGGGGAGGAATCTATCATAGGTAACTTTTCCTTCTTGATATTTTTTTATCATACCATTCCTTATCTTCCAGCTCCCAAGAAATTAATCAATACACCGCGTATTAAAGCAATCATAGATTCAGAAAGTGAAGATGAGAGCTCAGGAAGTGAAAATAAGAGTGTGACTCCTGAGTCCGAAAATGTCAGTGAAAATTCTGAAAGTGATGGTGAAGATGAACCAATTGAAGACTCTTTCAACTGTATTGAAAATACAAAAGAAACAAATCACATTACGCAAAGTTTACATCAACTGTCATTTGAAGTTGATAATGATATAAGATCTTCAACTAAAATTGATGATACTACTGATGATGACGACGAAATTTCTATTCCAGAAATTAGCGATGATGAAGTCAACGCATCAGAAAATATCAACGAAAAGAAGAAAGAAGACGAGATTGGTAAAGAAAAGTCTCAAGAGAATAGCCAACGTAGTACATCACCTCCATCCACTGTTGAAAGCGAATGCTCTGCTGAAATAATAGAACAGTCATTCAGTATTGTAGAAGTTAGCAGTGAAGAAGAGACTCCAGCTCCAGGGCTTAAACAAACAAGTATTAAAGCATTTTTAAAAAGTGAAACTTTAACTCCCAAACAAAAAGTGATAACACCAGCGAAAAAAATTCCAGTGTCTCAAAGTGAATATGAACAGCAAAGTATGAAAGTTCACAATATTGAAGCTGAATTACTAAGAGCTAGAGTAAGTATTCCCGTTTTTAGATTTGGTTTAATTTAATAAAAATTTTCAGAATGCGTTAAGAATAATAAAAGTGCAAACTTTACCGGACAAAGGCAAGTCTTTACAAGAAAAAGAGCAGTCTTTGACTAAGATGTTAGAAGACCAAAGGAAAAAGTTGAATAATATGGTCATTGATCAAAACAAACCATCCACTACAGTTGCTAATAAAATTGAAGTCGCTTGGGACGAAATCCAAGCTGGAGTTAACGCAGTTGGTCCTAGGACTTTCGGGAAAATTGGTGCGCTTCTATTTATATCGAATATTATTTTATTCTTTTGCATCTAGGTGTTGCTCGATTCAATGCTGAGAAACAGCTAGCTGTAGAGACACTAGATCATCTCCACAAATCTTTAGAAACTTGTCCAACGGAAAATGACTTAGTTGATGATCCAAAAGGATTGAAGATTCCACTAATGCCTCATCAAAGAAGAGCATTAGCTTGGCTGCTATGGCGTGAAAAACAAAAACCTTCTGGTGGTCTTTTAGCTGATGACATGGGTCTTGGAAAAACTTTAACAATGATATCACTTGTCATGAAGTCAAGGGAACTGAATCTTGACGATTTTGAAAAAGAAAACTATAGAAGTAAATATTCAGGTGGTACTCTTGTTGTATGTCCTGCTAGTTTAATGAATCAGTGGTCTGGAGAAATAGAAAGAAGAACTAAAAGAGGGATTCTAGGATTTGAAGTGCACCATGGCCCAAAAAGGGAAGAAAAACCCAAACGGTAGAAGGTTTTTTTTCTTATCTGTTCATTTCTATGATATTTTTCAGATTAGCTCAACATGATGTAGTTATAACCACATACGCTATAGTTTTAAGTGAATATGAAAAAAACAAAGCGCTTTTTGGTATTCGCTGGCGACGGATTATCTTAGATGAAGCTCACCAAATCCGTAATCATAAATCAAAGACAGCTGAAGCAGTTTTTAAAATATCAGGAAAATCGCGATGGGCGTTGACTGGTACTCCAGTGCATAATAAAGAGTTGGATATGTACGCTATTTTGAAATTTTTACGATGTTCGCCATTTGATGATCTTCAGGTGATTGAAACTAAAAAATGCGATTTTTGTTTAAGTGTTGACTGTAGGTTTGGAAACATTGGGTTGGCAGTAAAAGTACCGGAGGTGAAATGCGTCTGCATGCTGTCATCTCATCATTGATGTTAAGAAGAACAAAAGCTGAGCTTATGGCGAAAGGATCTTTGCAAAGTTTACCAGATAGAAATTGGGAGCTAATTCCTGTTAAATTAGAAAAAGACGAAATGGACGTTTATCAACGAGTATTAATTTTTTCAAGAACATTGTTTGCTCAATTTTTGCATCAACGTGCTGAAAAGAATCAAGATGTGTATAATATGAGGTTTAATGATTGTCCACGTAAGAATTTGTTATTTAATTTAATTCGAATCTATCACTTACAATTTCCAGCTGATCCAAATGGAGAGTATTTTAAAATGAGAAATAAATTATTGAAATTGAATAGAGTCAAGGAGATCAGTCAGCATGAAATTCTTGTGCTTTTGTTGAGATTGAGGCAAATCTGTTGCCACCCTTCTCTTATAATACAAGTGAGAATTGTATATGTATTTATATATTGTAATAATTTTTGATAGATGTTGCAAGGCGATGAAGATTTAGGAGACGCCGAAGATTATGAAGAACCTGAAGAAATGAATTTATTAGAGCAATTAAATAAACTGAATTTGAATGGAGACGATGAATATCATCCTACTGATGGTTTGAGCGATGAAAACGTTGGATTGAAAGAAGCTTCAAAAGGTTTTTTAAATCCATCAAATCCTGTCTTTAGAGCTGAGCGTCCAAGCAGTAAAGTAATCAAATTAACAACTGTTAAATAAATTATTATTATTATTTTTTTATTAGACTAAAGCTTTGATTAAGTTATTAAGGGATACTATTTCAAGAGGCGACAAAGCTGTTGTTGTTTCCCAGTGGACAACTCTACTAAACCTCATTGCTATACATTTACGAGATGAAGGAGTTATTTATGATAGCTTGAATGGGAGTATTCCAGTATCGAAAAGAATGCCAATTGTTGATAATTTCAACGATCCAAATAGTGATACTAAAGTTTTACTTCTTTCTTTAACAGCAGGAGGTGTTGGTTTAAATTTAGTTGGAGCAAATCATTTATTTTTGTTAGATTTACATTGGAATCCTCAATTGGAAAGTCAAGCTCAAGATCGAATCTACAGAATGGGTCAGAAGAAACCGATTTTTGTATACAAGTGAGTTGTGTGGTTCTATTAAGAATGGAGTTTCTTATATATTTTTTTAGATTTATGGCTGAAGATACTATAGAAGAAAGGATAAAAGGATTACAGGATAGAAAATTAGAAATTGCTGATTCTATGCTCACAGGATCTAAGCGAGTTAGTGATAGTAAACTTACACTGCAGGACTTGAAGGTGCTTTTTGATTTTAAGTGAACGCTTGTTTAAAGCTCAGCACTGAATAAAATTTTTGATATATTTTATTTTAATTTGTGAAGAATTGTTTTTTTTCATGTTTTTGTACTTTATGCATGTAAAGATTTGAAAATAAAAAAATAATAAGATTTAGCTGATTAACTGACAAAGCTAAGAAGAAACAAAGAAAAATCTCTCAAAGTGAGAATGAGTTCAATGAAATTTTCAAAATTTAGCGCCAAACTTTGAATATGGTAACTTTTATTTTCTTTTGTTTGGCAGACTTAGTAGAATTCCCTAAAATCAATCAAAAAAGCAAAACGGCGTTTTAACCCTAAAACCTGTTGATGCTTAATAAATGTTTGTAAAATTGTTTTACTGTGATACATACCACTGAAAACACTGAAATATTGGTGATTTTAATAAGAGATAACATCACAATGGATTTCTTAGAGTATTCCGACATTTCAGCTGAAGTTAAAGGCTGCATGGTAAAACGCAATTTCTTGGTAACATCATCCACTAAAACTGTATTTTATAATTGTAGACGGGTGGTAAGCTGAAAATGACAGATCAAAGCATAATTTTCAAAAACAGCAAGACAGGAAAAGTCGATACAATCCCATCCTCAGAATTTGAAGCAGTCAATTTTCAAAACTTTGCCGGCACTCTAGGAATTCGTGTGTTTCTTAAAAATGGAAATTTACATCGATTTGTTGGTTTTAAAGATTCAGAAAAAGAACGTATTGCAAAATTTTTCTCAAATGCTTATAAAATCGACATGCTGGAGAAGGAAATTAGTTTGAAAGGGTGGAATTGGGGTACTGCTAAGTTCAATGGTTCAGTTTTAAGTTTTGAAGTTGGAAGTAATAGCGCTTTTGAAATCCCTCTTACTCATGTATCTCAATGTACAGCAGGGAAGAATGAAATCGCCATGGAGTTCCATCAGGTGATTTTTATAGTTTTATACCTATTTTATGTTTATTTTATTTTTTTGAAGAATGATGATGCTCCTGTGAGTCTGATGGAAATGCGATTTTTCATTCCTTCAAATGAATTAGCAGGTGATATTGATCCTGTTGAGGCATTCCAGAAACAAGTGATGAAGAAGGCTAGTGTTATCAGCGTTTCAGGCGATGCTATTGCTATATTTAGAGAAATCCAATGTCTTACTCCAAGGTTTGAAATAATGTCATTCTATCAATTGTACATTAATTTTTTATATTGCAGAGGTCGTTATGATATTAAAATATTTCAAACTTTTGTTCAGTTGCATGGTAAAACTTTCGATTATAAAATTCCCATGTCCATAGTCTTGAGATTATTCCTTCTACCACATAAAGATAATCGTCAGATGTTCTTTGTTGTAAGTTTAGACCCCCCGATCAAACAGGGTCAAACTAGATATCACTTTTTGGTTTTACTTTTTGGACAAGAAGAAGAAACTTCTATCGAATTGCCATTTACAGAGTAAGATAATTATTTCTTTCATGATTGAAACTAACAATTGTTTGATTAGAGAGGAACTGAAAGAAAAATATGAAGGAAAATTAGAAAAAGAAATATCTGGTCCAACATATGAAGTTTTAGGTAAAGTAATGAAAGTAATCATTAATCGGAAATTGACAGGACCTGGAAATTTTGTGGGGTAAGATTTAGAAATGAAGAAAATCATAAAAAAATTAATGTAAATTGTAGTCATTCTGGAACTCCAGCAATTGGTTGTTCTTTCAAAGCAGCAGCCGGTTATCTTTATCCCTTAGAAAGAGGGTTTATGTACGTCCACAAACCTCCAATTCACATTAGATTTGAAGAAGTTGCGTCTGTTAATTTTGCTCGTGGAGGTGGTAGCACTAGATCTTTTGATTTTGAAGTAGAACTTAAATCAGGAACGGTGCACACTTTTAGCAGCATAGAAAAAGAAGAGTATAACAAGTTATTCGACTTTATTACTGCTAAAAAATTGAATATTAAAAACAGAGGAAAAACTGTAATTTTCGAATATTCGAAATTTATCTTTCTAATTAGTGCTCTTTTAGGATAAGTCAGCGTACAATGATGACTTTGGTGATTCAGACAATGAAGCTGCCCCAGACGCTTACTTGGAACGAGTAAAGGCTGAAGCACAAGAACGCGATGAAAGCGACGATAATCAAAGCGAGGATGAGAGTACCGATGAAGATTTCAAACCAACTCAAGAAGAAAGTGACGTTGCTGAAGAGTTTGACTCTAGTCCTTCAAGCAGTTCTGAGGACGACGACGAAGAAAAAGGATCTGATGATGATCATAAGAAAGACAAAAAAAAACATAAAGAAAAGAAGGAGAAAAAAGAGAAAAAGGAGAAAAAGAAAACCAAGACAGTATCTGAAAAGCCACGACAGAAAAAAAGTAAAGCCAATAAAGATGAAAATAAACCTAAACGTCCAGCTACTGCTTTTATGTTGTGGTTAAATGAAACAAGAGAAAAAATAAAAGCTGATAATCCTGGAGTTAAAGTAACAGAAATTGCCAAAATTGGAGGAGAAATGTGGAAGGATCTTAAAGATAAATCAGAATGGGAAGAAAAAGCTGCAAAAGCTAAGGAAGATTATAGTAAAGCTATGAAAGAATATGAAGCTTCTGGAGGAAGTAAATCTGATGATAAAGATAAAAAGTCTAGCGACAAAAAATCGTCCAAGAAGTCAAGTAGTAGCTCAATGCCTACTGTTAAAGCCAGCCAAATAAAAAGCAGAGAATTTATTGAAGACGATAGTAGCAGCAGTAGTGACGAAGAGTCTAATAAAGGAAAGAAGAGAAAAGGGTCAGGGGATGAAAGTAGTCCTAAAGATAAAAAGAAAAGCAAGAGAAACAAATCTGAAAGCGATGCAAGTTCTGGCTCAAGCGAAGCTAACTCTGAGAGTGATTAAATTATTAGAATTTTTTTGTTGATTAAGATTAACGTTTAGTGTTTAATTTTCTATTTATAGTATGTAACATTTTCTTCTAATGTTTTTCATAATGTAACAATAAATGAAAATAATGCAGAGGTCAGCCTTTTCTCATATGCTTATAACCTCAAATCTATAACCTAAATTCTGCGGTATGACTGAATTTAAAACTTCAAGAGAATGTCTTGTAATCGCTATTTTTTGTATACTTCGTATATAGGAACTCCTTTTTTGTAGGTACTGCTCCTAGATGGGAATAAAAATTAATAATTAATTTTTAGCGGGGCCCAGCGCCAAGTAGTCGGCACCTTTCCCCGGAGAAATGACCCCACCACGGTTCAAGGACAGATAGAAATGGCTTTAAAACAGTTAAATCCATGTAATGACCCAGTTGTTGTACTGTCTAGTAGGTAAAATTGGCGAAATTACTTAGAATAAATGAATAATTCAATTACAATTTTTAAGAACTGATTCTGGAGTTCACGCTCTGAATAGTACATGTCACGTTGATCTCTACCGTTCAAATGGACTTACATATAATCCAAAGACAGTTACTATTTGTCTTAATAAATATTTTAATAAAGAAGAGGTTCCAATTAGAATAATAAAAACTTTTTTAGTGCCAGATGATTTTCATTGCCGTCATAATGCAGTTTCTAGGACTTATTTATATCGATTAGGGGTGATTAAAGCGGAAGTTTTGACTCAAGCCACTTATCTCAAACTTCAGCCAATTGAAGATATAGATAGGCGCCATTATATTTGGTAATGAGAAAATAATAAGTGTGCTTTATTTAGTTTTATCATTATTACTTCAGCACAGATTCATTTAATGAAGCAGAGATGCGAAAAGCTGCAAAACTATTTGAGGGGCTTCATGATTTTAGGACATTTATGGGTCGGGGTTCGCAAGATCCCCAAAAAATGACAAGGCGATTTGTTCATAAATGTGAAATTTGTGAAGCTAATATTTCAACGTACGCCCATTATAGCTGGCCGTTTGTCAACGATATTAATGAAGAGTATAAATTTTATGATATTTATGTGAAAGCCACTGGTTTTCTTTATCGTCAAGTAAGTATTAACGATAAGTGAGTTTGCACATTTCTTTATAATTCAAAATAAGCGCGTTGCGGCTTGCAATATGGCAACCTGAAAAAAAAAGTAGACGCTTTTTATTTTCAATTTATAACATTTTACCTCTTTCTGTAGCTATTTGTGTTACTTTTATAGTTCAATTAGTGGGTGTGCTTGCTTTAGTTCTTGCAAAATGTTTTTATTATTAGTGAACGCCTTGAAACTTGATGACTTTGTCGCGATCAAGTTGGTAGTTCTCTTTCCACTCTAGAATTTTCGTAATTTCCGCAGACTTTGATCTTTGCCGTTAAGGTGTTTGAAAAAAGTCTAAGAAGTGTTAAATTGAACAAATTTTGGATCCGTAATAACGCCAGAATCAAGTAAATATCGTTTCTGTTTCAATCGTAGTGAGTATAGGTTTAGTGTGGTAAAATAGTTTGTTTTGTCTGGGACACGTTTCATAACCTTAAAAGTGGCCGGCGACTTGGAGGGAAACGTTCCAAAATGGCTTCCAAGCACAGCCTGTAGATGAAGCGAGTTAAGGTATAAGTTGTAAACGCGTTGTTTTTTCTTTTACCAGGTCCGGCGTATGGTAGCATCGTTGATTGCAGTAGCTCAAGGTAAAGTGTCAAGTAGTGATATTAAGTTGATGCTAGAAGTGCCGTCGCATCGCAGTTGGATCGACCAGATAAAGACAGTGCCAGCACACGGTTTATATCTTTGTGAAGTGGAGTATTTGGAACGTGATAGGGCTACATTTAGGGAAAATTTGGAAGGGGGCAATTAGTAGTCTTTTATAATGGTAGGGTCACGAGTGTATGTCGGCGGTTTGCCGTACGGGACCACAGAGCGGGACTTAGAGCGATTTTTCAGGGGCTACGGCAGAATGCGAGACGTGCTCATCAAAAACGGCTACGGGTTTGTTGAATTTGATGATTATCGCGATGCAGACGATGCTGTATATGAATTAAACGGTAAAAAACTTTTAGGGGAGCGTGTGACTGTCGAACGGGCCCGAGGGACACCCCGAGGTCGAGACCAATGGTCCAGCCGCAGCGACCACCGCTCCCATGAACGCTACGGGCCCCCAACAAGAACCAATTATCGGCTTATCGTGGAAAATCTGTCGTCACGTATTAGTTGGCAAGATTTGAAAGATTATATGCGCCAAGCTGGCGAAGTTACCTATGCAGACGCCCATAAACAGCACCGCAATGAGGGTGTTGTCGAATTCGCTTCGTATTCAGATATGAAAAATGCCATTGAAAAACTCGATGATACTGAATTGAACGGTAGACGTATTCGTTTAATTGAGGACAAAAAACGTAGTAGACGATCCGGCTCATATAGCAGCCGTAGTCGGTCTCGCAGTCGATCACAGAGACGGTCCAGGTCCCGAAGCCGCTCTAGACGAAGTTCCAGATCGAAAAGCAAGTCCAGGTCTGCCAGTCCCAAACAAAATAGCAAATCTAGATCTAGATCAAATTCGCGGAAGAAGTCTGTTGATCGTTCCAGAAGTAACTCAAGGAAGAAGTCTGTTGACAGATCAAGGTCAAGGTCTAGGTCGCAGAAACGATCTAAATCAAGAGAAGCTTCCAAGGAACGTTCACGATCAAGGTCTCGTTCTGCTAGCAAAGAACGTAGCAAATCTAGGAGCCGGTCTGGATCGCCCAATTAACACTAACTACCATACCCCAAATTTAACAAAGAATATTATACATTCAAGTTGTAGTAAAAGTTTGTAGTTTTAGCTTTTATTTTAGCATTTATAATCATACGTTTTATATTTTTTCCCATTTTTCTTCTTTGAATAATGTAATTAAAATAAGCTTGGTTATATCGTGTTTTATTGCTGCACAGAGGACTTGTATATAATATTGTACATGTCTTTGGAGCATTTTTCGATATTTTTATATGTAACCTCAAGTTACGTAATTCTATGTCAAATTTAAAGTCTTTAAAAATGCTTCATAGACAACAAAAAGTCACTTTTGTAAGTAACAATGAGTTTTTTAAATGAACTGCGCACTAAACGGCACTGTTTAAAACCTACAACAACAACATTAACATATTTGGATGGAAAAAAATATGAGGAAACAGGGTTAAAAATTCGTTCAGTTCCGGATGCACAGTTCGGTTTCGTTGTTGATACAAAACCAGATAACGTCCCTGCAAAAATAGTTGATTACATTTTTTTGGGTTCTCAAGATTGTTGCGAATTGGAAATTTTAAGAAAATTCGACATTGAATACGTTCTCAGTATTGGTGTGGAATCCCCAATAAAATGTATAGATATCTTTTATAAATTTGTACAATGCTTGGATTTACCTGAAACTAATTTAAGAGATATTTTAAGAGAAAGTGTTCCGTTTATAGAAAATGCCGTGCAAAGACGGAGTAACATTCTAGTGCATTGTAATGCTGGTGTCAGTAGATCCGCCTCTGTTGTAATAGGTTACTTAATTTTAAGTTATGGTTATGATTATTCAGACGCATATTGTATTGTGAAAAAGTCAAGAAGTTGTATTAGACCAAATGATGGTTTTGTTAAGCAACTGAAAAATTTGAGTAGTCAATAATTTTCACTCTTATTATTTCATCTTAATTTCATGGTCTTATTGTTTTTAGTTGTAGAAATTCGTTCAAAAGATCATCTACAATGCTAACCTTTTTTAAATGATAAAAAGCAAACTTTTTAAGGAATAAATGTAATTTACTTCCAATAAAGTTTTGTATTTGTGACGTTAGTGTTTCATTCTCTGAAATCACATGAATCATATTTATCTCAAGATAATAGAAATATTCATTTTGCAAATTGGCAACACTCCAAAAGTTTTTATGTAAATTTGATAACATGAATCTTACCGATTTAATGAGGGGTTGATTGAATGTTTGAATGGGTGTCAAGTTGTTGCATAATAATTGTTTTCATATTATTTTTCAGCTGATAAGAGACTTTTGTTTTGTCCTTGACAAAAGAAATAAACAAGTTACCCTAGCAATGACAAACAAAGCCATGTGCCATGTAATCGTGCCGTCTCGTGATCCGATCTTAGCCGATTACTTCATTTAAAATCGTCAAAATAAGCAAATTTTAATCACGTTTTGCACGTCACGAGAAATCGGGGGTAAAAAATCCGCGTAGTTCACACTGATCGCTCTATTTGACAATAACAATTATTGTAACCCATCGATTTGTGCATACCAAAGTGGTAATTGCGCGTATCAAGTCGGTCGTGAAACAAAAGCCCATCGTTTCCATTCTCTTCGTTGTGAAAATAGATCTCCATGGATTTCCTGTGGAAGAAACTGCGTGATTTCCGTGGCATCTTCATCGGACAGGAAAAACCCGTGAAAAAACGTGAAATCACAAGATTTGAAGGTTATTTGGAACTTTGTTACAAGATTTTAAGTTGGGAGGATGTCTCGCTCACTCTTACTGTCTTTTTGGTACTTAATTTCATCTTCTGGTATTTGACCAAAAAAAAGTGCTATTTTTAATTTATTAATGTCATTATTATTTCAGGCTTGTCATTCAGTTGCAACTCAGGTTTTTTGGGGTTATCTTCCTACTCGCTCTTGCAGGTTTTCTTACCGATACTTTCTTTGAAAGCAGACAAGATTTTGTGACGGAATCCCCACATATTGAATTCTTGGATGAGCTTAAAAGTGACCTAAATGACCTTATACTATCTTTAAAAGCGCTTAGAAAAGATAGTCCATCGTCGGTTTGTTTTTTTGCTCTCTTTCTAACACAGTAACAAAGTTACATTGCAGTTCTGCATTGGCATGTCTATTGTTTTCTTATTTATCAGTTTTGTGGCAAAGAACGTATCGGGATACGTTCTCTTCTATTTGGTGCTATTAGGAATATTTTTTATTCCTTTAGGTTTGTCCAAACTACCTCCACAACATATTATTACCATTAGACAATTCATTAGAGGCTTAGGATCAGAAAAAGGTAGATTTTAAGATACAAAACCTACAGAAAACTGTAATATAAAAATTATAGGTGTTCTTGCTGAAGATGAGTTAATACCATTTATTGCAGACAAAGATTTCAGTCAAAGAGATCCCGATCTTGATAGTCTAGTGAGTGATAAAACAGCAGGTAAATAAATTAATTGCATCAGTTTTGATTTAATTTGACCTTGGAGATTGTTTATTTTCACTTTCATGTGAAAGAATTGTTATCATTTAGCACTTGTAATCTAATGTTTACTACATATCATAGGAAAAAACGTTCAAATGAGAAAATATGAATAATGGCTTATTTTTGTCGAAACTGTTTGTTTACAAACTGTATTATTAGATAACGTAAGCAACGGAAGGCTACTTTTCAGTTGAATTATTATTATTGTAAAACTTTTTTCAATTCCCATATCGGAGTCAATATTGCCAGCGTCGATTATATTTTAATAACATACATGACCTTGATCTATTTACGTAAATCAACCATTGAAATTAGTAATTTTGCATTGAATTCTGGTGTCACGTTAAACACAATTGCAGATTCAGTCACTAATTCGTTAATTAGTGGACTGCATTCAATGCCGTCGCATTTGGATGGTGAAGATAAGGAAAGTTTGGAAGAGGAGGATCTCCTTCCGTCTGGATCTACCAAAGATGCAATTTCTTTCACTCCTGGTGACATTTCAAGTGATTCCGATTCAGATAAAGGGATACGATTCGAGTCAACTCACTTTAATGGTGACTCTTCATCCGAGGAAGAAGCGTATACAAAGAATTTAAATTTTGCTGATACTAGAGATTCAGTGGAAAAGGAAATAGTTAGTAATTTAATGAACGTGGCTGCTTTGGGTGATAATTTAATGAAAATGGCAAATGTGATAAAAAATGTTGTAGTGACTCAGTCGTCGCCGAGACAAGATAGTAGCAGCGATAGCGATTTTGAAATAATTAATTCAGAGGAAGCTAATGAACACTGATAGAATTTTCAACATCTTGACGATTGTGATATTTGAGTTGCTTGTAGTATATAGCTTAGTATTTATTACGAGGATGTGATTTAATTTATCTATATTATAGAAGTTGTGTTTAGTTTTTAATTTCGAATATACTTATGAAACATCAATAAAGGTAGTTTTAAGTATTTCTTAGGGTTTTTCAATTAAAAGAAGTACTAACACTTTTTAGATGTTCTATTTACACAAACACACGTATTATAACACACTTTTAAAAGCTACTTAAGACAATAAGGCACATCAAACTATAATAAGTCAAATTTAATGATTTTTTGAATTCTTATCACAGTTATTTGACTAAAAAATTTTAAATTGTATGATGTATTATTGTAACCACATAAAATTTATTCTCCAATAAAATTGGTAATTTGATCAGAATTCACTAAACTTTAATTCGGATAACCTAGTGATAAATTCGTCACGCAAATAATACAAAAATCAGGTACTTGTAAACTTCATGTTGAACATTGGTCTTCGTTGAAAGAAATCGTTAACAACTAGTTCTTAATATGTCAGTAATTGATTCTGGAACTTTAACCTCATCATCAGTCTCTTCATTGCTTTCTTCTTTAATAATAGTTGTAATTTTTGACATCCTTCGAGATGTCCCTGGACAAACATCCTCTTCAGTTCTATTCAGAAGATAATCTAAATCATGACTAATTCTAGTTAACATTCCATCTAGCTTGTCGCTAACCTCCACTTCAATCTTATCACTGACAGTGGCGATTTCCCTTCCATCAGGTTGCGTTCTTTTATTCCACTCATCGTCTTGAGTAGTAATCATGTGCGTGATTGTTTCTTCAGGAGTTATAACTATACTTGGAGCATGAGACGCCACCAAATCCAATTCTGTACATATTTTACTCGCTATGATATCTGGCGATCTACACCTGCCCGGATCCTCTTCAATCCTGAAAGGAACGCTTTTCCTAAACAGCTGCGGGCTGCAGTTGTATCTTTCAATTGATGACTGAGCACAATAGATAGCATCAGTATGGACATACGATTCCATCGCTGTTGAAACACATTCCGGAAGGACGGATTTACAAGAAGCCGCTTCCGTCATGGGGAAACATTCCGCTGTTTTGGAAGTTTGTTGGTCGGATTTACGATTAGGGATACTTTCACTCTCCACTTCAGCTTCTTCTTTTGTAAAAACTGCGGAGAAGATTGTTAAGTAGGGTTAAATAGAAAAGGTACTTACAGTTCAAAGGACTTCCGGTGGATTCCACACCGAAGAAACTGTCTTTTGGATGCTGCTTCAGTTTACCGCGGAACAAGTGATAGAATTCAGTCTCGGATTTCACGATGTAAAAGATGATTATTACGAGACTCTGAAAATGGAAAATTAGAAGCTGTTCTGAGAATAGAGAAATAATTACCAATAACATAGTGGCGAAGCTGAACTCGTAGTGGCACCAAATGGCGTTCACAAAATTTATGTACAATATACTGCTGGCTGTGACAAGGATCAAAGCTGCGAAAACACACGCAGACTTTCTCAATAAACTTATCCTAAAAAAATTATGAACAATCATTTAGATTTCTTTTAATCTATACCTTTTTTGTAAAATTTTTCCTTCCTTCTCATGAAGCGTTGTTAAATTCTTTAATTTACCAATAACGGTAAAATACAGGAGGAGGAATAAAGCCACAATAATTGTACAAACCGTAACAAAAATATGGAAAGCTAAACTTCCTGCTAATAACCACCACGATTTTAGTCGCACATCCATTGTACGGTGAGCCAGATGATTCCCAAAGACAGCGATCACGGGGACTCCTGTACTAATTCCTATCACAGTTTGTTTGGACGCCTTCGTTTTTGGCAATTGGACCAATTCGGTGTAAACCAGTAAAAGAATACTGATGTGTGCGGACATTCCCATTAAAAGTAAAATTTCCATGATGGCCATCACCCCAGAAAACATGTACTGGAGATAAAAGGGCGATGAGTTTTAAAGTTAAATACTGTTTAGACTTGGAAAGCCGTAAAATCAACAAGAGAACTGAGCTTTTATCGGGTTTGAAGTTTCGCCATTTCATAATCATTTTATCGATTAGAAATTTTGAAATTTGTGACTTTAAACATTAAATCAGGACCGTTTGATGAAAAAGTATAAAATACTGAATATTGTTTCATGAGAATATAATGAAATTCTTCATTTTTATTATTCTTTTTGCTATCAATTTGTTAAACATGTCTTCGTTTATTGCCTGGAAAGTACAATGAAACTTGGCTCAAATATTCAGTGTTCCATGCAAAAAATTAAACTAAGCTTCATTTTTGTAAAATATATCAAAAAAATGGCAAAACTTTCAATACATATATTTTTTGTAAATTATGTGTAAAGTTCGGAACTTGCAAAGCTTTCATCTTAATTTGCTTGATATTAAATATTCGTATTTTATGTTGCAAGTAAGGAGGCGTACAAAAGCATAAGAAAACACTAAAAGTTAGTGATAGATGTTAGAAGTTTCTTAATGTTAAGTTGTGTGGGCAGAACTGATATGAAATCCAATTTATTTTTATCATATTATTCGATATCATTCGACTCATGTGAAATATTTTCAGGAGTTATGTCATTGCTTAATCATCCAAATTACAAATTATCACATTCTATTCTTTCGTTAACAAACAAAATCGTGTCGATATTTGCATTAAAATGTAGTATTACTCAAATATTGTACAACTGGGAGCACTCGAGTTTTTTGTTTACTTTGACATTCACTGGTATGTTTCGGATTAGCTGAATTTTTTGTGAGATGATTGGCCGCATTTGTGACTATCAACACCCAGGTTAACAAAAAAATCTTATTTATTACCTATGAATATTTGAAAACAGAACTAGGCACTATTACAGTGTTTTATATTTATTATTTTGGAGTAAAAAGTAAAAATGGTTTGTATCAAAGTGTGAATAAAATAGATTTTTTTAATAATGTTTCATTTTGAGTTAGACTGGCAGGTTTTAAATCAGGCTGCGATAATTTTATGTTGACGTCTTACCTCGGGTGGTTCTCCGACACTAACAAGCACGAACGTCACCATCACTCCCATGACAGAAACGGAACATTGCAATTTTAGGAAAACTATGCACGAGCGTTTGAGAATCCAGTGCGCTGTTAAAACGACGGTGCATGTAAGCGCTGATAAAAGACAAAGAGAACATCCTGCAAGTACGATGTATCGGCGTGGTTGAACTTCTTCTTTTTCAACCTGGGAGCAAGGAAGAACGAGTGAATCCAAAGCAAATAAAAGAGAGAAAGCATTACTTGGACGTTGTTGGTGGTTAGCAATAAAGCGAATGTTCCTGCGGAAGGACAGACACAACGAGTCAAGTTAAAATTTAACGTCTTTGTGGCGCAAATACTCGTGTTCCATGAATAAGCATACATTGCAGTTTCGGCCATTGCACATTTCATGTACCATCCTTCACGAGTTGAATTATCGTGTGAATCGTTTGTCCATTCCACGATGATATTGGAACGCTGACTTTTAGGTAAAAACCATAGCCGGACAACTTGCGAAATAACCTCGTATTCAACTTCGGCTCCATCCCTGTAATTTCGATTCGGTGATTGTTGTTTGGGCAATGTTTATTTTTTTTACTTTAATCTTATCACAGACCGTGACGGAAGGAAACTCGTCAAGTTTCTGTAAATCACTACTCCAACGACATTCCCGTCTTGTTTATTCGTTTTTTCTCTTGCTTTATCTTTGAAATGGATCTTTGCCTTGTGAGGAATCCACTTGTGGTAACTAAAAATTGCGATTTGGTTTGGACAATTTCCAAATGGTGATAACAGCATACCTGACGTTTGATGGAAGGACTGACAACTCTTGCTGATCACCTTCCATTAGATTTACGTCAAGAGTTGAAAGGGAAAGATGGAATAAGGGTTGAGAGGATGATAATATTTGAGATGATATTTCGATTTGTTGACTAACGACTTCTTGAAGAAGTTTTACTTGCTGAAATGTTTAATGGACATTTTTAGAACAACTTTGCTTACGACTTGTTTTGACAAAGGAAGTATTTTTCTATCAGCGATGGAATTAATGTCGTAAATATGTCTACAAGAATGGGAAGGAAAAAGCTCTCTTAACAGTGAATTTGCGAAATTTATGTAAATTGATCTTTCCTCTAATGCGTAGAATACAAATCGACGAATTATTACGTCGAAAGGCGATAACTTCACAAGAAAATTACAAAGTTTTCCTTTAAGCTGGAACGAAATCAAAAAGCAACTTCTAACATTTTTAATGACACAAATGAACACATTTTGTTTCTGGTATGTTTAATTTTTTAATTTTGTTTAAGAAATTATATCACTTTCAAAAAAAAAGGTAAGGTCAGAAAAACATTTTTTAATCAAAAAACAGATGCAACAAGGAGTTTGAAGTTTTTTTTGAGTTCTTTCAATTTTCGTCATATTAATATATCTATTGATTATTAAATTTTTCTGATATTTCCTTTTCCAGTTTTTTGTTTTTATCAATCAAGTAGAAAATCTGTAGAAGCCTGAACATTTTTCATATAAAAAGTCTTCTATTTAACAGTACATTACGTTGGCAGAATATTATCAAACATAAAAAAATAAATATAACCATTTAGCCTGGATCTGCTCAGTAATCTGTGAATTAAAAGATTAATGATGAAATATGATATCTGATTGATGATTACATATTTTTAGTTGAAAGTTTACAGAAATTAATGACTTTTGGTTTATGTCTTAAGGTAATAAAAAAATATTTTATTTTCTCTGCATCATTCAATAGCATTTGGATAAAATAAACAGCAGGTGCTTCACACTCTATCAAGAATATTAAATTTTTTTTCAGTGAAAAGCAAAAAGTAAACGACAAACCTCTTGATCGATGAGCGAATTCGGCCACATAAGAACCTTGTCGACGAGTTCAAACACGATTGTGGTAACATTATGAGGGATGTAGCGTGAACGTTTAATGTAGAAAATAACATCCTTTAGTAGAAGTAATATGCGGGTTCCTTCTCCTGGCAATAAACCATGGTTAGATCTCTTCGTTAGATATCGGAGACAACTCTCTAGTATTTGAACAGGCGTGGCGGTTTCGTATCCTAATTGTAACAGTCGCAACTGCAAAATAAACATCTCGATAATCTCGTCCACTTGTCCCGAGATAAAGGGACTTACGTTTGAGCTGATTTGGAATAATTGGTCGGAAGTGCAGTGGGAGTAGTCAACTTGACGCCAGATGGGACGCAGCCCATCGTTTAACGAACAAGAACGACGCACGAAACCGGGGAATGCGTAACCTTTTGGGCATTCCTGCAGACTATCGGTGTCTGGGGCCGTTTCTGGCCATGTAACGTTTAAATACATCTCTGGAGAGCAGGTCCGGACTAAACTCGGGTCCACTACGTTAATTTCCACTAAAACTTCCGACGCAACGGCGTCGTCTTGAACTAGGCACGAATATTTCACCGACTTCTAAGCATGACGATTAATTGTTACATAAGAGATTTTTTTGAAACTATCTACTCACTTCTATTTTGTAAACTTGAAGAATGCTTCCTCCCGGATATAAAACATCGTATTTTTCTGTTTCCGTTCGAACCGGAAGAAGTTCTTTGTTTTTTGTCCAACTGTAGGTATATTTGTTATTGCTGTCTCCCATGCTGATACATTTAATCGTTACATTTTCGCCCTGTGAAGCAATAAGTTGTTTCGAAGTCAAAGACTTTTGTGAAATAAATCATGCATTACTTTTCGTACTGTAAGACTCATGGGTTCGACTTTAATAACGGGCGGTGCTTTGATGAAAACTTCTCTTGAAAGGCATTGCTGGATCCCAAAGTCTTCTACCTGACAAGTAAAGGTGCCGCTGTCTAGAATATCTGATCTTGCGATTCCTAACAACGCTGTGTATTGATCGTCCAAGTGTGGATCCTTGATGAGACGGCTCCACTTGTGGCTGAAATTTCTTTGTCAAAAAAACTAGCACATTTTTTATAACTGGACATTTTTTGTATTTTTGTCGATAATGATCAGGTCAGTGGTTTCAAGTAAAATCTACTGTAGCAATATCCACAGTTATCGAATAGATGAAAGTCAATTACTTTCTACTGCTGAAAAATAATGAGAAATTGATACCTTGTGAATTCTGTTACATTGACGAAAAATCCATCTTTGAACCATCGAAAAGACATCGAAGGCGAACCGCGGGCAACGCAGGACAGAATAAATTCATCATTTTGTCGAATGGTTCCAATTTGATTGACTGATACGCTCTGCAATTACGATTTTATTCAATAAAGTTATTTTCTAATTTCTCGAAAATTTAACACCAACCTGTAAATCTAAGATTGGCCGGAAGACAAATTCCTTGTCAGCTACTGTTAAGTTGGCAATGTAACCTCGATCAGCCCATTTGCTCAAAATTGCTTTTATGCGTTTCTCGTCTTTTTTCAACGCAAACAAATGGAAGGTTACTTCTGCACCTGACCTGAAGTACCTGAAAGCGGAAAAAATCGATTCAATTTTTCAGCGCCTGTTAGCTAGAGTCTAGGAAAATTAGAAAAAAAGTATTTTCTTTAGGTACATATTCACGTTTAATATATTTTCAACGCATAAAAAATCAACCTATTAAGTGATGAAGTGGTTGCCATATTTTATCTTTGTTTAGATTTCTTTTGTTACGGTCGCATCACCAGTTGTAAATATTTTATTATCTGTGAACTTGCATTTGATAACGGGTCTAAATTTGTATTTATAATCTCAAACTTCGTAACTTGCTAACTGCTGTGTTTTTAATAAGTTTGAATATGAATTCATCTGGCATTTCAAGAACTTATTTTTCGATGTTTAATTACCTAGAAGTTAAGCATTGAAATGAAGAAAATATATTAAGTCAAAATTTTAAATTTTTCACGATTAACTGTTGAAATTAGCTATTATTAATTTGTTAGGATAAAATAATTTTTTTCAGATCTATTAGCAGATGATATAAGTTTTTTAAAATGCAAATTTTCTAAATTCAGATTGAGTCAAACTTTCAAACACTTACAGAATATTTTCCACGTCGACGTCCTCAATCCTGGAGTAGTTGGTTCTGAGTGCCCGAAATATCTATAAAAGTAAGAAATGGATGACAGTATATCAGTAGCCGTAAATTTCCCTTTCGAATAAAAATAATATCGTTTTATACGGATCGTTGAGTAAATGTTGCTCTTTAATTTAGCACGGGCATCTCGTATAACGTGTTATACGGCCGCAGCACTAGGGACAGTTCCAACTGTGTGGGAATCGGCCGCAATTTATGAGATCGGAGCCCTAGGCCCCGACCTAATCCCTCCAGTACCTCCCTGATTTATAATCTGGAGAGGTTCACGACGCGAGTGCTTCATTAATTAAAATTTCGGAATACTTAGCGACTGCTACCTCAAATGTTTAAAAGGCTGTCAACGCCAAGTGGTATTAGTGGCAAGGAATGAGAAGGAAAAGGCCTTTTTACAGCCACACGTCAAACATTTGTGAAGGGAAATTTTTTGAGAGAAATACGGGTTCTAGGAATGAGACGACCACAATTCACGCATAAAGTGTAATTTACGATATAAGGGGTAGGCGGTTTTATTAAGGCAAATAGCACAATGAAGGGGACTGGCAAAAGAAGGAGTGTGACAGATTTTCAACAAATATGAAATGAGACCATTACTCATTTAAATTCTGATTTAAAATGTAATTAATAAAATAAGTTTCGTGAATTTTCGAATTTGTTAAATTGTGTTTTTATCTGTGTTCAATGACAAATTCAGTCAGTTATTAATGATTCTCACAAGTCTTTCTAAACTACATCTGATGGAAAAACGATCTGAAACTGAAGTTATAAACTCAAATTTATTATTACATTTACGACGTTCCGTTAGACAAGAGGAATCCATAAAGCTGATTTGCTGTGTTTGGAATTTATCTTGTGTCATCCTTGGTTTTAAAATATAAATTTTCCACTTTCTCTATATCTTACCCTCATAATGTATAATTGCACCCGCCAAAAACTACCATCTATTGTGAAGGAATAATATATTGCGTATACTTTCCACGTCTTTTGAAAAGCCATGCGATTGTTGTAATATTCGGGGTTAAACTGCGGTCCGGACCCTTCACGTCAACATTCGGAACGAATGAAAATTACTCAACGCTTGAAAAAACGTGTCTGCTCCACAAAGTCCAAGCACATTTGAGGATAGACATATTTGTGAAAAATGAAATAGAAAATGAACGACAAGCTGCCAGCGTTCAAAAGTTCTTTTTTTATTGTTGGCAGTGCTGAAAAGTAAAAGACGCTGACGGTGGTCGTTATAACGTTTTTAGATACTCAAAATAAGAAATGTCAAAGAGCAATTGTCGAAATATACCACAAATAAAAAATGGTGGATGCGCCGCGCAAGCCGTTTTTTACCTGATTTTCAATGAAGTTTTTGAGCGCTTTGCCACTAAGACTGGGTAGGTTAGATAGATGCATGGTGCTGGTGAATCCAACTCGATCTGAAAGAATAAAATTATATTGTTTTTTATGAATGATTTTGTTACAGACAAAAAAGAGTTTATTTTGTATCTAAATAAAGATCTTAACGATTACAATCGTCATATTTCGTTAAGATAAATCTGGAAAAGAGAATTGTTTATAAAACAAACAAACAATACATCAAAAAGATTTGTTTTTTTCTTTCTGCGTAAGATCGTACTGCTATAAATAACTTGGAATTTTATTTTACGGAGAGTGGCTTCGTTGGCGTATAGTTTGAGTTAATAAATCTGCAAATTTAAAACGCAACAAAATAAAGTTTCTTTGAATAATAAAAAATATAAATAACGTCAAAGGTCGCAAAGCTTCAGGCACCAATTTTTTGGACGATGCGATAACCTCGCTCTACAAAATCGATGAAAAATTGAAATAAGTGCGTAAAATTTGTTTGGAGTGGTCGTAAATTTTACACAGTTTTGAAAAAACACAAACAAATTGGGGTAATTTTTTGCCGATAATAACGTTTATTTCAAGCAAACAAAAAATATCGACATTCTGCTTGTAACTGCTACTTTATAGACGTCACTTTCCAAATCAATTCTTTAATACTAGCAATTTTAAAGCTATTCTAGGGAAAGGAGCAAACGGAATTTCTATGCTCTCAAACTCTTTGAATAATAAACATCAGTTTGAAACGTACAACATTTTAAATGCACACTACTGAAAAGGGTTCTCTGCTCTTATTCTTAAAAAAAAACTGAATAGCCTTTGTTTTAACTCTGCAATATTCTTTGTTTATTGACAGTCTGCATCTTTTAATTTACAAATTGACTTTGTCTCATTATCATTTTGTATCTTTAACGGTTCATGATCTTGTCAACGTTATTTCTCGTCTTTGTTTTTCATAAATAAATTTAATTTTTTTTATTTTTGATGGTAATTAGAGGAAGTGTTAATAAATGTAAGTATATCTATATTAGGAGGTTTTCAAATATATAATATATTGTAATCACAGTCGTTTGCATAATGAGTTTTTAAACTGATATTTCAATAAGTTCACAAAACATGGAAAACATAGTATTTTAGGGGAGATTTAAATTGTAAATGTAATTCTTTTTTCGACAGGTTTTTGGGACTTCTTAATGATAGAACATTCAATCTATACCATCGCAATGATAGATTTCCTCGTCCTTTTGTCATACAGATCGGATCTCAATTGCGCTCCAAACTAAATCTCGAATGAAAAATCGACGGCAGCTTGAAAAATTGAGCCATCTTAAACGGATGCTTTAGAGTTTAAGTCGTCTCTTAGGAAATCAGTTGAGACCAAAATCTGGTTCACATTCATTGTGTGCTACTCATCAACATCACTTTTTTATCCTTCAAATATAATAATATATAAATTCTAAAGAAAATAAAAGAACCGATTAAAGTAAACAATGATTTTTTGGCAGAAAATCACGTCCCTACTAAAACGTAATCACAAGCAATGGTATTGCTTTTAAAATCGGCTTAGAGAGGGCTTTCATATGCAACGAAATCTGCAGGGCAATCACTTTATTCAACTAAGCGAAATGCAGAGCAAAAGCAAAGGTTTAAAATATAATGAATTACGTTTCACTGAACGAAGGTATTGCAGAAAGTTTATTGTAAAAGTAATTGCTTCAAACATCTGAATTGATCTCTTATAAATCAATAATTACCATTTAAATAATAAAACTTTTTTATCTTACCGTTAACTGTAGCATTGCTCCGACATTTGCAAGCATTTTCAAGTTTTCCATCGAAAGGACAAGTGAATATACAGTTTTCACAACCTGTAAGCAACAAATACTTTAATATCTTTTAATAGAAAAATTTTGTTAAATTTAGGTTTAATTGACTGTTTCTTCCTAGGTCACTGAAACAATTAATTAGTTTCTTATTTAAACTTTACAAAAGGACGAAGACGAAGCGGAGGAAGTAGATAGTCAAGTACTCTGCTATCAGAAATTACAGTCTCGTTCGAACCATTGTGCATTCGGCCTATTGTCTTTTATCAGATTCGTGCTTTGTGTCTTGTAGAATGACTATGGTTACGTTCTAAATATTTTACACAGTTGACTGAAACGAACACCGATTTGGGACATCCTCATCCCAAAGTAATCGTACAAGAATTCACTAGCAGACAAAATAAACACATTTGTTGTTTTTATGGAGAGTATAAGATAGTTTCGACTTGTTGTTATGTATCTAAAGGGATTCTCCGTTCTCTGATTAGAAAATGAATCTTTATTTTTAGATTGTTACTCACCGCTGCTTTTTATGGAACTAACTGGAATTTGACATGTTTCGCCTGTGAAATCCGGCTGGCAATAACATTTAACAGCTGATGTGCCAACATGTCTGTAAAGGAGAAGGAAAATTATTTTTACAAAAATCATCCATTTGACAAAGAAAACAAAAGATAAAACTCCAACTAGTACAAAGCTAAAGGAACTGAATTAAATTGTAAAATAGTAATGGAAATAGCATACGAAAGTAGATTCGATCAGTTTTCTGATCTATTGAAGAAAGTAGGAAGCAAAGTGTTTTTTCTAAAGAAGGTGCAGTTTTCTTAAGGATAAAGTTTTCTTATTGGAATTTTTTGGTCAGCTGCGTAAGAGTCATACATAATTATTTGTTTCAAAAGAGAATCAAAACCAAAGCAAATTGAAATTGGTAAGATTACCCAGCCTTTGTAAATCAATTGTGTTGCCGGGGCATGCCAAAGTGGATTGTTTCTGAAAGGGTCTAATTTTTCTGTCTAAATAAGTTTAGGTCCTAAATAGAATTTTCTCAAAAAATCCAAATTAACTGTTTCGTGAATTCTAATTTCCGTAAATTTAATAACAGAAATATTTTCGCGTTTTGTGTGAATTTTGTTGGAATGGCGCGACAAATATTTCTGTACATTTTATGTAGATTAGATCGAGAGAATGAATGAATAAATCAAGATGTATCTTGACACAAACAACATCTGTTTTACAGCTATTGGCTTTTGATTTCAAAAAATGATTTTGATATGCAAGTTATTTCAAAGTCTTTATTTTACATAAAATAAATTATGCACGTTACAATCTCAAATTAAATTTTATCAGCATTTAAAGTAGAAACTTTGCGTACATCACATTAAAAGCGTTAAATAACCTTTTGATGTCCTCAAAATGTGATGTAATAAAAAAATATTTTATTATAACTTAATGGGTTCTCAAATTAAATGCTCATCAAACTGAAATTTAAAAAAAAAGTTTAAATTTCTTTCATAACAGCTTATTTAATTTTCAAAGTTTTTGAAACAATTGTAGCTTTTTTATGTAAATTTTATTATTGGGTTAATTTTTTGGGTCAAAATCAACATTTGGATGAAGGAGATTTAAATGTAATAGACTTCAACACCTGGTGCATACAATCCAAGAAAAGTGCTGAATGCGAGCAAATAAAATGGCGATAAAAAGAGGTGAAGCGAAACGAAAATGTTTGTCACAGCAAAAATTTTATTAACGTTGATTAAAGAAAAAAATATATGCAGCGAATATGAAAAGGGGAATAATGTTTAGAGAAAAAATTGATTAAAAGCTAAAAGCGCATTAATTTTCACAAAATTGCGGAAGTGATTTTACAACGGAAATATGTATATTAGTATAAAATGTTGCAAGTGTTGAGATTAATATAAATGTAAATAAACCAGCAAAATTTTTGTGTAGTTTTTTTTAATAAAAACTTTTTGTTGTAATTTTGTTCATGCGAAAATCACATCTTGAGCATTTTGACAATAATTAGAATTGATTACACCTATATGGCTACTAACAACTTTAAAAATGACAAATTACTAGACCCTTTTTGAATATGAAGACTGATGAACGACTTGTCCTTTCCACAAGAGAATCATTACCACCGACACGTCTATCTGATAAATCCCATCCAATAAAAGCTCACCATACAACGCCGACATAAAACGTAAGGTATTCTAGATAAAAACAAATCATTTAACTTTGTTCATCATACGTGTTTCGACCCTAACAAAAGCCAAACTAACATTACACTGCGGCTGTTTTCATCACTCTAACTTTATTACTCCACCTTAAGAATTCGAGCTTATCACTTGAATATGTGTAAACGCAGTGTTAAAAAAAGTGGGAATTTTGATGTAGTTTCACATCAGTACAATTAGTGGAATTGTGTTGGAAAATTTAATCATTGGTGTGCGAATAAACACAATTGTGTGATGATAATAATGCAATTATTGGTACTTGTATTGTTACGTTGTTAACTATTTTCGATGAATTATTTTCAACGCTTCTGCAAAGGAGTGTTTATGAAGGTTTGAAATTGTTCACTAACTGAGAAACTATTTTAAAATGTCAGATAAAGATGGTGTAATCTTCAAGGTGTTTAGTGTTTGTCTCGCATCTTTGAGGTGATTGTTTCACAGCACAAGAAAATTGGGAATTGGATCAGGCACTAAAATCTAAGTTTAATGGACTGGTCGATAATAGACATATATTTATTACCAGGAAATCGGAAATTTCATCGCGGTTTGAAAAACGAAATTTCCTAATAGATTTTGTAAAATATTTCCAACTGCTTCGGAAAGAAACTTATGAGATATTATGAGATTACTTTGTAGTCGGAAATAAGTGGAAAATTTTTATCGAATTGTAATGAGAATTGAACAAGACGCTGGAGTAGCATTTATGCAACTGACTAATGAAGAGGCAGTGAATAATGCAGACAAGTGAAGTAATTAATAATGAGTTGCGACCTACTCATTTGTGAATAATATTCAAAATGATCTAAAAAATTATATACAAACACGAATTTATTAATATGATGTAAATTGCAATTTTGTGTGAATATTTTTTGGTAGTTTCATAGAATTTGGTACGTATTTTTTGGTTGTTAATGCACTGGAAGAGCAGAGTGTTTATGACGGTTGGAAATTGCTTCTAGGAGGTAAACTATTTCGGAATGTCATCTAAAGCTGGTAGGGAAATCTTTAGTATGTTGAGGTGGTTTTTGCTCCAACTAAAGGGTGGTTGTTTTGTGGTGGTTGAAAATTTGAAACTTGAATTGAGTTATTAAATAATGAGAATTAAACAGCTTGGTTATAGTGATTTATAACATAATTAAAATTATCTCTTAGTAACTTAAGTAGAATTTATATAAAAGGATTGATAATTTTGTTTTATATAATAAATCTAGAATAGAAAAATCTATTTGGAAAGCGCTACAAACCAAGACTGTAGACGTCGGAAATTAAATTAGATACACAATTTCTCTCTCAAGAGAAATCTCTGTAGTCTGCAATTCATTACATCTTGATTTATATTACGCTTGCTTGACCTCTTACCAAAAAGGTATCTATTTTTAAAATATTTAACTTTCGTGAAAAATCTTAAAACTGTTAAAAATCTACTTTAATTAAAATTAAACTTTCTCTTTAGCTCGTTAAAAAATCATCTCATAAATTCTCGCATTGTTTCGTACCTCGAACCCGAAAATCCTCTCTAATATCCTGTATAAACCCAACTTCCGGACCGGTTTTTTTTCAGTCTGTTTGCTTAGCACCAATTCGAATGAAAACAATGAAAAATTAAAAATTAATTAAGCGAGAACGACACCGACAGGAGTCCTAACCAATTAAGTCTCTCATTTCAGGATGTTGCCTCTTCCTAGCTTATTGTTTTAAAGCTGGATTTTAATTCGTCGCTGCGGAAATTCGTGCAGTAGCTATACTCAGCATCCCCTAGCGTTAATGTTTAAACTTGTATCCATATCTCAAACCAACTTCCGGTCAAACACGTATTAACAAGTCGGTGACGTTTGGCCATTAAAGCCAGAAACTGCGTTAAGTGGTTTTGAAGCAGATTCGCGAAATTTTCGACGTTTCATTGTCTCTTTGCCACTTCAAACATTCAATATCCGGTTTTATGTAATTTGCATTTCAACAGGATTCACATATTGATTGCTTCACTTGTAGAGAAACGATTATCGAGGTATTAGTCGGAGCAGAAAATGCAAATTTAATTGAAGCATTGCCATTTTTCTTAGAATAAAGCGAGAATAATCAGTCATACTTACATGCAAGTGCCTCCGTTTTTACAAGTTGGACTTCCGTTGTTTGTACAGAATGAGTTGGGGCCGGAAGAGCAGTGAGGGCCTGAATAACCCGGGAAACAGTCACAACTGAATTTTCTGAAAAGAAATTTTTTAAGTAGGTTTATAAGGTTTATTTATAAATTTTAGATGAATTAATGCCCTGGATAGGTATCAGTCTACTAACCAACAAATCAATACTGTGGCTTGTTGTTACATTAACGTCGTTGTAACCGGAAATAACCATAAATTAGTCTAAACCACAATTTCAGTAAATAGCTGGTCGAAAATAATCTGAGCGATATAAATTTTAGTTGCACAAATAAACAATTGTACTAATGATATCATTCTAAAAAATCGTGATTATCTTTATTGAGTTTTGGCTTTTCTGGAATGTTCAATGTTAGAGAAATTCTCAAACTTTTTATGAAAGCTCGTCTAATCAAGTTATATTCAACAAGATCTGCTCTTTAAACAAATTATTACTAATTGTGTTGATGGAGACAAACTAATAACATTAAGACGTTGACGAAGATCAATTTCTGGAAGGGATGTCAAAGGTCAAAGTTGCTTCGTCGTCAAGTTCCGCATCCCAAAGGGCAAGTGATGGAAAAGAAGGTGTAAACATTTAATAATATAATCCATCTTATCTTAAAGTGACACTTTATTTTTACTGAAAAAAAAAATCAATTTTTAATATGTTCAGAATAAATGGCAGAATATAAAATCTACTAGTGTATAAGCATTTTCTTCAGCTTACCCACGCAACATCACTGAAATGGCTTTTTTTCTAGATTTACGCAACAGAAAAAGACGTAACTTCGATTGAACCAACTTTTAAATTCAGCACTTGAAATAGAAATGGAATATATTTTTCAGGCAGTTTAAAACCTGTTTAGGTTATTGCATTTATTTCAGACAAAAGGAGATTCATGTTGCGATATTGAATTTGCTGAAAAAAAATGAGCGACAGAGTTGTGGGTGTAGTGTTGGAATTTCATACAGTTTGTGCATTGAAATAGGAGCTTTTTTATCCTTTTATTCAATATATCAACAAACACAATAGAAGTTATATAAACGAAGAATTTATAGAAATGCTAATAAACTTTCTGTGATAGTTTTTATTGATTTCTAATAATTTTAAACACAATTTATGAAATTGTTTGCGGTTGGGATTAATCCCAAGAGCAACCTTAGCTAGTCCCCTTCAATCATAACAACCCATTTAATATATGCATTCACTTTGAAACTTCAGCGATCAAATTTGCATCAAGTTAACTTACGTGTAATGGTCATAGCATATTCCTGTAAATCCGCAATCCATTACAGTACAAGAATCACTCCTCACTGGTCCTCTTGCAACTTCATAAGTAATATTAAACCCATAAACATCCAGAAATCGATCCAAAACTCTCAAATGTGCACTATCACTGCTATCTAGTTTCAATGTGATCACTAAAAAACTCTGAAACGACTGAACCCATCTGACTTGAACTACGTTGGTCTCATTAACAGTATGTATAACTCTTCCATCAAGCTGATAAGTCTTATCATAAACTTGGTACTCTGTAAAAGTTAAGCCTTCGTGGACGTACAATTGGGTTAAGTAAACCACGATGGAAGTGTTTGCTGAAGCAAAATTTTGAGCGTCTATAACCCACTCGCAGTGGATTGGAACGGGAAGGTCGGTGGGAAATCCCGGAGTTTGTAAAATGCCTCTGGCGGCTGTTAAAACGCCGCCACAACGTGGACGACTTCCTGCTGAAACGGCGATGGTGAGAAGAAGTAGGAAAGTGTGCATTTTGAGGTGGTTAAGAAGTGGCAGTTTCAGGATGCATTGTTGACAAGTCTGAAACAATCAAAAGGATGTTTAGGACAATCAAAACGTGATTTGTTACACAACAGATGGTTTGAACACGTTTATAAAGTCGAGGAAAAAATGTGTCAAAGATTTGATAAATGAGCAAGTAGCAAGGTTTATAATGTAGTTATAGAATAATTTCTTCTGGATGAGGATTATTAGTGGCAACGCATTGCGACTGGACATATTTTCTCTAACTGTGCTCTGATAATAACAAAGTTAATTAAAAAATTAATTAAAAGAAAATGTTTCTGATGGAATGTTGGGCATTGCGGAATTCTCTTCAACTCAGTCAAAGTACTAATTAAATTTTATAATCAAATCTTCACAAACATTTCTAGAATACACATTCGTCCAATCAAATTAAAATTTTAGTTATTCTGGCTCGTTTGTCTACTAAGATTTACCATTTCTTAGTCTTTTCATATTTTATTCTAGAAATAAATTTTCTGACTTGTTGTAGTTTCTTTCACAAGTCGTTGTCTTTGGGAGGAACGTTTGACGATTAAAACTTATTTTATCAGTTGCTTGTTCAGAAGTTCGTATCTCACTCTAGAGATATAACAGCAAAATTAATACTCACAGTTTGAGTTCTTCAGAGAGTTATGTTTTTCGCTTGTTAGTGATTATCTTGTTGTCTATTGTCAGAAAATTCGCCTTTAACAGACTGTTTGTGTTTTTAGAAGTAAACCTAATTGCAAATCTCGTTCATAATTAATCTAAGCCGCTTGACCTGGTTTGCTCTATAAATATAACTTTAGCTTGTTTAGGACATAGCTCTATTATCTTTCATTATGCTAATTTTAATTCACTATTTGATTTATTATTGTTTGTTTTCTCCAACTTTGAAACTAAGAAAATAGAATTTTGTTACAGTGAAATAAATTCCATTTATTTTAGTGACAAAGTTTTTAAAAAAGAAAATAAATTTATTTCTTTCAATTAGATGTTTAATTTATTTTTAAATTTAAGATATTGAAACTTGTGTATTGAGACTTTTCATAAAATAAAAACTTTCCGGAAGCTATGGTCGGCGAGATTTATTATAATTGAATTATTTTCGTATCGAGTCTCCAAGACCTGGAACTTAGAGATAAGAATAAAATGAGCTTCAGGTCTCACCGACGAGATATTGTGTTGTAAACTTTTACTCTTACTGTTTATAAGTTTGAAGGCATTTTCCTTAAAACATTCCGGATACTAGATTAAACTTGAACTTTTTTCCGAAATAGAGTCATGAATATCTTGAGTGTTATATATAAGTTCGGAGAGGGCGTGGCGAAGTGGTAGTGATATTAATGTTCTACCCCTTTACAATATTTACATTTTTCTAATATTAACATTTTGATTTAAAAAATATTTTGATATTATTCACACTCCATTAAATTGGACGCTTGTCAGCTTTGTTGTTCTCTGTTTATCTTGAATAATGCTATCGTTTTACTGGGAGTTTTCTGAGATAGGTGAGCTTTGGAGAAAATATTGTTTGAGTGGAAAGAATCAGGAGTTTTTAAACAGCAAAAAGAAATAATATTTACTTTTACAGTAACATTCTTTAAAACAAGATTATTTCTTAATCAATTATGTTTTGCGAACCGTCTTTTGATGGAAAAAATTGAAAACGTAAAACTTTTTTAGACTCGGAAGCTCTCAATTTAAATTTCATCATCTACGTATTTTTGTGTGCTGGTTAAAGTATCTAAGGTCATATTATTTAGTAACTTTTCTAATAACCCTGACGCTGTAACATTCATCTACCAAATTGATGGAAAGCTTCAAAGTCTTTTTTGTTGAAGGTTTTCTTTCATGATTAGATTTAATGATAGGTTTTCACAGAGAAGAGTCGTTGTTAGAAAAGAAATGTATAAAAGAGTAATTTTTGTAATGAAAATTTTTCAATTCAATGTCAAGCAGAAAAGAAATATAGTATTGGACATTCAGTAGGTGATACTCTTAATATTTTCTACATATGTTTTAGTTTTTGCCTAAAGTAAAATTGGGATGTAAAATAATGAAACTATTCTACATACTTATAATGTAAATTGAGAAACAAATATAGAATTGATGCGCCGGTCCAAATCTTGAAAACCTTCAATAAAATCGTTCTGATTTGTTAATTTGTTATAGGTAAATGGTTTTTTTATTGTGACTAATGATAGTTACAATATTTGCTAGGATTTCGGACAGCCCCACTAGAGGATTAATTTCTCTTGTAAGACACAAATCGGTCTGGTTTCATCTCAATTAATCAAAACACTGAAACCATTACTTTTTCGGTAAATGCTTAAAATGCATATTTTGTGAAATTCAGCTGGAACTTTCATCATTATTTTGTTTTAAACTAAAAATAAATTTTCATAAACCGCTCTTATATTTTGCCAAACTTTGTGTGTTTAACATAAGCAAAACAGAGTCTGGTGCTGCTAAATTTTGCCTATCTGCAGCTTTAGTCTAAACACGTAGTAATCAAACGATAATTAAGTGAAACTTATTGACTATGTCAAGCAACAAACCGTACAATTGTAATAATTCAATAACATTTGTCAAGTCGGAATTATATTCGCCTTCGATAATTTCCCTTCAGTTCTGGTAATTTTGGTAATGACAAGCATTGATCCCAGGGAACAAGTTTACAAGTTCATTAACAACTCAGCCGAAACTTTCGGCTACATTACCTCTTGATTACAAATTCAAAAATATTGTTCTAAAGTCGAATCAGTGTAACTCTCATACCCGAATTTGAAACAATATGAAATATTTCAATTCAAAGTTAAATGGAGTTGAAGACTAAGCCTTAATTCTACTTTAAGCTGCTTGAATATTGCTTCTTGCGTTACTGGCTTACAGTAAGTCATGTTTAAAGCATAGTTTTAGTATTTTCTGTTCACTATTATCATCATGTTATTCATGATCTGTTTAGTCAGTAGGGATTAAAGTTACGCTTTTCTATAATATACGTCACATCCTTTTGGAATCCTAAATAAACAACTGACTTAATTTACATTCTCAACGCGTAGCAACGCTCCAATCAAATTACTTAATGCACTTTGACACTAACTGAAAGTAGTGAGTAGCCACTATCCTTTCTAATCAATTTAGCCCGACTTATTTCTTTGACTATTAACATTTATCTAAGACTTTTTCTATAAAAATGCAACAGACATAAAATCTAATCTAGAACAAGGAAAGTTACGTCCTTTGACACCACAGTCTTTAGAACTTCCTAATAACTTAATACTCCGGTGTGTAACGGAAATCATCCAATACCTCCCGAGGAAATAACGCTTAAGCTCTGCTCTGATGAGTAAAACCTAAACAAAGAATGACTAATCAAGTTTGAAGAAAAATAGGAATTTTTAATTAATTTTATGTTAAGTATAAATGTTCGTTATAACTTTTTAATTAGTCAAATGTTATTTGTCTTTGTGTTGAATGCGATTTGATAAACTTTGCAACTATCCTAGTTGGTTAATTGTGAGCAGTTGGGACTAATTATTGTTCCTGTTTATAAAGCTCTTTGACCATGTTATAGAATACCATCATACTAAAGTTTCTATGCATTACAGGTATAAATGCAGTTTCAGGTAAATCGCTGATGAAAAGCTTATTTCAAAGGTTTTTTCTTTTTTTGAAAATTTGTAGTTTTTGAATGATTTCTTCTCAGCGATTTCGACCTCAACATTATTCAAGTCGAATTCCAAGCACACACAATACAAGCTCGAGAGCCATAAATCCACTTCCTTAAATGTTATTACAGAAGCGTGTAGCTTTTTGCGTTTGGCAAGGAGTGTTGCATTCCACAGAGATCTCCAAAACTCTATATTATGTATACTGTATCCTTGAATTTAATCCAATGCGCTTGATTTATCACATAAATTTATACCGGAAATTGTTAGGTTTCGGTGGGGCTTGCAGCAGGTTTGCCTGCACGAATATTCCGGAAAAGCATTCTTGTGGTTAGGACAACTTTAATTTTAAATTCTACAGTTGCCAGGAAATGACTAATGAGGAGATCTCTGGCAGGAGAATAGATACGTTAAAAGTTTTATCTTAAAAGATTAAAAAAAGATAAAGCTTCACAAATTTTATATTTGAAGCTTAATGCCAACTGATAAATAGTTGCAAAAACTTGAGCGTGCTACATTTAATCATCACTCAATGGATTGTAATTAATTTTGTAAACTGACTGATTTTCATGAGAGTCTGATTGCTATCATTTTGTTACATAATAAATGCGTTAATAAAGCCGTCTTCCGGATTTCCATTGTCGAATCTAATTTCAATAAAAAAGCAGTAAGATTTTTATTCTGATTTCTGCGCTTTGAGAGTGGAAAATTTTGCAACATATACAGCTCGATTTGTTTTAATATTAGCATTTTAAGATTCCATTTGCAATCTGTGTCCTTTCCAGCGACCCACTTTCGTCGTATATGACATGTCCGTCGCACAATTGCTTCTGTTAGGGTAAAATAATAAAAGCCGACTACTTTAAAAGAGCGAGTTTAGGTCGCAGCCAAAGTAAATTAAATCAGTTGAGTCTCCATTTAGGTGCGGGTTCATTTTAAATTCGAACGAGAATGCCGTTACCATTATGTAAATGCATGATTTTCATAATGCAAAGCTTGTTCTCAGCTTCCGAATGTCTGATAAATACTATTCAAGAATGAAAAAAAAAAATCATAATTTTTACGTGTAATAATCAGGAACATCTGCAAACAAACTTTCTTGACTAAGTGATAAACACGTTCTGGCTTTGAATTACAAAAGAACAGGGAAGGATCGCTTTTATGACACGTTCTTAATAACATGGAAAGGTGATAAATAGCGGATTTGACGTTGAAATTCTTTATCTTTTTTTATAAACTTGTTCACTTTGTTGACAGGTTAATTAATTTCTTGTTTCCACTATAATACTGAGAATTATAAAAGTGTGGAATATAATTTCATAAACAAACAAATGTGCATAATCCTTATTAAAATTCACAAAGATTTGTGGAAAATTTTAAAATCAACAAGTAGAATGCAATCAAATGAGTACTTGCAGTTTTTTTTATAATCTTCATTAATGAATCCAACTGAGATTTCAATTTAGAGATACCTACTCATACTAAAAATAAAATCAAATTTAATATTTGATTACTTGCTAAAAATAAATCTCTGTGAAGATAATCTGCAGCTAATGAAAGGATTTTAAGTTGGATTGCGCTATGCAGCAGAAAAGCATTCCACCTGGAATTATATATTAGAAATTTTAGCATAAAAAAAAAACTGATAAAACTGTGAAATTGAGCTATGGATAAATATTCGATTAAAAACTTGAATATTCATAGACTATAATCAATTGACTCACTGATGGATGAAAACAAATAAACGCTAACCACTAGAAACTTGAAAAAACATTTTTTATTCATTCTGTTCAGTTTATTTTGGATGTAGTGTTTTTGTTTTATTCGACTACTGGTATAATATAGCTTTGAATAATTTTATTATAAATTTTTTGGTGTTTGTAAATCAAAAATATTTATTGTTTTTTTATAATTTTTAACGACTAAAATAAAATCGTCAGCATCTGTAAACAAACTTTCTTGCCTATATTCCTGATAAACACGTCGGTTCTTTTAAGGTATGCCAAGAAGAGCAAATTATGTTTGCTTTCACGACACACTGTGGCGTTCTGAGAGTAATAAAGGAAAATATAAAAGGAAATACAGACTGTTTTTTGTAGTCATTTAAGGGATTTAGCTTTGCGGAGACCTGATTTACTAACACGTTGTCGTTGGAGTGAAAATATTTTTTTCTAAAGCGGTGACAGCTACTTGGATTTATGCCTAAACAAATTTTTTATTTGCAATATTATTTTTTCTCACAATGACAAGGGAAAGCTTGTTGGGGTGGGTGTTTATTCATTTAAAATCGCTTTCAATGTAGCCTTTTATTTATTTTAATTTCGGAATTAAATCAACTCTATTGTTATTGCTATTAAATAAAATGTGATTTTATCAGATAATAGAATCGTTAACTGAAGTTATAGCGAACCGGTTTTGTATCATTCCACTAATGCCCATAAACCGAGAAAGAAACTTTCCTAAATAAACGAGCTTTCCCAAAGCTCTAACTTCAATAAATTGTGTTTTTCACTTTTAACCCCTGTCTTGTGCAAGTTTAATTGGAACTAACAATAATACGTTCCTTTCCAACTTAAACAGAAACTGTAATTTGCAACTTATTACAATTTAAAGTGAAAATATTGACTGCGAAAAAGGGAAAACGCACGTTAAATATTAAATTAGGGTTAGAACTGAAAGTTGGGATATTCAGAGAATGCTTGCCTTGGAGCTTTCCACTAAAAGGTCATCACATTCCTGCTGGTCTAGCAAAAAAATTGCGCACTTTTTTTATTAATTGTACTCGAAGAGAGGAAGAATCAACAAAAGAAAATTATGAAACGCGATTGATCATAAATATTTTAACATTTACATCGTGGAAAAGAAAGTAATATAAACCGCGTTTATTATTCATAGATCCTATTATAAATCACCGTTGATACCTACTTCTAAACTGAATTTACTTGACCGAAAGTATATCACCACGAAAATTTACACTACTAGGCACTTTTACAGGTTGAATTATGGCAGAGAGGAAGTGGTTTCTGCGATGATGGGCTCCTTGCCAACTTGACTTCCTCCTTTATACGTATATTTCCCCACAGTCTCAGAAAGGCTCGAATATCATTCTCTATGGATAGTTCTGACAGAATTATCTCCACTTCCGGAATTTATCACCTGGCAAACGGCGATAAAAATTTACAAATATCTACAAACATTTAACATTATTGTTACAAATTTTCAATAGAACTATTACCACATTTATCTCCTCAAATTTTTTGTCACAGGAATATTTAATAACATCATTCCGCTACTGTTTCAATTCATAATACACAAGAATAAAGACAAAAACTTCTTTAATAACTTTCGAGAATGAAAAGAAAGTTGTGTGAACTTTCTTCTACTTATTACAACAAATGCCAGCTCCGCTCCGGTGTGATCAGAAGTACTCAAATCGAGGATTTATTCTGGCAAAACGGAAAAAGCTCTAAATAAATAAACAAAACGACAAAGCTGAGAAAATGTCTTTCTCTGCTAAATATCACATCAGAAACAACAAAAATATCTACAAAATTGAAGATGTAAAGCTGATTTTTCCAACATCGCATTTTAAAACTGACATTTTAAATTTATAATCAAAAGTAAAGCTTTCCAATTCGATAAAACTCAATGACTACTGAAAAATATGATACGTAAATCTGCAATAGTCGGGTTGGCTGTTTGTTCAAATTTATGCAATAGCTATAAATATCCTAGAAAGTACCACATTTATTTTATTATTAGTGAAATCCAAAAAGTGCTTTTATGCGCATACTTTGTAAATTGTAGTTTTCAAACAAGTTTGTGTCTCCGTGTTGGTGATTCAATGCCAAATACCTGCAATGCGTTGTTGAAATATTTTCAAATTCTTAGTTAATGAAAGAGAGAGTGAAAAAACTACTAAAAGATGGAATATTGTTGATTTGGTTTAACTTTTTTGGTGGTTTACTCTAAACATAATTCATACAGTACATTTAAAAAATTCATTCTATCTACACAATATGTTTCACTGAAATAATACGGGAATCTAGAACATAGATATTTGTTGAAAGCTTTGATATGAACTTGTGTTTACGTTGTTGAAAGTATAAAGTTGATGAAATTGTTGTAAATGTGGAATTTCCATGTTTTATATATTGGAATGTGTACAGGAATAGATTTTCCGAAGAAAATTCCCTTGAGGATATAGTTATTCCGGGAAAGCTCGAAGCCACGATCTAATCTTTTGCGATTTACCGGCTTGTGCGTTGAGATTTGTAATTTAACAGATCGTGGCAATAGAATTGTATTCAGCAGAAATCAGTCAAATTAAACCAAATTACTCTTTATATTATATCTGAAAATGAGGATCATAACAATGGAATACAAAATTGTCATTTTAGTTTTTGATAAATTCTGATTTAACTACAAAAATAATGTTATAAATTTAAAGTGATTGAGCTTATAGAATTTCCACGTTTTGTTTTTGCCACTGTCTTTGCTGCGAATGGCAAAATAATTCGATTAAATGCTTAGTGAAGCGTATCCCATTTATGAAATTTAATTAGTTCAGATAATAAACTCATGCATGAGAACTATGCACGTAAATGCATCATATGAAATTCCCTATATGAAACACTAATAAAGAACATCAAATATGTAAAGTACAATTATTATTTGGCAGTTCCATCCCAGAATTAAAATTATCTAAAATTCTACCATTTCGCATTGTCGCTTTTTGCACTTAACAGAGTTTAAAAATACCTCAAACTGCTTCAATAAAAGAGTAAAAGAGGTACTTCATAATAAATGATTCGCACCGTTCGCCCGTCAGAAAAAAATATTCAAATTCAGATTGATTCGGCATTTTATGGCAGCAATCAATTTATTCACTAGCTTTAAAAAAATTGTAAGGAACGTCATTTTCCAAACTCCATTTATATTTCTCGCATTTTTTTTTCGAATTTCGACGTTTTTAAAGTTTGCCTAATTTATTGAGCAAATATCTGGAGTAAATGCTGCTGGAAGGAATAAATGAGGCGCAGTTTAAGAAATTTACGACGGAGAGTATTGTGGTCGTTATTATTAGCAGTAAGATTCAAATAAAATAAAAAAAAATGTGTGGACAAGTTTACGAGCGGTTTGTAGGTATTTTTTTTAGGACTTTAGGGACTATCTGACAATCTCGTGTTGGGGTTCTTTGGTTCGTGTTCTGTGTCTGGCTAGTCGTGATTTGCAGGAATGCCAACCTGATTAGACCCAGTGACGCCAACCGACGCACTTTACGGCTCCAGGAAACGGTCGTTACATTCAAACTGTCACATTCACTAGCCCGTCGTAAACTTGCTTATCACTACTTCTGCATCTTGGATTATTATTGCGATGAAGCTTTTTAGTATAGGTCTTTCGCGAATTATTATCATCATGAATGATTTTTCAGATCAATTACTGTTCAAGCAGATGAAGCATACACATTACACCGTTAACAGACATAGACTATTATTCATTACTATTGTCGTTTAGTTCAACATAGCCGGTTTGTGATAATTGCCTATTACAGTAATGATGTTTTGGAACCCATCTGGGTTCTGTTATACAAATACTGATACACAGAACATACTTGCTTACAACATTACAATTGAATAAGAGCCAAAAGCTTCTCTGTAATTCTAAACAATGAAAAAGGCTATTATTTTTTTAGACTCTGTTCAAATTAACGAGATACAAATAGAGAATGTTATTACAGATGTAATTTTAGTTAATGTAATTATGTTGAGTAATTATTCAAATTATTCAACAGTACACTTGCTGCAATGGTTCAGTTCCCAAGAGTGTGTGTAACTATGAATTCGCAAAATGAATCAACTATGACCCGTGTTTCAAGCTGTAAAGTATGTAAATTTGACGGAGCTTTATGAGTTAATGCGTGGGGTATCAATGTACGGATAACGTCAAAAAGCAGCTTAAATGGCCACAAAGAGAAACTGCTTTCAACAAAGTGGCCGAGAAATGGTCTTGAAAATATTGAAGTAGTTAAAATATATACTTTTTGGATAATCAATATAAATAGATTGGAATTGAAAATTTCTGGTTACAGTATTATCAAAGAAGTAATTCTTTGAGAAGTTATGAGAGAAGGAAATGTGAAGGGAAACAAAAAGGGTCTAAAAGGCGAACTTCTAGAGAGTATAGGCAATTTTAATTATTACTCATTTAATTAGACCTTTCAGAAATACTCAAAAAAGTTTATATAAAAAGCTAAGCATGATTATTTATCTTCTTAACTGTAGTCATTAATGCATACTCTATTTGTCTAAGTATTGGTCTGCAAGAAGAATTAAAATTGTGGTTGGAAATTTTCACCTTTCCTATCTAGCAGTACATTTCAGGGAAGTCCTTTTCATCTGCTCCACGCAATATATTTGCGGTCTTCCACCAGCGCTTATAAATCGATTCATTTCGGTTATTTGCACCCCGGAATTTTGTATATGAGCCACAAATATTTAACACAATAAAAGCATCGCCTCCCTAATGGAGCTTTCAGTTAATTATCCGTAATATCCGTAAAATAAATTTGTGCAAAAAATAGCTGGATTATTTCAAACCATTTCATTGAAATAATATTCAAAATAAGAAATAAAACGTCGACTGTAAAAGTAGAACGAAACATGCATGCGCATTTTAGAAGATATCAATGCCATTTCACTACATTGCGGATATAAAGAAATAGTCTGGCGTCTTTGTGCCAAAAAGACGGAGAAAGGGAGAGAAATTCTCTCGGAGGAATACGCATCGACAATCGTCACGTTTCATTATTTGCCATGTCGTTGATATGCCCAACTGAGGCAGATGTCGACGATATTGAACTGGATTGTGGAGAAGAAGAGTGATGGTTGTCACTTTCAGCACCGAAATCAGGTCAAAAATTATAGTTTAAAGTTGGAGCTTTTCCAATCAGCCAAATGGAGTTAAGGCGACAGAGATGCTTGCTTCTATTTAGGTCAAACTATTAAAATTTCTCACTGAAACTGTAGTCATTTTTTGAAGATAAGTTGTGATTAAATCGCTCTGTATATTAGCGCTTTCTAGCAGCTTTACGTCGAAAAATGTGCGAGATTTTTCCTAATTCCTCTCTTTTTTCTTCTAAGCTTAAATATAATTTTCTTTTCTCAAGTTCGCCTCAATCTGATAACCGAATGATAATACGCACACATCACGCATCCACCTTTTGAATTAGTTTATCTTCGAAAATAGCCCGCCCACTTCCAGATTTATGTCTGTAATCTTATTACTACTTATAACCAAGTTCTTCACAATTCGGAATTAAGCGAGAATAGATGTGTTTTATGAGTATGAATCATCTTGAAAGTACTTCGTATAATTTTTCCAAGAATCGAAATGGTCACATAAAACAGACGATCACAATTTATACGACTTAAGTCAAAACTTTATTACTAAACGTAGCGTAAGAAGTGGACCAAATAGAAAATCATTCTTTCTGTAACTTTTCAATTGCTGATATAAATAATGCCGGGAGTTGAGCACGCTGAGAACTCTAGGAGTTTGTAATTGCGCATAGTTTGTTGAGAATTAGGAACGATCTAAGAAGAGAAGATTTATTGTCGTAAAGGAAGGCGGAGGACGGTCGTGAGTAACAGATAGAATAGCCTGAGGTCTTTTACTGTGTTGTGTTATATTTTTTTTATCTGAAAAGGGCAAAAAACTCACTTTTTATTGAAAAACAGAAAGTGGAAAAACTTATTTTTGTTTGCTTAACAACTATTTTCAACTTAAAAAAAATCTATAAACATTTGATGTATTAATGCATAATTCAGTTTCTTCTACTCAATATGACAAAATGACTTTATTCTATGTTTCACTATAGCAATTCTCTCTTGTCTGCTTCTTTATTAGATATCTCTCCACAGAGCCCTGCGTAGCTTAAAAATTTAATTAGAAAAGGTTCTGTGGAATTTTACATTGTCTCATTTTTAGGTAATATAATTTAAGAGAAGACAAGAAAAAATTATCAAATGCCAACACAAATATTTAATTATTCACTAAGTTGAGCAAAAAGTTGTTCTTGGATATGTCTTCGTCGGCATCTCAAGTGACCCATTTTGTGTTTAATATGTACAATAATGGTCGTGGAACGTATATCACGTTTCCTGTTAACTTCCGTTACCCCTTTTACGGATATAAACGTCAAGCATAGAACACCTTGTGCAAATTTAAATGAACGTATAAAACGTAATAATCTATCTTAATATTCCGTTTCGTCGGTGTTGGGTGGGTGGAATTTCTGCGCTATTTCTCACATTACGCTGACTTAGAGCCATAATCAACAGTCAAATAGAACCAGGCATGTATGTGGCAATAAGACTAATGCAGGTTAGATCCGGTTACTGACTTATCATATCTTACTTAGTATCTGTTTTCACAGCAAGAGACAACGATATATATCCTCTCCCAGTTTCAGGATAACAATTTTGATTTATCTACAAAGGTAGATTCCCCATTTAAGTGCAATTTGTGCAAGTTATTATAACTAGAAACTACAACTAGAATTTCCTTTTACACAAAATATTCGGCGGATATAGTGCAGCGATTGTGTTTCGATCGAGAATTGGCAGATCAAAAGGGTTATTCCATTCAAAGCAAGTTTTACACTTTGAATATGTTTTGCACGACAATATACAATTTGGAAAAATAAAAAGGCTATCTCAGGATAACAACAAAATTTAAGATTTATAGAATGACAAAGCTAGAGGTTTTTTCTTATTTAAAATTCAAGAAAAGTTAATGAATATTTCTTCAATGCATTGGAAAACGTTACTCTTTTCATGGCTTTTTCAAGACCCTCCAGAGACCGTCATATTTTACTACAACAAGACACGACTCGGTTATCACCCTAAAACCCCTATCCACAAAAACTGCTTTGAAATCGAAAAAAAAGTTACCACTTCATTGGGATTTCTCAATAAAAACATCGAAGATTGAAGTTAAAAGTCGAGAAAATTTGCAACATTTCACTGTACATATTTATTTATTTTTATTTTTAGTAAAATTGAATTTAATAAAACTTTTCTTGTTAGATATTTTAGAAATCTGAATCTGAATGGTTTTGGATTTTTTTTTTCACTTGCTAAATAAGCCCAATAAAACGAAGAACAAAAATAATTTCTATAACTTTTTGTATTTAAACTTTAAGGCGTCTGTTTTCTTTAAAAAAATGCTCATGAAAATTTAAGAAATGCTTAAAACTTTCTTAAGTCGAAACTTTCAGAATATTTAACAATTCTTTGCAAACTCTAACAATATGAATCGTCTTAATTTTTTTTCATATGAAAGCTTTTCCAGAAACATCATTCTGGCGATAGTTTTATTCTATTATATAGTTATCTTCTCAAAAAGTCATTATTTGATGTTTAGGGCTTATTTGTCCTGATGATTGGACTATTGTAAGAAAATAAAAAGGAAAATATAGCTTGTTATAGACGCAAAACGCTTGATCCGATGAATTTCTGTCAAATTAGATAGTGCCAGCTGACGCGAAATCGCCTATCAGTTACAAATAAAAGCGTCGAGATGTCCTTTCCGTCAGTCGTCGAGCGCGAAAAATTCAATCAAAGCTCCCGTTAAAATGGATTCTAAAAAGCATTCTCGTATAAACGCACTTTATATATAAACTCGAGAGTGTATTATATTTCTGTCAATAGTACTCGATTCAAATCTCTTGTGATTTATAAATTTATATGTATATATTCCGCGTTTTATTAATGTTCGAATAGGTTAATTTAGGTAGTCGCTACATTGTTACAGTTTTTAATAACACTCCACAGACTCTCTATATTTTGCAAGTGGGAAGGAACTTGTGTACATTAAGCAGACAATGTAAAAGTTTGCCAAGAGGATGGTGAATTTAACAGTAGGTACTTCATAAGAGAATTACGGAAGATACTTTTTCGAATAAAACTAAAATTTAGTACGCGGAACTTGAGACTCGTAAAAGAATTGTGCGAATAGAATGACAAATAAGAAAATAAATTGATATACAAGGAGCTAAAAAACTTCAAGAACATCACAAAAACATATGTTTAAGAATGTTTTTACCAATGATAAAGTAGGATTTGAGCGGCAGATTTACTTTTTTCTAGTTTACTTACAACAAAATTGCTTTTGATTGTTTGTCTTGCAAAGTAGAATATTTTTTATAAATAATTACAAACTCTTGCATATGCAACTTTAATTTGAAATTAAGAAAAAAAAAATGGACTTGAAGTATTTGTTTAGTGTGGAAATCAGAGAAAACTATTGAAGTTTCCTTGTATCTGCGAAGTTGTTTGAACAATTTTATAAGTTTCAATGTAAGAATAATTATTACAAGAAACATACCTAGTTTAGACAATTTGTAAACTTTTTGAATTAGAGTTTTTCGGAAATGCAGCTTTTATGTTAAAAAGAAAATAAACGTATTTTCAAACTCTTGCATTTACCCCAATTTTAGTGAATTCAAAATGGTCAAAGTCTGCAGAAAGAAAAAGATTGTTCCCTATATCTGCAAATGCTTTTAGGAAACCATCAACAGTTAAAAAGTGATTGTAATCGAAAAATATAAAATTGACAACGTGAAAAGTAAATTATAGTTTTTGATTGGAAAACTAAAATTGCAGAATATATGAAGTCTGTTAGCAAAATAGGCCGGATTAAACATAGACGAATTGTTAATAACTGCAGTGATAATTGTATAATTACGTTGTCACTGTTAATACACTCCAGAGAACCGAAATGGTCAGTAGAACCGTTTTCCAGTACATAATTAAATGCGAATTGGATATTATAAACTCAATCATTTTAGCTTAAAACTTTTTTAATTTTTCATATCAAAAACAGATACAGAAGTTCAGCATGGAGCAGTTAAAAAAAATATCAATAAGTTAAAAGCGAAATATTAACTTAAATTTCAATTTAAAATTTACGTTTTTCAAGACAAGAATTTGTATAAATTATTTGAACTGAAAAATACCAATTTAATACTCCCTGAATTCAGTTCTACTTTTGAATTTCCTAAATAACAAGGAAATGAAATTTGTCAGATAATTTGAACACCATATTCCAAAATAAGCGTTTTAAACCCGTATTAGATTTACATTTGCAAATTGAAATTTCAATAGGAATGCTCATTTAAATTTAGCCTTCTCATTTCCAGTCTCTAGATGTAAATATTTAGCATTTGTGAATTACATTGCAGCATCATATGCCTTGATCATGTGCGTTTAGTGGCTTTTAACCCCTTTCAGGCTTAATGCTTGCGATTTGAGCGTACTGAAATAAATTCACTACGTTTGATTTAATCATTTGAATATTCTCACATAAACCGGCGCTTGATAATCGCTTAGAAGGAAAAAAATGTGTAAGAAATTTTGGTTCCACATAAAGGATGATGTCGTATCTGACGATTGTAAAAGAGGGATAAACATGCCAACTCTCAAATATTGGAATATTTATGTCACATATATATGTTAACAGTAGAATATATAAAATATAAAAGTGGGCAAAAAACACAAGCTAGTATTTTTATGTTGAGCTTCTAAAATTTAAAACAAGGGTTGCTGTAAAGTTGTTTATTGTAGTTTTAAATCCTCGTTGTAAAATCAACAAAATTCGGCTGCTATTGAAGGAACACGGGAGTGTTTATGTTTCATCAACACTAGAACATTAGCAATGCTAAGTTCGTAGGAGAGATTTATCATTTAAGTCGCGATAAAATTGTAAAAGTTTGTACTCCACACAAAACAGACTTTGAATGCAAATACGAACGATGTATAAGTGGATGAGCAGTATGCAAATTCTCTCTTGGTTTACATATTTCAAACGATAGGGACATTTGTTATCCTACTGAGTTTAAAATGAGGACATTTTTAAAACCAAAACTTTGTTTCCGGCTTTTAAATGCCGTGCATTCCCGTTGAAGAATACTTAAAACTTCTTCATTTAAAAGCTGAATGTATAAATAAAAGAAGAGATTCGGGACTTAAAATAATCCGATACACAATAACGTAGAAGAATCGACATCCTTTCTCAAGTAGATAACAAAAGGACTTTTCTACCAAACGTAATTTTATTTATTTCGTTTCGTCCGAAAACCTTTTTTCCTAGACAAAGATTTAAATGTATGCAACCCAAAGACTTGCATCCTCTCAAAAAGATCTCATCGTCTTTCGAAACTGACGAGAATATCGCCTTTCTCTTTAATCCGGTCTTCTTTTCTTACTTCGACCGGAATCCGGAAGAGCATTGCTAAGATACGAAAGAATCGCAGGAATATTTTATGTTTACTGCGGCGAAATTCGGTTTTGATGTATGTATTTATTACGAGTTTTGATGTGGAACTTTAAAGCATACCTAAGATTTTTGCACTTTTATACGAAAAGTTAAGCGGATTAAAATAACCCAAAAAGCACGGTTTCAGTATTATTGTTGGAGATTTTAAAATCAGATTAATGAAAGGGTGCTTAATAATATTACTTTTTGTATACCAATTTATTTCTGAGATTTATAGCTGCAGGATTATTAAGAATTTTACTTCTATTTGCAAATACAAAAGTCAGATTTTAGCTTTGAGAAGAGAAGTTATAGAGAATTGAATCTTTCTGATTTCAATTTATTTTTCTGGAAAAGTATTAATAATTTTGACTCTAAGAAGTTTTTGATATTTACCTCAATGTATTTATTTTTTATCTCAACAGCACACTGTTATCTAAATTTTACTGTGATTGAGACCAATAGGATAAAAAGCTTTACGTCATTTTTAGCAAACACAATCGGCTATTGGTGTCTGTCAAAGCTTCAGACACAGATGTGAAAGAACAGGTGCATTACAAAGTACATAACAATGTCATACACTTTTTTTATATTCTGTGAAAACGTCCAGTTTTAAATGTGTTTTATTGTACTTGTTAAATGCAAATATTCTCTAAGAAAAAAAAATTCAAGTAAGAAATTTTTTGTGTTTTTTTCAAGATCATTCTTCTACTAACTTTCTTAAATCTGTCGATACATGACAGATAGTCTTTTATGCGCTTTTTCATCTACTAGATTTTTCAATTTTAAAGAATGGCAGGTTGATTTATCAGTTTATTCTATTATCATTCAGCAAGGATTCGATTTTCTGGATATTTACACAGATTGAATTTTAATGTACAAAAAACTCATCAAACTCTCTTCTTGTTAAAAGTTTTATTTTTTATTTTACTATTTATATTTTCATTAGAAAAGTCTTCTGTTTGTTAAATTGCTTTGCGTTAAAGCAAACTACAGATCGAAGTAAATTTAATTTCCATTTAGTCTTTGTAGTTTGTGTTGTGTTTGACCCACACTATGTAATTATTCCATTATTGAACATAAAAGCAGAATAATAGTCAATTTATTGGCTCTGATTGAAGCTTCTGATATTTGTTAAGTCAAAAATTGTCTTCAAAGTTTTCAGAAATATTTAACATAATTTCCATAAAAGCACAACATTATGTATATTTCTACAATGTAGGTACGTTATCAAAACTTTCCGGCAGTTTGTTCCTTGCCAAAGTTATTCTGCATGTTAAACGTTTCAATATGACGACATTCGGTACGGATCGCCAATCTATTTTCCACGATTCGATGACTTTAATTGGCTAACTTCTTCGTCATAAGCATTCGGTCGTTAGAAATTCGTCTTGTGACGTATTGAGAAATTGTTCAGGACGTGTTCGAAGGATATGGCGAGCTTTGCGAGGATTTACTCGAGCAGATGTCAAAGTGCGTCTTTAGAATGGCAGTTAATGCACCGAGACAGACGCCTAATTTATTTTACTTCATGCATGTGTGTGCCTGAAACCGTTTCAATGTTCTTGGTTAACCGATCGCTCTAGTGAAATGACGACTTATCGCTATACCAAATTACATTCCGGAAACACTTCGTCACCAGAATTTAAACGGAAGAGAGTCATACGTCTTTATGATGAAGCGAGAAAGAGTAATTAATGGATTAAGGAAGCTAAAACAAACTTTTGGTTTTAATACATTATTTTTTCTAAAAGTCAGGCAATAAAATTTATTGAGGAATATAGTTTTTGTTTCAGACTCTAAAAAAGGTCATTATTGATTTGCTTTCACAATTTCACAACTAATTTAGTTTGGAAAATAGAAAATGAATATTGTTTTTTTAATTAAAATTTCGATATTATTAAAAATGGATTTATTTATATAATACTGCTCCAGTTCACTTTTGCTGATTAGTTAAACTATCCAGCTTTATACATTTACAAATCAAATATTTACATTATAGATTTTGTGTTGATATCAATTAACACTTATATCTAACACATAATATTAAACATTATTAATAAGCTCCAAATTATAGACAAGTATGTAATTGGGTTATATCTCAATCAACATTAAATCAACGTAGATACAGGAAAACACTGACGAGCGTCTTCATTGCGGCATTATAATTGCTTCATTCGCATCAAGAGCTGCAAAATAGTGATTCAGAAAGCAAATCTCATTATCTCATTTTCTCACTACTATATTCCGTCTTTAGTTATTACATGTTTGTTGAGATGTGATTAATTGTATTCTCAAGAGGTAATATCTCTCGGAAGGTGATTTTATTATAACAAAAATTGAATTAAAATTGTTGTAAATTATGGGTAACGATATTTTATGAGAATAAAAATGCCAATTTCAGCAGCGGAATTTTCTTTGATTTCCAATAATTTAGAAATGATGACAGGCTTCAAAATAACAAGGTTGCTACTTTATCCCTTTTTTAACGGAATAATGCTTAATTAACCGAATGGAATTTGTACGTGCTCTTGTTATATCACTTTTGCTACCTCAGCATCCACTCCAACTCAGACTGATTTCATCTTCTTAAATTAGTACAAGACCTTGAACTATAACGATAATCAAACTTTTTTATCTTTCTTCTGAAATAATTATCTCTGTAGAATTCAATCTCCAGTATTTGTTCTCGGCACTTTCTTCTAATGTCAGCACATAAAGCATAGTCGTTTCTTTAACGACTGATCTCTATTCACTTCGAAAAAGTGAACTGAAATCTTTCATTTCAATACATCGTCATAATGTATTCTTATGGATATTGGAAATCAGTGTGGAAGGTAGTGGCTACGATTCAATTGGCATCCAATTTATTGGAAATATGCCTGTGGGAGAGCTGCTCTGCAGTCGGAACGATTTTACTCCGACCTTCCGTTTCGAATAAATTCCTTTCTCTTACCGAATATTCTCCGCAAACATATTTTTCCTCTCTTTTAAAACACCCAGCAAAAACTAAAAAAAATCTCATTCCAGAATCGAAAAATACATTTACAAGTTCACTGCACAGTTTAATTATTTCGTCAGGGAAAGTTAGAAAACGATGGGTTTCTGGCGATAATTCGGTTTTTGTAATCCATAATGGAATAGCAAACTTTGTGAATGTGTTTGACATGTGCGTTTGTGTATGTGCTATGTGTATGCTCACGAATATCTTTTCTCAAAGGATGCAATTACAGATGTGGGTCTAGAATTACAACTTTCTTTGAAACAATCTATTTAATTTTTTCAATGTATTCTGAAAACCGACGGCGCAGGTAAAGGAAGTTACCTTGTCATTACATCTACAATTTTATTTCTTTTCTTCCCTTCTTGTTCTAAACAGGAAATTTTCATATTTACATTTTTGCTTGTTCTGAACTCTCTTGTTTGTAAACACTGAAGCAAATTGGCTAAATTAAACTACCGCCATAAATTATTAAATGGCTGAAACTGGTGTCGATTTTATTGGAATAATTCAGCACATTGATACTGAATAATGGATTTGGATAGTGCTCCAGCAGTTATTAAATTCACTTTAAATATCTTCACAAAAAAAGGAATCACAATTTACGTTCTAAATTGGTTTTTATAGGTATTAGCCGACATGATATGCATTTTTTAAACACATTTTCAAATCAAATGAATTTGACATTGCTTATGATATTTTAAATAATAATCATCATTTTATCAAAATTTATCACTAACTGTAAATGACTTTGAAAGATGTCGTGATGCACCCACCAAATTTGTTGCTTGGAATTTTAGCTAGTCTGGATCATCATCCAGATTTCTATTTTTTTTATTTGATGAGTGTTGCATTAGTAAATTATTATTATGAACTTTCAGTTAAGTTCAGTCACCTTTGAATATATTTAACTAGCTAATTTCCGATTTTTGTATTTTTTTTTGTTTGGCGAGATGAGATGCATTGCGCCGCGCCATTGCGTCTTTACTATGAAAATTATAAATGATCGCAGTTGGATAAAACGTCGCTATCTATAAAAAATATAGTCTCTCATAAATTCTCTTCGTCGAATTTATATTCTGATTGCTAGCGCTTGCTTCTATTAAAAGTTTAGTAGAGTTGGAAATAAATTTCGGCGTGGACGTGTGTACTTTTTGCATTATTTAATTTCGCGGTCGGTTTTCGTCGTTTTTCTTAATAATTTTCTCCAATTATTTATTTAAAAGACTAATAGAAAAAAGATTATAATATGATAAAAATATATATATTTGGGTTAGTTTGTCGGCCAAAATTTACAAGTGGCAGGGAAAATCCCTCGAGATTGACTTGTAGAAGAACATAGAAGAAAATGGGGAAAAATATTCGCAATCTTCTACCAGAATTGGATGCTGATATCGATTTATGCTTGTTTTCTAGTGAGCTTTTAAGTCGTCGTCTGTCACTTTACTCCAGTCAAATCGAAAACTGTCGATGAAAAGCTCTGAGAGCTTATGAGGAAGTGAGAATTTTGCTTAAAGCTGTTTCATGCCAAATTGAAATTTTAGCTGTATTTTTTGTGGGACAATGTTTTTCAGAATCAAATAAGCATTTTTTCAAGCTTATAAAATTTCGTTCGTTTTTTAATTTTTCTTAGAAATTTTATTTTATTTTATGAGATGCTGCTTAACAAACTGTTTCATTTAGGTTTCCCTGTTTTAACATAGCACTTCATTGAGATTTATTTGTGGAAAGGAGTTTAAGTAGAGGTGTAAATAATTTGAAGTTGCGAACTTGGCATTTATAAGGAAAGTTCTAATAAAAAGGATGTTGCGTTTCTACAGTCAGTTCAGATTAACATTTTCCTAATTATAGATGGAAGCTTACTGAATAGATTTGACACTTTGAGCTTCTCTAATATGTTAACTTTATCGTTTAAGAGGTAAGATTTTGCTGATGTTGATTTCATTATGTATGAATAATAACGGAGCTTGAGGAATTCAAGTGATGTCGTGTTTATCGCAAGGAAATGAAATTCATAAAGGTAAATAAAGCGAAGAGAACGAGATTAATAAATATACGTTCCATGTGGAAGTTGGAAAATGTTGGAACTTTGACATATAAGTTTGTGAGACTCAAACTTGGGATTAAACATGGAAAATGATACTATCTTTGTTCGAGAGTTTCAAATACCCTTATAATATTTCTAATATTTTCCATTTTAGTATTGATTTTGTGTATAATTATCCTATGGCACCTAAGCCATAAGCCGCGTCACTGTCTTCTGATCTGAATAATTATCTTAGTGTTTGGCAACGTCGGAATAATCAATAAATTACAGTTTGAGATCCCTAATCCTTAGTTATTGTCAGAACCATCTCTAGACACAACTATGACACAATTAGTAAACAACGGATTATTTAACCCACGAGAAATGTGACACTGAGATGACTTGAAAACATAATCTGTTTATGTTATTAAAAGCTACATGTAAAACCACAATCATCCAAGAGCTGTAAGAAATGTAAATTAAGCCACCAAACCATTGTCTTTTTTAAAAACGCTTCGTTTAATTATAATTTTAAACTACAGAAATCAGTTTGTTGCCGCATAATTATTCAAATTCGTGTCGGATCAAGCTGTCTGCTAATTATCGTACTGTATATTTAAATCAACGGATGTTTAATTACTTCAGTTAGAGTTTTTGGACGATTAACCAATAATAATAACGATTTCGAAAAAAATAATTGCAAAAATCGACTGAAACTCACCTTTTTTCTCAACTTTTCTCTACATTAACTTCAAAATTCATCAATCATTTTTCTTTCAAGACCGATAAGAGTTGAGCTGAAACAATACTTTTTACGATTTTTTCTGATTGTGGAAAAATTGTAGAAAGCAATTTTTATTTTGCTTGTAAAGCTGAGTAAATTTGTTTGGTCGAATCCAAATGCAATTTAAATATTTTTGTTCTTGAAACAAATACTGAAAAGGTCGCCCTAACAAAATTCTTATACATAAAGTTGCGATGAATATTTGACTCTTGATTTATGGTCTTCTAAAAAGCCAAATAATTTTCAAAGTTTTTCTGAGACGTTGAAATCTCATTTTAACGAATTCGTGTAATTTTTTTCTTAAATTCGTTAGGAGAAATTGTCCAGAAGCCGCAATAAATCGCTCCATAAAGCAAGAGGGTTGTAATATTTTCAACTAAATGAAGATTTTCTTGATGTTTGCAAGCGAATGCTCTTTCAGAGAAGAGTAACAAGAAACAGAATTTCTAACAGCGACTCTCCTCACACTGAGATAATAAAATACATATATTTTAGACATTCATTTTTCCAGACTAGTCTTATCTAAGCTCGACGTGTTTTAGTGTAAATAAGAGAACGCCAGATTTCTCTTTCTAAATGGAATGAAACATCTTCTCTTCTACAAATCATAACGTGGTGACAACGACTCGGAAAAGTAAAGCTTTCATAATAGCTTCTGTAAAATTAGACTTTTCAACACTCATACAAAATTTACACGTCTCTCTTAAATATTTTATTTGTATTTTAAATTCAAGAATCATTTCATTGAAGATTTACAATATATTCAGATTTTTAAATTGCAAGTGCGTGCTGGATTTAAGTGAGAAAATTAATGCATAGTTTTGGCTTCAATATAGTGTAGGATTTCAACGAAAAATTCACAATGCGACTTTCAACATATATTTTAGATGAAAAGGCTTTCAAATTTCTTCCAAATTTATTTAAATTTTGCATTATAAATAATATTGTAACTGACCAAACTCTACAATATAAAAAAATAACACAATGAATTCATTTTCCGAATTTTACAGATTGTAGTTCTCTAACTTCCCACCCAAAATTGTAGCATCTATTTTCTTGTTTACATAATGTTTGCTAAATTCGGCACGTCTTCAGCTCGGTTGAGTTACATTGGCATTTTTCGATCGTAAGTAAATTCCGAATCCAATTTACTTCCATCTCAAATCTAACTTTTTTCCTCTTTTCCATCAATTATTTTTGTTTGCTCGTTTATTCATCGCATAATCGATCAAAGTGTATTGACAGAATTCCGAATATTGGGAGTGGTTTACATTAACCATTGGTTATTACATGACTGAAATTCGTGTAATCTGCATTGATTTCAAGATGAGGATTTCTTGGGTCAATAAAGGTAGCTGTAAATCAGAATCTCGACATAGTATTAGATCTGTTCTTTGCAAACTGTCAATGGAAATATAATTTAGAAAGGGGTAATAAGTTTTTTTCAATTTTCAACACATAAAAATTTTAATTAAATTTTCTACTTGACTTTTTTATGCAGTCATCTCTGTTCATTAACTTGGTTTAAAATTTCTGTCGACTAAACGATAAATCTGAAAATAAATCGAAAAAATAAAAGTTAAATCAGAATTGGGGTTCATTAACATGAAGAGTTGGAAGTTAAATTCATTTATCTATGTTAAAAGTCAAAGCTGATAGCTTTATGTGCGAATACATATACATAGTGATTTAATAAAAGAGATAGAAAGTTAATGGCGTATATAATTTTCTAAGAGCATTTATTATAAAAGCGCTAACATCAAAGTGAAATTTAAATTTTTGAATAAAAAATATATTATTTGAGGAGAACATCAAAAGATCAGTCATAACTAATGCTGAAATTTGTAATCAGCTTGAAATACGAAGACAGAAGTGGCAGAAAAAGATTAGTGAAATTTAATATCGTGGTTGAGAAGGATTGTGTTGTAGAACGAAAAACCACAATCTACAAAGTGCTTTTGGAATTTTAAACGAAGATAGGCTTTAAAATGTTGTTAATTTCAAACGAAATTCTAAATTACATTCAGGGGAACCAAGATAAAATTGAAAAATGCGTTTTTTCAACTTATTTTTATTAAATTTTAGATATTTTTACAGCTAATTGATAAATTTTATCCTAAATTCAATTAAAATTTTCGTTTCCGTGCTTCGAAAGTAAACTCAAAAGTAACTGACATTAATAAAGTTAGAGCAACGCTCCACTTTTTTTGTATTTAAAAGAAATGAAAAAGCAGTAAAGGCAAAATTGCGTTTAGGTACACTTTGTTTAAAATTATAAATATATTTCAATAAAAAAATTTAATAATCCTATTAGAACAGACATTAACTTTTTTTCCTAATAAAAAGTCAAGAAATTTCTGTAAACTTTTCTGTTTATATTGTCGTTTGTCGTTATGAAATTTTAGGGTTCCCAATCATTTCCAACTCAATGATCCATGTAAACATTTTTTTCTAGAGTGGTTTTGATGTCTTACCCTCCGGACGAAAATCAAATGTTTGCCACTGCTCCATCAACGTCACCACCGAAATACTAAACACATTTTCACAAAGTGTGGAAAATTTAAAGCATTCGCTGCCCCAAGTTTGGGAAAAAAATGTTACTGCTTTTATTTAAAAGGTTTTTACGTCAAGTAAACAGGAATGGAAAGTACCGAAATTGGACGTCGATTGCTGCAATTTTTTTCAGTTAAACTGAAATTTTGTTCCGATTATAATTTTTGTTTTTTATTCGCACTGAAATATTCATAGAATACCTACCAGTGCCATAAAAAGTTGTTACGAACGTTTTCATCGGTGAACACCGTAGACTATTTTTTGCTTTGACACGTTATTCGTTATTCTATTCTTTTATCGTTACTTGCTGCATTATTAAATTTATATCATATTTATGAAGAACGATGCAATGTCCTGACCCAGTTTTGTGCCTTCTCGACTCAATTCATATGCGGCGGCTTTATAAAGATATTATTATGACGAACACAATAGAAGATGTATTTATAATATGTCAGAACTTGGTTTTCATATTAAATTATAAAACAACAATAGACAGGAAATAACGGAACGTCGTTCTTGTTCCGAGCATTCCCTTCTCGCTTTTTTTTCAGAGAGTAATAAAGTTGACGTGACCTCCACTCCGCGTCTATCTTCAGCAATCTCGGCAAGTTTTCATGTATAAACTTTGAAAGACTTTCCCTTAATTAAATTTATTAACCCCGCGTTGACCGCAAGTTTTTTTTACAATGTGCATTTAATTAAGTTGAAAGGCATTCAGCAGACAAGAATTCTCAGTTTTGATACTTGAAATTTAGAAAAAATTTAATTCTCGTTTCAATCACTTTCACTATTACCTTTGAAGTTTTTATTAAAAATCTCGCATTTATCAGGAAAGTAACAAAAAACTTTTTTTTGAAATTTTGCGTATTTAAACAACAAAGTCATCTGAGACCTGTAATTAAGAACCTTTGTAGACTCATAATTAAAAAAGAGTAATATACGCAGTGTATAAAATCAAAAAGCAGATCAAAGACTGGCTCTTACCCTTTATTACAATTTCATTTGAAAGTACTTCATTAAACATTGATTTTCTTTCGTACCTTTTATATCATTTCAATTTTCCATTCACTGATGGTTATTGGCAATATAAATCACCACCATTGGTTATAATTTAAGCGATCTGTCTAATATAATAAATCGTATACGAAAACAGATCAAGGATAGATTTTGACAAGAACTGCTGTTGACAAGGCATTATTAATACACATATGTCGCATCCAAAGTTCACACCCACAAATCCACCAAAATTCCATAAATATGTTCCTGTCACTTTCTTCTCAAAATTTTTTTGGTTGTTCAACACAAGATTTTTAAAAGTTTGTTTATATGAAAATAGAGCTTCAGAAATTTAATTAAGTATAACAGTGATCACAGTTGGTCACACGAATTGTCTGAACCACAATTAATTTAAATTTTAATTAAACGTGTGAAGGACCTATCGACCTGACCCGCTGCAAAATTTAATTAAATTATTCGGTAATTTACTGGATAATCCAATCGTTTATCATTCATTGTACATTATGCTGATACATGTTTGGAATATGTGAAAAGTTATGTGCGTTTATTATTTATTTGTCTGCATGTATACTGTGTAATTAACATTATCATAAATGTTTGGACGCTATGTTCATATTTGTATGTTTCGTTTGAAATTATTTTTCAAGATAATAAAAGCGGAATTCGCGTTGAGAATAGATGTTTGTACTTAGTTTTATTCACACAAAAAGTAGACGAGAATTTAAGCGGAACTAATATTGCTTTTGTGTGTTGGGAAAAACCTTAAATACACAAAAATGTGTACAACAAATACAAAAAAGATTAATGTGAGAGCACAGCATAATTTTCATTGGAGTTTGTGCTATTTCTTTTTTAAAATAGACAGAGTTATAATTTGAATGCACGTAGATATTTTGTTTAGAATTTGCTGAAACATTTTTGTTTGCTGATATAAACATGAAACGTGTAGCATAATTGTTAAAAATTTGGTCAATAAGAATTCCAAGCTAGTGTATTTTTCCTCTGGCAAGTTTATCGTAAAGCTCGAGTTTCATCCTGACTGTGAATGAACGCACGGCCTCACCACCCGCATCCAAATATATCTAATTATAGTTCATAGTATCATAGCTTGTACATCAAGAAGATCATATTCCACGTTGGACCAATTTTCCTCTAGGTCGACTGTTATCTCTGGAATGGTTTAAAAGATAAATGAATATTGCTGTAGTTGTTAGTGAAAGCGTAATGGTTTTCAACCAAAACAGATTTGTACAAATCTTCATTTTACATAAATGCATCTAATCAATCCCTACAAAAGCCATTGTAAAGAAAGATACTTCGAAACGTTACGATTCAACTAACACTTCATTACATTATGTTAGCTTGATCCGAATGTTTGCTCGTAAAATGTAATGGCGGAAGGTGGAGGAGGGTAACGGTCAATTAACCCTTTCGAGGAAGATGGGAATTTTCATTACAAGAGATTTGTACAAAGAATGAAAAATGTTATTTCTACATTTGTGATTAACTAGTGATAAAATTGGATTTCATCGTTTTTTCAGTAGAAAATTCTCAATTTTACATGTTGTTTTAGAATATAATATCTGCCGAAATCTTCAAAATTTTTGAAAATAACATAAAAAAATCAATCGTTATTTACACAAATTATTTTACACAAAAATATTATAGTTTGTTGAGACTGTTCGGACCGATGGAGTTTCAAGCTTGCCCGGCGCATCCACCATTTTGTACCAAATATTTTTTGTTTGTTCTTTGCTGAGTTTATTCGATTATTATATTCTTCTGTTCTATAAAATTAATATATTGTTTATTTATTATGTAGTAAGAAATTTTTGATCTAGATGCTGCTTTCAAGTTAAATATCTAGGGAGTTTAACATGCTGAAAGTTAGCCATTTGTAGTTGTTAAGACCCTTTCTGCAATTACTTTTTTTCATACAAACTTTTAGTTTTTATAACGAAACGGCATTTACTCTCACAAATTTGTTGAAATTTATTAAATCTACCTCTCGTACATTTTGAGTAATTTTCTCTTTAACACGTAACACGTATACACAGGTACGAGTTAATTAATGTTTGTTGCTTTTTAGTGGTGGAGACTATTTAGAGCGTACATTTTCACCACATTGCATTATACAGCATCGTTACAACTTACTAAATTGTATCATCAATCTGTCTGACGACTACGAGACTTCTTAACATCACTCTGACTGTTCTTTGTTCTTGTACTACTGTTGAATGCATAAAAGCTCTATGCACTTTTAATGTTTTGAAGTTGCTTTGCAAATTATCTGTGGGTCATGCGACAAGTCGCGACAGTTCGTGCTTGTTATATTCATAAAGTGCAGAAGAAAATACAGAGAAGGGGTTGCTTTTTGTTCAAAATGTCACGTCCAGAATATTAGATGAGAAACCATATTTTTCACAGTTTTATTAAATGTTGAAGAACGAGATTTTGACAGTATAAACTAAAAAATTATGGTATTTTAAAATTTTTCAAATAAAAAAATATTTGGAATGTCAGGTAATAGAAAAGTCAGACCCTTTTTAATATTCCACATGTAAAGCGTTGAATGTATTTATTGAATACATTTTTTGTGCGGCGATAAAGTAATAATAAAGGTGAAAACTACCTTTTTCCTCAAATACAACGACCTATTTCATCAATTTTCCCCAATTTCAAAAACGTTGCCAAAAGCATAGATCTGAGGATCTCTTTCAAGGATCATAAACTCTATTAAAAAAAATTTTGCTTTGGATGAACTTTGGATAGAAAAACTAGCGAGAATGAAATTCGTCCGTTTGCAGCCGCAAACTTCATAAATTAGGATTGATGAAGCACAAACGAGTTCGTACTTTATTACGAAAACAATATAACTCGTTAACTTAAAATCCATCCATTAATAAGTGCTGTTTACGAAAAACGAATCGAATGAATAATGGAAATGTCATAAACAGCGAACGTTTATGGGGCGAAAAATTAGTTTTAATTGAAGATAGCTCAATTTGAAGCAAATAAAAGGTAAGTAATTAACTCAATTGGATTCCAGTCAACAGAATGTTGGAATTTTGTATATTTATATCGACAAAGTAATCACAAAGCTGCCACTTTTCTGTTTACATTACAAATTATTAACTTTATCAATTTTGTCTTTCATAGCAATTTTCTAATTTCTCTAGAACTTTTAACTTATGAATGAAAAAAATACTTAAGTAGCTTTCTTATGATATTCGGTTTTGACTTCATTAAAATTTGTATTGAACTTGTGAAGCTTAATTATGCCGAGTGGAAAGTTTGTGTTTCTTTCATTTACTCAGTCGACTGCTAAAAGTTTTCTGTAGTATGCAAGAAATTTGTGTTTGTGAGATGAAGTTCTCATTTTAAATTATGACAAGGCAGCCTAAGACAAAATTTAAGAATTGCCATTTTCAAGTCAAATTGTGAATTTCTTTACTGCTTAAGAAATTTACAGTGAAAGATAATATTGAAATAATTTTTACTAGTAAATTCTTTATTTGAATGCTTATAGACAGCCAAATAAATATCTAAAAATAATTTGATGGTATAAAATTTTGTTTACTTTCTTTTTATTCGTACCGTATTTATAATAGTGTTTGATTCTAGCTATGTTGAAATGATATAAATTGATTTGTTATTGTGAATAAAATCCTTAGAGGAAGTTTATTGTGTTATTATGTATTGTAATAAATTGCCTTGTTTGCTTATTACAGTGAAATAGTTGAAATACTGTTCTAAAAATATATTTGACGCATCCACCATTTTTAAAAAGATACATTTTATATTTTATATTTATGTTATGTTCGAATATTTACAACAGTTTTCCTCATTTGCTCATAGTATATTAACAATAAATGAAAAAGAATTTTCAAAAAAGTATTTAAATGTCTTTCGATTTAATAAAATTTTATTTTTTTTATCTAATTGTAAGTTGAACTTTTTTTCTGTCTGTGTGAACTTATCGAGGTCATTGCAGAAATCGCCTCACATTGATCATCTTTACGAAGTTGTTTATATGTGGAAAAGTTCACTTCCTGAAACTTACTCAAAGATCATAACCCAAACGGATCGTCTGCGTTAGCAGTCGCCTTAATCTTATCGGATATGTTTTCTTTGTGAAAAAGCTTGCCAGACATTTTATAAGACGAATGACGCATCTTCTAGTTTTTTCGTTTTTATTATAGCGTAATGCAGTAGCTTTTAGCTGTAATTTTTCTCATCTGATGTATGTTCAAAGCAGGTGGGAGAATATAACCTGAAGCAATTTATTAACTTCTTGTTCAATGACACGAATATGAGCGTTAAAAAAAAACGAAGCCAAAATGTGGTTCCTCTAAAAACACGTTTTCAATAAAATCATAAATCTAAAACATTTTAATTTTTAACAATAAAAACGCAGCTTGCACCGTCAGGTTTACAGTTTTTCAATAGTGAAGTTTATGAGCGAAGAGAGACATCCGCGTTCAGTCACGAAAAATTTAATATATCCGTTTGTCGGTGGAATTTGAAATCAAAGTTTTCAAACTTTGCTGAACTATTAACCATTCAAAAAATTCTTACCCGAAAATGCGGCTTTAGCAGCCCCAAAGTTAAAAAAACACAAACACCAACACTTAAAGTTTTCGGAAGTTTTTTTTACACATTTAAAACATCAAACGTTCACATTAAGCACGACAATAAATAATGTGTATAGAAAGCTTAATCGTCTGTTACGTCAAGTGTCGGAGGTGTATGATGAGCTTTATTCGTGACCGTCCCAAACGGCGTTTCGCGTCGTATTGCGAATTCGTCTTCGCATTTGGAGCTAGCTAGCTGCATGGGGGCGGCGGTAGTGGCGGCAGAGTCTGCGGACAACACCACCGCCCTCCTCTGCCTTCTACAAACTCTTTCGTTTACAATATTTGACTGTAGGGAGCTCAGGTGTTGATGAGTTTGAAAGGTGCACTCTAGGTGAATAGAGAATGCATACAATTGGGAATATTTCTTATAAAAGAAAATTGGTTGGAATAACGCTGGAGACTTGGAAATAGGTATTTGGATAACAGAAAAAGAGCAGGATTTACGTGTCTGGTTGGATTTTGGATTACGAGTGTTGCAAGAGGATTATGGAATCTAAGACTCGTGCAGAAAATATAAAGTAAACAAAAAAACTCAATAATTTTCAGTTTTATTTTTCAAATAAGAAAAGGAATTACACTTGTAACTTGAGAGTGTTAACACTCCGAACTTTCAAAGTAATGTAACTTTAAAACGTAGAATATTAAACTAGAAGAAATATAAAAATATTACGAAAGTTATACAGTTAAATTTTCTGGTATTTGTAAACTGCACATATTTGAATTTTTGTTTTTATTTTGAAAAGTTGTTGAGTTTATTACTACTCTACTTTTTTTTACACGTATAATTTAATGGAAAAACTAAACATCAAATAAAATCTCAACTAATAAATGTTGATAAATAATAAATTACAAACTAAGAAACTTTATGAACAATGATGGATACTCTAAACAACTTTGTGTTTTTATTCGAAAGAAAACATAAGAATTGAACTTTGGAATCAAAAAGGAAGTTTATTATTCTAAAAAAGTAGCAAGTTCTCAGATATATTATTTTATTCAACAAAGTGGCTTAATGTGTTTTTTTTTTAATTTGTTGTAAATTTTGCTTTGCAGAACGCAGTTTTTATTCCACGTTTCCTAATACAAAACCACAACAATCTCTTAAATCTCATGATTTATATTTTTTGTTATCTCGGCAATAATATTCGTCCTCAAATGTCATAACCAAACTTATGCTTTGTTATTTTGATGAATTAAATAATGACTGAAAAAAAACTCAAAAAATCAATAGGAAGATTGACAAAAACCAGGTAATTATAATTAACATATATTTAAATGATAGTAATATTTTTCATTTTCTGCTGCTAAATTGCTTTGACTGATTGCTCCGGTTCTATTTAATTTAATCCAATTAATAAAAACCACGTACTTTAGTATCAAGCTTGGACAGACATCACAATCTAACGTTTTTTGAAATATGCGACAGCTTCATGATTTACCACTCTGTCAAGCTCTGATTTACAGCAACGATATTGTAAACTTTCCCTTCTAAAACATCATTAGCCAAGCCCTGATCCAAATAGAAATTAAACAGTCGCTGTTTGGTCATTTATTTTTTAAACATTCGGGAAAAAATCAAACATAATTTTTTCCAATTTAAAACTCCAAAAACGTATTAACAAAAATATCAACAGTCTCGTGATGTGTAACAGAAGTTTTCGACGGAGATGATCTCGCAACGGCTGTTCTTTATGGCCTTGTCATCGCGCAACTCGACCCGAACGTTCAGACTTTCCGAATAAATTAAAGGAAAATCTGAATTTACATGAAAAATGATACAATTTTCAATGCTGACGCGTCGCTTACAACGGCCACAAGCCGTTGGGATATTAAAATTAATTTATCAAATCGATGGATGTCGATTTGGATTTTTTTATGAAACGATCGGAGACGAAAATATAACTGACATCGTTTGCTATATTAATAAAGTGTTGTCGAGTAATTGATGACGGTTTAGGCAATCTGTCTTTTGCGCCAATACCCAAGAAAAAAGAGTTCACGCTCAAAGTCTGCGCGTTTACAGCTGACAAAATATTTTTTCTACAAATTAAACCACATATACATTTTTCAGTTTTAGGGACAAAATTCATAAATAAAATATTACCTCAGGTACCGCAACTTTGAAAGAAACTTTATTAACTATTTGATTTTCTAATTTTAACATTCTTTGAAACGTGACGTTTGCAAAAATGAATTTTGTATTTTACATGCCATTTTTATCGCATGATTCTGTTTAAATGAAAATGTTTGTATTTTGAGTTATATTTTGTTTAAAGATAATACTGTTACTATAGTGAATCTACCATGTTTGTAAACCTAATATTACTTAAACTGTTTTTCAGTATTTGAATACCTAATCAACAAAGCAGATTAACTTGAAATGTTTTGTTTTAATTTTCTACAATTTAATTGACTTTTCGTTTTATCTCTTAACATTCCTATAAAATGTTTAAAAATCACAGACAGCCACCGTCATAAAAATGTTTTATGTTGGTTTCATTTACAGTTTGCGCGATGAAAAAATATCACAACTTTTGTGACATTTATTCAGATTTCAGAACCAGGCGTTGATTTTGTGTCTGTTGAACTTTGAAACTAAACAATACAAAAAAACTTGTTTAACATATGAATTGTTATTGACAATGTAAATTATAAATTATCTTAGGTAAATAAAAATGTATTACTTAAAAGTGACAATCAAAAGTCAAAACATTACAGAATCGGGACTCTTTTCTCTAGTGGATTGAGTCTTTTCTTTCGAATCGCACGCTTTGTGTAAAAGTAGTTGACACTTCCATTCCTCCAACTGATGTTTATAGTGATCTGCCAAAAGTTCACAAATGTTTCTACGTTTGCTGGCGGATTCAGTTTTTAAAATGAGGCAGTTCGACAAAAACTAAAACACCTGGTACAGAGCTTCTAAATAGCAAGACAGAATTCATATTGATGGGTTGAATATCTTTATTAGAAAGGAGACTTATCACCTTTGTTATATGTACTGAAGATAAAATCTTCAGTTTTAACTTTTTTTAAATTTTAAGCAAAATCGTTCATTTACAAAAATATCCACCGAAATCTGGAAAAAATTTATTATGCTTTTAAAACAGTTTTGTATTTCTTGACAACGGTAATATAAAAGACGTTGAGAGCTGAAAAGGAAAAGCACTATCAAAAACACAAATAAATTAAACAGTAATGAAAACAACTCTATTGATATCAACACAAAAAAAAAATATAAAAAGTTGGAAACTTCTTCCGCATTTCGTTTTTTTTAATATAAAATCGATCCATTTCCCTGTCACTTTGTTCTTTGAAAATTATCCTCAAAATCACATTATTCACATTTCGTTTCACATTCGTGTCAGTGAGTGTATTTTTTTGTTAGACGTACACATTGTAGTATGTTTTTTGTCTTGTCTGTAATAAGAGTGTAAATCAGCCTAAAATATATAGCTGTAGCTTTTAGTTTCCTGCTCGGTCTTCCAGATAATCTAATAATTAACTGTGTAAGATGATAGATAGAACACGATGGCAAAAGCAACAAAGCGACGAACGAGCAATCTAATTACATAGAATGTCGGTTAAACGACAAGAAAACGAAAGACATTCTCTAGGAACGTATCATTATGAGTTTACTGAATCTGGAGAGGAAAATACACATGAAACATGCAAATTCTATTGTTGCGCCAAGGACGCTTTGTACTCTGGTTTACTTTGCAATATCTTATATTTGCTTTTCATTAAAATGGAAACAGAAAGGACATTGCGATGTTTAAGTAATGGCGGGGTGAAACAAACTATTCTTCGAAAAAAATGTTTACTTGGAGTTCGCTAACAAGCATTGGAAAAAATAACAGAATAAATAAAACGTGATCATTAAAAATTGAAAGGGAATTCGTTAAGCAAATCAATTTTTTCAAAAGATATTTTTAATGCAATTCTATTCAAAACAGTTATTTTTTTCACTTGATAAAGAATGAATCTAAAGGGTGAGTTTACCGCCCCCACAACTACCTCCGCAAGCTCAAGCCGTGAAGTTCTACCAACCGCATAAATTTCAAACTTAATTGAAATTCTACAATGAATTAAGCTGACATTCGAGAGTCACTCGCCTTAAACTATCCCTTTATCTCGTCAAATAAAGTGTGAAAGCGTTGATTTCTTGCTCCTTCAATCCATTAGTACCTTCCAGCCGAAAATCAAGACTCACTTTAATCAGCATCAATCCTCGTGATTACATCAAAAGAAAAACTTTCGCTGCTATGTGGCTATTAGTTCGAGTGGTTAAATATTGGAGTTAACGCCGCGTTTATTAATTTAGGAAACTAGCAAACTTCAGCTAAATTATTTTTGTATCTTGTAAGGCTCGAATTTCAGACAAAAATTATAAGTACAAAGTTGTTTCTAAATCCACATATTTTAATATTCTGTGGGTATATAATTTTAATAGAAGAAACTTCCTTAGTTTCTATATTTTAAGATTAAATTAAAAATTTAATTCTAGTTAATTTTAGTTGCTGCAACCTTGATATTTTATACAGTTTGTAGCATTTGCTCTTGTTGTAAAACTGGAGTTCTGTTTGAGGCCACCTCTAGTATTTTCATTTGAATTTAATAACACCGAAAAGATGGAATTGTTTTCTAAAATTGAATAATTATTTTATATCAACTTAACTACTTTTTTTCTTTCTAATTGCAAATAGTTACTATTATTTGTGTAGTTTTTACTATGGTTCATGTGAAGAGATCAGATAAAAAGTAAACTTTTGTTAGTGGCAAATAGCTTCGTTCTTAATTTGCTCATTATCCTTTTCTCCTTGTCTCGATCTTTGGCAAAGTTGGAAGTTTGCGGTTTATGCGTAACGTTTGCGAAATCTAGCATATTAAGTAGTTTAGTGGTTGCACTTGCACTGTCGGATTTACAAACTCAGTTAAGAGGAAACTTGTAGAAGCAAACCCAAAACATCGTTATGCACTGTTCGACAACATTAACTCGTCCAGGCTATCAATATTAACAAGAGTTACATCCTGTTTTCTCCATCTTCTATCATCACTAGCAACTTTATATTTAAACGTATGAATTATGGATGGACTAGAATCTACTGCAATGTACCTCTTGGGAGTGATGTAAAAGATAAAAACATCAATCAAAGGATAACAATATTGCAGTTTCGAACTATGCTGCAAAAATAAGAAAAATTAGACAAAAAGCTAAAACTTTTCTGACCTCTCTTATTTCAGTTGGATATTCTAAACACGTCTATACTTTGAGCTGATGATGTCTGTCAGAAGCAGCTTTTGCACGCTGTCTCGACACTTTCTAAGTACCTTTCTACATCAAACCGCGTCGCCTTCCCTATTAGAATATATGCTGATATGAAAAATTGCATTTCCCAGTAAATTCTCACTAGAAATGTCTAAAAGTTTTTTCTTACAAATAATGTGACTTTCTCTGATTGCTACTAATCGTATTCAGAAAAAGCAAAACTGAGTTGGAATTTGAAGTATTCGTGATTAGAATGTGAAAATTTTCAAGTGTATGCTGATTCGTTAGAGAAATTTGCTAATTTAAGCAATTTGCAAGTGCTTAGTGAAACCGAGACGATGTTAATTCCTTGTAATGAATGTCATAAATTCTAGGTAAGTACTTGGGTGGAAGCAGAAATTGCTAAAAGAAGATTCACATAAAAAAAAATAATCAAATGATAACAACTAAGAAACTGACAAAAAAGGTCAAAACCAAAGTAATTATTTGTTTTTTTGTCAGTATTCCGATAAAGTTCGAAAATTCTGCATAACAAGTTTGAGGACTTCCTGATAAGAGTTGATAACTTGTGGAGCGAAGTTTACCTCTCCCGATTAAATTATCTGTCGAGTGTTACAAGGCGCAGGAAATTTGACATAAACAATCACCAAATAAAAAATAAAGTTGTGAAGTGCAGTTATAAGACATAATTATCCAACCGAAAATGTAGTAAATATTTCAATTAGCAAAAGTTGTAAAAGGAAGTTTGCATTTCTGGAAAGGAAGGATTGAGATAGTCTTGAGGAAGAACATATTTCATGTCTTATTAGACTTAGTTAGACTACGGAAAATGAAATCTGTTCAAAGACTGTTTCAGACGTTTAATGTGAAAATAATTACTAAGATCTCAGATAAGGGAATGAAAAGCTGGCAACCTCATCCACACATCATCTTGATGTTCTAGCCTATTCATTATTTGATTTCAATTATCTCGAATTCCTCGTGTGATTAATAGCAGATATTAAAATTTTCACGATTAGTTCTAGAATTTCATAATGAATTTCCAAAGTTTCAACCTCTATAAATATGCATGAGAAAGTTCGACTTCTACTAAAGAAAATTCTTATCATCTTTAAAAAATATCTACAATGTTAGAAGTTATGAAGACGTTTCTTCCCTTGCAATAAAGAGTATGACCAAAATAATGCAAACTCGCCTCAATCATTTATCACTATAGACTTCCTTCAACTAAGAAAAGCTTTATACAAAACGCAAGTAATGCGCTCGTTAAATAAACGGACCTCTTCCAGAATAACAACTCTGAAGAAGCATCACTTTTTCCACACAGATATTAATCAAATATCGTGAATGGGTACGATTTCGCTGCGTATAAATTATTCTTTTGTAATAAAATTCCACTTAGTCATCATTTCATCGATGTATTATTGTTACAATATTGTTAAAAAATTTCCCTCAAAGCAATTAATAGTTCTTATGAAAAGAAAGATTATAAATCAGTTTTTTGTGATTGAAGTGAGTTTCACTGATGGTTTATTGCTTAATAAGGTGCTGTTTAAATCGTTCGGTAAATTTTCATACTGACGCTATCTGAAATCATTTCAAACCATTAAGTTCTAGTTAGAAGGAGGAATTTGGATGGTGTTTTCACTTCAATGATTTTAATGAGATTTTGGAGAGAAGAAAGACTAAATCTAAACATTCATAAAAAACGATATTTTTAATTTTGAAGTTCGAATCATAAAAATATTAACTGCAACTATTTTTATTAAGTTTACTTGTTTATATTTCCAAAGAGCCATTGCTCCTTATCTTTATTAATGTTTAACGTTCATTACTTAGATTTTCTAGTTTACTATTCAGAAACGCTTCTGAAATTTAACATGTACAAAATTTAGTTTCAAAGTGTAATTAAATTTTTATCATCAGCAATAATTTTGAGAAAAAATGCATCAACTTATTTTATATTAAAGTAAGTTTCAAATTCAAGTTTCTTCAAAAGATACCGGTTTCAACTTTGCAAAAATTTTCATTAAAACTGTTTTTGAAAATGGTTCATATTAGTGTTGTAGGAAAATTTAAAGTTGAAAGTTTGAGACAGAATGTGTTTAAAGAATCTCAAAACTAAATCAATATTTAAACAGCTAATAGCTTAAGTTTGGCGATGTTACGCTCATGAGGGAAAATTCAATAATAATGAAACGAGAAATTATTCCACTAAATCAAAACTGCCAATAATGCAAAAAAATACTCTTTTTGCATTAAAGTTAACCCTTCACTTTACCTATCTATATCTATGTAAATTTTTAATTACTAATATAAACTATGAAAACCCTTTTAAATTAATCCCTTTGTTCTGAGTTTCAAACCGCTATTAATACGCCTGATATTAATCTCTACATATTTTATAATGTTCCAATTATAAATCAAGAGTTTGTAAACTCAACCTTCCAAATCTAATCCTTTTATAAGCTAAGTGTAAACGTAAACAATAGTAATCGATAAATGTTTCTAAAATACAAAACAAATATCATTAAAGCAATTTATCTTTGCATTACTGATTCTATAAATTGCCATTGAAAAAGTAAACAAATGCAGACGTATAAACAACAATTACTGTTCAAAAACTCCAACGAACCCTGAACTTTTCAACAATAAAAGTTTTATGTAATTTCCTACAAAAGGATGAAAAATCTAATTTTCGCAAGAGTATTAAAATTGTTTAGTTTTCGAATGTTCATTTTCATATAAATTTTAGACTGTTACTAGATTTTTTCCAATGTAGTTGTTAATTTTATTAATTTTTTTAACATTTTCTCGATACTCACAAAAACGACATAAAAAAGTCGTTTTGAAATTGTCCCAACTTATATTTTTTGTCTGGATCTCTTAATATAAAATTCGGAAATCTTGTAGTGTAGTTAATATCTCAACGATAAATCCCGTTCTACGTGTCCGTAATTTAGATTTACGTAGTGCATGTGTGTGATCCTGTCCGCTGCTGAATTTATAGCTTATCAAATACGTTTAAAATACGTTACGTTTCGACGGAACCGATACCTGTAACAGACGATCTGAACGTTCTACTACTAAATCATATCAACACATTGCTAACGATTTTGAAATATAATCTCTGATCATTAAAAGCGAGAAAAAAAATTTTAATTAGGATTTTTCTCATTGTTTCCAAAGGATTTGTGTGACGACGATTTGTATGATTGGATCAATTTTGTTTCCAGAGAGAATATTTCAAGATTTAACAAAAATAATTGTGTTTTGAAAATTTATCGCTTGATAATCGTTACAAAGAGTTGACGCTTGTTTATTTTCAAACAGACGATTTTAACTTCAGGGAAAACAGATTATTTATTTTTACAAAAACTAGAGATAACAATGTTTAAAGATTTGTTTATTTACATTTGGAAAGATTTGAATATTTTTGACAAAATTAAAAATATGTTTTCATTTTTAAAATATTATATAAATATTTCTTTGGATGTAGCAATTTTATAATCAGCTTTTTCTAATAATTTAACACAAACTGTGTCTGGGATATGCAAATAACCATTTATTTTTTTATTTTTATTGTGAAATGTGTAGAATGTGTCTGTCCAAAATAAATAGTACTTATTTTTAATTTTAGCATATAAAGTGCTGAAATATCGCCACTTCAGTAGCGCTGCTGCCGTAAGCACAAAAACAATATCTGGCGAAATAAATCCCACAACACGATCAAAATGCAAGGGTTAAAATCCACTAACTTCCGTTGACATTAAACCAAAACGGGCCATTTAATATTTAATGCATAATAAATAAGCGTGTAATAACAAAATCACACTAAACACTTTTGTTTCCCACTTATATTATTGCAAATTATTGTAACTATACTTTGTAAATATTTATAACTAAAAAGTGTAGGAAATAATTGAGAAAGAATAAACTTATCAAATCAAACGCGATTAGAAAGCTCATTCTCGAAATTGGTGGATTTGTTGAAGCAAGTAAATTCTTGCAATCTCTGTCAAGTCTGAGAGGATCTTTAACTTCAACCAAAAGTTCACTTATCTATTACATCATACTAACAAGTTTGAGACTAACGTTGCAATTGGACTGAACAAAGCAGAAGTACTTTCTAGCTTTCCACCTTCGAGGACTTTATTGCTTCGTATTTCGCATTTAAATTGCCACGTAACATTACGAAGTCGTCTATTATCCTCTAAATTGTTAACTATGTTTGGACATCAAAGTGGAGGATAACCCTTCTAGTCCTTATTTAGTTAGCTAAGATCTTCCGTCGAAGATGGCCTATTCTCATTCGATTAGGCTATTTAAACACTTGCAGGATAGCAGCTTAATAACATTAAATTGAAATCGGCACGAAAACGTAACTTTTAGACTTAGTGATAACGATTCAGTAACAAATTACAATTAATATAATGCGGTTGAAACTGAGTAAACTTGTGCCAAGTTTTGGGAACATTTTCGCTGCACAAACACATTTAATGCGGTCATTGAGGGTGGAAATATTTTCTAGGTAAACTACGGAACTGTTACCGGAGGTGATTAAACGATTTTTAAAGAAAAAACTTGTCTAGGATAGGCAAAAATTACATCATAAAAAGTAGATTAATTTTTTCAATTTTTTTATTTTAAAATTATCTTTGTTAATTGTGTTTCCTGTCGCTTGCGATATTTTTATCCTGGCATTTCCTTAACCGCCTTCATTTGAACAAACGCGAAAACGCGAAGGAAGCAATAAAAGGATGCCTTGGTGTAATTAAGTGAATCCTTCGTTTATTACCTCAGTCTTTAGCAGAAGATGTTGTGGACTCGTCCATGTTACTTCTTTCTTGGTGATAACAACCACCACTCAGTCCTCTGTTTGTTGATAAACATCAATGTCGACTGGTATCTTGGGATTGAAGCTCTCTTCATAATTGAAACATGGACATTGACTTCAAAGGACCTTTGCTCACTTACCTTCCTGAATAGCTAAAGCGTTTGACTGTAAGTAAATATAGTATTAAGCGACCTATGCAAGCATAAATGCGACTATATTACACATAATTTTATCAATAATCATGATATGACGGAATTTCATATGGGTTTATTAAAGGTTTATTAGGAAAGGATTTTGCATAAGGTTTAGAAGCTAAAATCCTTGTATTGATTTCTAGGTGTGAGATTAAAACTAGATGTTCTGGCAGATGAAAGTCGTGGGATTTATAGAGAAGTTAAATTTTATAGCGTCATCGGAAAATAGAGTTTGCAGGATAGTTACGAGGGAGGAATTGGAAATGGATTGTGTGCTAACAAAAAAGAAAACAAGATAAGACATCGATGTTTATCCGGGGTACAACGATTACTATTAGAAGTTGATATTCCCAAACAAAATTGTCACATTTCCAGTCAATTTTGATTTATTTAAAATGCATATTTCTGGTCCTTATTATCAACACTAAATTTGAATGTTGTCGTGTGTTGTCTAACATAATTATAAATTTACGACAAATTCATTTATTTATGAGAAACAAAAATTTTCAGATATTAAATCTTCCTAAGATAATTAAGAAGATGAATCTTTCTTGAAAGCAAAAACAAAAGCTTTTTTCCAGCTGACGTTAATTTTCTTGGATTAATTTATTTATTATTTTAACAACCAATTCACTTAATGAGCGAGTAGATTTAACAAATTTATGCTGTTTTTAATCAACATTCCTCTTTTTTATAACGAATTGAACAAATATTAAAAGATTAACGGAAAATTAGTTTTTGTAAGCTTTGAATAAATAGAGACAAACAAAAAACTTTGTTGTTCATATTCATATTCGCCTCTAAACGAAAAGTTAAATGTATGCAACTAGAGTATAAAATTTTGTTGAAATCATTCAAACCATGTTCTATTTACTTTTCGCTTTAATTAAAACAATTTTATTAAATCGTATTTACCAGTTTCATTAATGAATTAAAAATGTGATGGAAGTAGCATGTGAATTATTTTATATTTGGGTGATCATTAATGTTATTTTATGCAAACATTCATTTGAATGTAATAATTATTATTTATCTATTCCACCAACATTATTTGAAAAAATTGAATTAATTAAAAATTACTCTAACAATTCTTTCAACTTTATCTTATTGAAAGTACACTATTTTAAAAATAGTTTTCTATTTTATAATTGCATCATTCTTTACATTACCTGGAAGTTGTCTTGAAAATTGTGCAGCACTCAAGAAATTCTTTTCTGGTATACGAAAAACAAGGTTTAATATGATGGAAGAATGTTTACGCAACGTCTCGTTTCAAAAACTAGGACAAATAATATATACGGTAAATTATTAATTTTTCCAGTTTGTTCAAAGTTGGAACACGCTTCAGGTCAGATGAGTTTATAAATTTTTCAAGAAATTATTTCCATAGATGTATTAAGTTATCTTTGCTTTTTTGTTGACTAACTTAAATAGATAATTTTGGAAAAGCTTGAAATTATTATTAAATTTATAAGCTTGATTTAACTTACAAAACAATAGAGCTTTTAGTTAGAAAGCTCGCTACGACTAACAATACACCAGCAGTACTAGTTTCGATTAAAGTTCTACGTTTCTGAGAACACAATCACGTAGTGAAATAAACATGTTATTAGTTTTTTGGATTCTAATTACGAATTCTGGCCTTAATTAAATTTAGCTTAATAAAGCCAAGCAATTTTTCATTGTATAATCAAACTTTAAATAAAATAGAATGTGGTTTATATGTGGCTGGAATTATATGATTTTCACATGTGTAGTATTGTGCTTTGACACTCATAAATAACTTTAATACCTCCCTCCAGCGTCCAATAATCATCTGAAAAAAATTTACAATCCCGTTGGACTATCGTATTCTGTTTAAATCATTCATTGTACCCTTTTTGCTCGTACACCATGCATAATTCACATTTAATCAGCAAGTAAAACATTTGAGTGTATTTTGTACTGTTAACTAGCAACATCTAGCTGTTATAAACAGTTATTGCAAGCTTTTGTTAATGCAAAACTGAAACTTTATTTTTAACTGGAAATTACTCGTCTTGAAATTTGTAGCGCAAAATTTTACGATCAGTTCTTAACAGTTTTCTCTATTCGTATCCTTCGTTATTTACTTAAAAGCACTCAATGTTTTTCTAACAGTCAAAAGAGAAATAATTAGATTTTTAGACCAAAAGAATCACTTATTTAAGTGCTTTTCGGAACTAAATAAAGAACTAAGTGCTTTAGGAATAAATAGATTGAATATTACAATAACTCAAGATGACTTGCTGCATTATAAATACATGCATGACGAAGATGCAGTTTTGATGGTTGTTTTCTTCATTACGAAATGAATTGGCAAATTCGAGAGGGATTATTTCGATATAACGTCGACGTAATTCAATGTTTGCTGATGTCTGGGTGATTGGAATGAATATTACTTTGTCTTCTACTGTGTACGTAGATTCTAGTTTTAAAACATTGTTTGCAAAAACTTTTGTTCTACTTCGGTAAATGAGCAAATTTGTAAAATAAATCCGGGTAGTTTCTCTATTATTCCTGAGAGTATATTCCACCTTGGAAAGTTTTATTGCTTCTGAAAATTTTGTCGCTATTCATGAAAATTGTTGCTTGTCTATGTAAGTTATGTTTCTATTACTTTTTAACACAAAAAAACGTAGACATATAACAGTTACTATATCATATAATAGTGTGAAAAACATGTTTTTGCAAATAAATAAATTATTTGCAGATAACCTATTTATGTGCAGAAAATTATTCAAAATTATAGGAAAGAATCTTTTTTCAATTAGAAACTTATGAAATTGCTTTTTTGTGATAAGCAGGATCTTAACATAATTCTTAGCGCTCTGATGATAATTAACAATTCAAGACACTCTTTCAATAAAGCGATCAATATCTTGAGAAAGTTTTAATTTCAACTTAACAAAAATCCGTAGGCGGATTCACAAACGAGTTGCCTGACAAGACGTTGGAAATCCCAAGTAGTGAAATTTTAATAAATCAACGATATGCAATTGCAACAGTTATTTAACTAGAAAAACACAATTATAACAATGTAAAATTTTATTTTAATCATTTTTCAATCATTTTTCATAGTAGTCAATTATCAGTGTGGTCTATTTAATGTTCATTAAATTTAATTAACTTGCTGTAAAATTTCATTTCCAATAAACAGCATATTTGTTTCAATATTCAATTGAAACTAGAGCATCAATCTATTGAAATATTTAAAAACAACTCCCTGCATCAGCAGATATCCCTTTTGAAGCCGACATGTAAAACGGATTCCTCTTTGGATCATAGCCTGAGATCAGGCAAATACTCGAAGATGAGCGATAGCTTCCTTGTTTCTGTCTTCTTTACGACAAAGGCAATCGTTCTAAAGTTGAGTAAAGGGTTCTCGGATGTGTTGAAATTTATTTGTGACACAACCCGAATCCGTCAAGTCAAGCAAACGGTCTGTCTTGAGACTACATTATCTCTCGCTTCAAAAGGACAGGATTTGTATCAATTTAACACCCATGAGAATCAAGCATAATAGAAGTTTCAACAAACACAAACGTACAAACATTTAAAAATTTTCTAAAATACAAAACGAGTTTTATTACAAACCGCATGCAAAAATATAAACCCAAACCAGAATAATCTCATTAAAATCGCTAAAAAGTCTCTGAATTGGGTCTTTGAGTTCACATCGTTCTAACTAAATATTAGGCAACCATGTGTGCCTCCATATCGGCCTCATTTCACTTTATGACATTGAATTCCCGACTCAAATCTGCCAGTGTCGTTTATTTCGCAGATGGGGTGTTCCAACCCTACGCACGTCCTCTCTTACGTAACATAGAGGGTAGGACTTTAAAATGCCACCCTTGTCGCCCAAAATAAACCAGTAGTGTTGATATTAATGAAATGTCTTCTCTTGAACACTATGATCTACATTTGTTGATGGACAAAACTATGAAAACCTTAAAATGATTCTTTGCTTCTTTTATTTATAGCAATTAAACGAAATGAGCTTTGCAGAGTTATGTCAAGCTTTAAACGGAAAAATGCTAATTACAGTCTCAGCGGGAGTAATTTGAGATTATTTTTTCCGTAAAAGGAACGGATTATTTCTGTTAAGTGGTTTCTTAAGTAGATATTTACTCAGTCAGAAAAAGAAGCTTTTAGATATTACTTTAATTGTTTTATTTGGAACAATATTGAGCAGAATAGTGCAATATGATATGTGTTGGGAAAAACCATCTTTTTATCCGGAAGCGCCGCATCCGGAAAAGTGTTGATTATCTCCCCGGGGTAAATAATTCAAGATGATGTAATTTTTGTGCTGTTGTTCTTAATTTACCGTCAACTCGGTTTCATCTGTATTTTTTTAATAGTTCTAAATTAGATTCGTTAACCCGTTGCGTTTAGAGAGGTAGGATCCGGTTGGTAGAAATCCGGAAGCCCCGGAACAGTGTTCCGGGTTGAGGTGGGGTATATAGGCAGGCAGTCTCCGGACCAGGAGCCGCACGCTAATAACTCAGTCTCACAATGAATTAGACGCAGCTCGTTACATGAAACGGTAAACTCCATGCATTATTTATCAGGATGGCGAGCGCGGCCTGCTAAGTACCGGTCTCAAAGATGCTTTTACTCGCTCTTTTCTGACATGTTTGTCACGTTTACTTAAAAACGCAAAATGGACTCGTGTTTTGTACTTTTAATGGTGACGCTCTTCCACATTTTGGCATTAAATCGCCAAGGTAGAAAAAGGAAAAGAAGGTTTTATTTAGGAGATGTTTTCACGGGCTTTGTGTTTCGCAGAATCGAGTTTTTAATAAAGACATTGTTGGAATTTAGTTTGCTAAAAATGCCGTGGGCTATAACGCTTTAGCACGAAACTAAACTGTTTGGACTGTACGTGATGCTGAGTTCATGGATTTTGTTATTAACAAATTTCTAACTTTGTTTAGGGTGTTCAAGCTGTCTGTAGCGTTAATTGGCTTTCTAGCTAAATAAAAATATGCAACACCATAAAACAGAGTTCAAATTGAATTAAAGCTACGATTTTATCGTGGAAAAATATTTAACCAAACTATGCTTTGGTCATTTCCCAAAATTGATTCTTGATTTTCCACTCGGCCATTAATCCTTTAAATTAACGCGAATATGGAATGCGAGTTGTGCTGAATATGAAAAGCTTTTTTGACACTGTATGTCCGCTCCCTATACACTCGTTTAGAACGAAAGTGTTGATTTTAAAATTAAGTGTTTTATTTTACGCATACGTCCAATTTTTCATTGGAAACCCTTCTGGTGTTTGACGATTATGAGAGGGTTGCTTTGTACAAAACTCTTTATGAGCTTATAAAGCTTCACAATTACAACATGAAATCGAAGTTATATAAAATGAGGAAAAATTGGATATTCTTTGTTGTTGTAAGTCATGAATATATTTAAAATGGCGAAAGATACAAGCCACTAAAATCATTTGTGTGTAAAATTTATATGACATAGGCAGTCGTAGTAAAAATATTATAAAGTCTATTTGAAATTCATAAATGCATATTAGTAGAGAATAAATTGTTATTTCTGGGCCAAAGCATTTGGCGTCTTAAAAATCAAGGTAGAATCTTACAAATTTAACTATTTTCCCAAAAGTCAACAACTAAAAAAGGCCCAAGTATTCAAATATGTGTAGACCACCAAAAATTGGGCACATGAAAAAACAGGTAGAATCCTACAAATTTGTTGTTTTTCTAAAAGTAAACATCCGAAAAAGATCTAAAAAACCTACAAAATGTCTTGTTTTTAAGCCCTCAAAATGACTTTTTATTTCTGGACCAGGACATTTGGTGTCTTAAAAATCAAGGTAGAATCTTACAAATTTAACTGTTTGCCCAAAAGCAAACAACCGAAAAAGGTCCAAAACCTCTCAAATATCATTAATTTTTATCCACCCCAAAAGTTCTCAAATATGTGTGGACCATTAAAAATTGGGCACTAACAAAATACCTTGTTTTTACACACTCTAAAATGACTTTTTACTTCTGGACCAGGACATTTGGTGTCTTAGAAATCAAGGCACAATCCTACAAATTTAGTGTTTTCTCAAAAGTAAACATTCGGAAAAGATCTAAAAAACTTACAAAATGTCTTGTTTTTGAACACCCCAAAATTGATTATTCTTTCTGGATCAGGACATTTGGCGTCTTCAAAAAACAAGGCAGAATCTTACAAATTCAGATGTTCTCCCAAAGGTAAACATCCGAAAAAGACGTAAAACCCTTCAGAAAGCATTAATTTTTATACACCCCGAAAGTATTCAAATATCCGTAGACCACCAAAAATTAGGCATATTAAAAAACTTTTGAAAATCACCCAAAATCATGCAAAATTATTTTACAAGCACTCTAAAAAATTTACAACATACCGTGTTTTTAGACACACTAAAATGGCTTTTTATTTCGGGACCAGACTAATTGGCGCATGCAAAAAAAGAGAAAAACAACACCAAATCAAAGAGGTATATTTGGCGTCTTACAAACTAATGTTCTGAAATTCCTTCAAAAATCATAATTTTTTATGCTCCCAAAAAATACTCGAAACTCTGAAGAACGATTACGAATTAAAGAAAATTGAATCAAAGCCAAACAAAACAACAATGATCTAGGACCTAGCAGAAAGCAGCTGAATAAGATGAAAATGAAAGACAGCCCATGCAAAATTGGAGTGTGTATTGATTTTAAGTTTTGATGATTTGATGATAGATAGATTGAAAATAGAAGAGCTGAAGCACCAATGCAACTGTATTTGACCAGCTTTAATGGTAAAAGTAAAGTCGAAATGGAAAAACATCCTGGATATGAAAATTTGGATATTAATTTTTGTTCAGAAAGTTATTCGGATATATTTCCTAAAGAAAAACTTATTTATTTGACGAGTGAAAGTGACAATGTGATCACTGAACTTCAGCAAGATAAAATCTATATAACTGGGGACTTAGTTGACCATGACTTTCATAAGGTATGGATAACATTTCATTGAAAAGGTGACACTTCCAATTTTCTATACAGGGTATTTGTTATAGAAAAGCTATTGAACAAGGAATAGCGCATGGACAGCTTCCTATAAGTGAATATTTTTGGCTGAACCATAAGAAAGTATTGACTATTAATCAAGGTACGAAGTTATAATTTTATTTTATAATTTTAATAATTTTTTGTTAGTATTTGAGATTTTGTTGAGAGTTAGTGAAGGAAAAACTTTCAAAGAAGCATTTGAGATGATTTTGCCAAAAAGGATAGAAAAAATATTGACAGAAGACTCCGTCAGTGAAAAAGGACGACCCGTCGATGAAAATAAAAAAATTATAGAAGACTCCGTCAGTGAAAAAATACAAGCCGATGATGAAAACAAAAACGAAAACAATGAAGTTTGTGATAATGAGTAAATCAGTTTTGTTATATTTGTTGAAAATGAACGAATAAAATTTTGTTTGATTATATATTTGCATTGTTCATTTTTCCTAACGCTCTTAAGTGATTGTTCATTGCTATAAAAGTTAGTTTTATCATTTTTTACATTAAAGACATTATATTTCGCTTTTTTGCCATAGTATAATTAAACTTTAATATTTGATTAGGACTATCACATTTGAAACTTTCCAGCTCTATTCCAAAATCGACTTATATTTCCCTCAGCATTTAATTATTTCTAACCCAATTTCGCACCAAACTCAAACAGTTAACGGCCGCATCTCAAAGAGTATACCACCCACAATACACTGAGAAATGCATGCCCACTCTTTTTTAAGTCAAAAGCAGAGCAAATATCAAATTTACTTTATTAATCAATATTATGTTTGCAATAATTTTTCAGAAATAGGTTGAATCTCTTCCCAGAGGCTTTCTTTTTTTCAGTATTTCATTCGGAGTGATTCGATTATATCATCGTATGTAAAGTTTGCCGACAAACCCACTAATAATCTACTCACCAAGGAAATGAGTTGTTTTTCCTTGTCACGTAACCGTTGTGGAATAATCTGTTCAACGTTCATTATCAATGAAACGTTACTTTGATTCAAACTCTAGGCAATTTGCATTTCCAATCACGACTTGATTTACGGCCCAATCGTTCGCTTGATGTTGGATCAGTTTCGGATGGGCTACGATCAAATCTATGTTTTTTTGTAAATTGACCTGACCACAATTATTTACTATTTTTTTGTCTGGACACAAGCCAAAAAAGTTGAGATTTTATTAAAAACTTCAATCGAATCGTTCTGTTTTTGACTACTTGCAACTATTCCAATCTCTCATAAATATAAAGAAGATGGAAGAATATTGGTTTATTTCAGAAAGTAATGAAATTTACTGAAGTTATCTGATTAAACATGAATTGTCAGAATAACAATTCAGTATTTGATTAGGTTTGTTCAATGTCTTCAATATGCTGAAGATTATTGGATTATTGAATTGAAATATAAGAAAAACTATTTCTGGAATTAGTTTAATTATTAACCCGGCGCATCCACCATGTTTGTAGTTTATGTTTTTGTTTACATTGTAACGGTTGTTGTAAGAATTCCAATTACTTTGGCAAAAGAGAAATATAAACTTTTACAACCGGAATATATTTTAATCAGTAAAATTCAAGTCGTTAATTTTATTACCATCGTTTACGATTTATTAAATCGCAATTTCTTTGTGTACATTTGGCAAATGTTAATTAAATAAAAATTTATCAGTTTGACTAAACTCCAACCTGGAAAGAGTGTCGGCACAATCCGACCACTTCAACAAGGTAATTAACAGAACCATGAGGTGTGAGTTGGATGTTTGCTCTGTTCGTTTTGTGTTCCTCCGTAGTTTGTTAATTCGCGTATAATTGTTACGGTTGGTATTTAAACTTGCGACAACGGTCTTTCTAATTGGCTACAGTTAGTAAAATACTCAACAAAAACCAATTAAAAATTTAACCGGTTGACGATCAAAATTTAAAATGAAGTACAATCAAAAATTAACACAATCAAGCTTTCCACTTTTATAAAAGATTTTCCACTAGCGATTAATCAATTTGTTGTATATCCTCTTTGAATGAATTATTAATCTTGAACCTTTCTATTCCCTAATGCATTATTTAAAAGAGTGTTAAGTTAAACCAGACCATGAGATAATATTATTAAAAGTTGGTGCGTTATGTGTGAAGTTTTAGCAAGTGAAGTAATAACGTTATCCTGATTGGAGCGGAACCTTCCACTGTAGCGGAATTATGCCGGAACTTCATCGGAACCGCTGCCCTCTAGCGGACGCTTCTACTACGAAACTTATATGAGTTTTCTCATGGGACGAGTGAGAGTTTTTTCAGCTAACTGTAATCAAAGACGAATATTAAATGGAAACGGAAAGAAAAAAAACAACAACGGATTTCGTCTAATGAAACTGAATTATTCGAAGCGGTGTATTTTAATTATCTTTTGGGTTTTCTCTCAATCTGACGTTATTGCTGATAATGAGATTTATAGTGAGAGTTTTGACTAAAAAAACTTTTTGAAGAGGCATTAAAGTGATTAACTCCGCTTTCTGAAATAATCATGAGGAAAATTGAAAACAAGGTGAGGGATTTCGAGTATTAATGGTTTGTGGTCTGCAGGCCATTACACCGAGTGATATTGGAACACAGTATGTTTTCCTTTTTTTTGTTTTCAAACAAACTTGATGTTTTTTTTTTCATGTCGATGAAACTTTAATGAAATATTTCTGTTTAAAAATAGAAAACTGTGATGATATTTGGTTCATTAACACATTCTAGTTTGTGGTTTGAATATTTGTAATAATATCCATTTAACATGCAAAATAACTCTGTTTGCATTCTAAGCAAAATCTGCTGCTATCGAATAAACAATAATAAATGTACCAAACCATCAAAACAACGTTTATTTTGACAAAATTTCGTAAACAGTCTTAACAAAAACAATAGTCTGTTGCTGCTTAGAATAAATTTTAAGAAATCAAAACAAATCCAACTTAAAACAGTAGCAATTTGAAGAAAAATGTAAGTTTGGAAAGAATTCAGTGCAGCTGCACTGTTGCAGACAATTTCAAGCACTTTATAAACATTTAAAACTTTGAGCTAATCTCTTAAATTTTTTTCTGAACTCGTTTCCATTTTTACAAACGACTTTTTTAACTGTTCTTTTTTCCATTCTTGTGAATAATAAAATTCATTAGTAAATTAGTTTGAATGCTCCGCAGTTACAGATTACTTTAATTTCATTCAAACTAGACACTTTTCTGGAGCATTAGTGGCATTTGGTAAGACGGATGGTGCGTTTCTGAAACATCAGCGACGTTTTTATGTCTTCGTCTCATTTGTTCGACTTAATAATGTCTCGAGTTCCTATTCAAATTTGAATTCTACAATTAATCAGTGACAAGAGAGTTTCCCAACACCTCGTTATGTACTTTCCATTGATTTTTAAGTGTTCTGGGTTATCAGGAGATGAAGTTAAATAACCTCGGACCCATCCGGATATTGTCTAATCCTGACTTGACCGCTGCTCCAAATACGTCTTGAGTTTTATCAATTATTAATGTTGCAATTAAAGTCTATAAAATCGCAATTATTTTCACTCTTGAAAAGCTCGAATCTATTAAGTATTCTTGTCGTTTTCTGAATACTATTCACAACCAGCATCATCCATCTCTTTCAAAAAAGCCAACAATTCGAACTTATTTAACTCGTTTGTCCATCGTAATAAACAGGAGACAGTTCTTTTGTTACATCTGCGCTACGTTCCGTCCTTTACAAAAACGCTTTCAATAAACGTGTTCTGTCGTCTTTGTTGCTGTACTCCATGTGTTTTTAATGGCCATTCTCTCCACAACATTATTGTGTTTTATATAACAACCATTAGATACATCTAAATAGCTACGAAATTCCTTGTTGCTCGCTTTCCTCGCGCTTTTTTATAACACGCTTTTACAGTGAGCTTTTCTCGATGCTTTTGCTTTCTATTCTACACGAAATACTTATTACTAACAGCACAATGTTAACAATAAATGCTGGACGTTGACCGTGCAGACGACTTTATTTTACAGCACAAAGATACGGTTAAAAAGTTGAGAGAGAAATGGTTAAATCGATCGTTATTTATATGGAAATGATGGCACGTGGTTCGAAATTACTTTACTTCTTCTTAATTAAAATGCACACTGAAAAAGTTCCACAGAAACAAGGTTTGAGAGCAACCGAAATTATGTTAATGAGTAACTAACGTTACAACAAACTTTGGATAAGGCAAATGAATTTTAATCGAATTAGATTCAGGGAAATCTAATTCAACAACCAACTTGGAACAAGCTAATATTTTTTAGATTTGCAAATATTTGATTAAAAACATGAGAATTGAGTAAAGTTATGTGAAAATTAAAACAATAAATTAAACAAAAAATTTGCGAGAATGATTTTATATCAACAGTTTGAAGAACCTACTGTAAAAAAATCTACAATAAAACTTATATTAATAGAAAAAAATCTAAAAATAATTATTTGTAGACAGTAACAATGCAATTTTATAGCAGTTTGGCTCAAAACCACTATATACATGATTGAGCATTATATATGATTGATTTTGTTGGAAAACGTCACTTCTTTCAATATCCAGCAAATTGAATGGAATGTCCTGTTTATAAATTAAGGTAAAGTACCCAGATTCAGACACCTTTCTGTTTATTGCTGTTTAAGTAAAATAAGAATTTTACAATATCTAGAACTATAGTTAATCGTATTTTTTAACATACCAATTCCTTGATTAAAAGTTTACTGTCAACGCATCTACAGAATATGGTGTCGGAATTAAGTGAAAGTGATGTTTGTCATAACAAAAATATAAATAAATAAGTTTTTTGCAAAACTTATTGTAAAACAATAGTCAGTTTTAATCAGAAATTGTTATTCCTTCAAAAAATCAAAACTCATAAACGTCCGTTGATTATTATCGACTATGTTAAATAAAATGTAAGGTGAATTTCTTAAGGTCTCTGAATTTGGGTGTTTTACCTTACTTGACTATTTTTCATGCTGCATAGAAAGTTTCATCTACGTGAGTGTAATAATTAGCTGTTTATGTTATAATATTTAGGGCTAGTACCACACGAAGAGTAGACAAGACATCCAACTATAAGGTTAACTTGGTTAGATGTTATCGACTGCAAGCGTTTTAGTGGCATCTCTAATATTCAACTGCAAAAATAATTATAATTGGAACTTTTTGATTTTGTATCGCTAGTCGACATTGCTGTCACAGTAACACTTACTGCAATTATTATTGAATGTTTTTCCAAAATTATATTAGAAAATGACGATCGCAAAGTTCTTAATATTTGTGGGAAACGCGACGCTACTGAACCTTTTCTCGTTCGGTACTAGCCCTGATTATAAGTGTACAAAATTTCTTTATTCACGTGCACCATAGAGTATTTTAAACATTTCGTCAAAGAATCTACTACTAGTGTGAATAAAAACAAAAATTTTAAATGTATAGTGCAGATTCTTATGGTTTTTTTCTATTCGCGTTGTCAATAACAATGTGAATAAAGAGTTTCTTTAAACATTTTATTCACTGTTTTTTGTAAAAAAATTTTTATTTAATTTGATTGTATTAAGTTAGCTGATTCAGAAATTTTTCTCTATAAATGTATACTAAAATGTTGTGAAGTAATAACTTGATTAACTTTTATTTTAAATTGTAAAAATCTTCAAAAAATTGTTATGGTATTTTAAATGATAATTCGTCATTTGTGAATTAATATTTAGCTTTCCTAATCTAATAAACAGGATAATACTAATTCAAAATAAGCATTCATTTAAATGTTCAGGTATTACAAATAAGTGGCAATTACTAGTCGCTTAATCCATAACAAAGCTACTAGCTTTTATAATATTATGACAATTTTCTTCCCTTTTTTTTTCCTTATAAAATAATTTATAATGGAGCAATTTGTGCTTTGTGTACGCCTTGCAATTTTAAACTTTTTAAACTTCCTTACTGCTATTTTTATTAGATAATTTAAAGTGTTCTACGCAGAATTTCTGATGATGCTTCTTGAATTAAGTAAATATAATATAGAAAGATCAGTTTAAGACTGTTTAATAATTCAAGTGAAGGAAGAAATGTTAAATGTGTCAACTGTTTCCTATTTATTTATCACTAATTAAATGCAATTTCAACAGCTGTCTAATTCTGGAAGACGTTATAATTACTATTGTTATTTAAGATAGTCTTGTGATGATTTTGCTCATATAACTCATTAAAACGTATTTATATAAATTTGCGTATTAAAATTATCAATTTGAAGTGAAAATTCAGCATTTTAATTAAACTGTATATTTTTATAAAAACTTTTTGTAATTACATCTTTTCAACGCGAAGTTTTTAATTATACTCATTTTAATTAAAACATTTCTTTACTTTTTAGTTAAAAATAAATATAGTATTATAATGAACGGTATGAAACATAATTAAATAAAATTCTCTTTCGAAAAAAAAGTTGAAAACTCTTCTACTCAGTGAGATGATTGTATAATTTCAAACAATTTGCTTTCTGTTGTGGTTCAATTATTATCAACGGAAATGTTAGTCAGAAATATAAACAATACATAATTGAATTATATATTTTTGATAAGATTAACTGCTAACAATGAAGACAGTGGAGTATACCCCTGGCGATGCAGTAAGCAGTTGGCGGCGGCTGGCAAGACTGAGTGGCGGCCACTTAGAGAGGCACGTTTTATATCAATCCTTTTGTTTTTACTTGTGTCTGTCTAATAAATGTCGCTTATATTAGTTGTTTTCAATTTTTAAAAATTTCAATAATTCGAAAGTTAAATTTTTCTTTTTACTATGAATATTTATATTCTTATAGAAAGGATAATATGAATCATTTCATATTGCAGTCATTGTTACCACTGTATCCAGTAGAGCGTAAATTATTCGGATTTAATTTAAAATGCCAATTTCATTTTTTAATGAATAATCGTTGAGTTTTTGTCTCTACAAATCAACTTTTTATTTATATTTGACTGCTTAAAAAATAAAGCGATATTGACTACAATTATTTATGCTATCATTGATCAAGTTTTAATTAAAAACACTAAAGCTGCTGTTTTAAAAATTAATAAAAAAATGATTAGTTTGTTGCTGTTTGAATAATTCAGTTTTAGGTTCATCCTTTATGAAAAAAGGTTGAAGAGTGGAAAAATAAAACCGGATTTTTCTCGCTTGTAAATTTCCTTACACGTTATATAATGGCGTATAAAAACCTCCTAACTTTTTGTTTTCATGTCTATGCACGATCGAGCTGAAATTAAAACAGCATTGAAATTCGTGGCGTTCTTCTTCGGAATAATTACATACTCTCCAGTTTCTCGTTTTACCAACTCCATGAAAATTTTAAAAAGCTTACAATGAAGCTCTTTGGAAAGCCACGAGTTTGCGTTAATTAATAAAGAAAAACTTGCACTCTTTACCACAATTAATTACTCGAGCTCGTTTAATTTAGGATATCATATACGAACGTAAAACATTTGAATTTCGTCTGCGTACGGTGTTAATTGCTTCAAAGTTAAGAGGAGAGAATAGGGTGATAAAAATTTCAAATTATGAGAGAGCGAGATAACAGATTTGATAATTATTGACGTTTTAAAAATTTGAACACTGGAGAAGTAAACGAGCGACGTGAGCTGTCTACTAACTGAAAATTTATTGATGGTTCTTTTCACACTTTCCAGAGAAAACTGTTTGAACTGTGCAATATTACATGTGTCACTAATCCTACAGTTTTTCTGATGTCAATCAGAAATTATCAAATGGAAATAAGAGAAGACGTGTACGAAATACAAAGTGGAATTTTAGTAAAATATGAACCACAAATCATGAGATTTAAAGTTAGTAGACAATACCAAATCGTGTAGTTTATTACCGACGATATTTCTGCTGTTATTATTTATGAGTTGAGCTTTAGTTTTTACGACGCTTTTAATTTTACAACGTATGCTTTTACGATTCCCGACGACAAACAAGTTTTATTCTTAATTAAGTTAAAGAGTCAAATTTTTAGTTTGTTGTTGTTAGTTGCTGTAAATTCTATTCATTCTCCACTATTTCTCACATCTTATCTATGCCACATCAGCATTCACATCTGCTCTACCATTTTAAAAATGGATGACCAATATATGTCTTTTGAATCACGTAAATATGAAAATCAAATCGACAAAACTAAACTCTCGGTCCAGTGCATATGCGAATTCGAATGGCGAAAGATGCAAGCCACTAAAATCATTTGTGTGTAAAATTTATATGACTTAGGGAGTCGTAGTAAAAATATTATAAAGTCTATTTGAAATTCATAAATGCAAATTAGTAGAGTATAAATTGATACTTCTGGGCCAAGGCATTTGGCGTCTTAAAAATCAAGGTAGAATCTTACGAATTTAACTGTTTTCCCAAAAGTCAACAACTAAAAAAGGCCCAAGATCACTCAAAATGCATTAATTTTTATTCACCCCAAAAGTATCCAAATATGTGTAGACCACCAAAAATTGGGCACATGAAAAAACAGGGTAGCATCTTACAAATTTGTTGTTTTTCTAAAAGTAAACATCCGAAAATGATCTAAAAAACCTACAAAATGCCTTGTTTTTAAGCCCCCAAAATGACTTTTTATTTCTGGACCAGGACATTTGGCGTCTCAAAAATCAAGGTAGAATCTTACAAATTTAACTGTTTGCCCAAAAGCAAACAACCGAAAAGGGCCCAAAACCTCTTAAAAATCATTAATTTTTATCCACCTTAAAAGTTCTCAAATATGTGTGGACCACCAAAAATTGGGCACACGAAAAAACCGTTAAAATATCCCAAAATGATGGAAAATTACCTCAAGAACGCCCTAAAAAACTTACAAAATGTCTTGTTTTTGAACACTCCAAAATTTCTTTTTGTTTCTGGACCACGACATTTGGCGTCTTCAAAAAACAAGGCAAAATCTTACAAATTCAGCTGTTCTCTCAATGGTAAACATCCGAAAAAGACGTAAAACCCTTCAGAAAGCATTAATTTATATGCATTCCAAAAGTATTCAAATATCCGTAGAACACCAAAAAGTGGGGATATTAAAAAAACGTTGAAAATCACCCAAAATCATGCAAAACTATCTTACGAGCACTCTAAGAAACTCACAACATACCGTGCTTTTATACACTCCAAAATGGCTTTTTATTTCGGGACCAGACCAATAGGCGCATGCAAAAAAAGAGAAAAACAACACCAAATCAAAGAGGTATATTTGACGCCTTACAAACTAATGTTCTGGAATTCCTTCAAAAATCATAATTTTTTATGCTCCCAAAAAATACTCGAAACTCAATAGACCACCAGAAAATGGCACATGGAAAGACTGTTGAAAACCATCCAAAATCAAACATAATTACATTAAAAGCACCCAAAAAACCTTACAGCATTCCTTGTTTTGAGACACCCCAAAATGAATTTTTACTTCGGAAGAAAGCATTGGCACATGCAAAAAATTCACCGGTCGGAGTGGCGACCGGTAATAATATTAAACAAATAAAAGCTCTTGTTTTAAGATTCCCAAAATGACCTTTTTTATTTCTGGACCAGGATAATAAGTGGTAAAATTAAAGAAAACCAGACCTTAAAAAAAGCCAGAATTCTTATTCAAATCTCTCGGTTTGCAAAACCCCAATATTCGACTATGCTTTCATGATAAATCTGGGATTCAGAATATTTACAGAATTAATAAAAATAAGTGCAAAACATTCCCCGTTTTCATTCCGACTACAATCCGATCTATTCTTACAGCATCTCCTCTTTCACGACAGCTTATACCGATTACAGGTATGTGTCTATCGAGGAGAATCATCGGCACGACCATCAATCCTGAATTCGTCTTCGACTCATGAGCCTTTGGCGAATCAACAGGACAGGTCATTGTTGTTCGATATTACTGTGAGTCATGAATAGATGGAAGAGTCCTAAAACCGAGAAATGTTTTGAGAATATTTGGCAGCACTCAGTTGCCCGTCAATCTTCGTGTGTCCTCAATTTCTATGGCCACTCGAGATCTCACCAGTTCAGATTTAAGAACAACTGCATTCTCAAAAAGAAAAGGCGGATTGAATATATTATATTGTCTATGCTAATTTTCTTATTAATTAAAATACCAAATTTTTTCCGTCATAGAAATTCCTTATTTCATATTGTAGATAGTATTCAACGTTAGGCAACCAACAATGTCATTACTGTTACGTAGTTATAATTTTTTTTGTAACACAACTTACTAACATTGAGTTTTTTTATTTTGTATTTGGGATATTAAAAAGCTTACATATTTTTATAACGTAATAAAATTTAATGCAAAACGATACATGACCAACTTCATTCATATCTGTTGACACAGATATTGGCCGTCACAAATTGGAGAAAAAGCGATACCTTTGTAGTACGCGTAAAAGTACCTCATACTACGCCATCTAGGGCGCAAAATTTAAAACCTTGAATTGATCTGAGTTGCCGTATAAATTTGATTCATTGGTGAACTTCAATTTTGCTCTCAAAATATTTTAAAATGGGAAAAAAGTGTTATGCCTGTGGTAACAAAGAACAACCTTTTTTCCAAATCCCATGCTGTATAGAAACACGAAATAAATGGTTGTCTGTGCTTAAAGAAAACTTTGGTAATAATTAAAAAACTAAATATTTTCTTACAACAATTCTATATTCAAATTTTAAATAAATATTACAAAAATAAATGATTTCACTGTGTTATGTGCAAAGCATTTTCAAGGGATAGTTAAAGATGATATGTACATCAGAATTTCTACACTTTATTCAAACAAACTCACGTTTCATGTTTATCTCCCGCCACGCCTGCGTATAAGAGACACTGGCACCATGGCTACCACTTTCATCAGTGCGAGCGGGAACTTTCAAATTTAGCTCCTACTTAACAATAATTATTCCAAAATTTTGTTATTCAACCATACTGTCATCACATAAATCGTAAGCATAACCTTCGAAAATTTACACAAACTGACATAAAATCAAATGTTTTAATTAAAATATCATTGTTTGAGGTACATCAAAAAGACACGGAAAATCAACGAATTGTATCTGTGTCAACAGATATGAATAAATTTGGTCATGAACGATAATTTGGATGGCGCCATCTAGACCAGGATCGCACGCGGCGCTGTTTCGGTGGATAATTTAGTTTGGCTTTTTACAGCAGTGATGTTTGCATCACTCCAGCTCCAGCTCCAGAACAGATAGCTCTCCAATCGTTTTTAATAAGTAAGTTAGTGTCTTGATATTTACTAAATGTAATTCGTCTGACATTATGTTCACTTTCAACGGTTGGGCCTAAAGAATCCTGGGTAAAATTTTACCCTTGCGGCTCCATTAATTCTTTAAACATTTTTAATAATTTTGTATATATTCATACAAATTTGCTTTACCATGTTTATAATCTAATTCTTCATGAAATTTCGTTGAATTTTGAAAATTCTAAAAATCTTCGCTTTTTATTCATTAGTCATCCGTGGCAAATTTTGCCACTCTTTATTTCATCTATAAATCCCATAAATTCGCGGACATAGTCGACTCATGAGCCGAAGGCAAATTCTTACGATTAATATTTTTCTTTTTCTGCAAAAACATATTTCCAAAAAATACGACTAGCAATTTCTCTTAAAATCAACACCTACGCCATCACTTATAGCATTTGTTGATTTTTCATAACCCAATATTTCTGCTAAATCTTTACCTTTAAACAAAGGTTGATTACCATCATCTATTATGAAAAATACGTCTTGATCATAAACTTAGAAGTAACAGTATTATCTATGTCAATAATTTGATTTATTTTTTATTATTGGGTGACCGATCCCATTTATACTAGCTACTTACGTTATTTGTTTTCATCATATAATTATTTCAAATAGCTTTCTCTTTCTCTATATACATACGTAGGTTTCAAATTACCTCATATATTGTACTGGATCCCTTTTATTACAAGTATTTTTTTTTCGACAATTGATTAAATTATCATTAAAATGATCATCTACATTTATAACACGTATTCTTTAATTCTGAGGCTTCTCACAGTTTTACCCAAACAAGGACAGTGTGCTTTAACACGCATTGTTTATGAATAATTTCTTATGAAAAAAAAAGTGATAAATTAAATGAATCACTCACATACCGATGATCAAGAAGCATAGCAAATGTTTCAGAAAAGGTTAAACTATATGAGAAGAAAAGCCAATAATGACTTTGAACGATTAGTATATCGGAATATGTTTAATCAGCTTAAAATGTATGAAAATAATGTATTAACCTTGGCAAAACTAGATTTTCTTAAAATACACTCCTATTCTTGAACTCTTTGATGAATAAATTTTCTGATAAATGACAATTCTTTACTCTATTTGTTTGGAAATAAAATGTCCAGATGATTTTATAACTATAGAAATAAATATGTAAAAACATAAAAAAGCAGTTAATTCTACTCGTTTATTATGTGATTGTGGTAGATATTGCAATAGAATTAATTTTAAAAGGCATATAAAAACAGATTTGCATAAAAATGCATTGAATTTATTAATTTACAAAAAATTGTTTGTTAGATTTTTTCCTATAATAAATGGAACGAAGCAGACTTAATAAAAGCTATTATTAAAGCTGAAGAGCAATTACATAAAGAAATAAAAAACGGAAAAAAATCAGTTATGCCTCCTTTGCGGAATTCGGACAGAGTCCTCATGAGCGAAGCGAATTCAGAAATATTTTCATTTGATGATGATTGATTTGCTGAACCAAGGAAAAAGAGAGTTAGGAAAATCAAATGTGACATATGTGGAAAATATATCAAAAGCACCCGAATGCAGCTCCATAAAGAGAAAGAAAACAAAAAGAATCTAAAAACATTTCAATTTGATGACGATATATTTGCTAAACCAAAAAAAATAGAGTAAAAAAGATAAAATGTGATATGTGTGGAACATATATCGAGGAAACTCGAATACATTTGCATAAATTAAAATATGATTTGAATAGTCGTCGTTTGTTCGAATTACAATAGATACAATAGAGCAGAATTGATAAACGAGATTATTAATGCTGAAGAACAATTAAAAATAAAAAGAGAAAACAAGAAGAGCTTGGAAATATTTCCATTTGATGATGTTATATTTTCTAAACCAAAAAAAGAAAGAGTAAGAAAGATCAAATGTGATGAATGTGGAAAATATATTAAGGAAAGTCGAATGCAGTTGCATAAAGCAAGACATAATCCAGAGCCAGATCCTATTTTAGTTCAGGTTGCTTTTAATGGAAGATTATTAACGTATCAACATAATAATCTAGAAGAAGGTATAGATATGGAAACATACGTGGATATGATAAAAGAAAAGGCTATTAAAATAATTATAAATGCTTTAAATCTCTATAAAAATATTAAAACAAATATACATCTTTGAGCGGAAACTCATATGTAGAATTACCCAAGTGGATTAAAGATAAAAAAGTTTGCGTAAATGTTAAAAACAACGATAACAAATGCTTTATGTACAGAGTAATATCTTGTTTAAATCAAGCAAAAGAACATGTAGATAGGCTGAATCATAATATAATAAGCCGGAATATATAAACGAATTAAATTTTGAAGGAATAAATTTTCCTGTCAAAATTCAAGACACACCTAAATTTGAATCACATAATAAAATAAATGTTACCGTGTTTAGTTACGAAGAACAAATATTTTATCCTTTGTATCATAATAAGAATCGATTCTATCGATTACTATACTTTGTAAATAAAGACAATAATTATTGTTGAATTAAGAATTTGAGTCGATTGTTAAATGATCAGTTGGAAGTAAATAGAAACAAAAAACATTTCTGCAGAAGATGTTTAAACTACTCCGCTAGAACTGAAGATGCTTTAAAGAAACATCAAAATGTGTGCTTTAGTAATGAACAATGTTTTCCCGAACATGCCTGAAGATAGTGTATTAAAATTTAAAAATATTCAAAGAATGTTAAGACATCCGTATGTAATTTATTCTGATTTTGAATCTATTGTGAAACCTATTCATACATACGAACCAAATTCTGAATCATCATATACTCATAAAACACAATCTCATATTCCCTGTGGTTATGGATTATATGTTAAGAGTGCTTATAATAATATTGATAACCCATTCGAAATTTACAGAGGAGAGGAAAGTGATAAATGTTTTATAAAAAGAAAATAATCCCATAAAAGATATCGAACTAGAAGAATATAAAAAAACAAAAATTTGTTATCTTTGTGAAAATGTGTTTTCTATAGAAAACCCAAAAATAAGAGATCATGATCACTACTCTGGAAAATATAGGAGAGCTGCTTGTAGAAAATGCAATTTGAAATTTAGACAACCATTGTCTATTCCATTTTTGTTTATAAAAAATCTAGGAAAAGATAAAAGTCAATTGAAATTAATACCTAATAACGAAGAGAAATATGTTTCTTTTAGTAAAATTTTAAGAAAGGATGATAATGGATATATCGAATTGAGATTTATCGATTCATTTCGATTTTTAGCAAGTGGCCTAGACAATTTGTCATCTAATCTGGAATCAAGTCAGTTGAGAGAAATAATTAAATATTTTTCAAATATTGAATTAGATGTGTTATTTAGGAAAGAAAAAAGCAAGATAATTAGAAAAGGAATATATCCTTATGAATACATGGATTCTTTTGAGAAATTTTCTGAAATCAATAGATAAATTTTATTCTTCGCTCACAAGAGAAGATATTTCTCAAGAAGAATTCAAACATGCAGTGAAAATATGGAAACATTTTAAAATTAAAAACTTGGTTGAATGGCATGATTTATACCTAAAACTAGATGTTTTGCTGTTAACTGATGTATTTGAAAATTTTAGAGACTTATGTTTGGAAAAGAGTTATGGACTTGATCCTGTTTGGTATTATACAACTCCGGGGTTAGCTTGGGACTATAGGCTCAAATATACTTCAGTAGAGTTGGAATTATTAACTGATTATGAAATGTATTTGTTTTCAGAAAAGGGAATTAGAGGAGATATTTCACAGTGTAGTAACAGGTATTCGTAAGCAGATGAAAATACTCAGATTATCTATATAGATGCTAATAAATAATCTATATGCATAGGCTTTAATTACCAGAAAAAGACTTTAAAGGGTTGACTTGTGATGAAATTAAAAATGTCGACGGTATATTGGTATCAGATAGTGATACGGGTTATGTTTTGGAAGTCGATTTAGCATTTCCAGTAGACTTAGCTATTCATATTCATTTATTCATAATAAATTCAATGGTCTCCCTTTAGCTCCGGAAAATAGAATTCCTGCGGGCGGAAAAGTGGAAAAACTACTTTGTCATTTTTATGATAAGAAAAATTATATAATTCATTACAAAACATTAAAACTTTACAAAAATTGAGGTATTAGAATAACAAAGGTTCACAGAGGTATAAAATTTACTCAGTGTAATTTCATAGCACCATATGTAAAATTTAATACTGAACAAAGACAAAAAGCGAAAAATAATTTTGAAAAAGATTTCTGGAAATTAATGGTTAATGCCCCATATGGCAAGTCTATGCAATCTGTTAGAAACCAACAAAATATTAAACTATATTGTGATGAAGAAAAATTACAAAAAGCGATAAACAAACCTAATTTTAAACACAGAACTATATTTAGCAAACACCTGGCAGCAGTTCACAATTTTAATACAAAAGTATTGTTTAATAAACCAATTTATATTGGGCAAGCTGTGTTAGATTTATCGAAATTATTAATGTATAACTTCCATTACAATATAATTAAAAAAGAATTCAATAAAATCATAAAACTTCTTTATGGAAACACTGATAGCTTTATATATGAGATTAAAAATGCCGATTTCTATGAATTTATGAAAAACAATCCCGACTATTTTGATACATCTGATTATCCAAAGGATCATTCATTATATTCTGATAAAAATAAGAAAGAAATAGGAAAGTTCAAAGATGAATTGAATGGTACTAAGATATTAGAATGCATAAGTCAGGTAAAAAATGTACAGTCACAGAACTGAAACGTCTGTTTCGAAAAAATTAGAAGGTATCAAAAAAGCAGTATTGAAGAAAGAAATAAGTTTTGAAGATTACAAAAATTGCTTGTTTAATCAAAAGAATTCTTTCATTGACAGAAAGTGATCAGGAGTCATAAACATGAAATATTTACTGAAGACGTAAAGAAAAAGTCTGTAAGTTGGAAAGATGATAAAAGATACCTTTTACCTAATTCTACAGATACATTAGCTTATGGACACGTATTAGTATCATCGTAGGTACGTTCATGGACATTGTTGAATAAATCGCTATTTTTTATTAGTGATGATACCTTTGACCTAATTCTACAGATACATTAGCTTATGGACACGTATTAGTATCATCGTAGGTACGTTCATGGACATTGTTGAATAAATCGCTATTTTTTATTAGTGTTGAAATAATAAATAAAGAAAACAACAATTATAATTACGATAATAAACATAAGAACAAAAATAATAATTTTCAATTTATTAACTTGTTGAATGAGGCTTGAAAACTTTTTTCGGAATTTTGGATATTCTTCAGTGAATACATTCAAATTCTTGAATACAGTACTTTTCATTCAATTTACAATTTTTTAATCGTTTCATTTATTGCTCTCATATTTTTAGTATGTCTTTCAAATAATAATATTTTCAGTTCTTTTCTTTACATCATCGATGTTTGATGGTACTACTACTGTTTTGTTTCTTAGTTCTGCTAATTTCTTAGGATCGTAATTATTGTAGTTGTTTTCTTCAGTATTGGTCATTTTTTTAATTTATTGTAAAAAAATTATTTAATCATTAAATTTGCTATGTGATTTTTAACAATAGGAGACTAATTTTAGAAGTATAAACAGTATTTACAACCAATAATGCATCCGCTGCGCCAGTTAATTGAACACACGCAATTACAGGGTAAAGCATGAGATTTCAAACAATCTTTCCAAAACGGTTTAATTTCACTATTATAAGTGTTTTATTATTACATGTATTAATAATCCAATAAAATTCGCTATAGTCCCATTGATGTTTATTAATTTATTATTCATCACTAATATCTCTATTATAGACATCTTAGGGATGAGAGAGACAAGAAAAGATGAAGAAAGAATACGGAGGGTGAATCTGTCAACCGGGATCATGACAACGAAAAAACTGATGGTGCTCAAGTTGTTGCTACCGATATTAGACCACCAAAGGGGATAACGAATGGATTGACCACCATAATAATTATGGTAATGTAGTTTTTTGTCTTTGTTTTACATATGCGTTCTGTTTTATGCTTTGATTCGTTTTGCTGATTTATTATTTTTCTTGCATATTCAAGTGTGGTTAATAGCTAGTTAAATTAATGATTTTTTTTATAGGATCTGGACACATCAAATTCATCAGATATCACCGATTTAGGCACAGAAGAATTTAAGATTGTCCGAACAAAACTCACCTTTGTAGATAAGAGCTAGGGCATAAAACGTTTTTTTGAATGCCCATCATCTAGGGTCCAGATAACAGCCCCGAGACGTTTTGGAAAATCAACATTTATTAATATGATCGAGGAATTTTTGATGATAACAGTGGATGAAGATGCAAAGCCAATTTCAAATTCAGAAAGTTCCTATAATTACAAGATGTTTATACATTTAAATCTAGGTCAAAAGTATGGTAATTTTGTTAAAAAACATTGTGGTCAATATCCTGTGATTTCGATGAACCTTAAATCTGTGGGAGGTGAAATAAAAACAACTATTTTAGTCTAAAGGACGCTATTTGTGAAACATTACAAAAGCATCTTTACTTGCTTGAGAAAGCTCCAGATGGTTCTATGACCTTTAAACATGATAAACTAGGTGCCATCCCAACATTTTTGAACCATTGAGATGAAGATAGGAACTGTCTAAAACGGTTGTACAAAGGGCTTCGAAATTCTTGTCTGAAATCTTGTACACTCACTTTAACAAAAAAGTTGTTATACTTGTAGACGAGGCCGACGCGCCCATTATGAAAGCTATTACAGACAATGTAGGAGATGAAACCCTGAAATACCTCATGCATCTTCTTAGGGAAATGTTGTCAGCGGGCTTGAAGGATAACTGATTTTTGGCACGTTCATTAGTTAGTTCCTGTGTTCGCTAATCAGGCGTATATTCCTCGGAAGTAAACATTCAATATCATGTTCTGTTCCTCCAAGAAAGAAAATTTTCTGAAACATGGATTCACAGAACAAGAAGTACATAATCTGTTAGAGAATGCTGCATTTCAAGAGGTAAATGATTTTGATGGTGTTAAAAAGTGGTACAATGGATACCAAACGTTAAATAAAGATGGGGCACCCATTTACAGTAGCTGGTCTGTTATAAGTTATTTGAGCTACAGTATTCAAGAAGAAAAAAAATGTTTGACAATTATTGGGCTAAGTCAGGCTTATTGGAAATTTTTAAAAAATCCCTTGTGAATCATGAGATACAAAAGAGAATCGACAAACTTATTGCAGACGAGAATATTTTAATAGTAATAGTTGAGCCAACAGTTGATAATATATTGGAATTGAAAAATACGATTTCTTTTCCATCTAGTAAGTTGAACGAGTCACAAGTGAATTTCTTCTTGCAGCTACTGTGGGATGATGGTTTGTTGAATGCAATTGAAAAGAATTATAATACTGTAGTACTATAATACTGTAGTACTAAAGATACCAAACTTTGAGATTAAGACGGAAATCCAATGTAAATGTTACACTCAATCACTTTTTGAAGCCAAATATAAGCTCAAATCTCAGAATATAGAGAGATACATAGAAGCACTCAATCAATTGCTACTAACAAGTAGTAATGAAGAAGAGAGTGAGGGCAAAGAAAGTAATGAAGAAAAAGGTGAGCTGGAGGAAGGGACAACTGAAAAATTTGAAGGAGAATTTGTTAATGCGGTTTCACATCTTTTCTCAGGTGATGCGACAATTCCAGTTAATGAGTCAGGGTTACATCACATACTGTTTTATTTAACATATAATAATACGCTTTTCACAACACAGTCTAATAGGCCAGTTGTGAAAGTATCAGAACAGTTGCGAGATGCTAAGACAAGTTCTCAAAATAAGAGAAGAGAAAAACGTGGAAGAAAAAATAAGTGTGACATATGTGTGACTCGTGGAACAGGTGGAGCCATATTGGTTCTGTTAATTACCTTGTTGAAGTGGTCGTATTGTGGACTATCAATAATTATAGGAAATATTTCAATTCAATAATCCAATAATCTTCTGCATATTGAGGACATTGAACAAACCTAATCAAATACTGATCTGTTATTCTGACAATTCATGTTTAATCAGATAACTTCAGTAAATTTCTTTCTGAAATAAACCAACATTCTTTTATCTTCTTTATATTTATCAGAAACTGGAATAGTTGCAAGTAGTCAAAAACAGAACGATTCGATTGAAGTTTTTAATAAAATCTCAACTTTTTTGGCTTATGTTCAGACAAAAAAATAGTAAATAATTGTGGTCAGGTCAATTTACAAAAAAACATAGATTTGATCGTAGCCCATCTGAAACTGATCCAACATCAAGCGAACGATTGGGCCGTAAATCAAGTCGTGATTGGAAATGCAAATTGCCTAGAGTTTGAATCAAAGTAACGTTTCATTGATAATGAACGTTGAACAGATTATTCCACAACGGTTACGTGACGAGGAAAAACAACTCATTTCCTTGGTGAGTAGATTATTAGTGGGTTTGTCGGCAACCTTTACATACGATGATATAATCGAATCACTCCGAATGAAATACTGAAAAAAAGAAAGCCTCTGGGAAGAGATTCAACCTATTTCTGAAAAATTATTGCAAACATAATATTGATTAATAAAGTAAATTTGATATTTGCTCTGCTTTTGACTTAAAAAAGAGTGGGCATGCATTTCTCAGTGTGTTGTGGGTGGTATACTCATTGAGATGCAGGCGTTAACTGTTTGAGTTTGGTGCGAAATAATTAAATGTTGAGGCAAATATAAGTCGATTTTGGAATAGAGCTGGAAGCTTTCAAATGTGATAGTCCTAATCAAATATTAAACTTTAATTATACTATGGCAAAAAAACGAAATATAAATGATAAAACTAACTTTTATAGCAATGAACAATCACTTAAGAGCGTTAGAAAAAATGAACAATGCAAATATATATTGAAACAAAATTTTATTTGTTCATTGTCAACAAATATAACAAAACTGATTTACTCATTATCACAAACTTCATTGTTTACGTTTTTGTTTTCATCATCGGCTTGTATTTTTTCACTGACGGAGTCTTCTATAATTTTTTTATTTTCATCGACGGGTCGTCCTTTTTCACTGACGGAGTCTTCTGTCAAAACTTTTTCTATCCTTTTTGGCAAAATCATCTCAAATGCTTCTTTGAAAGTTTTTCCTTCACTAACTCTCAACAAAATCTCAAATACTAACAAAAAATTATTAAAATTATAAAATAAAATTATAACTTCGTACCTTGATTAATAGTCAATACTTTCCTATGGTTCAGCCAAAAATATTCACTTATAGGAAGCTGTCCATGCGCTATTCCTTGTTCAATAGCTTTTCTATAACAAATACCCTGTATAGAAAATTGGAAGTGTCACCTTTTCAATGAAATGTTATTAATCCTTACCTTATGAAAGTTATGGTCAACTAAGCCCCCGATTATATAGACTTTATCTTGCTGAAGTTCAGTGATCACATTGTCACTTTCACTCGTCAAATAAATAAGTTTTTCTTTAGGAAATATATCCGAATAACTTTCTGAACAAAAATTAATATCCCAATTTTCATATCCATGATGTTTTTCCATTTCGACTTTACTTTTACCATTAAAGCTGGTCAAATACAGTTGCATTGGTGCTTCAGCTCTTCTATTTTCAGTATAAATTCGTAAAATTTGTTTGATTGTTTTAGCCATATCCTATAACAATAAAAATGAGTGATAATTTTAATTTAGTATTCTTTACCTTATCTATCATCAAATCATCAAAACTTAAATCAATACACACTCCAATCTTGCACGGGCTGTCTTTCATTTTCATCTTTTTCAGCTGCTTTCTGCTAGGTCCTAGATCAATGTTGTTTTGTTTGGCTTTGATTCGTTTCTCTTTAGTTCGTAATCGTTCTTTAGCGCGTTTTTCTTTCTTCACTTCTTGCCATTTTAAACATTTCAAATATTTTTTCATTTGACGTTTTGTTAACTGTGAAATTTCCACACCATTAAAGTACTTTTTTTCATTGATGTCTTTGACATTATGAACATCTGTTAATTGTTTCTTAGATTTAACATCAGACTCTGAGTCTTCCGAAGGTCGTTTCTTATTTTCATCCTCAATAACACTCATTTTAACAAAAATAGAAATTTATAACCTCCATAAGCATCTTTAAACGTCAGTGTCAAATTTTTAGGTTAACTTATTAGATCTTGCGCACTTGCTGAGCTCAAAATATTAATTTAAAAAATACGAGATAGAATTTTTTTAAAAACTTTCAAGAACTTTTTTGATAGATCGGTTCGACTCCTCAACTGCTATTTGAAAAGGACTTAATTCAATCAATATTCTAGCAATATTGTTATTTCCCAAAATAATTGCTAATTGCAAGCCTGAATTACCATGTGTTTCGGGATTTTTCACGTGTTGTCTGAATTTTTCAATACTTAATAAAATTTTAAGAATTTCTTCATTATTTGTTTCAATTGCAGTGAATAATAAATTATCATAGTCGTTAGTAACAACCCAATTATTTATAGAGTTTAAATATAAAGCTACTTTTTGTAAAAGAAAAACGCATTTTCCCATAATGCAAGCAGTGATTAGCCATAAAGGATCAGCCATAATTCTCAATTCATGAACATTAATGGGAAACTTTTGTGTAATTTTGTTTATAAACAAAACGTTTTTCATCATATCCGCATACTGAAGTGGAGTAAATTTGAACAATTTATCGCATCCTTCATTTGGATTCAATTTTTCCAACAAAAATTCAAAAAATTGAGTATTATTTTTAGACTTCCATGAAGATGCTAAATGAAGAGCATTTCGACCTAAAGCATCTAAAATATGGAAATTGTCTGAATATTTTTTTATTTCTTCATAATTTTCATCCAAGACGTACTCAAAAAGTGTCAAACCTCGCACTAAAATTCTATTAAAAAACACCCGTACGCCTGACAATTTATCTGAAGTAAAAATATATCGAAGGAGCTTTTTTGCTGGTCCTTCAGTTTCCCAATTTTTCACTAACCATAAAGCAGTAAAATATTCCGCGTAAGTCTGATGAACAAAAATTGGTACATCTGAATAAACATGTGTGATTATTCCAATTTTTTCATCACTTTGTGTTAATTTTTCCAAAAATTTCAAACGCGTCTTCTTTAAAACATTCCTAACTTTTTCTAAACCGAAAATAACTATCAGTGACCCAATTTGATAATTTCTTAAACTTCGCTCTCTAATAAATTCTATAACATCTTGATAAATCACAGGGCTACAGCCTTTTATATATTTTTCTTCAAAACGACGGAATTTCAAATCTATAAAAGTTTCATACAATTGCGAAATATCATTAATTTTAAAATTGACAGATTTTTCAAGAGAAGGGGATTACCCAAATAAAAATCGTATTTTTGTATAAACATAGACATTTTTTTGTTGAAAATTAGCTGTTTTTCAAATTCAAAGTTTTTACCGTATTCTTGACAAAATAATTCTTGTTCTTCTGCGTCAAAAGGAGCAATTGTATGACAGAGAATGTTAAATTGTCTTTCGATTTGCTCAGCAACATTTGGTCTGGTTATAATCCATTGAGGAAATTCTCTTAGATAAAATTCTTCAAAAATTGTGAAAACAGCCTCTGTAAGTGTAGGAGAAATTTCATCAAGACCATCAAACAAAACTACAATCTTTTTGGATTTAGCAAAAATACGAAAACATATTTTACACAAAGCATTTTCACAAAATTGATCGCAAAAGTAATCTAAAGGATTTACAGCTCCGTTTTTCAGAAACTGTGAATGTTCGAGAAGAGGAATTTTGCAAAACCAAACGTTTAAAGAACAAAGGGTAGACAACTTGTTGATTAAAGTGGACTTTCCCATTCCAGGTGCGGCAGTGATTCCATTAACTAAATTATTATCTTCAGAAAATAAATTTTCTTCTTCATCAAAATTATCATCCATAGCTTCAAAATTTCTCATGAAATTTACTGGAGCAGTACTATGTAACCATTTTAGTATAAAAGAGCCACATTTTTCTTTCATCAAAAAAATGTGATATTTGAATTTAAATTGATTCAAAAATGATTTGACTCTTTTTAGAGAGATGTTAAAGTCTGCAAAAATAATATTTTTGTCTGGAAGAGAAAATTCAGTATCGGTGCCTACAAATTCAACAGCGCGTAAAGACAAAGTATCTTTGATAAAATGTTCATGAGTATTCAAATCACATAGAATAAAAACAATATCGTTTCTAATATATTTCAAAACTTCGACTTTAGCGTGAAATGATAATATTCTTCGTTTAATGCAAATTTTTGAAGATTCCGTTGGTAATATTCCAACAGAGTTATTTTCCATAATTTGTAGAAGAAATTCAGGAGTCATGTTTTTTAAAAATTCACTATCTAAATCTACCAAATCCTGCAAAGCAAATTTGAACCGATTTTGAATTGAGAGAGTCACAGTTGTTAAAATTTTATCAAAATTGATATCAACGTTATCTGCAAGATCTGACAAATTACAAAATTTTGAAATATTTGGAAATAGTTTGCAATCACTTTCTTCAGATAATAAAATTATAAAGTTTTTTCTAACTTGAGATGATATGCAAAATGTGATTATTTGTTCTATAGATTCTGAATGAGAATTCTCTAAGAATAGCGGCACAAGCCTAATTTTCCAACAAACAAGATACAAATCCTTTAAAGAGATTTTGTGATTTTTAGCTTTATTCAAGAGAAAACGTCTTGGCAGTTTCAGAGTCATGTTGTCTAAATGTATAGAAGACGACAACCAATTTATTTCACTGCATTTTTTCATTTTCATTTTTTGGAAGATGATATTCCATATTCTTGAAATTGTATCTGAATTTTTTCTGATAAGAACCAAATCTACATGTTCTATTATTTCGTTCCAAAGATCCACATAATCCAAAATTTTGTGAAAGTGAAAGTGTGGTTGAACTAAATACGGAGTTAACAAAAGTTCACAAACTTCAGATATAAAATCATTTTTTGTTAATTTGTAATATGGCCCATTCTCTCCCTTAGCCCATTTTTCTATGAAAAGTACTAAATCAGCAGTAATATCAACTCTACATCCAAACTTTTCATTAAGTAATTTTCTAATTTTATTTTCAATTTTAGTATAGCTTTCCCGATTAGTATAGATATAAAAAATTTCTAAAAAGTTTCGTTCATCACATGAATCGAAAGTATAGAACTGGAAAGCGTCTTGAGGGAGAATATCAATCATGGATGCTTTTTTCTTCATTAAAATATAATCATGCCATTTAAATTTTTCAATAGATCTATTCCATCCACCAATAGTCCATAATATAAAATAAATATTCTCCATTTTTAATTTACTCTTACGCAGGTTTTTGTAACTTTTATAATATTTATCTAAACTGTAGTTGCCTTTAGAATTTGTAACATTTTCTATAGTCATGTAAGTTTCTGTATGCTTCAGTTGTATTGCTAAAGTGATTTGCTTTGAATTTTTGAAAGTTATTTCAAAAACTGCATCATCAAAATCGTCCCATAAAGAATTGTTATTAGAAACTTTAAAATTATCAATATTATCATCGAAGGATAATTGTAAAGCCATATAGATAATATAAATTAGTTCATATTTTGTACCCATGTTTTTCGTTCCAGAACGAACTTTGTAAAGCTAAAAGGAAGTATTAAAAATGGAATTCCCTTTTGGAGAACAAGAAGCTGAACAAACGGAAAAAGAAGTACATAACACAAGACAGAAAATTACCTCCTCTTCAATGTTCATTTTTGGGAAAAAAATAAAAAACTTATTTACACTTATTATAACTCATTCATCTATAAACTGATGAATCCTATTCTTCCTTTAGACAATATCATTAAGAATTTAATCTTATCACATTCTGATAGCTGATGAAAATTCTGTGTATTATTTACTAAAGTTTGTTTCCGGGAAAATCAAACAATACAGTGACTAATAAAATCATTCTTTGTGCTATCAGTGTAAAATATTTTTGATTCAATAATGAATAGAATGAAACAAAAAGTTAAGAAATATTTCCTAAATTTCACAGAGAATAACACTTACCAATGTATAGCAGATGGAACAACAAGGTGTCACAGCAAAAGAGTATTAAGCCGTCATTGTAAAATCTTTTTTTTTTTAATTATCTACAATATTCATATATTACAATGCAACAGATTACGAGTCATAAATTTTATTTCAATTTAGTCTGCAACACGTTTGGAAAGTTGTATAATCTACAGGTGCCAATACTTTAACCATAGATTAAGAACTAGAATTTAATCGACAGGTATTTTTTATTTTCCCAAAAAACCTCTTTGGATTCGAGTTATCGTCTCTTGAATATAGCTCCTGAAATAAACATTTACTTTATCTTTAAAAGTACTTGACCAATTTTTGTGGAATTTTGCGTACTTACGTTATTTTATCATTCAGCAGCAGGTTTGTGCAGATTATTTTCAAAGAGAGTTAGGTGGTTCCTTTGGAATTAATTTTTTGATAACTTTTTTGCATAAATTAGTTTAGCGTTGTCACTATGATGTTTTGAAAGCTTATTCAATTTAGAAACTTTTTTATCTCTAACCATTTTTCCCCAAAAACGTATCGTTTTCGAGTAAAAAAATAAAATGCATATCGGTGCAGTCACAATTAGCATTGAATTATCACGTATCGCACATGAACATTTTTTTCTATGCTAATATTGACTGCATCGTTCCACATTTTATTTTTTACTCAAGAACGATACGTATTAAGGAAAAATATAGAGAAAAAAATAAATGTATCGATTCACACATTTATTTTTATTCTATGGTTAAAATATTTGATGTTAATTGAATTTTTGTTTTCAACTGATAAGAAATCAAAAATAAAAAGATTAGTGTTATGTGTTTTATTGTACGATAAAAACAACGTATGTACAAATATTACATTTCAACATTGCGTAAATGAACATCACCCAGATTTAAATAAACTAAAATTTGAGTAGATACAATTTTTGCAAATATATTAATATTTCAACCATCAATTAATATAGCTTTCACAACAAAATACAAAAAAATAAAGTAAACAAATAAATAATTGATGACATTTTCTTAGAAAAATTCAGGAATGAATCAACTTTATTCCTCTGTAACCTGATATACGTTGTCATCAACACCACTTTTTTTTATTTATTTTAAATTAAACATTTTTTAAAAGTGTCTATAAATTCACGTCATTTTGGTGATATAATAACTTTTCCTGATGGCTCGTCGTGGCCTTGATACTTTGGTTTTCCATGAGTAAAAGGCAGATATCTGTATTTAATCATGTGCTAAAAAATTGAATAAAAATTATACAAGAATCACCAATAAATAAACATTTACCTTGATCTGTCTTTTCATAGTAATACAAAACAGTGTTATGAAATACATGACTAATATTGGCCAGAATACTGGTATATTGAAACATTCAAAAAACGTACAAAATAGTCCTATCAACGTACTTTTTGTGACAGAATACCAGAATTTGAATTCTGGTAACCGCCGAATAAACGGTCGAAACTCTTCGTTAGCTCTTGTCGGCAATTCAGGACCATTCTCTTCGGCTAAAAGAAAATCAAATTTAGACTCTTTAAAAAAAAATCTTCACTAATTACCATCGAAATCCATCGCTGGATCGATTTTTGGCGTTAAAAATGCAATAAACAAATTCAAATGATAAATGCCCAGAGCATACGTCACGATGTACCAGCCCTAAAAAATGTCGAATTATTTTTTAGCAATAAATTTTGATTAAACATCAATATAGAAATCGACATGTAAATAAATAATCATTAAAACAATGTTCAAATGACCAAGGATAATACAATTAATGCTGCAGTCACGTGATAACGGAAATATGTTTTCAAATTATGTAATGCAAGCATTTCTTGTAGTTCGCGTCGATAATATCATATTTATAAATTAAAAATAATAACAAACTTCTTTATAATGACAATTCTGCGAAAATTGAAGTCAACAAATGTTATTTTAATTCCGCATTAGCAAGAAACTTTGATAAATTGAATATTTCTTTGTTATTGAAGTGGTGGAGAAGACAGAGATGAATGGTTGAATCTCTGTCATTTCAAATGTAACAAATGATGTATTAAATGAAAATGCAATACCTGTGCGTAAAGCACTCGCGCCATAAAGCCCCCGACGAGCAGGAAGGCCGACAGCCATCGTGTTTTTTGCCATGGTACTGTCCTGTCCACCACTCCTTGGTACCACTAAAACAACACACAATTGTAAGTACCTGTTTTGTGACGATCCGGATTCCAAAACCCAACAGAAGTGCCAATGTCCCAAACCAACGAGTTCGAGTATGCGGTGTCCACCTGTCCAATGTACTTTGGTATATCTGCACACCCACAACGACAAATTTAAACACGGTTTTAACATTCAGATACAGGACAAGCGGAAGCATGAATGGAAGTTTTTTTAAAAGGTTTTTAGTTCAATTGTTGTTACCTGTGATAGTCTTGTCCATGCTTGCGAGATAACGCTTTTCTTATGAGAAGAACCTAATAATTCGTCTTCCATTTTTGGGGCGAAATTGAATTACCTGAATCCTGAAAGGGTGGCTTGTAATTACAAATCACACAGCGTTAAGGTTAGGTAAATAATGATCGGCAATTGGTAAAAAATAAATTATTTACAAACCTATTTGTACATTAATTAAAACAATCACTTGTTATTTACAAAATATTAAAGTAGAGGTTCATTTCGGACACGTCAAACGACACATTACAAACAGTCGGAAATATGACAGATGACATGGAGCCAGCGCAAAAATCACTAGCTTGCAAAAGTGAAAAGTCAGTACTAGTACATAAATTATACAATGAAATGCTAGAAGTTCTTTGTTATTTATAAACATTTTGTTGTTAGATATGTATTTTTTCAAGTTATCCCTAAATATATAACAACAAAAAAATGCTTTTGTAGTGATTTTCCCGTTCTTAGATTGTCAGGACATTTCGATTCCACAATATTGTGCAAGATGTCGCTTTAATAGATTAATAAAAATATTCTGAATTTTTTTGCGATTTTGTGTTGAAACCACAAGATTTTGATAACAAATTTATGTTTATTTTTTATTTAATTTTATTTTTTTTATTTTCTAGCTTTTTTAATTTATCCAAGTCTAGAACAATATAATCATTTTTACATAAACTATATAGATTATCAGCTTATCTTTTATATTTATTTTCTTGTATTGTGTTTTTTTTTATATATTAGCATTATCGATATGAATAAAATAGAAAAAATAATAATTATGTGTGAATTTTTTATCAAATTTCAGGAATATTCAGTGAGTTTTCCAATAAACCGATAAACAAAATAAATAATTATTGTTTAGTATGAAATAATCATATTTTTCAATTTGTCTAATGAATCAGTATTTTTGTTTTTAAATATTTCATTGTTTATTTTATTAAAATCTGCGAAAATCATATTTTACAGTAACTTTCACCACGCAATGTTCTCTAGCTATAATGTTGGCGGCAGTCCCGTCACAGTGACATTTAATCTGTGATGTAGAAAACGTCAAAAATATGGAAAATAAAGTTCGCAGACCATCATTCCATTCTCAGAATACTGAAAAAATCAAAATTAACTCAATCCCAACATTCCACTGACGTTAGCTTTGCAACGAATAATCTTTAAACAATTAACATTTCGCCTTGATTAAAATTTACCGTTTTGTTTTGACGTTGCAATTGTGTTAAAGCAAGAGGATAATGGTGGTAATAAGAGAATGTTAGAAATTTTACAAATGTTTTTATTTCTGTTCAAGTCGAAATATCGTCGAAAATGTTATTTGTTACAAATTCTGTGTTGTGCTGTTGTAATTTTAAATGTTTGCTCCATCGTTAAAGCCAAATGTGTTGATCCAAATTGCAGTGGAAATGGGGTGTGTAAAAATGATACTTGTGTTTGTTACGATGGTTGGCAAGGGGCACAGTGTCAGTTCTGTGGAGGAAAAGTACGGTAAGGATGTGTAATTTTGAAAGTATATTTATTTTACTTAACCAAACAGGAAGTAATTTGGTGGAATGATAATAATCTCAATTGTAATCAGATTTTCAGATCAAGAGCAATAGAAGCTGTGTCAGATTTCGTAAAGTGATAATTATTAGTATAAGCCAATACCGTTATCTTATCACAATAGAACTCTACAGTTTTCCAATTTACTCACAGATTTGACAAATACTGCTATCTCTAACATATGATCTTTTTTCTTTACTAAATTTTGAGATAAATGAACCATAACTATCAATTAAGCATAGCCTTGATTTTTTGCAAGGAGTCAATTAATTTTATCGGAAAATGAATGGCAATGAAAATAATGTGTTAATAATTGCATCAATTGCCTAAATCAATTCGCAAGACTTCTTTAAAACAAATATAGAATTCTGAGACGCTCATGCCCAATACTTAGTTCTCCACTCTTTCAAAAAAATAATGATTTCTTTATTGAAACTTTCAACAAATTTATTTAAAAATTATGTGATTGCTTGTTTATTGCCCATTCAAAAAAAAAAAAAATCAAGTTTTGCATAATTTACTATAATGACGTAACATAAAGCAGAAATAGAGTAAACATAAGAAAATGTTCTAGTTACATTCAGGAAATGAAACCGCTCCAAGTTACATCTCCTTTTGATGAGATAGTAAGCAGATTATGTCAAAGAAGCGTTTAAAATATGAACATTTCTAAGGTAAAAAATAGCTTTGCTATCTCCATAAATTTGAAGAGAATTTAATGCTTCAAATAACCCTACTGAAAGCTCATAAAACATGTTTATTTTTAGGAGCATAAAGTTGGAATTATGTGTTTTGTTTTTTAATTTAAATTCAAAAGAAAATATTTTTTTCCCCCATTTGTAGTTGATTTTTTTTTGTTTTTTAGCCTTGGCACGTCCACGGGCACCATCCACGACGGCTTAGGCAACTATTCCCTCAGCGTGAAATGCAGTTGGTTAATTGACGCTCCAAACACTTCCATAACTCTCCACCTTGAAGAATTCGCCACCGAATGCGGATGGGATCATTTGTATATCTTCGACGGCGATAGTGTAAATTCTCCTCTTCTTGCCGTCTTCAGCGGTCTAATGTACAAAGGCGAATATAGTATTCGTCGTATTCCTGAAATTGTAGCATATTCCGGCGCCGCTTTAGTCCATTTCTTCAGCGACGATGCTTTCAACATGTCCGGTTTCAATATGACCTATCGTTTGAACGCTTGTCCGTCGAAAATTTCAGGCGTTGATTGCAGTGGTAATGGCATTTGCATCGACCGTGTATGCACTTGCAATGGAGGTTGGACAGGACCGGCATGTCATCTCCAGGAATGTCCTGATAATTGTGGACAGTATGAAGGAAGAGGACACTGTGAGCCAGAGTTTGGATGTCGGTGCGAAAGCGATTATAAAGGCGATGATTGTAGTCAGTATGCCGCCAATGGGTACTGGGAGACAGTCAAAGTGCAGAGTTTTGTACCGCCTGGCTCGGCGTCGCATGGGGCGGCGGTATGGCGAGATTCAATGTATCTAATTGCAGGGGAGAGTTATACTAGTAGATTTATGGTATATGTTTACGATTTCAATGGGAATGTATGGGAAACTCCACATATATCGAATGAACCGTATCCGAGATACGGACATTCGACTGTTATCTACGGCGATAAGATTTTTATCTATGGAGGAGTAATAAGAAATAGAGGGGCGACGTCGGAAGTTTGGGCATTTGATATTAATGCTAAAACTTGGGAAAATATTACAGTTAAAGCTATAGCTTGCAACTCTAGTGTTATAATGTGCGGACCTTTGAAATCTTCAGGACATACAGCCACAGTTATCGAAAATCCAATCAACAGAAAAGCTGACAGGATGATTGTACTTTTTGGTCATTCGCCACATTTAGGTTATCTGAACACGGTACAAGAGTATTACTTTGGTACCAGAGAATGGCATATTGTAGCCACTAAAGGTTACCCAGTGAAAGGGGGCTATGGTCATACCGCCGCTTGGGATCCTCTTACTCGAAAGATTTATGTTTACGGCGGTGTTGTATCCGAAAATGAGTCAGCCCAAGTTTTGAGCAAAAATCTCTACTCATATAATCCTAATACTAGAGTTTGGATTTTACTAAAAGACGCACCATCAGCGCGGTTTCTTCATTCAGCAAGTTTCATCACAGGAGGTTTGATGTTAGTTTTTGGTGGTAATACTCATAATGATACGTTGCACAGTTTTGGCGCTAAATGCTATAGTTCGGAATTTCTTGCTTATGATGTAACGTGCGACACTTGGCAAGTGTTAGAAGTGCCAAAAGACATCCATGCTGATTTAGCTCGTTTTGGGCATTCTGCAGTGACTTTTGAAGGATCGTTGTACATTTATGGAGGGTTTGACGGGCAGATGTTATCGGATATGTTGAAGTACACTCCAGGGATTTGCACTTCATATCTCACTGCTAATGAATGTCTTAGTAAAAAACCGGGGGTGAAATGTGTATGGGACATGAGGAATAATTTCTGTACAGCGATACAAAACATCCCTCCAAAGAATCTAACATCACAAGCGGATGGATTGATTATTAGATGTCCCGAACTAAATCGGTCAATGATTACTCAAAGTATCATTCAAAATGAAGGCCGATGTGAAAAATTGGAGGATTGTTTGAGTTGCGTTCAAACTACCAGCGAATGTGTTTGGTGTGGAGGCGTTTGTATGCATAATAAAAAATGCAGGAATAGTTCTGAGACAAATATAGCTAAATTAGAACAATGTCCATTAGATCCTACACCTATTTGCAGACAATTACATACATGTTCGGCTTGTACGTCACAGCCGTTTTGTAGATGGCGGTTTGAACATGCAAAATGCGTTACACATCCTCTTCCTTCTAATTTAACAGCAGCAGCCGCTGAGCCAATTCAGTGTCAAAAAGTCTGTTCGGAATACTCTTCGTGTTTGAATTGCACACAAGAAGAATGCATTTGGTGTCAGAATGAAGGACGTTGCGTGGATAAAAACGCTTATACAGCTAGTTTTCCTTACGGACAGTGTCGCGAATGGACGACTGTTGGTAGTAAATGCAGAAGTAAAGAAAGTGGAGGGAATAGTAGTCAAAGTCAGTGTAGTTTTTATTCAACTTGTGCTAAATGTCGGGATGATCCGGCTTGTGGGTGGTGCGACGATGGGTCTAAGACTGGATTAGGTCAGTGCATGCCTGGTGGCTACGCTGGTCCTACGCTACATACGCATTCTTTGCCATCCAGTACGTGTCCGCCTGACAGATGGCACTTTACTACATGTCCGCTGTGTCAATGTAACGGCCATGCGAGTTGTATAGCTAATACTAGTACGTGTCTACCGTGTGAGAATTTGACAACGGGCGGTCAATGTGAACATTGTGTCAAAGGCTATTGGGGAAATCCAGTGAATGGAGGGAAATGTCAACCGTGTGAATGTAATGGACAAGCCACTCATTGTCATCCTGAGTCTGGAAAATGTTACTGTACCACAAAAGGGTTGATTGGGGATCATTGTGAAAAATGCGATGCGACGAATCACTATAATTCCGATCCTATCAATAAAGAGTCCTGTTACTGTAAGTAGTTCAAATTTTTAAAAATTTTATACTTAGGGTATATTTGCAGATGATTTGACTATCGATTATCAATTCACCTTCAACTTGTCCAAAAAAGAAGATCGTCATTTCACTCAAATCAACTTCCGTAATTCTCCTATTAAAGCCGATATAGACGCGGATTTTTCGATTCAGTGCTCGGTTTTAGCTAAAATGAATATTTCAGTACGTCGAGGTAATTCAAAAGAAGAACGTCTTTTATACGATGATGTTAATTGCACTACTTTTCGTACGAAATTCACCAAATCCGAGTTTAACTTCGGCATCGAAGATAATGTTACTTTAACTACGTTCTACGTATACGTTTATGACTTCCAGCCGCCGTTGTGGATACAAATCTCCTTTTCGCAGTATCCCAAACTCAACCTCCAACAATTCTTCATCACTTTTTCTTCGTGAGTTGTGTTGTTTTTTATCAATCATATTATTGATTCTTTTATTTTAGGTGTTTCTTGTTGTTGTTACTATTTGCCGCAATTTTGTGGAAGATCAAACAACGTTACGATATGTACCGTCGTAGGCAGCGCCTTTTTGTTGAAATGGAGCAAATGGCGTCACGGCCGTTTTCGCAAGTTTTGGTAGAAGTAGAAATGAAAGAGAAATTTGATCTAGAAGGGAGTATTTCAACGATAGTAGATATAAAAAGAAAGAAACGAGACGCTCCAAGTCCGATAGCTTTGGAGCCGTGTTATGGCAATAAAGCGGCAGTGTTGAGTTTGTTGGTGAGGTTACCAACAGGATGTGAGCCTTACACTGTTAAAGGGCAATCGGCGGGTTTGGCTATAGCTAGTGCTTTAGTAACATTAGGAAATCCCCGGAAGATGAGCATAGATCAAGTTAAAACTGAGACGAAAACCGGAAAATCCCGAAAGTCGCAAAGTCAACATCCTGATAGTTGTCTTTAGTGCTGTGGTACTTATCGAGCTGAGAGCTGCAAGGCCGGTTAGGTTAGTACGTTCGTGTTAAATTGTGATATGAATTTCCACGATCGGTCGGCCATTTTTTGTCCAGAAAATTTTAATTTTCTTTATTTGAAGAAAGCATGAAATGACAAATATTTAAACAGAGATATAGGTATTTGATGTATCCAGAGCTCGACAAGAGTCCTGTCATATTCTTCTAAGTATTTTCAAGCAATTTTAGCAATATGACTAACTACATGCTTTTTGAAATAGCGGTTTTTTTGTGTGTGAGCTTTTTTCAAAGACATTTTTTAAGAGAGACTGAACGTATTTATTGTTTTATATTGATTTTTTTTTCATAAATTTGTTAACTTTTTTTGTTGGAACGTTCTAATAAAATCTGCTTGATATTAAAATATTAGCGTTAGAATTTGGTTTTTATCTTTTTGTCTCATTTGTATGGTTTTTATCTATTTTTTTGGTAATGGGTTAAGGACCTTCGATTTTTTTGTACTGAACGGATCGCCTAGTCCTTAAATGCGGTTCTGATCTCATTACAGTCATTTTTTATTTACTATGGTATTCGCTGAATCTTTAAACATTGGTAATGTACATCTTATTTTAATACTCCCTCCTATCATATATTTTAATATTTTTCCATTTTATTTACTGCCATGTACCTATTGTATTATGTACAATTATTTCTATTGTAAATAAATCATTAGTTATTATCATTTGACATTCCTTATAAATGTTGTGACTGTCTTCTTCTCCGGAACTTGGAAAATTCTTACTTTCGAAGATAAGAAATCCTATTAGCTAAAGACGTAAAACTATAGTTACTCCCTATGCAACTAAAACGTAATTACTTTTAAGAGACATCTACTGGCTAAATCGAAAAATCAATTTCTAGGTCAGTGTAATTTCTGTCTGTAATCAATATTGTACAGATTTCCGGGTTTTGGGGAGGTTAGACTCTCGAGAAACCGTGAGAGTGCGCTGATAGTTATCAGTTAAATTAGGTAAGAAAACTTAATTAAAGCCGTCCTGAGATTTAAAAACTGGATTATAAATCGTAAAAGTTAGATCGTAACAACTTAATTAAATTAATTTCTTAAAAGCGTCATCAAATATGCTGCGTTTTCTTCTCCAGCTGACACAGAAGTTGCCAATTTCTTATTCCTTTTTTGACAGCATAGATAAAATTGTAACAAGCACGTTCTCTCGACTGCTAATGAAGATTGCAAGTGACACTTAGCAACTTTCAAGACATATCTTCGTTACAAAGACACTCTTATCACTCTTGACCTCAAGCGTCTGATCTTTCTTTTTTCCCATTCCTTGTGAGCTTTAATTTCGTTTGTTCGGTTTTGAAGGAGTATGCAATGATAGCGTCGCTATACAGCCTTAAGCATAATTATAATTCGCAAGTGTATCTGAATACTGTGAGTCTGTGTAAGACCTCTTAATTAGTTTGTTCTGTTTAGATGGATTATCAAAACAATCCCAGCTCAAAGGCTGATTAAACCATATTAGGGCTAATTTCTTCAAAGTCAGCAACATACAATACATATGATGCCAGAAACCACAGAAAAATTTAATTAAGCAATATTCTTCAGTCTAAAATTTCGTATTTTTGTTTTTGCTTTTGTGCGTAGATGAATTACAAAGAGAGGAAAATGCAGCAGTTGCATCCATTTTCGTGGCGTAAACGTTCCCATTTCTTTTTTTAATTAAAACTACCACTTGGCATCAATAACGTAAAAGCTTCCTTTGGGAAACGGCGCTGATTTATAGCAGTGAAAGATATTGCGCGCGAGAAAACTTCTGTATAAAGAATACGAAGTAATGATTCCGGACGAATATTACGTCTCTTTTGATGACAAAAGTCAAAATATTTGTAACAGAAGAGTGGAAGAAAAACAGAACTGATTTTTTACTACAAATGTTAATACTGTTGTGTCGAATAAATGTGTGGTGGGTCACAAACCTTGTTGGCACGGCTCATGATTTATCACTTCGGGACGAATCCGGGAGTCTGGGATTCCGGGCGACGGAACATAGTGCAGTTGCTTCAAGAAAAGACGAAATTTGTTCGTTGAAAAGCTGCAAAGGAGTAAAATAATTTATTATATTACAAACTTGATACGGGTTTTCGAGACGGAGATAGCATAGATGAAAATGTAATAGTTCTCAGCAAAAAAATTGATAAAATGTGAAAATTTGATTTGATTCTTATTTTTTTAATGAAACTGGATTTTTAACTGATTCAAAAGTCGACACGAAAATATGAAAGAAAAGGGACGGAAATCTATATATTAGGCAAATTTATTCAATTTTTTAGACTTCTTAGGAGGTGAAGGTGAAGTTTTTGCTTGTCTGCCTAACTTAAGACAGAATTTTTTCGTAATTGTTAATTGTCAAAAGTTTGTTCAGTTTGAAGATTTATTCAACTAGAATAACTATAAGTCTTGTTTTTTTTCCTTACCACGGGCCGGGTAGGCTCAAGCGGATTCAGTCGTGAGAAACTTGAAAAATCACTGGGTCTATTAGAGTATGACCGAAATAAGCTATTAGTTAACAACATGCTACGCTCATGTCAAAAAAATAATCCAACAGTAATTGCACATGTCCATTTACAAGTAAAACATCAATCTGGATCACCGTATAAAAAATCTTAAAGTGAATTTTTTTCTGTGATTAAACAATGACTGAAGATTTTAATATATTTAAAAGTAAGTGGGATCAATTAACTCTAATTTTTCCCTACGATCGATATACTTACGATCTGCCTGAATTTTATGTCGTTATGTCATATATGTACCATATGAAGTTTTGATGTTACAGTTCAAATAATAAGTTTTATCGCTAAAAAGGGAATTCAAAAATCAATTGTAACATCCCAAACATAATGTCTTACTCCCTGGCGTTATGACAGTCCCAAATGATGTAAATCTACAGGCTGTTATGGAAGTTCACGTAGAAAAACAAACACCCATGGAACTCGTCAGTTTAGTTATTTCTTTTCTTATAGCATTTTTGCGAAATCGCATTTATTTTATAATATTTTTTATTCTATGGAAATATTTGCTTCGGTTCGTCCAAAACTTTGACTAAATCGGTGGCATGTTCTCTATATGACATATACAGTATGTCCCCGGATTGAGTTTATAAGAGGAAAAAAATTTTTATTTTTGATTTCACGTCATAAACATCTGAAATGGTTTGAGGTCGTGTAAAAATAGTGTACTTTACTCGCTGGAAAGTATCTATCTGTGCTCGTTCGCCAAACTCTCACTCGCACTATATCCTTTACTTTCCACGCTTGTTACGTAAATATATATTGCTTGTCCTGAAACTAGCAAATTTGTAATTAAAACTTTATTATCCTAGCTCAGTAGAAGGAGAAGTTTATTTTTTTCTCGATTCTAGACTTAGTGATAATTAATTTTAATTTGAACGTTTTTATCATGTAGGCGAGCTTGCTTTGCTTTTATGTGGTTTCGTTTCGATGTGGGTCAGTTTACAAAATATTGTCTAAGGACGAAAGAATCTACTTGACTCAGAGTTTTGGTATGGATAAGCAAATTTATCGTTGTTCTACTGAAAAATTCAATGATGATTCCTTTCCATTGCATTTGCATTTTGATTATTAAACAATTGAACATTTCAATTGTAAACAAGTAAGTTTATTTTAGTGCTTGTTGATTAGATAATTCAGTTGAGTTCAGACTTGCACACTAAGAACAACGTGAAAATAGTTTAGTTAGAACAAAATGAATAGTGTTTCCGGAAAAGTTGCGTTTATAACTGGAGGAGCAGGTGCTATTGGATTTGCAATGATGGAAAAGCTTCTAATTAACAATGCAAAGGTAAATTAATTACAACAAGTATTTAAAAATCTATAAAAACATTAACAGGGAGTTGCAGTAGTAGATTTATCGGAAGAAGCAGGAAATAGAGCTTTAGTAGAAATTACAAAAGTTTTTGGACGAGAAAAAGTCATTTTTATAAAAACTGATGTAACTATTAAAGAGGAATTAGAAAGTACATGTATATACTAGTGATTTTTTGAAATAAATCCAGAACTTGTTCTAGGAGCTTTTGAAAAAACTATCAACCATTTTAATCAGTTGGATATTGTCATTAACAATGCAGGAATTGTGGACGAACTCGATTGGAAAAAAACCGTTGCTGTAAATTTAGTATAAAATTTTATTCAAAAGAAGATCGCACGGATTTTGGGGGTAAAAGGACACGCTCTAATCATCTTGAAATTTTTAAAAAATTATTTAAATTTAGGCGCAATTAATTTTCAAACATTTGCTATCTCCCTTTAGTTTTATTATTTTTTTATTATTTATTTATTTATTTATTTATATTTATTATTTCTTATTACTTAGTAACGCTTTTACTGTGAGCACTATGTTTGAGCAAGAGCTTCTGGTATTGGTCACTCTAATACCTCTATTATTTCCCAAACAAAAAATCTAAAATAAGACAAAAGTCACAATTTTTGCGTCATTCTATTTTAGAAAACATAGTATTTCAATAACACTATTTACTTGTTTTTTAGCAAAAATGAGATTGCTATTTTACCATACTGCAAATATCCAAATATCGTGGGACAAATAAATATATAAAAGTATTTGCTAGAATTGTGGAAATTACAATTCTTTAACATAAATGCATCAGATAACAAATCGGTCAAACTTTGAAACAAAAATCGACCTAAATGTCAAAAATGTAATAATTGATTGTGGCTAAACTATTAGTCGCACCATAATCATATTAACACGATTTGTATAATTTTATTAGAAGAATACGCTGTAAAAATTTCAAGTTGATCAGAGCGTGTTCATTTATCCCTATGATCCGTGCGATCTCCTTTAACAAAACATTAATTTTGAATATTTTAGGGTGGTGTTATTGAAGGCACTTTATTAGCTATGCAAAAATATCTTCCACAATTTAAATCTGAAAATGAAGGTGTTATCATCAACACAGCTTCTGTTTTAGGACTGGTACCATTCCAATCAGCTCCTTTCTATGCTATTTCAAAACATGGACTAATAGGTTTAGGACTTTCGTTCGGTGGAGATGAATACTACAAGATGTTCAAAGTTCGAGTTCTAACACAATTTTATTTGTCAAAGTGACATGGTTGCCAAAAGAAATAAAACCAACGATGTGATAAGGTTCAAAGAACAGAGAAATGCCCAAAATCAAGAGAAGAATGAACTTTTCTTTTTATTGAGTAAGAATATGGAAGTTGTAATTACAGATTTGCAGTTTTTAGAACAAGCAAAATATGTTCTTCCTGTGCAGTTTTGGCTTAAAATTAAAAATAAAAATTTCCTCTTGTAAACTTAACTCGGGGACATACATATCTAAACGCTCGCCTTGAGAACTACTCTCTCTGTAAAGGAAAATGATTGCATTTTTAAAATGTAAGAAGGAGGTAATAAACCGAAAAAATCAGAAATTTTCACCAAAGAACATCTAAACAAATTTTTATCAGAAGCCCCGGACGATGAGTTTCTATTGATGAAGGTAGCAAGTAGAAAATTATAGTCTTAAATAAGTGTTTCAAAATATTTTGTGCTTGCCACAGCTTGTCCTGGTCTTAGGTGTATCAGGTGCCTGTCGGTGTGACGAACTCACGAAAATGAACATAAATTATACTAAAGACAAAGGCAATTTTAATAATTAAAATCCCAGATTCAAAAACAAGAATTTAACGCACATTAGTCGTTAATGATGAAATATCCATGGGAGTTAGTATAATTGAATAGTACCGAAAATACGTTGCCCTAAGACCTCTCCAAACTCCACATCAGCGCATTTTTTATTAATAACAGAAAACAAAAGTCTCCAAGTTGTTGGAGAAATACGTTGGCAAAAATTCCGCGCAATGTGGCAAAATTATTGGCAAAACCAAATGCTAGCGCTTTTACTGGTCATTGTCTAAGAAGAACGTCGGCTACTCTTTTAGTGGATACGGGCGTAAACATTTTAAGTCTAAAATGCCATGGAGGGTGGAAATCCACTTCGGTGGCGGAAAGTTATGTAGCTGAATCAATTTTGAGTAAAATGCAAGCTTCCAACCGAATTATAGAAAGAGTGAAGTGTCATCAAGAATCACAAGTAGTTGCATTAGTTTCTACAGAAAATTCTAAGTTATCCCTGAATAATGTAATTAAAAGTTAGGAGGTGCTAGATTGTTCGGATAAAACAATTCAATAAACAACAAATTGTACATTTAATATTAATTTTACCAACAAATAAATGTTTTTTATAAAATTTCACTTACTATACATATATGTCCTTATTTCAAAAACAATATAAGCTTTCTAAAACTCAGCCAATTATGATATGTGTAATAAGTAAACATGTTTTATATATGTTGTCATGATAATTACTTTACCTCCCTAAGGACTTTTTATGTACTTTACCTCCCGTGGGAGAAAACGACAGACTTTCCACCTTTAATTTAGGGAGCAGAATGTCATTTTCTATAAAGCGAGGCAAGAAATATAATTAATTTGTTCTTAATATTGTTTTATTATTAAATATGTATAATCGTCCGAAACAGCATTGTATAACCACAGACTGAACATGAGAAGTATTTCCACATTTTTCTAGTTACCTCTAATTAATTGTCAAATACTTATAACAAAAATATCATTATGTATTGAAATAAGAAAGTTATTTGGTCTGCAAATTGATTTTTAATTATTTTAATTGGTACGGTCAACTGAACTACTAATAAATTAATAAATGAGTCATTGATTTTCTTAAGTAACCAGGTTTTTCTTTCCATCCTCCATTCTTTTTTGAACAATAAACTGAAATTCTAATGAGTTTGAGCATTTCACTAGATTTTCAGTTCATTCCACATTTGTTGTTTGTTCAAAGTAAGTGAGTACCAATAAAAAAATATCAAGAATAGGAAAATACTTTTCTGTTTTAATGCACACAATTTTTTGAAAAAATTAAAAGTTGTGTATAATAAACAATGGAATAATAATCAAGTGATATGTCAGTGCTTTTCATTTTTTTTCCTATTCTTAAAATCAAAAGTGATTTCAAATTCCATTTATTTTAGATTTTGGAGCAATATTTCAAAAAAAGTATGCATCTTTTAGCGTTGATCTACGCGTGTAAATCACTTGCTTTCATAAAAAAGTGAATCTAAAATTAATGATTTAACTGAGTAATCCCGAATGTTTAGTTAATAATAATATAATCATTTGTGTAAATTACGAGTTTTGCGTTGTTGGTACAAGTTTTATCGATCTTTGAATTAATTATTTTGCATGATGTCACGACGTAATTCAACGAATTAAGTAATTGTATTTTAGACAATTTTAGTTAAAAGGACTTTCATAAATTTCAAGTTTAAATCTGCAATTTATTACCTTCTAAATTTTTGAATAGTTCCTAAAATATGTAACATTTCTTTTAGTATATTTCTATTAGAGCAGCTGAAATTAAGAGATAGATTACTCGAACAACAGGCTCAAATATATTGTTCTCTTTATTATTATTTTGCGTTTAACGGCCAAGAAATCTTGTGTATCTGTAAATCAGCTAGCGAGTTTTCATTGAATGCTATTCATGGTTGTTTGTTTGTCTGCTGTAAGATAAAGAAAATAAACAAACAAAAACTGGCCACTGAGTCATAAAAGTTATTTTATTCCATATATTTCTAAGCATTTTCAATATTTTTATTCCACTTTATTACCACGTAGTTTTGAAAAGGAACGACTTCATTTTTTCATTAAATGTTTCTAATATCTCGACTTTGCCAGTGCAAATGTAAATTTTCTTAATATGTGGCAACCGTTAAAAGTAGCGACCAACTTTAAATTACATGTCAAAAACTGTTCTTTGCTTCTCTCGAACTAAGAAAAACTTTTATTACCTGTAATACATCAAAGTCCACATCTTATACATTTTCCATAGACGCCATCTATGCCAAGTTGAAGCATTTCTTAATCTACTCATGACATTTTTTTTTCTTGTAAATGCATATATAAATTGTGGACTTTCCCCATTCCTCAACGACCCTTAAGTTCCCGCATTATCACGTTTACTAGGGATTTTATCGTGATTTACGAACACGAACGATCTCGACTCGTGTAATGATTATTGCCTTCGGAAGAATGAAGCTTTCGTAGTGGATTTTTGTCGGGTTCGTTTATCATTTGCTTTATCAACGGCACGCGACGTTCCCTTGTTGTATACTTTGATTTTGACACTGCAACAATGCTCAAAATAACTTGCTCAAGTGCAGTAGTTAATATTCATGATAGCGATCAGGTAATAAACGAATCATATTTTATGGATGAAGAATTTACGACTCGGACATTGCCATCGAAATTATTGTTTATAAGCGACGCATATTAAATGACGCAGAAATTATAGCTCGAAAAGTACTTGAGCAATGTAAGCAACTTAATCTTATTTATTGAGAAAACTTTGTGTGAATTTAGGACGTTTCGAGCAGATGGAAAAATTACAAGACAAATTTCGTTTATGTTTGTCTTTTCAAGTAAGAAAAGGATGTTTGTGGATTTAAAATTTATTCTCGACATAATTTATTATCTATATTTAATTAGCTTCTTGACTGGCTCTTAAAGAACATCAGCAAGATTTATTTGTAGATGCTTGAAATGTTTTTTTCTTCGTGACTATTTTGCAATGGATTTAATGAGTAAACAGTAAATAATTAAAATTCAGGCAAGATTTACATCATTAGAAACACAATGGTGAAGAAATGAGCAGTCTTTAATTTGATGTAATTTTTTTTCCAACTTTCGTGATTCTTGAAGACGTCGTGCATCATTTAATTATATTGAACGATATATTCTATTTTATCATAATTGATTATTCAAAAACTTATGAATATGACACTTTGTAACTTTCTAACTTAAATAGATTTTCCACAATTCCAATTAATCTCTAGGACAAAGTTTCACCTCTCTCAAATTTTGCAAATAACTTAATTATTTGGAACAACAAAAAACTAAAACTTTGAAGTTTAGTTATCTGAACGGTGGCATTGTCTGTATTCAAGTTTATAACTGATAAAATAAAAAACAGAAAAAGTTTTTCAGAGTAACAAAATGTTTTTGTTGACGATTTTGAGTTTTGCAGTTTTATAAATATTTTTTTTATCAAAACTACGCGGATGTAATTAATTGTTTGATGTTTTATCGTATTAGAATGATTACTCTATATGTGCAATATTTATAAGAATATCACCTTTTATAACATTCCGTGTTGTATTCTTGTTTGTGCAAATTTTTGTGATGACTTATGCGTCAAATTTTAGTGTCCCAATTTACCTGATATATTCTTTTGTTGGATGGTGTCCATGCACCTAGCGTCCTACGCCACCATATCCAGTAAATGGTCAAAACCACGTTGGTGATTCACCCATCATCAGAACATAAAAGCAGTAGTTAACTCACATATTTGGGAAAGTCTGGTTTTTATTTGCGCGTCGTAATGGAGCCGCTCCATCATCTAATTTTCATTTTCGTTCGAATTTGGTTAATTATAATAATGGTAATTTTCTGATTAAATCCTCTTCGTCCTACAACAAACCGAAACTTTAATTAATCAATGTTAATTTGTTGTCATTCTGCCTGTAGTCCGTTTAACAAAATGCAATTATGTATATCCTCACATTGAGCAAACATGCAACTGGAATTAAACGGCGGCTTTTATCGCGTTTATTCGATAAACGCCTTAATTACAGACAAACGCTTTTACACAAAATCTCGTTTCCTTCGTTACACACACACAGTCCGTCTCTGGGCACATTCAAAGAAGGGGTAAAGTAGCAGGAGAAGATCCCGAGACGACAGTCAACTTGCGGTCTTCGTACGGATGGATGATGAAGATGTCGAGTATGCGAAATGTCGACGCGGTATTTAATTAATTTCGACTGCACAGAAGTAGATGAAGTTTATGTGTTTCGTTTGAAATCTTCGCTTAAACAATAGATGTGATAAATTATAGCGGGGATTTCTGACGGTGGATGAGTGAACTTGAATTCTAATTAGAAAGTGGCTTCTTAATAGAAGAACAACAGTGTGGAGTAGTTTGAATACTGCTTACCACAACTATAGAAGGTGAGAGCTCGACGCTACTCTAACAAATTAACGAAATATTCCAAGATATATCAATTCGTGTTATTCAAACATTTAAATTATTTTTTCCTCCATAAAAATTCTTGTAAAAGAATTTTAGAAAGTTTGTGATTATGAAAGTGCGAAATTTTCTATGCCACAAAATCAAAAAGTTTTTTTATTAAATTTCGGTAAAAGTTCAATCTAGACTATTTTTAGTCGAGGTGATGTTTACTACTAAATAATTTCAAGGGAGAAGCAAAAAACTCTCAGCGATTAATTGGAAATTTAATTAATAATAGTCAGAAAAAGTTACTTGTGAACATCAACAAACTATTGATTTCTGCTTTTATTGAAGAAATATTCATGTGTATTAAAAATTATAATAAATTTTTTGGCTAGTGAATTATTGTTAAAAAATAAAATGAAATTGAATCTTCTAGTATTTTGAAAATTTTGGTTATAGTTTTTGTCAAAGGAAATCTAGTTTGCATAATTGGAGTAGATGACTGATAATAACGATAATTATAATTAAGACTTTGTTCAGAAAATTGGGTGACGAAGTCTAGTGTTTATTCGCAAATCCAAACTGCTCAATCAGTTTGGAAAAGTTGTTGGAACTATTACTTTTGTGTTAATTATTTATGTACTATGATAATACCTACACCTATATGTTGCTGTCTCTGTTTAGTTTAATATATTTTTATCACTATATTATTCATTAGATGTTCAGGAATCATTTATTATTATGTTTATGTCTAGTCTTGACCTATTTATAGTCATCTAATTGATTTTGTTCTCTTTACAATAAATAAACTTGACGTGAGTTTTCTTTCAGTTGCATATTCAACAACAAAATACATTTTTGCTTATTCTAGTTTGTCATTTTTATTACGTCAACATATTAAAAATTTGCTTCTTATTCAAAATTCTTCATTCAACTGTTGTTTCACCTTGCATGAACCGAACATATCTTTGTAAAGCTAAAAATCAGCTGTATTTTAGCAACAGATATTTTATTTATAAATTGTGCAGTATAGTCACTTTTAAATTACCTCTCTATTAGTATGAAAAAATATATTATTATCAATAATGGTCATTATACCCTAGGATCGATAAAAGAAAAGAGTGAAAAAGACCTTTGTACCTATATCATTTTTTTCGCTTTTGTTCCTAAGGTTTTATTGATCTTAATTTAAACAACTCATAAAAGTTCACTTTAACATAAACATCTTCGGCGCTAGTGATGCACTTTGTCAAGAAGCGTTGATCAAAATGCATACTGTTTAACCTTTTTGCATTTATATTTCCATCTAGCTATGAATAATCTATGAAATGGACAAAACGAGAACTCAGTTTGTTTTCAATTAACTAAACTAATAAAATATTCAAACAATGCTATCAATTTGGAAGTTTAATCTTTTGATGAACTATATAAATGATAAAGTTATATCCGTGTTTTTATAGAACTAATGTATTTCAAAATTTCATAGTGTGATGCTCTTCGACATATGAAATTTTTCGTCGTTAATAACTGAAATTTCGCACGGTTTTTTTATTCAATTTCTGAAACAACAAAACTGTGTACGAAGAATTTTCTGATTATTAAAAAATTTAAACTGGAATTTTTGTCGATAATAGATTACCCAAAAAAGCTGTAACCAGCATAAAATATGCAGTGTAAGCGTACAGATCATAACCCTGCATACGACAGGTCATAAATCAATCATCCTGTGGCATTTAAAATAATCAATTAACCTTGATTTTTGTTATACCGCTCGTTTAAGTGTTGTAATGATCGTCTATTTCCGTTTCCGACAATTAAGCGTGTTAAAGTAGCCCATAACGCACGTGTAATTTTCATACGATTAACTCATGATGAAGAGTAATAAAAAAATAAATTAAATTGATAGTCAAAATTGACTCGTGTCGAACAAATCGAATCGCATTTTCACTGTTCAAAATCCGACGAGGTCCTAATTTGCAGGGAAGCAATCGATAGGGTGGTTAAATGGAGACGTTTTTCTCCAATGCATAAATTCAGGTTGTAATAGGGGGTAAACCGCTACTGATTTATGTGCAATCGAAGATTACACTGAATTAATTTTGGGCAATATTAGAGCACGAGAGACGTAATAATGGGCGTCTAATTTGTGCTTTTCCAATTAAAAACGTCGAGCTTTTTGTCGAAAGAGTTGATTATCATATTTAATACCAAAGTTGGTTTCGAACTTGTCGATTTCAATAAATGCAAAGCGTGTTCCGTTTCAGATTTACAGGGGAATATAGAATTTAGATTCCATCTCGGATTGCACATAATATGATTATGAAATAAGCTCATGTGACGGTGTATTGATCGAAACTGGCAAAAGCTCGAGTTGGAAAAATATGAGTCTTGATGATTTTTCACTGGACATGTATGATTCACTCTCTTAGATTATCCAAGATTCAGAGAGAATAAACAAATACTCTGTTTAGGATTTTTTTTCCAGATGAAAGTTTTGTCAGTTGTTGAGGAAACTTTGCATCTCATGTTGCAAGTGTTGATAAATATAATTAGTCGTAGCAGGTGAGTGTTTACACTTTGCGCCATCTGCTGTTACACTTATCAATAAATTACATTAGAAGGGGTTGAGTTTCTAGACTGGAATTGAACGAAACTCTCTCTATTAAGACTGGCACAAACATGCGACTACAACTAAAAATAACACTCAAATTAAGAATAACCATAATTTAAGGTTTGTCACGCGATTTGATACTTTTCTTGTATGTATTATAGTTGTAGTATAGTTCACCGAAAAAGTGTTCAATTATCGATCAAAAAAAACTTTAATTAATTTTTTGCTTGGTTGAACAACGATGCAACCAACAATACAGCTAAAGTAGAGCTTTCAATTTTTCCGGAAATATATAGCACAACATAATCTCCTGAGCCAAATAAGGGTCCTACTAAAACCCTAAATGTGAGGGTCGATCCTGACAAGCCTCGTTTGTTGATACTTGAGCCAGATTTGCATTTATCGCTGTCGTTTTGAGGGCAATTACCAGACATAAAAAATAATTCTTAATTTCCATCAGATTTTTAATTAATTTGCAGATGGTTACCTCTGCAAAATTCTTCTATCCTCTAAATCATTTTTCTAATTAAGCTTCTACTAAACCACTTTCTTTTCCAATTCCACGTAAACTTAATTTATAGCAGGAGTATTTACGTGAATTTTCCAGACGCTTACCTCCGAGCTTTCGCCTCGAATCAAAGATTTTTCCCAAAGTGATCCAATTTGTTTTTTTCAACGCTCGCTTTTTCGGTACGCCACCTCAAAACTAAGAAAAAAAGTTTCTAATTGGATAAAACTTAACGTGCTGCCGTTGAAACTCGATAAAAATTTGAGAGGAATTGAGACAAATTGCCACAGACCTCACGATTGTTATGCATTATTCAAGATAGAATTAATTCAAGGATAGAAACGATTTTTATTCGACCAAAAAAGGTTTTGACACAAGATATAAAACGGAACATGTTATTCATTGTCATTATCTTGAGCTGCTTCTTATTGGAACTGCAATTTCCTAAATGGGACAAAACGTGAATGTCTCGGTGTTAAGCTGTCGGAATTTATTTTCGGTCTGTTACTGTCGAAGATATTTAAAGGAACATTGTAGAAAAAGTTTGCAATTTAAACTTTACATTTTCTTATCGTGATTCCTTTCAACTTTCTTTAACTTTGCAATTTTTCTAGGTCTGCTGCATATCTGTTAAAGTTGGAATAAAAATTCCCTTAGTTCTGGTTCGTTTTTATTTATGAAACCCATAAATCCCTCTCAAGTTGGAGATTGGAGTATATTTTCATGCGATTTATAATGCGTTAAAACATGAATTTCGAATATGATTTGGTCAAAGCTTTTGCCGACTTTCATCATATTCTTCGTTTCATTCGACGGAAACAATGAAATTAGTCGTTCACTTCATCAAAACCAGACAAAGAGACATCTAACGAAGCGAAGAAAATACTCCAAAAAGAAGTAAAAGAAAAAGAAGTCGTATGAATATTTTCCGAACCATTTCTCTGGAAATAAACATAATAATTAATTCATTTTATGATTTTCTGATTCGGTTTAAACGTAAACTGACTGAGATAATGGCTTTTCTGTGAAATGGCGATAAAGGAGAAGTGCTAATTGTCAAGCCGTGCATATAAGAGGCGCATTTAGATTGTTTAAACAGTGAGCCGGAGTGTCATTAAATATCCTTTGTATATTAGGATAATTATATTATCTGTTTAAAGCATCCGCCATCCATTAATTTCCCATCAAAGTGATATTGCGCACTCTATGTGTGTGTCTCTGACACGACACTCGATTTCTACTCAATCGATTTGGACGTTATGAAAAAATATTCGCACCAAAGGCCAAGAGACCGGAAACGACACTGACAGTGAGATATTTTTGTTGCTTTGATCTTTGAAAGGGATTTCAGATAAAACGACTTTGCTGAATACTGAAAACTATTTCGGCGACGTCACTTTTCATTCTTTACAAAGAATTTTAGAAATATGACCACAACTAGCAACCAACTTGCTTGTTTCCAACAGAAAAAAAATGAACAGAGCTGAAACAATTCACTTTTTTTGTTTAGGAGATTTTGGTTATAAATTTCAAGAATTGTGTATTATAGAGAGTGGAATATAATTATCCTATCTTTTTAACTATTTCTTTATGTCTTTCGTTCCATTGAACTAAGTTAAAGCCATTTGTAAAATTTACATCAAGACACAGAAACGTTAGAAGCCATGATAATAAACAGTTATGAGCTTCAATTAAGTCAAATACAACACTACTGTAAAGTATGACGTAAAGAAATTATAAACATTGTTTCTAAATTAGCTTAATTTTGCTATCAAGATACAGATTTGTTTTAGTTTTTTGCCATTTTGTTATTATTTAAATGCTATAATATAACTCAGGGCACGTTTTCTGTCTTGGTGGTAGCAAGACTTTCTGTAATTATCCATTAAAAGCACCATAGATCAAAGCAATAAACTATGGTAAATGGACTACGTAAATATTTGTTGAAGTGGCCAAGGTGTGGATTTTTCGAACAGACATGAACTGTGCAGATTTATTATGTGAGTTAATTAAACCAAAACAATGTTTTTGTAGTCGTATCAGTTTGAATTATGACGGAATTTCAACACCCAACCTCATGAAGCATACAGTTGAAATAATTGCGTCGATTTTTTTCACGCAAATTATTTTTTTAATGATTCCGATACAATTCATTGTGTCAGTGGAATGAATGAGAAATTTTTTCGCCGTCTCTTTGAAATCGGAGACTTTTGTGGGGAATCTCATTGTGAGTGAAATAAAATTAACAGTTTTTGGAACAAAATGCTTGTTTTTTTCAGACGACTATTTTTAGGTGGGCGCTTCCACCATTTTCGAGAAAACAAGAATAAGTTGCTTGTTTGACCTCTGAACTTTTGTTTTATGGACAAGTAGTTTAGCGTGTCGGAAGACTTATTCACACTTCTTGTCTCTGGGTCAGTTTCGAACTTTTTAAATTTTGTTTTGAACAAAAACTAATTTCCTGATATGTGATTCAGTTCAATTCAACTGTCCTCTGCATTACTAATAAAAACCGATACAAACTGAATATTTCAAAAGCTATGGATTTTCTCAACAATTCACGTTACTGTTTCGCTTAAATTCGTAATAAATTCTGACGGTTGTGAAAGGTTTCGAAGACGTCGATATTGACAATAATCGAATAGAAAAATTATATTTGTTTTGTGTGTTTGTTTCTACGAACTTTAACCTCTTTACGTAATTATGTCACACGAATGTCGACGTGAAACAAAAATCAATTTTGTGTTTACAAGATTTTATTTATCTTCGAAAAGTTTCTTTCATTTTTTGAAACCGTTTCTGTTGAGTTTTCGATGAGAGACAGTATCAATCACAAGCGATTTAAATCTATGTACGTCGTCCAACAGGAACTAATTGAAGCTTGGCGGCAGCTTAACGAAAGACAATCGCCCGGGATAATGACGTCGCTGTCCTGGGCACAGCGGCTCGAGTAGTAGGGATGTACCCTCAGACATTCCTCAGGTATTTCAGGGATTTGGTTGTCTTTCGATTAGCGCGCGCAACTAAGTGGGGGTAGTTTGAATAATCTGAAAGCTTATTATAGGATTTCTCACGTTTCAAAAACAACCAACTTTTTTTGGTGGTTGTAAATTCATGGCCAAATGTATACTCGCACTTACTTTTGTTAAAGTATTGTTTGTTGAAGGATCTACAGTTGTTCTCAAGGCGAAAATTGATTAACGAGTAAACTGCCACGTTTTCGGCCGTTGACGGTATTAGTCTTTGACACACCACAGTTTAAAACCGCGGTTTTGCTACTGATCCATTGGTGAGCATTACCGGCAAGCGACACAAAACCGCGGATTTTACTATCCTAGCTATTTGATTGAATTCTAAATTTTTTAATTTTAAAATAGTTTTTTAATATCTTGAGATATTTTTAGATATTGGTATAATCTAATACAATGAATAAATAAAAAAATCAGCGTATTTGGTTCCGTAACAGTTCTAACAGGCTAAATTATAGTTAAATGTAGGAATCACCAGTGAAAATTTCCATAGATTTTCTGTTTTTTGTTAATTCTCAATTTTAATAAAAATGAACTTTGAGTTTTTATAATTTCTGTTAATGGCGGCTTTAAATTCTCGTCAGAGTTTTTGTTAATAAAAGTTTCAAGTGAATGAGAATAGGTCTTGGACTTATACAATTTGTTATTGTGAGAAAAATAAAAAGCTTTAGAAAGCATTTTATGTATATGTAAAAGTTAATATTTAATGTTTGCTTTTACGTTAAAAATGAGAGAAAGGAAATACAATATACAGGGTGTCTCACCACCGGAAATTGACACTAACTTCCTTATTTTGAATGCAACACAATATAAACTTTTAGATTTTTGTATTCCTTGTTTAATTTCACTATTACTTTATGTACCATATGTGACACTTTGAGTGAACCATTTTCAAGAAAATCAAGATTTAAAGAAAAAATATGACTGTCCAGAGATGGCCATTATTCTAAATATTTCGAACACAAAAGCATCTACAGAGGTGCGGTTTCAGACCTTTATTTTAAACATAACAGTCTATCTCTTAGACCTGAACATTTTATCAAATTTGGAAAACTCTCTTTTTATGGGAGTCTTGAACATGAAGAACTTCTAGCCCAGATAACTCAATTTTCTTAAATGGAACGCTATATTTTTTTGTGGTACTATCTCATAATACTTAAAATTACGTTTTGATTGATGACAGGTTGTACCCACTTATTAACAACAGTTTTTGAAAAAAAATGTTTTTTGAAATTTGTGAAAAAACTAGATTATTACATTAGCCTTGGTGACTACTAACTATTGTTATTTATCAAGATTGTACGAAAAGGAGAGTATAATTGTACCTTAAATTCTATTTTTTATAACATCAAGACCAATCAAAACTATGCACAATAAATGGAGAAACCTAGAGATTCGAGTTTTTCCATCTCTGGGCATTAACTTCTAGTCATTGACTTGATTGCACAGTGTGAATGATAATGCTATGCAAAAATTGTTTATTGATAATTTTGGAATATTGAATGTTTTGCTGATATTTAAACGTCAAGATTTGTGTTTTTTAAACTAGATCTACCTCAAAACAGTATTTTCTTCTATTATCACAAATTCATTTCAGCCTTTATTCAAAAAATGGTGAATAGACAGCTGATTTTGATATTGTTCTTCTTACAGAAATCTCTCATGGAAGTTTTTCATTTGAGAAAAATTTTGCATAAATTCATAATGTCAGAAGGAAATTGTGATCAAATTAAAATACTTAATTAAATTAAATACTTAAAGTCTAGTACTTTTTTTAAACATGTTTATATCAATAATAACAATCAAAGCTAACTTGATGATGTAGATTTTTGCAAAATTCTAAAAAATGCATTTTTTCCAAAAACTGTTGGCAGTAAGTGGGTATAACCTGACATCAATCGATAGGTAATTTTATGTTCTATTTGGTTGCACATTGAAAAGTATAGTGTTCCATTAAAAAAAAATCGAGTTATTTAGGTTTGAACTTCCTCATGTTTAAGGCTCCTATCCAAAGAGAGTTTATCAAATTTGATAAGATGATCAGGTCTAAGAGATACACTGTTATGTCTAAAATGAAGGTATGAAACTGCACCTTTCTAAATACTTTTGCGGTCGAGGTATTCAGAATAATGGCGATCTTTGCACAGCTGTATTTTTTTTTGATAATGGTTCACTCAAAGTGTTACATATGGTACATAAAGTGATGTTTAAATTAGAAAAGGAATCCAAAAATGTAAAAATATATAGGGTGTTCTATTTAAAATAACGAAGTTACTGTTAATTTTCGGTATAACCGGAAGTGCGCCATTTTTTAAAATATTTTTAAAACAATTCCAAGAAAAATTCAAACAACTTTTGTTCAAAAATTTTATATTCCCTACTATTAGCACGCTATGGAAGAATTACACAATGGTGGGACACCTGTATATTATTATAATAATTTATGTACATGTATCTTCATATAAATAAAAGATTAGTTTGACTCAGATTCGAAATATTGTCAGATATTGTATTGTGAATGTGTTTTGAGAGAAATTTGTATTTTATAGCATTTTTTATTTCCAGTGGAATTCGATAGAAGCAGAGAGGTAGAACTTGCCTGGTGCAATTTCGTCGAAAAGTCGTAAAAATCACCTCAAGCTGTTTAAGGGTTTTCGCGATACTGTCTTTTATAGAAGGGATTTTATTGTTTTTGTTAATGTGACTGGAGAAGTTGTGATTCGTTGTAATTACTGTCGAGATATGGATCTACACAGAGAGGGTTGGTGTTAGAAGCGTCGGAAAAATAAATAAGGAAAGAGAGCGAAGTGAAAATGAAGAATTAATAGGGCCAAGTTACGGTAATAAATTGCAAGAAGGAAATTTGAGAATTTGTGATATCGGTTTGTGTATAATAGAGCAAAGGTATTGTTCGGTATTTTTTCTAATGTTATATTCACAAGATTCCAGTCAATTACATAGTATCAGACGTTCGATTCGAATGTAATTCTTATCAAAATTGACAGATGACTTGATATTAATTAGGAAGATGGCAGAAATTTTTTATACAAACATTCTCGTTCTACACAAAGACTCTTAATTATTTTTCACAAAAACTCATCAAACTCTTCGTCTATAAGTAATTAATCTAAGAATTTTAATGGGACGATGTCGTCGACAATGTTTACTTGAGAGAAATTTAATTTAGGTACGTCATAAAAAGCACAGGGCAGAATTATCCTCTACAATTGGAAGTAATCTGAAAGCAGAAAGTTTTTCTATCCTAATCCACTTCGTTCTTAAGCAAATCTCAACCACAGAAACCTTTGCCTACCTTTTTTCTCTTTTCGTATCTAACGGGAATTTTTCACCTAACAATCTAATTAGCCAGAGAACGTGTCCGGAAAGAATAATCCGCTATCTTATCGCCAGAAACGTAACAATTTCTTCACTGGGTCAAGGTCGCGTTATTCTTCCTCGGTATTTCTCGAAGTTTCCGCTCACGTAACACCTTCCAATTCTTTATTTCTTGGCCGAAATCGACATGAGCTAAAACGCGAACGTCAACAAAATCAGATCGTCGTTGCTGTCGTGGTAAAACAGAGCAACCTTCAATTTTTATTTGTACAGTTTTTTTTAATGGCGATTTATCCGAAAGATTAAGAGTTCAATTGCATGACGTGTATGCAAAGGAAGGTTGCATGCCAAGCTTCAAGAAATCTGATCGGGGCAAAATATATGGATTTTTGCAATAAGGGATGATGAAAAATGAGGGCGGTTTGGGGTGAGTGTGAAGGAGAGACGAAGCGAAACTTCACAGTGAAATATTAACTCAGCGTATCACCATTTATATTATATAACAGATATAAAAAGGGGATTTTAATGCAGACACATTATGTTGAAGAAAACGAGATCACGTAGAGTTTGGAAAACAACTAAAACGTATACGGCACGTTTAACTGCAGTCGTGACACGTGGCCGGAAGTTCATGATTGAGGTTTTTTTCTTTTGAAAGTCTCTCAAAACTTATACAAATGTGTTATAGTATAAATCTTCGTTCGCCTAGTATAATTTTCATAGTTATAAAGCAAAGAGATACATTTTCTTGAATGGTAGTTTGGATTTATTCACGACATAAGCTTAGGCTGTTAAAATGAGAAATGTGATGGAATCTCTTCCTGATGGTTAGTAGCTTGTCGATGGAAAAAATCTTTAAACATAAGACGTAAACCACATGATCTAAACTCACTACCCAAATAAACTTTTGAGGAATCCTTAACAAAGTTTGTGTGGTCCAAGTCTAAGTAAGCGCCCACAAAGACCCAATCTAGAGCGACCATCGCCTTTATTGAATCTTTAGCAACATCGATCGTCACAAATTTATCTTTCTTTACATTCACAGCAAATACTTTTAAAGCTTTCGAACGAATAAAACAGTAAATTTAATTAGCATAATAACTATAAGCTTTTTTAGAAAGAGAGATTAAAAGAGTGCTCGAGTAATGACTGTAATAATTACACAGAGTTTAACGCTAAAGCTCGAAACAAAATATATTTTTTTGTGTTTATGAGTTAAGAATGGAAATCGGTCGGAATTCTGCCAAACAAACATTAAATCGTTTTCATATTTACTCTTATTTTATGATGAAGAGAATGAAGCTTCGACAATTCGATCGATAGCAACACTTCCATTGCAATGATAATAATAGTTTGTTGGTATAAATCTCAGCTAGTAATCTAGTAATCTAGTAATCGAAAGTGTGGGTGGAGAAACACCGCCTTTGAAGGCGGCGTTATGAAATTTATACCCCACCAAAAAAAATCTTGTTTTTCGAGTAAATTAACAGTCTGTGTTTATCCGTCTATTCTTCAGCACTTTTATCTTTACAACCTCAAACATTTTCCTTTGCTTAACATTCGATTGAAATTCATAACGCGTTTAGGCCATAAGAAATCCTCACGTTTTCAACGACGAAATGTTGAAAAAATCTAAAATTCGTGTAAAATTTTCAAATGATTTTAGAAAAATATCACATTTTTTCAATTTCAACAGAAATAAGGTTTTTTTGATATTTTTTTGTACGTATTGACTCGTCTTTTGTCTGGCGTTATCCTAGTTCGAATATAAAAAGGAATGAAATTCGATAGGCTTATTGCTTATGGTCGGATATATGGCACGTACCGTACTAAAATTGTGGATGATGCCAGCCATAAATATAAACATACGCTGGATGAACTTGATTCAATTGTGGATGAAATTCAAATTTCACAAACATGGAGAGACATGAGGATAGTTATTGAATTTAGGCTTTGCTTTTCGGAATTTGGATGATGGAATCAAGTTTGAAACACTGATGAATAATGAACTGCGTTGAATTACAACTAAATTTGTCCTAGAAGTAAATACTTCAACATCTAATTAATATACAAATTAACAAGTAGCTATTTGCCCGGCGCATCCACCATTTACAAGCACGAACACGAAAACAGAAATTACTTTATGTCGATTTTTCTGTGATTTATTTATTCAAAAACAGATTTAGAAAACGGATGAATTTTGTTCGAAAAACTATATTTAAATCATGTTTCAATAACAACGTAAAGAATTGTTGATGCAGGTTTTGCTGATTATTAATGAGAAATGCTGCAAAGCAAATTAGTCAGCTGAATAAGCGTGATGGTTATTTTCACTGAAATTACTTTATTGTTTATAAAATAAAAATCTAAATAATGTTTTATTATCGAAAAATTGAAAATCTTGAAAGCAAAATTGTTGCCGATTAATAAATTGATAAAAAGTAGTCTATTGGATTTAAAATGAAAAATATATTGCAATGTTAACATTTTGAAATACAGGATAGACAATTTCTAAATACATACTTTTGATTTATTTTGAGATATCAATTCATTATTCCATTTCTAATTAATGCTTTTAACATCGTTCTTTGGGATTTACGTATTTTTTTTACAGAGTCTTTTTTTGATTGAAACAAGCACAGACTGCAAGTAAATAATGTATTTATCTTGCTTTTCGATTTGGGATTTTTGAGGTAAGCAAAAAATTATAGCATTAAAAAAAGCAGCACTTTTTTGAAATATGAGGTAAATGTTACTAAAGAAAGCTTTTATCTTAAAGCACCAACTATTTATTTCACGAAACTTTTTTTTTACAAAACTTAATACTTCAAGGTGTAATATGAATGAGTTAATGAGAAGATTTCATTAGTGTGTATTACATAAATGCCACGTGAGTGACTATATCGAACATGTGCTTTCTATTATTATTTTGCACGCAGAATAATAAGTTTTATTTGTATTTCAACATCTAGTTTACGGCAAGTACAGTAATATATAAACTTTCATGCAAAACCTACTCAATGATTTTTTTAATTTATTTTTTTATAAGCTAAACTACTCAGTCTTGTTACATTATTCTTTATCCAGTCTTGTTACTGGTGCATAGATTCAATTTTCTTCACCATTGCTCTAAGTATTTTTTGTCTTCTTCTTCAACAAACCACAAGCTCCATTACACAGCAATTTAGTTCGTTCTCAGCTATCAGCATGTGAAAATATGCCTTTGGATATTAAAGCAATGCATCTTACGCACATCTAACCCCTAAAGTTCATAAAGTGTTCTCAACATTAATGAAATGCAAATACAAAATCGATTTGGATGCCTTACTGTTCTCACGGAAGAAGAAAGGGTTGATTATCACGCAATCGCAACAATACAATAAATATTAATTACGTTTACTATGAAACTCTGATTATGTTTTGTTGGTGAAGCTACTAATTTGCGGATTAGGCTAGAAAGCTAATTTGATTGTTATTGATTAGATGAAAATTTGCATGTGGAACTATCGACGTCATACTCTAGTTGCATTTACCAACGTTGGGTAAAAAATTGCTTTTTTTTCTTTGGGAACTTATGAGAAGAAAAACACACAACCCAACTTCTCCTCATTTGCATCGGTTAAAGCTAACAGCCCTGCGGGTGCTACTACATCCAACTTTCACAAAGAATAATTTATTTTTATTAATCTTGAAAGTAATCTGGATATTAGCGAGAATTGTATCGTCTTGGAGATGTTTTATTGCACGTGAAATTGCTTTATGGTCACATAAAGCAAATGCAGTGGTTGAGGGAGGTGAAGTCGATGTCTAATAACCGGTTAATGTTGTGTGTGTTTCAAAATGGCTACCATTAATCACGTCCAGCTCAAAATTCATGCTTTCCAGACGACAATATATGATGGATTGATTTTCGTTCTCTGATATAGCGTTATGGTCGATAAAACGGAAAGTAAAAATGCTCTGAGATTTTTATTGTATATATAAAACGCAATCGCTTTGTATCGTATAAATTTAGACGTAATTTGGCAGACGGATAAAAATTGCTGTGTATTTATAAATAAACGGAGTGCAATAAAATTGGATTTTTTTAGTCATTGTAAGAATAGACAAGTTGTGAACTCAAACAGTTGACATTTCGCGGTCACTGACAGTTATATTAAGAATGGACGACATAAGAAACGAACTGAAAAAGACGGTTCAAGACCTTCTGCATTTCCACAAGGAATAAATAAAAAAGAAGAAGGTTTTGTTAGATATTTTTAAATGAAATTTTTCTGGCATTGGGCTTTTTCAGAGTAAATCGAGCGTAATATATGCTTTGAAAATTTAAATAAATTGTCGTTTCTAAAAATAATTATCTGCAAAAGACATATTTGCTAAGAAAATGCAACAGCTGACTAAGATAGGCAATATAAAATTCAAAACAAAAACAATATCTTGCAGAAATGTAGTTATAAAATTACTTTTTTTTTGTAAAATGTCATTACTTGTTTGATTATTACAAAGTTATTACACAAATTAATTTTGCTATTTAAATTTAGACTTCGATCTTCAATTTGGTAGTATATTGGGATAGGACCACAGCGTTAGCCAAAAATACAGCAAAATATTTATAAAACTTTGTATCAGTTGAAAATTATTTCCAAAAGCCATTGCCCTTTTTTTGGATGAGTTTAGAGATCGCTGTAAATGCGTCGATAAATCACAAAACACTCTGTGACTTATGTTTACGTAACAGTATTGCTCTACAGCGGAAAAAAAATTATTTTCATTTGCTTTTTTTTTCTGTGTGCAAAATTTAATGTTGGGTGTAAAGTATTGGTTTTTACGGTAGGCTTTATTCATAATGTTATGTCTTAGACTGTCTATCGGTTTTTGTTTTTCATAGATATCTGCAGTTGTAATTTTTTTAAATTTTCTAATAACTCAAAAAATAGTTTTTTTCTCAATCAGAAGTTTCTGTTTTTGTTTGGATAAACCACACCAGATGAATGTGGAGCTGTTAAAAAAAAATCATCATCGCTCATCAGATATTTGTAAGGCATACCTACAAAGTATTAATGATAATGACGAATCAGAATCGCATGAAATTTAGACAGATTGCATTGCATTTCTAGTTGTTTTTCTATAATATCAAATATCTAGCTTGAACTAAATGTTTACAATCATTAAAAATCTTTATAATGACGAAAAAACGATTTGTTCTTTCCAAAGACAAGTTTTGAGTTAGAAGTTTATCTAAAAACGAAATTTTTGCTGAGAGATTTGGAAGTATAAACATACTATGCTCTTTATGTTAATTACAATGTCTTCATTAAGTTTTGACTTATGCTACATAAAATTCCATATTAAAACAATAGAGATAAAGTAAAAGTAAATGACGAAAATAAACTGATTGCTTTTATATTGACAAAAGATCAACTTTTTTTATTCTTTTAGTTTGCAATGATATAATTTTTTTTTTCTAAAAAATGTATTGCTTAATACTAAATACTCAAACTGCTTGGATCGACCGAACAATGCATATTATTATAATAGGCATAGGACTCAATTTAGTTGGTCTGAACCAATAACATTTTTCCAATTCCAGTTACTGAAATGCTCATGTTCATAGCAACATTTCATTCACACTGTCATTGACAACGTGAATAAAAAAAAATAAGAGTCTGCACTGCCTTTGAAATTTTTGTTACTATGGTTGATGTTTTTATTCATACTAATAATATGTTAACATTTTGTGAATAAATTAGATAAGAAGCCCTCTTTTACGAAATTCTAGAAAATATTGTATAACAAATCGCAAACTCAAAAATTTAGATTTTTTATTGACAGTAATTACTTTACAAGGAGCAACGTGGTGTTTATTGTTTCTGTTGGTTGAATTATCCTTGTCGTTCTTGATTGCTTACAGATGAATTAAATGAAATATTGCTAATCGAAAGCTACTGCACTCACAAAGCTTAAGGGAATATTGTTTCTCAATTTACTTTATAACAAAGTTAGGTACATAAAACAAAACACAAATTAGAATAAAATTTATTAAGTACTTTAAAATATTCTAACAATGATAAGATTAGCTTAATTTTATTTTTGAAGGGTTGTATTCCTGAGGGAAGACTTTATAACATTGTGACAAAACTGTTTACAGAAGATACATTTTTTTGCCAATTTCCTTTTTCACGGAAAAATAATTTACTAATATCGCTTCTATTGAAACAATTCTCTCAAATATTGGTGTGGTTTTCTCTAGTGGAATTGCTGAGATTTCTCGATAGAAAATTGATTGTTTTTTATCAACTTTATTGATCTATTCCCAAATATAAAATAATTATTATAGCTATTAAGTATTAATTGCGTTTGAAATGTTTAAGCTTATGACGTTTAAAGTTTCTTTCCGTTATTCAGCATTGAAACGGTAATTTTCCATTCAAATAGTGCCGCTTTTTTCTTCCCTCTTGCAAGTTAATTATCAAGCCACATTTGAATTTTTCCCTTTGGCTGGAGTTAATATTCATTCCAGCTGACGAAGTGGCATCGTCGTCGCGAGAACCGTATATTTTAACTTAAAAACCTTTTATTACGAAAAAGCTCTTCACTGTGTTAGTTCCATAACTTCTATTCAAATCCGATCCACTTTTCGTCTGCGGTAATCTCCGAAAACACACACAAAGTCTGGAATTAATTCGTAGACGAACACTTAGAATAGCGACGCTTAAAACCTTTAACGATTTCACACCCTAAAACTTGAACTTCTCCAATACATTACGAATATAATAATAATCTATAACCATCATCATTTTCTATTTAGACTAAAGCTCCGAGTTAATTAAAACCAGTCAACCTTCAACACGCACTTGTCGATGGCAAAACACACGAAATATGAAACTGTACTACAGTTCTAACGTGCTGTTTTTATGGTAATTCACTCAGATTTTATAATTATTTACTACACATAATGTGTAATTTTCTTAGATTTATTACTAAGATTTATTAAACTTTAGCAGGCATGTTTACAAACTGTCAGCACATTTTCCAACTCAGATCTTACAACAAAACTACGATTACACATTATCAGATCTTAAAAGAAGGACAATACCTACATTGTTAAACCTGTCTGCCATCAACTTCACACAACTGCTAACTTTCCAAATCGCCTCGGGCAATTAATCTCTAACTCTAAGTTGAAATTTGTGCTTGCGTTAACCACGGGCTTCTTTCATTCTATCTCTCTCTTACTTTTTGCGGTTTGAATAACAAAATGCATCGGAAATGATGTCATGCATATGACAGTTTGTGTAACTAAATATTTACTGACATATGTATGGATTCGAAATGCTAATTGTGAACTTTTAGAATGTTCCTTGGAGCTGTCTTGCTATTGGCTCCAATTTGAGAATTAAATTTATTGCTTCTACAGAGTGAATGTGTTTGAGAGTAACGACAATCATTTCTAACAAATTTGTTATCCGCTATCTGCTAGATGGATTGACGAAGTAGTTTTTAACGATTCAGTAACAAATATAAATCCTTTTTAACTATATTCTAGAAAGAAAATTCTCTATTCGTTCGCATTGGAAAGTTTTCTATGAATGATTATTTTTGAAACTTTACAGATTCTTAGAGAATAGAAGCGGACATACACATATTATTTTCTATTGAATGCGCTCAAATATTTGATAAAGTTTATAAAATAAGATACAAACGTTCTCATCCACTTTAGTTCGCATATTATTTTAAATTACATTTGTCAACGATTTCCATCTCTTTGGAAGCATCGTTAGACATTTTCATAAAAGTATTAATTTAGATCAAACGGCTTTTTTATTCTGTTACTTACCGAGAAGAGTTTTACTCACTTCCAAAATTATTTGGTTTGGATTTTTTCAGAGCTAGTCGTATTGGGACTTCTGATTTTTCATTATTTTCAATGTCCCGTCAAATAATTTCTTTAAAAAAAAAATTACGTCTTCAAAAATCGTGTTATTAATTATTTGATTATTATGTACATCATTTTGTGTAATATTTTATTTTTTATCACCTTGTGATGATAGGTTTCTTTGCCAAAGCTGTAAATTCTAAGTAGTCTAAAAATATAATAATATAGATGCGATTTAATTTAAAATAAGGAAGTTATGAATTTGCAGATTAACTAGAAACGACACAAAGTATTTCTAAAAGATTTATTTTCTAACGTTTTGGTAATTTTTTTTATTTTTCGCAACTACTTCTTTTTCTAGGAATTATTTTAAATTTTTACATTTTTTTACACCTCAAATGTACTTTCTCATATAGTTGGGACACTTTGTATATTATTTTATGTTTAAATATACACTTTATTGAATGGTTTTTCTAGGAATTTAAAATATCATCAAATTGTTCACTGAATATCGAGTTTTATTGGAATAATTTTCCTGGAAATGTGAATTTTTCATTTTATCCAAGTGATTACAATATTACATAACTACAAATATGAGTGCTTTTATAATAATGAAATGCATTCATAGTAGCTGCAGAAAATAATTAAATGTATTAATTTACTTCTGGAAACCATAAAGTTCTTTGGAAACATAATTATGTACCGCGTTTAATAGAGTATGTATTTGGATTGGAAATTCGATTCAAAAGTTTGTGGTGTTTTTATTGAGTTATATCGAAGGATCAGTTTCATCCGAAAGTGCACTTTACATCTCGGATTTCCGTTCCGTTTTTCCTCTCATTAAGACAATCATTAGTGTAGCTTCAAAAGGAAAGAAGTAGATTTGCGAGAGTGAATTTTGTGAAAAAAACAAACTGTTTTTCTAACACCATCAACTTCTGAATGGTTTAATAAACGAGTCAAGTATCGGAAGCGTTTACGTCGAATGGAGTATTGTAACAAGCAAGAAAAGAGAAGAATAAAAATGCACGCTTTATCGAAAACGTACTATAAATAATATATAAAATTTATGTATGTGAAAAGCGTCAAGAAAATCTGTCTGAGAGATGAGTAAATTACATTTGTTAGAAATTTTTAGCGCTCCGTCTGATTTCTCATATCATCATATCCGGTTCGGAACTGGATGGATTTTTAATGTTCGTATGTTTCAAGGTTTTTTGCTTATTGCAAAATGATGGATGTGAGCGAATGTAATAAGTAAAGTTTATTGGAAAATGTACAGCTCGTGTAATAAATTGTGGGAAATTCTAACACCATAAAAAATGTCTATTACGAGCTAATTGTCTCTTAAATCTTTCTTAAGTCGGAAGGAAACTCCTTCATTCTTTATCCACCCTTGTCTGCAATATTGATCTCAACTGTTTTATCTCAAACTCATTACTGATAATTTACTAATGAAAATTAATTGCTATAACAAGGATCTGTTATTTTTTGCACTGACCTAAATCTTTAGGACTAACATTTAAATACTCTGAAAAAGCGTATCAGCCTCGTCACTTCGAGAAGAAACAAAGTTAATTTTCTCTTCCACCTTGTTGAAGAATAGGATGATCAATAAAACCGTCCGGTTAGGACTCGACAATCCTATTACACAAACTCTGCTGCTTTTTCTCGGTCCAACATAGTTGTCATTGAACGCAAAAGCTCGTTCTTCGTCCAATGCAAGTTCTTAATCTCTGTTCGGTTCCCACGTACGTTAGCAAAATTGTCGCTTCCGAACTCATGCACTGCTGTTAATAACATGAAATGTGCACTAAAGAACGAACGGATTAAAGAAAAGAAACAAAAAAAACCTTGGATGATATTGGATTTTATAGATCGCAAGGGGCTTGTAAAGTTATTATGCTTGTGGAAAAAAGAAAAGAAAAAAGGTGACAAAAGAGTGGGCTGTGTGTTCTTTATGTGGAGTGTTTATTCGCGTTTGGACAAGTGGAGGTGGAGATGAATGGAAATGGAGGATAGTAGTTCAAAGTTTGAGTGTGCTTCAAAGGACGACAGATTTAGGACAATAATTAAAGCGGCTATCTTATTTTAGTTTGTTTTAGAGATGTTTGACATTTACGACGCTTAACTACAACAAAGTCCAGTTAGCTGGCTCTTTATTACTATCATCTTCCAAGTGAATGGAGAAAGACAAATAATTATTTATTGTAAAATGACGTTCAGAAATTGTATATGATCTGAAGGTGGAGAGAACAAGCACGATTTTTTCTTCAACATTTCAAACTTCTCAGTATTCCATCCAGTATGTATAAAAAAATATCATGTATATTTTCATATTACTTAGGAGGTTTTTTTTCAATAGTTACTCAAATTTAAATATACAGAGAAACCTCCCTTAACGGACACCTCTGATCGACGGACACCTCTCAATAGCGGACAGTTTTTGTTTTTCGTAACTCGAATATACGTAAAACAGTATATTGGAACCTCCCAATAACGGACACTCTCAATAACGGACGCGGACAGTTAAATTTAGATTTTATATATAATGTTATGTGCAAAATCACCTCTCAATAACGGACAAATAAATAAACCCATTCAAAACGTAAATAATACTCGAAGTTCTAATTAGTTCCTAGAAGCGAGCGGTCCACGTCACAATACTCGATACTCTTATTCATCGCTTCTTAGAATTGAGTCGTTCGCGTCACAATATAAATTCATGCTTGTTGTTAAAACCAAATTAGTGTTAGATGCAGTGCCGTATCGAGAAGATGGCCACTAGTTCTGTCAAACGAAAGTTTGTTAGTGTTCAAGAGAAAATTGAAATTATTGAATTCTCAGAAAAATACAAACTTAGTGTCCGTGAAACAGCAGAAAAGTTTAAAGTGGGAAAAACTCAAGTTGGTGACATATTAAAGAACAGAGAAGAAATTCGAAAATCGTTTGCAGAAAATGGAAATTGTGAACGGAAAAAAAAGTTTCCCAAGACTGAAGGTGCTGCATTAGATCAAATTGTTTTCGACTGGTTTTGCAGAGTTCGTAGTAACAATATTCCTGTTTCTGGTCCCATTCTTCAGGAAAAAGCATTAGAAGTTTCTAGAGAACTGAAATTAGACCAGTTTAAAGCTTCAAATGGATGGTTAGAAAAGTTCTGTCACCGCTGGAATATAAACTTGAAAACTATTTGTGGTGAGGCAGCTGATGTTAACATGGAAGAAGTGGAGCAATGGAAAAAAAAACTTTGTTCCATCATTCAAGAATACTCGCCAGAAAATATCTTCAATGCTGACGAAACTGGCCTCTTCTTCAGGGCATTACCGAAAAAAACCCTGGCGCTAAAAAATGAAAAGTGTACTGGTGGAAAATCTTCAAAAGAAAGACTTACTGTTCTATTTTGTGCTAGTATGGCTGGAGAAAAAGAAAATCCTCTTATTATTGGAAAATCCAGGAATCCACGTTGTTTTAAAGGATCTCACGTCAATAAATTACCTATTGATTGGTATTCCAATAAAAAGGCGTGGATGACCAGGGACATAATGAGTGAATGGCTAACCAAATTTGATAGGAAAATGGGAAGACAAAACCGGAAAGTGATTCTTTTTTTGGACAACGCCACCTCTCATCCTAACATAGCTTTGAAAAATGTAAAATTATTGTTTTTCCCTCCGAACATGACTTCTGTTTGTCAACCTCTGGACCAAGGAATTATCAAAAACTTCAAGTTATTTTACAGAAAATTTTTGGTAAAACGTCTGTTGTTATCTATGAATGATTCTGTGTCTACAAAAGAACTAGAAAAAAGCATTACAGTGTTCAATGCAGCCATATGGATCACCGCCGCTTGGAAAAAAGTAAAACCGGAAACAATAAGTAAGTGTTTCTTCAGGGCTGGATTTGGGCAAAGCAACGACTCACTTAACGATTATGATGAAGAAGATGATATACCGTTGTCGACTTTATTAGAAAACATGAACAACGTAGCAATGGATGATTATGTCGATATTGATAAATCTTTACAAACAGAAAATATAAATATAGATATTATTGAATGCATCCGAGAGTTTAAAGACAACAAAACCGACAGTGACAGTGATAGTGATAGTGACAATGAAATTGTTCCGATTACTACTATAAAGAACATGAGTGTCGCCCTTGAAAAAATTAAAGACTTACAAAACTTTTTTATTTTAAATGATGATATAGAAAGTGTTCAGAAAGTTTCAGAACTCCTCTCACATGTAGAAAATACAATTATAAAGCATAATTTTGTTAACAAAAAACAAACAAAAATTAATGACTTTTTTAAAAATGTTACTCCTAATTAATAACCATGTTCATACTTATGTGATATCACGTTAATCCTATGTTATAAATTTGTCTTTATTCAAATTAGTTAATAAATACTAAAAACATATAATCAATTTAATTACATTAACCCCCAAGTTAAAACCTCTTAACAACGGACACCTCTTCACAACGGACAATTTCTCACTCCCCATCGGTGTCCGTTGTGGAGAGGTTCCACTGTAAAATGATTCAGTTTGTTGTGAGCCAAATAATTGACATAAATTGGTTTATAGTGGTGTATATTTGACATTGCTTTATTGAGGTTTATTAAATTTATACCAAATGAATGTTTTTGATGTTTATTTAGGCACAAACAAATTTTTCTGTAGTTAATTTTTGTCGTTTTTAAATAGTAATGGAATATAATTTGATATGAGCAAAATCTGTTTAAAATAATTTTTACCAGTTCTAAGGCGTCTGACCTCAATCATAGTTTAAGGTACACATTTTTCTAAATTGGTAACGCATTTTTTTTTTAATTGAATTGTGTTTCTGGATTTAACAAAAATTTTTAGATCTATTTAACATGCATGAATTTTCAATCGTGATTTTTTGCCAATTTTTAGAGAAAGTTTCTTGGATGAAAAATTTAAAAAGTGCTTTAAGCTTTAAAAAGCATTTAAATGACAATTATGACGCCACATTTTGTGAAACTCTGTACACTGACACTCCTTTTTATGTTAAAACATATTTTCAATGAAAACAGATAATCTAGAAGTTGATGTGAATCTTTATTGTGTTACATTGAATAACATCTCTTATTTCAATTTTTGTTTTATTTGCCCACATCACAAAAACTTATTCTGCATAAATCAACATTTACCATAGAAGCTGTACCATGACCGACAGCAAACTGGCAGCCTGTTTTTACAACCTGATACAATACAAAATCAGAAATGAATTAATTTTATAAAATTTGTATAAAAATCTACATGAATTTTTTCAACCGCATAATTTGTTTGTATGACCTTTCAAAGTAATGAAGTAGGCGTTATTGTTTACAAATTTGAAAGAACTTCCATCAGAATAAACCTGAACGTCATTAAATTATCAAAATAAATATTGATCTATTAAAATGTCTTAAAACAATTTATTAAGTAAAATGAATACAAAGCAGCAAATTGAAAAGTGGCAGTAGGCGTGTACATCGTAATTCCATTATTTCTATATGTCGTCAACCAACTGTCACATTTAAGTAACATTAATGATTTACTGTTGCAAAAAAATGAATCAGCTCCGCCTTATCCAAATATTCGTTTGTGGAACCAAAAAACTCCTCTTGACAAATCGAACAATCTAATTGGAGTTTGATGTTTTTTATACAAAGTAGGCGAGTATCGTAATATTTCACCTGTTGGTTGATCTAGTCGCTGTCGAATAACTGTCAATTCGTATTTCGACGCCAATTAGTTTGCAACTAAAAAATAGAATGTTGATCAGTTCTACTGTTAATTTTTTGATAGAGACAATGGCAATAATGCCATTCTATGTGCTAATATGCTAATTTGCAATAACGTACGCCAGTTATGTTAATCACCGACAAGTTCAGGCGTTATCAGTGCCAATTCCACTCCCTTGTAAAATTAATAGTACATGACATGGCAATTTCTGATGGTGTAATTTATCGTTTAAATCAAAAATAACTTCAATATTTGTCATTTTTCTGTCAATCGTCTCCCTATGGACCTTTTCGTAGTGATCGGTCGAGCCGAGCGAACTGCAGGCAAAAATCCTAGGCCAACCGGGAGAGGGTTAGAATCGGCACAGAGAGAGCGTCGCGACGCTCAGTGTTTCATCGTCGTTCAAAGCGTTGCTTTCGTTGTCGCGCTCTTAAAGTGCGTTCGTCTTTGAAGAATTAAAGACGTGACATTGATAAAATGCACGAATTTTGCACGAGTGATGGCAAACGAAGGTAAAATTGTGATTTTTTATTTTCACATCGACGAGTGATTTTTTTCAAGAAAATTTGACAAAAAGCGTGAATTGTTGTAATTTAGATGTTAGAGAGTGCGCACTAGGAAAACAATAATTTAAGGACGTGAGTAAAAAGTTTTAATAGAGTTGGAGAAAGTGAAACGGAAGGAAAATTCAAATGTGTTATTATTCTCTAGAAATAATAAAAGTTTTTTCCTATTTGTGATGAATCAATAGTGTATTTAAATAACAAAAAGCACTTTTTTATTTCTTTTATTCTATAAATAATCGAGGGGGAAATTCTTGAAGATTGCTGTCAACGAGCGGAAAACGAAGAAAAATGTTTTCTCGTGCATTATGGATTTGATTTCAGAGGACATGAGGTGTGTCATTTTAGAAAGAAAATATATTTGTTTTTTGTATTTACCGGTTTTTGTTTAATTTGGAATAAAATACATGATTTATGATCCAATACAATTTTGGAACGATTAATTTATAGTGGTTTTGGAAATTAGAAATTATTTTAATTAATGTTACAAAAATTGAACATTTGGTTCGATAAAGTCATAAACAAAATTGATTTCTATGATACTTGCTATAAATATAATTAATGCATTGGACATGATAAATAATTTAATTTGAAAGCTCACTTTGTTATTACGTAAACTTTTAATTAATCCAAGCTTGATTTACTTAAAATTTTCAAATCTATAGTGTTTTAATGAAAATTAGGTTGACCTAAAACCAAAAGCTCTTGAACTTTGAAAGCTCTTGAAAATTCAAATATGGTAATTTTGTACTCAAGCACCATAAAATAATGAAAACACATTTCTAAAAAAATCTAGCTTTACATTGATTATCATTTTTATAGTTTCTGGTAGTAATTATGCTGATTACATTAACATTATATTCACTATTGATTAATTCATGTCTTCAGAGTCTATATATTAATGCTCTGAAAAGTCCCAAAGCTAAATTAACGTTTTGCATTTAATTAGCTGTCTGTTTAAATAAATAACAAATTATAAATTTCATTTATCACCTTTGAAGAGCAAATTATTAATTAAATCAGTTGAATATTTCAACATAGAAAATATTGTTGACTAATCTCTGACTAATCTAGGAAGTTGACTTTGAAATTCCACGAGTCGCTAAACTTCTAGGAATTAAATTTTTAATTATATCAGGATCGATTTTCAATAGTCTTTAATTTTCAACTCTACAAAGCATTAGTTCTAATTTTTTTTTTTGAAAGAAGATTACACTAATAATACTGCAGTGTCTAATGACATTATTTATATTTTTTGCTCGTCTCAGTTTTAAATCCTTTATTTGCTCGCCCATCATGTTCCAGCATTTAATCCAAACTGAAACCACATAAAATCCAGTTACTTAAACCGCATACTTCTACATAATATATAAAGCACTTGCTGAGGTAGATTCAAAGAGTATCTTAAGACTTGTTTCCACCTATTTTAACATTGTGAAGAGCGACGCTATAATCGAGTCCAACTTTTTCACTTTTACTCGATCATAAATCACGTGTGAGCGAAGAAGCTCAAGAAGTGTTCAATTATTCAAAACAAAAGTTCGGAAAGCAAGTGATGGATGGAGAACACGGAAGAGAAGAGATTCTCTAAATGCTAAAGGTGCTCGAGGTGATAATTAATAATAATCGAGTTAGTAAAACTTCTTGAAATAAATACTTAACATTAGAGAACATTTAATTAGGCAACGTTAAGGCAAAAGCTTTTGATAATTTATCATCACTTACTATTTCCTTTCTGGAACAAAATTAAAATAATTCAACTTTTGAAATTTTCTGCTTAAAACTTAGTGGAAACTAAAATAAGTAGGTATCAGAAGTATACTGCTTTGAAGCATTAAAAGCTTTTATATAACCTTTCATGCTAAACAAAAGCTTTGAAAAACAGCTTTTATTCATGTCTGACAATCAGAAACTTATTTCTGTAACTTTTTTCAAGCTTTGACAAATATTCATATTTATTTTTATGCTGCGAAAAGTAACAAATCTGAATAAAGATAGCTTCTGTACTTCCCTCATACTTTGTTAATTTAATTGTCGGTTGAGTCTAGTCATTGTTAGTAAGACAGTGGCGCCATCTACGAATCACTTTAATGAATATCGTCAAACATGTTTACTGATGTGGCTTGAATCGATTTCCTCGTTGCAACCGTAAAGCTCTCCTCAAAGTTCAAAACTTCATTCATGTCTTGATTAGTTACGATCTCGATTTTGACACTTAATCTCGCCAAAAAATCGCTTTGTCCATTAGAGATTTTTAAAACACACCAACTGTCCAATAAAATTCATTTCGAACAAACACGAAATTCCTTTTTGGACGTGTCATGGTCGTGCAATTTCCGGACAGAGTTGAGAATGAAGCTTATTGGGTGATTGTCAGTCGCAACGAAATGATTTTACCTCTAATTTTGGGCGGAATGAGACAATGAAGAAAAAGACGTCTGACTTATATAGTGCTCGAGAAATAAGGCATTTTTTTTTTGTAATTAGTTGTGTTTTATATTTTTCAAACTGAGTTACAGTTTGTAGCTGCGTTCCATAAAACAGAAGTAATCTCTGTTAAAAAATTATATATGAATTTTATCATTATTCAAAAAATAAGTAATTAAATGATGAAATCTTTTTTTACAAGTTACATTAAAATAAGTAAAAAGAAATAATAAGATTTTAAAGTGTTTCTGATGATTGCTTTAATTATTAAGACATTTTCCGATTAATTACGGAAGTACCTATTTCTTCAAAGTACGAAAATTGATTTTATAGTCGCGTTATTTAATGATTGAAATAATTTCAAGATTTCTGTTCAAAGCAACTCAATGGAAAATACAGATGAATGCTTCTTTGAATGGCTTGTTTAATGAAAGAGCATTTAATTAGCTAAAATGTAAACTACTTCTAGTTTTACCACTTCTTTAAACTTGTTTCGAGTAAAATAGTTAATTCTACATAATTAATGTCTTTAATTACATTTTACGCTAGCTCCCAGTTTAGAGTTGTTATTTACAGTTAAAAGCTGATGGTGTGTTTTTATAACATTTGCCAATGATAAAATCCTGAATTAATAAAACATTTTGATATTATAATAATTACATTGGTTAGAATTTATAGTAAATCACGACTGGAAAAAACAGTGAAATATGTTTTTCCATTTTCTGTTCAGTAGAGAAATAGACGATGTAAAATGTGGGTTGTTAAAATTTTTGGTTGGACATCATTACAAGTACAATAGCACAAAATGATGTTTTCCATTCAAATTTTGAATTGAAGCACATACAACACTTCACTCTTTTGGCTTTGGGTTTTGCATGTCTACTGGTCGTTTTCTAGACATCACAAATTGCATTTTAAAGGCGTATTCTGATCGTCATTTTCAGACTGTTCGTGAAATTTATGAACAATCTGTTTGAGTGTCTAATAAATTGGGTCTTTCAGTTATTAGAAACATTATTATTATTATTATTATGTAATTGAGTTTGGGAAAGCTTGAGATAATTAGTTGAATGTAGTAAATTTAGGTGATTATGATTTTCTTAACCTTAAAGATATTAATCTTAAAATATAGGTTTAGAAAAAAAATGTGGATAGGGTAATAAATTTATGCGAACTTAAAAAACTGAATGAAAATTTGTACGGAAATCGTAAACTCAAGCACCGTATCATCTTTATAATGGAAAATTAAATTTGAAGAATTTTGACTAAATTTTATTTTATACAATGATAGTGCCTAAGGCTGGAAAGAGAATTTAAATTCTACTTAAATTTGAAATAAAAGTTCTTAATAATACTAATACTTTTGAAACTTTAAAAATTTTCAGGTTTTTAAATTTAGAACATCTTTGAATGATTGCAATTGAAAATATTGTACGATGACAAAAAGAATGCAATTCGTTTTTTTTCTTTTCAAATTTATAATGCAAAAAAATGCCAAATTAGAAATAAATGTTAATTTTAAAATATATTGAAATTAATTAATTTTAATATTTGAGCATTAAATTAAAATGTGATAAACTGATAACAGAAATATAGAAATAGAAGTCTCTTAGCTTTTTATTCTACCCTCAGATTTCAAGCTATCGTAAAATAAGAATTGTATTTCCAGTTGTCTTATTTATTCTATGAATGTGTAGTTTTATATTTTCAGTTTTGCCAAAAAATGCTATTTTTGATAATTATGTCATTATCGCGGAATTCTTGGAGTTATTGTATTAAAAGTTGCAAAGCCTCTCAAAATCTTTTGTAGGCATGTCACACTTGTGGGTGCTTGCAACAGCTTTCGCTTACAAAATATTTGCTCTCCCAAAAGATAACTTCTTGAAATAGTGTTACAAATTTGTTCTGCACTTGTTCTTTGATTTTTCAAATTTGCAGTGTACACAACTTTCTACTTGGTTTTTCTTGTCAGAATGTGAAGAGGCTTCTGTTTATGCATTCTTCTAATATTTATATAATACAGCTTAATCGCATAGCGGCAATATTTCGAACAACTGAAACAATGACGGAAGATAGAGAAAGCTTTTCCTGTCTTCTCAAGACGTTGTTGTTTTTGTCTTTCCGCTCCTACACCTACAATTTCCTCTCGGTTGTTATGTAAATTTTGGCATAGTTGTTAATTTGCTCATAATCAGTCATCCATCATACGCACAAGCAACTCGACATAACTCGGCTTTTGTTTGACCCGATCTTTATGTATGTACTTAGCTGTTACCGTCTCGCAGAATCATTATTATTATATTTCTGTACGATATTCCTACATACAAAGACAGATTAATTTACATTTGACATTTCCGCTAGTATGCAAACACCCACATGACTACTGGAAATGGTACAAATCGATAACTCTTAGTTGATTTTACCGCTCAATAAATCCAGAAATTTTATGATTTCCCTGATGTTACTACAGCAGTATTCACATTTTTATTGAATAGAAAGTGCGTCTGATTTCAATATAGTGTTTTATATTATTTTTCTAGTGCCTTCCATCATTATCAATTTTTTTTCCGATGACTCACAAATGTAGATGTAATATACTCTTATCGCTCCACTTTTACACCATATATTCGCCCACTTTAGCGTCCCCGATTGAATTACGTGGAAAAAATTGTCCGTGATGGAATTACCGACAAGAAAATGGACCGCTAACCCACTTGTTCAACGTCAGACCCGAAAATCGTCGCAATTATTCCCATTCCAAATTCAACATGTAAAACAATGGCATCTCTGGTTGGATTGACATCGCCACCAATGTCAATCAAAACCAAAATCATTTCCATTTCATATTAGACTTGGGTTTTGAATGTTTTTTGAGTTGTTATGCTACAGCCAATCGAAAATTATGCAGACAAATTGAAAAAGTAATAAAAAGGGCATGGATTTTCAATTCTGTAAAATGCAGCTGTCAGTACTTTCAATGCTAATTGCAAATTTAATAAATGTAAAAATACATTATCAATATAGAATTAGATAACATTGAAGGGAACACAGAAGGAAAAAATATGAATAATATCAGATTATAGATTTTTCCAATTTTCCTAAAAAAAATTATACTTGCCTAACTTGATTTGATTGCTTTATGAATCTATACAAACTTGTTTCAATTCAATTCAACGCTTTAAATTTTTATAATTGGAGATCACCGTCAATCTGATTTTCGAGTAGAGAACTTAAAAGCCCAAAATTTTAGTAAATGTTTGCAAAACATCGAATAAACAATATCCCATAAAAGCGAAATATACATGTAATTCTGAGGAAGAAAAAAAGGAATAAAAACAAATAAAATTTTATTGTTTTAATCATGGAAAGTGACATTCATCATAAAAGTTTTTTTGAGAGTTTTATTTTGTTATTGCATCTGGTTATAAAATTTAGAAATAATAGTTGTATTGAATATTGAGGGCAGTGTTATTTATTTATGTAGGCAGATATTGATTTGATGTTATGGATTTGGCCATGTAAAAGGAAAAAGCCTTCAATAACAAATTTTCTCCATTTTTGAATCAAATTTAATGAGACTGTTGTACATTTTAGACCAAATATTGAGCATTCTTGTTTTAACTCTGATATAAGTTACAAAATAATCTAACAAAAAATTGAGAACTTTTACTGGAAACAAAAAATGAAATTTTTGTGGCTACGTTATAAAATATAAAATATTCAGAAAAACGTCAGTTTTAAAGTTTCCAGATTTATGGAAATTCTTATAGTAGTTCATATAGTCGTTTGTTATTAAAACTATGAATTATGTGCTTTTCTAATTAGTGAAATTGGACGTATGAGTACAAAAAAAATCTCCTGATTTTTTTCTTTAATTGATTTCCATTTTATTCACTTTCCTAACCACTTTTAGAAGAGAACGTTAGGCAAAGCAGTCTTCTACCGCGATGCATCATCGTCTGTGCATTAACTTTTCATTAGCATATCGAGGAAAGGTTCAGTTTTAGTCAAATGTAGCCACTTGCGGTTTGAACTGCTTCGTTTGTTGAATTTACGAGATACTCTCAGGACCGACCGAGAATTGAGAAGTGGACAAGAGAGGAAGAGGTTGGATGCTTTGAGCAAAGAGAGATCAAACATCTTTAGAAATTATTGCGAGATGCCGATCTTAATGTTTGTTTGTTGATCGATCTCAGTTATTAGATTTTATTGATTTGGGGATGCATTAAACGTAACTAACTACATTTTCATTTCCTGTTTATTTGTTTGGATGTTGTATTAAATATTTGGTTATGAGATTTTCATTTGTTTGGATTCATGACAATGGATAACATTTGTAATGATTAATCAAAACATTTATATGTGTAAAAATCAAAATTTTGAATTTGCTGTATTTGATCGGATTATCAAGTTAATAGAATTGGCAATTTGATAGTATTTTAAAAGACAAGACAAGCAGTATTTTGGTGGTGCAGTACTTGACTTTCAGTTATAATTTCCAAGTTCAATAATCAATAATCAATCTGAAATTATCAGACATGTTTCTAGAATGAGGATTTCCAGGAAGATGAAATTTCACTTGTAATTGTTGCTTTATAACAACCAACAAATTTTCAAATTGTGAATTTAAAATACCACACAAAATGAAGGCTAAAGAATGTAATTTATTCCTATTCAAAAAAATTACATTGATGACATTAACTGTTTTGTGATGATGTTCAACCTTAAAAAAATAAAAAATGTTGTTGTTGGTTCATTTGTCATTTTTTATCAACTCTTTAGCAAACTGTTTTTTTTTCATTAATAATGTAATTAATTTGAACGTTTTTCCTGAAATGAGCAATTGAATATAAAAGAGTAAACGTAAGTAATTGGAATATTTTAATTTCTAACTAGAAATGAAAAAGAGTTTTGAAGCACTTCAAACAAGAACGTCTTCAGAATAAACACGATTAGTCTGTCATCTCTAGTTGCCGCCTTTTCCATTTTTCTTCTTTCGTTGAAGAATCGATTTAAACGTAAATTTGCGCTTGAATTTTAAACAAAGATCGGTCATCAGTCGCTTGAGTGACTGTTATTGAAAAGCACGAATTGAAAATTAAATTTCGTCTCAGTAAAAATTAATTATTAAAAAGACACCGAACTTTTCTTCAATTTAGTTCTTTCATATTTTAATTATCTCTTTTCTTCTGATAGTGACAGCTAAAGCAATCGATTAGTAAAGAATCCTGGAAGAAATTGACCACCGCCAAAAGGTAAAAGCTCCATTAGTCGACTACAGAGGATGGATCGTGTTTCTAATTGGGGGCGGTTGAAGGCGGTAATTGTTGAAGAAGTCAAAGCGAAAGACAAGTTGCTTCGTTTAATTTTTTGATTTTTTATTAATAGCGTCTAATTTTTTCTGAAAGGTTGAAGACATCTAAAAAGCTCAATCGATACAAATAGCTTTGTAATAAAAATGGACCTACTCTCGAAATATCTCCACTATGGTCATTCAATGCATATGTGCAGAGGTCTATTATGAATGTTCAGATGTAAAATCGATATCACAGAAACAGTTCTTCCTCTTCCTTTTCTATCGACAACTTGAAGCATCAAGACAATCTTCTGGAACTTCGAGCATTTTTAATTTTCAAACGGATTAGAAATAAGTTTGTTCTGTTAATCTGCATAACTGGCAGTATTAGATTAATGTTTTACTGAAACAAAAGAGACTTTAATTACTGGAAGAATGGACTAATCAATAATGGAAGCTCGCTTTAAAACGAGAGAGAGCTGACAAAGCTGTTTTCACTATTACTTTCAGTCACTATTTCCATTTTGTTTGCCTCAATATTATTTTTTAATGCTCCTTTTGTCAAATCGTTTGCCGAAATCTCTATTTGACAAAAGGTTTCAGCTTTTTATTCTTGCTGCAATTAAGTCTTTCGATTAGCTAATGGACTCGTTAATTTTTCTTAAACTGATTAGTTTAATAGACACGGATTACTGAACAGATAAAGTAGATCCACTTAAGATTAATTAGTGCTTATTTTAAAATCGCATTGAATCAATTATAGGAAGCAAAGATAAAGGCTAAAATGCTTTTCCCTATTTATTATTCAACCAAAACTTGTCGAAATAGAAAGGATCCACTTTTGTTGAATTTTGAGACTGTTATTTTGAGAATTTCAACAAGATTTCAACTATTTTCAAAAAACACCTGCAATTTCCATTGAACAAATATAGGTACACAGATTTAGATTCTTTTGTCCTTGCACATTATTAATAGCAGATTAAAATTGAACTGATTTTACTATTTTTTCAATTATATTGCTGGAAGCTATTCAGTTGAAAGTTGAAATTATTTGAAATATGAAACACATTGATATGTACTTGTTTATTCCAAAATAAATTTTGTTTTGTAACTTTTAGTGAATGCAAAAAATTACATTTATTTTGGATAATTTTAGATAATTTACTGAAAAAAAGTTTTTTTTGTAAAGTGAAGTCGAATGAGATGTAAACTTTTATAACGTTTAACTTTACATGTCACAACTTGACATTTGAAGTGACGATAACAATCATTATGGATTAGTATTGTTGAAATAGTTGAATAGATGATTATTAAGTGAATCTATTGCATGAGCTTTAAGTCTTGTTTGCAAACAATAACCAAGAAAAAATTGATAACACTTGTATGCAGTAATAAGTCATAAAAAAGAACTTTTCTGGATGTTGCTGACAATAATTATTCTATTCAAAGAATCCAAATGAACAAACATTTGAATTTAGTTCTAATGTATAAATCTTTGAGGATTGCCATAACACAAGTGATTAGATAAGAAAGAAAGTTTTATTACCGATCCAGTCGACACTAACGACAAAGACGGTAAACTCTAGGACAGGACGGCAGTAACATAATAAAGTCTGATAAAAGATGAAAGAAGTGTTGCATAAATTTTGGAAATTATGTGGAGGATAAATTTACTATATGTTCGCTAACTAGAAAAAATCCGAGGTCATCAATATTCCAAAATTGGTCAGATATTTTTGAAGAGAATTATTTTTTCATATAATATTAAATTTTATTTAATTTTGTTTTTGTGGGTATCGTTAGAATTTAAACTCGTACTTGTAAATGAAGGACATGGATGAACATTGCTTTTAATATTGTTATATGGAAGGAAAAAAGAAATTACGGTGTAAAAATGATAAAAAATTTATTCTAATATCTGCTAACTAATTGTCTTCTAATATACTGTAGGATTGATAAAATTATAATTTGTTTATGAATAGTAATAATCATTATCATTTATTTGGCAACAGATGTCAAGTTAAAGTATCTGTACGTGTTAGCAACATGTTTATCTCTATTTAAAATAAGCAAGTTAAAAAGTGTCTCAAGTCAGATTCTTCAAAGTTTCAAAAAGTCAAATTGGAAGTTTTATGAATCTAAATCAAATATTATTTCAGTTATGTTATTAGTAGATAAAATGGAATACCTGACTTTAATTTTTTGTTTGGTTTATTTTTTGTTCACTTTTACAATTCTTGAAAAATTAGAAACTTAAGTTGAGCAATAAATTCCGCTTGATATATCTTCAGATCAAAAAGAAACTTTTTAAATAATTTCAGTTGAAAGAATCTTCAAAAACTTTACATTATTATATTAAAATAGCTTTAGTAATTTTTGAGCAAATATCGGTAGCGTCGATTTACTTTGTTAATATTGTATAAAGCGCTTATTCTGAAAATTTCTGATGGTACCGAACCTCAATTTACATTTCCTATCGCTAACTATTACGCTATTTGTTGAGGTTGAATAGCTTTCGAAAGGTTAAAATCAGCTTTTCTCTTGTAAATGTATATTCATTCCTACATTATCAAAAAAATCTTTGAAATTAAAAAAAAAAATTGTAATAATTACTTGATTATCTTTTCCAGGCTTTCTCAATTAAGAAGATGAGTTCTTCCCGCGGTAAACAAGCCCCGAAGAAGGCATTATGGAAACGACGACGGATATAACGAGATTACCGTATCGACAACTCCCGTAAATAATTTCCTTTCATCTGATGCCATCCTCTGATGAAGATGTCGTTGGTGTTTGAAGTAAAAGTGCGAATGTGATGCGAATTATACTAAACGCGTCCGCGTGTGCGGCACTTCTGGAAGACGTCAATTGGGGCGAACCAAGACTACTCTTATCACTTTCAGTACTTGCCCTTATCAATGTCATGGTTATTGTCGGCAACTGTCTTGTCATCGCTGCTGTTTTCTGTTCGTCAAAATTAAGATCGGTTACTAATCTCTTCATTGTATCTTTGGCTGTTGCTGATCTCTTAGTAGGAGTTGCTGTTTTACCTTTTTCAGCTACGTGGGAGGTCTTTAAGGTAATTTCCTACTTTTATCATTCCAGTTTTAAGTAAATAAAAGAGCTCAGGCAATGTTTGATAAACACAGTTTTATCCTCAAAAGGATCACACAGAAGTTATTTTCTCTATTTATTTGTGGATGCAGACTTTGTGGTGAAAAGAAATCGACTACATGCTGATAAAAGAGACGTATTAAATTTAAAAATAACTTTTATCAACTATCAGGTCAATTGTGCTCAAAACTGTTATATAATTATTTCAAGAGTTCTGACATTTTCTTTTCATTTTTAATAGAAAAAGTAACCTGGAATCTAATTTTTAAATGAATTAAACATAAATCTTCCAGAAACTGGTTCAAAAAAAGGGAGCAAAAATCTAATTAAAACGCTTTGACTTTTACGGGAGAAAATTTATTAATATACAGTTTTTCACTGAATATAAATTTATTTATACTGAACTGTTCAGAGTTGAATCGTTAATTTCCTCTTAAATATTAATGAGAACAATAAAATTCTAGGATGCTAATTATTTTTCATTGACAAGTCGTTAACTTTTTGTTGTTTTAAATAATGAATGTATACTGTGGTTTTCTCAATGTAATCGTTTTCTTTCTATCAAAACTACGAAAAGCCACTGACAGAAAGCGTTAACGCTTAATATTTTATATCTCCTAATACTTTCAATTTCTCTGAAAAAAATCAGGCTTTGAAGAAATGACACACACTAAGAAATATATTGTTCTAACAATTATGCTCGTTAAAAAAAATTAATTCAAATGTTACAAGTGAAAGGAATGTAAGAACTTATATCTCTGGTTCTCCCAAGTTTATAGTTTTTTTTTTATGAAAATTATTTTTCCTATAAAATATACAACAAAGAAAAATCGATTTAATGATTGTTTTCTAGCATTTTTCTGTTTTTTTTTTTTTAATTACCGTTTAGTGAGGAATGGAAGATAAATCGGATCAAATGAATCGATGTTTGCACTCATATGCAGTATTTTTTTTAGATATCCAAAATGAAGAACAACGAGCATTTTATGGATTGTGTTTAATGAAATGTTTGCTTTGCTGTCAGCGTTTTTATAGTTTTTTGTGGATTTAATATTCAAATCAATTTGTTTATTTTATTTATAATATTCCAACTATGATTACGAAAAAATCTTCTATGATATCGTCTATGATGGAGTAATCATAAAGTAATTTATTAAATATTTAAGCTTAAGCAGTTAATGCTTTCAGATAAAAATGCACCTGTCATGTTTTCTAAATTTCACGGCAATTTCCATACTAACTTTTAACACAATTCCAATTGTTTTCTGCAAATTGCAATGCTGAATTCGTGGCTTGAATGTTCAACTGAGCAGTTAACAATTTTTCAAATTGAATTTTTATTGACGTTGAATAATTTTTGAAGACCATTTCTAAAAACAAAAACTGTTTTTCAGATCAGTATAACAATAAGACGTTTTATTTTCTTTATTCGTTTTATTGTTGATTTTATGTCTTTTCACAACTCCCAACGATTTTATACATGACCAATCACAACAAAATTGAATAAACAATTACCCTCCCATTCTCTGTCATTTTTTAAATTCCATCAGTTTGTAATATTCTCATCCAACCTCTTAACCTTTTTGAGTTATCAAAAGGAAAGTGTGGAGAAAAATACGATTATGTTGTCGCTGAAACGAGCTCTATTTTGTAAAGCTTTGAGTTTGTATTTACTCAAATTTGTTGACGGGTTTGAATGCTATAAATAAAAATGAGTAAAAAGGGAAAAATTTAAGTAGTCTTGGAATTTTATAAGAATCATAAAATTTTTATTTACTGGGAAAGAAAAGAAGCAATAGTGATATTATGCCTTCAGTTTTAATTTAGAGAATTGCCTTCTCATTTTGTCTGTGGGTGTATTTGTGTTGCATTTGCCCGGAACATGCAATCGCACTTATAATTGCAGTGGAATTAAAATTTTATTAAATTCTTTCCTACACGGAAAAAGTTGCAAAATAAGATTTAGAAGCAATATTAAAAATGCAAATAGTTACGAGAAAAGTTACTTTGACTGCGTAGTACTAGAAACATTTGTTTAAAAAATTTATAAAATGGACGTTGTTTGTTCAGGTGATTATTCTTGCAAAGTCTTGTGAGCTTTAGTTTTAGATCGCAGGATTAAAACTGAATGGAGACATTTGTAAATAAGAAATGAGGGATCTATTTTTGCTGTAGAGTATCGGAAAATAATTATTTGTGTCGATCGAATCCATCAAGGACCGTAAATGGATGATAATAATTATGTTGATAGATAAGTCCTCTATTTGAAAGACGTAAAGTTTTCATTCGTCGACACCGCCATTAATATCGTTAAAATTAAATATCGATTCGTCGGAAAAACAGATTAAACAGAGCTTTGATGAGAAAATAATCTCTCAAAGATAATAAATAATAGTGTCTACGAGAGCTTTTGACGTGTGAACAATGTGCAAAAAACTTTTATGCTTAATATGTAATAAAAATTAAAAGCTCTGTTTTTTATGTTGACTTTAAAGAACACCAATTAAAAATCAGTTTGTCTCAAGAGTATAAGGCTAAATAAACGGAACATCAGTAAATAACATTAAAAGATATAATTTAGAGCTTTACTTAATTTCATCAAGTTTACCGCAAGTCTCATTCCAAAGCTTGAAGAAAATTAAATGTAAGCTGTCTACTTCTTTGTTTTTAATTAAATTGTATCGATGTAAAAAAAGGAATTATTATTACCGACGGACGAATGAACATCTTCAATCAGATTCGCCATGTTCGTTCCAGCTTTCGAATTAAACAGTGTCTGTCACGGTCAAGCGAAAGCTTGATGATTGCAATAAAGCTCATTTTATTGCTACAAACAGACTAAGTTGGATTCATTAGATGTATTAACGCTTGCACGGACTTCAAACTACCTAATTAAATTATCATAAATCAAAAGTAATGTTTCGTAATTGTCCGCTGAATTTAACAGCGTAAAAGTCGATGAATATAGAAAACCAAGATTTTTGACTTGTTGCCACATATCGGATGAGATATGATATGGTGAAAGAAATCTAATCATATTGAGATTTTTTCTTAAAATTTCATTTCGGATTTATTGAATGATCTCGGCGAGTATATTCGGGACACGTTTCGATGATTGCCAAATGAGCACTACTTTCAAATATCTAACGTAATTTCAGAAAGGTTGAAAGTTTTTGTGAGACGAGGAGCTGCTCTGAATAAACGCAAAATTTGCTTAGATTTTTGCATTGAATAATAAAGTATAGAAATTACGGCTGTAGTAGCTTTATCTAGCTTGAAGAAATGGCGCAAAATTTACCTTCAATAAATTAAATGCATGCAAAAAAATAGAAAATGATTATTATTCATTAGTAATTACACCACACTGTATAAAGTATTAATTTAATTTTTTTCTAGAGAGATTTTGTTATAAACTTCTTATTTTTCAAACATACACAAAAAAGCTATGACTAAACCAAAAGTTAAAAACGAAATCAAACTTTTTGATCAAAGCAGTTTTTTTTCAATGCTTTGAAGCAAAATCATTATTGTACATCGTTAAATCTCGCCCTTGAAATTTAAAATTTGGCAAAGATACTTTTAACTCTAGTAGATAAAACTCTTAGAGAGTAAGTTTAGCCAAACATTAGCGTCTGTCTTATCTTTTTTTTTATTTCCACATTTCAAACACTAAACTTCGCTGGATCAATATTTGGTTTTAAAATATTACAGAGCATGTACTTGAACTATTACTCCACGGAACATTTATAGATTTTCTTTCAGTTAATAAAAAATGTAAAATTGGAAAATATAAATCGAATTTGTTGCAGTATAATTTTTTTCAATAAAGTTAAAATATACGTTTAAGGTGGGTAATTTTTCTAGCTTTGTAGTTTTGTTTGTTTAAAAGTTTGTTTTGTTTGGACGATATAAATTTTCTTTGTAGTCGTCTTTTCTGGTCCGATTCCCATCTTGCCATTAGAAAACAATAACCCACCAACAGCTGCAAAAGTTAGCAAAAAGCCGTCTGCTGAGATGATGCATGAGTCGACTATAGGTGTCGTTTCTATTCGCTCGCAATATTTTATCACAAATACATATAATATTTCTTTATAAATCACTTATATCTTGACAGTGTAAAATTTCTCTATTATCAAGAAAAAAATACGTTAAGATCAACTTCACATTGATGTTAAATTTCTTGTGAAGAATCTGTAAAGTATGTTAAGAAAATAATGGGTTATATTGGAAAACTTTTACGTAGAAGATGGATTCCAGTTTAGTCGCTAGATAAAATTATTTAAAGAGATTTTTGGGGAAAATTATCCGATCGTACATAAAAACGCCAAACGGAACATCTCTTCCATAAAACGTTCATTTTAACTTTGGAACTTCCTCTCAACTCACGTATCTTCTCCAATATTATCGCCTGCTACGACGCTGTCATTTACTTAATAGCCTTAACGTTGTTTTTAAAAGCAAATTTCATTCAATTTGTGGTAATTCATTAGGTTTTAACGAGTTGTTCACCAATCAAATACAACACATTTTTTGATAAATATTTTTTATTATAAAATGCATCTCACACAGTTATAAATAATCTCTACAACATGGAACTTGGGCAAATTGTTCCGGGCAAATAATGTTGTCCTGGCTTTGCTCTTCATCATCAACACAACACACACTCAGAGAAAAAAGCCTCTTTGTTACGTTCTATTTTATTAAGCTAGAGCTTCTACTCATGATAATTGTAGTTTAGTTTTTATGGAATTTTTTCAAAAAGGGATATTATTAGACGTTGACTTTCACAGTAAAAAGACAAAAATTGTAAAAATTGTAATAAAAAATAAAAATTGGTTTTGATGAAATTTTAGGTGCAGATGTGGCTGAAATTTAATTATGTTATATAAATAGTGAAGATATTGCATATTATACTTTAATCTCGCTTCAAGTGGATGAGGGTAGATTGCGGAAGTTCTTTGAAAACGTGATATCAAGAACACTTTACGCACGGATGAAGGTCAAGGCTCCAACAATACATTTTATCTCATTTTGATATTTTTATATAAAGTTGTTATCCCGGCGCATCCACCATTTACTAATGGTTAATTCAATAATTCATATTGGAGCTTTTTATTATAAGAGATTAAACTGCTGTCATTTTCATAAAAGATGCTTTTATTTATCACTGTTTGTTTAAGTTTCCATTTACATAATGTATGTGTCCGCTGTGCTGTATTTACCAGTAATATTATTTCAAAATTTTCCATTGTTTTGCACATTTAGATTAAAACAGCGATTACAATGTTATTATAATTTTGAGTTAAAATAAAAACATGTTATATAATAAACTACAACATCAATATTGTAAACCATATCCAGGGCGTCGTCATCTCTAAATATTTACCCTCAAAACAAATTTAAATTCTGGCGTATCATTTCAGAATATGTAAACAGAACGTCAACGTCAAGTTGAAACAATATCTTTTTAAAAAAGCCATTGTAGTTTGTTTATGTTTTTTATGAATTTTAAATAATTCTAAACTATAATTCACCTCAGCGCTATGTTTTATTTTCCAGAACTGAGCTGCTTATAAAAAGCAGCTTGAAAAATTTTTCAAGAAGTTTTGAATTATCGTCAGTGTATTGGAACAATTTTCTAACTTTTCATATTTTTTTCACTTTATTTTCCCAGGCTTTCTTGTGTTTTTGTGATTCTAAAAAAGCAGAAAAGATATTTTTTTGTAGAAGAATAAATTCTATAGTCACATACATACTCGAAACGTTTTGCTTTTTTCTTATTTTTCGTGTGTTTAAGACAATTTTATTATTTCCATTGTCGTGCTGTTATCCTTTAGGTGTGGATCTTTGGCGACGTTTGGTGCAACATGTGGCTAGCCTTGGACGTGTGGATGTGCACAGCGTCCATTTTAAACCTCTGCGCCATTTCGTTGGACCGTTATGTGGCTGTAACTCGTCCCATCACTTATCCTAGCATAATGTCCCATTCACGGGCTAAAATGCTCATTGCCGGTTTATGGGTGCTCAGTTTCGTGATTTGTTTTCCTCCGCTGGTCGGTTGGAAAGACAGCGAGGTGAGTGAATATATGTCTACGTTACCCTGTAAATATTTACTGTTATTATTTTGTGATTTATGTGTTTAGTCAAAACATTTTTTTAGACTACAATCCCCACATCAAAAAATCTTTTATTGTAACCAAGTTTTGATGAATATTGTTTACTAAAACTTGATTAAAATTGCATTCTGGTCTTATTTTAGATAGAGAGTGAAAAAAAGGATATTGCTTTTTATTCATGGAAATGCAAAAAAAAAACTGATTGTCAATAGCAGATTTAAGAAAGTCATTAATCTAAAACAGATTTTATCTGCATAATCTCATTCAAATTTTTACTCTTATTGAATGTCTGCAAAGTACTCATTTCCGCTCAATCTTATCAAGAAAATGTGATTTATAATAATCAGCCGCAAATTTATTTCAACATATTTACTAAGAATTGGATTAAATACAATTTTGTAATAAACTAGCTTCAATAAAAATCGTCTTGAGTCAAAACTTGAGAGTTGTTGTACATACAACGTTTAAACAAAGATCTGTCTGTGTAAACATCTTTCTAATTGTACTCACTAGAACCGTCTTTGATTGCATTCATTTGGGAAAATCTGCCACCAAACATAACGAAAATGTGATTACATTTCGTGACTTTAAATTCTATCGAGTTATAAAAATGTCTCCAATTTGCTGTTTCGGTTTGGGACGGTTACAACTTTATAATTACATTTTGTTGCAACTTTTGCGTTTTTCTATTGTTTTATTTTTCTATTAGCAGTGTTTATAATATATATTTGAAGTTATTAAATCCGATTTTAGAATTTTCGAGCAAATGGTCTCAAGAGCGCAGTATTTCATGTGGCAGGTTTTGGGTAGTGTTGAAGTTTGTTTAATTTAAGTGAGATTTGTGTTTTTAAAGGATAATTAAATTTAAAGTTGAAAATTGACTTGGAAATGTATTTACGTTAATGCAAAGGACACTATGGTTTTAGGTAAAAACGGATGGCGTATTTTTTTAAATTTTAATCAGACAGCCTTTATCACTTCTACAGGAATATCCATTGGGATTTTTTAATTATCTGACCACTTATAAAAGCTAATTTGAAATGAAAATCGCACAACACTAATCAATGACGAATAGAAAAATTAGTTTCGCGAGTCATAACTATGACAACAAAAAAATTTTTTGGAAATTTTTGAAATTTTTGCAGATTTAATAAAAATTAAATGGAATTTTTTTGCTGTCAAATTGTTACATTTTATTAAATTACACAATTGAAAGTACGTTTTAGTGTCCGTTTATGGTGTTATGTTATGTTACAAACTGATATTGATAAACCAAATGCAAATGAATTACTCCTTTTTGAGGTTTGTCTCGTTACGATTCTCTTACTGAGTATCATTCGAGCATCATTTAATATCTTGAACTTTTTGTTTGTGCCATCCAAAAAAAATTCCGGAAAGAATTGATCCTCTTATGATATTACAAGTGAAAAAACTACTTCGCTCATAAATAATAATTCTAGCAACCTACTGTGAATCAAATTTGCGTCTAACGTTAGAATAGAATATAGAGCTTTGAATTGCGCATATGTGGCTGTCAGTGATGAGTAAAAATGATAGAAAAGAAGTTTAGTCTAATAATCAAAATATTTTCTGACTGTTTTTGTGCTTATCTCCTTCATAAGTTTGTATAATATGTGTAAAAAAAGAACAACTTAAATTGAATTTTTGTCTCTAAAGCAATTTCAGAGCTTCAAATTAGTTGGGATTCTATTTACTTTACTAGAAGGAAGCACTCAAATGACGTTTTTCTTAAAATAAAGAGAATGGTGTTTTAAATAAAGCGTCTAAGAAAATAATATTATATTCTTATGAATTTTAAACATCAAAATAAAACAGTTTTAACTCTTTGCTTTTATTGTAATTGAAGTTTGAAAAAAAAAATTATATATTTATTGTATATTTAATACTAGTTGAAATATTTTCTGTAATATCTATATAACATTTTATCCGATTAGTTGAAAATAGTGATATTTTTAAAATATGCAAATGCAGCTCAAAGTTTGAAACTGGTTTATGAAATGTGCATAATCTCTTAAATTGATTAATGGTGGCAAATAGCAACAAATAATTAAAGGTAGGAGTACTGAGAATCCTTTAAACCATTAATATATTTGAACATTTACAGAATTTTCTTTGATTTTAGTGTATAATCAGAATTAATTCCGTCTCTAAAAACAGGCGTATGCTTATTATTTCATAAATTCATTTTTTCATTCTCTGAAACTTTGTTTTCTTTGGCGTGCGTTATCCAAAAAGCTTTTCCAACCTCCTAATTAAATCTCCTTTCGTCCTTAATAAAACTGATTTGTTTAATTCTCGTCGGTCCCAACCGCAACGTCAATCCAATTAATTCCTGCTAATTTATTTTCAGACGGAAGACGATCTAACAAACACGACCCAACTCGAAGATCGACACTGTCCATGGAAGTGTGAACTGACTAACGAAGCTGGATATGTAGTGTATTCAGCTCTTGGCAGCTTTTACATACCAATGTTTGTCATGCTCTTCTTCTACTGGCGCATTTATAGAGCTGCTGTAAGAACCACGAGAGCAATTAACCAGGGATTTAGGACGACGAAAGGTTTGTATGATGATGATGATGACGCTTGTTTCGGCTCAGCTTTCATACGCGTCATGTTCGTTAAAAACGACATCTATTATTCACGCCAGATAAGAACGGTCGAGGTCTTTGCAAGGACGAATGGATTTACAGCACTGACTGAACTTAGAATTCAAATATTTCTCTGCGATTTATGTTATTTTCTTAAATCGAAAATCGTTTATTTGGCTTTGTAATTGCCAGTTGGAATACGTGCAATTTCTGTTGCAATTTCGTTTGAATCTCAATCATATCGACATACACTTGTTGAAATTTGCAATATCTCTAGTCGTATCCAATCCAGAATTTCACTTAGGTATTATTTACTCACGATCGAACGCTCTTCAAATCGGTAAAGACGGTTTTGTATTCATGTTGTGAACGGTTTCGAGGCTAGAAACTTTAATATGAAAGTCGATTTTATGTGTCGAACGAAGCTTACTAATTAGATGCGATTTAGTGCAAATTATTCATTTCGTTAATTGTTGTAGATGTGTCTGCATTCGTCTGTTAAATTTCAACTGAAATTTAATGTTTTGTTTAATTAGGAAATGCAAAAGCTCAGTTGGTAGCGTCAGGCTAACAAGTTTACGAATATACCTTAATTTGTTTCATTTGTTTGGTTCTATTAACTCAAATCATCTTTCCCAAACTTGAAAAAAAAAACAAAACAAAAAAATATATCGATTGCTCAATCAGAGTTGTCTGACTACAATCATTTTAAATGCTGAAGGAACTATTGTAAATTTTATTTGAATTTTTATGTATGTTCAAACTTATAACAAGGTCTTTGTATTGCCAGATAAGAGAGAAATTATCTAACCGTAGTTGTAGCGAGTTTTACAAAGATAAGACAAACTAGCAAAGAGGAATTTAAACTTTTGATTGTAAAGCAAAAGCTTGGGAATGAATGCTCGACCCTTTGACAAGTCCGACTAATGAGTAAACTTTAGATACAGTTTTTCACTGCAGAATCAGCAGAAACGGTCACTACTTTGAATTTCTGAAAGTAGTTAGTTTCAGAGCAATAAGCACATGCAAATAATGAAATTATCTGCAAATAAGTTTAGATTAAATAATACTTCCTGAATAAACAAGAAGATTTCTACTTATTTTCTCTAGTTAAGATTTGAAATTTTCTTCAGGCGCTCCGCGCGGCTTCGGCAACCGCTTCGAGGAACAGCGCCTAACACTTCGAATCCACCGCGGTCGCGGTTCGTCCGCCAGACGCCACCCTCACGGGTCTCCTCACAGCAATGGCAGTAATAGCACTACTACTACGACAGGCAGTGTGAGCCCCAGCCCGTCCACACGCGGTAAACACGAACGTGTAAAAATCAGCGTGAGTTACCCATCCAGCGACAACCTTTCGCCACCTCCAAACCCACATCTTCTCGCTGTTACTCCTAGTAGTCCCACTGCTCCTGCTTCATACACTGTGCATTATTCCGTTAATGGGAAAGACAGTGCCGCTAACCAGCTTCGCGTTCACCGTTTAAATTCCCGGCGCCGAGCATCCAGGCGTTCAAGTAGTTGTGAGAGCGGCGAACGGGCGCCAAGTCCCTGTCCCAGCGGCTATGGTGGCGTCGACGATAAGAAGGCGGCGTCGCGACGGATGGGCAAACGCAACATCAAAGCTCAAGTGAAACGGTTTCGAATGGAAACTAAAGCAGCAAAAACTTTAGCCATCATTGTCGGTGGCTTTATCTTCTGTTGGTTGCCGTTTTTCACTATGTATTTAGTGAGGGCCTTCTGCAAAGATTGTATCCATTCCTTAGTATTTTCAGTGCTTTTCTGGTTAGGATATTGCAACAGTGCTATCAATCCTCTAATCTACGCTCTTTTCTCGAAAGACTTCAGGTGAGATCATCCTTTTATTTTTTCAGAGCTTTCAATAATGAAATCCACAGATTCGCTTTCAAGCGCATCATTTGTAAGTGTTTCTGTAAAAGACGGGACTCGAGTGGGAGGAGAGGTTCCGATGGGTCGCAATTGCAAGGAAGACAATTTAGATCTCCTAGTTATAATGTACAACAACACGAACAAGGAAACTCGCTTGGCGATGACAGCGATCCCGGGGCTGATCCTTCAGATTCAAGGTGACGTAAACAACCAGATGTTAAACAAGTGTACCTGGACAAAGACTCCGTTTTTAAAGTAGCGATGTGTTTGTATGGCTGACAAAGATTGATCGCTCTTCGCCAGACCAAGAGCGAAGACGTGCTGTGAACACTCCTTCCAAGGAAATATTAGTTTAGGCTCTAGGAGGCGCGATTGCGATTTCTGAATAGGTCCTTCTATCACAAGAAATTGCGATCTGGTTCCTTGCCAAGATAAAAACTATAGTTAGTTTCCCAATGAAAAATGATTAGCATTTAACACTTGTAAAATTTAATTGTTCATTCATTTTTTGGAGAGGGAAAGATTAACGACTTAACTCTTTGTAATTCTAGGATATAAGTCTAATGATAAGGCAACTATCATCACGCACAAAGTGTTATTTATTTTCGCGCGTCTTCAAGCATTGTACATTTTCATCAACTATTATTTTCTTGACAATTAATGTCAAGTTCTTCAACCGATAATAAAGGCTGTGTTTAGTAGCCAAATGTTAGTTAATTTTTTGTATGTGAAACTCATCTGATATCAATGTAAAGTTGTTAATTGTCGTGTAAATTTTGAAAGCTTGATTTTCGAGATAAAAGTTTTCAAGTTATAAATATTCTATATTTGTTGAAACGGTGTTCAAACAATGTATAATCTGAATGTAAATGTGTAAATAAAAATCCGATTATGAATAGTACAGTGTTCAAATTATTGCCTCGTCGTAAATCTGGCATCAATTTAATTACGTTATAGTGCATTATGTTTTCCATTGTTTCAGTCAGAACTAATGAAATTGTCTTAGTTATTAAAGCTCAGCGAACTAATTGAAACTATAATATTGTAGAAGGAAACGATCTTCTCTTGTCTAGTACAATTTGTTCCTTGCAGCTAAAATAATAACAACAAGAGAGAATAAAGATGACGAAGTTCAGAAACTGTGAGAGTGGAAGAGACACATCAACAAAATTTCATTACCGACTGAATTCAAAAAATATCCGAAAACTCTGAACAAACGTAATGGCATATTTGATTACCCCCCCTTTTTGTAGTGAATAATGTCATCCATGAATATAACATGATTTTTAGCCAATAGACTCTATGAAAATCACTAGTGCTTTGATGACTAAACGAAAAAGGGGAACTATAACCAACACTGCAATTGAATTTCAACGCTTCGTGTAGGTTCAATCCAAACGCATTTATAGCTTTACTAACTTTATTACAAAAATAAATACCTACAAAAATGTCTTAAATAAAAAAATTACACAACAGTCGTTTGTGTATCACTCCTACAATCAAGCACTTTTTTTCTCCCCAACATCTTTTGCACTTCTTCCACATCCTTTCCTTTAGTTTCAGGTACAAGAAGAGCAACAAAAAGCGCGCCCATTCCGCAAACCCACCCAAAAAATATGAAAGTTATTCCAACCCCAAACCATTCATTCATGTTTTGAAACTGATTGGTGACTGTGAAGGCAAGAATCCAGTTGAAAGCGGCTGAGACCGAACTCGCCACACCTTTAGTTTGTGGAGTGAAAATCTCCCCTAACATTATCCATGGGATGGGTCCAAAACCCAACGAGAACATAATGATAAAAATTGTCAGACTTGCCAATGGCACGAAGGTGAAATGCGACAAGTCTTCGCTTTGTTTGAGATGGAAGTAAATACCCAAGACAAGCAAAGAGAAGCACATTATAAAAGAAGAAAGAAAAAGGAGGATCTTTCGGCCGGTTTTGTCGATGAGGAAAGTTGACAGCATTGTGGCAATTACCTGCAAAAAAAATGAAACGATTAGTAGTCGGTTGGACGCACAAAAAAGAAGTTTCCGGGAAAGGGGTGGTTTTATTGATCGATGGTTTTTGTCAAAGACTGTAGGGTAGGTTCAGGACTATGTAATCTACAAAATTAGCATTACCGACACATTTTGAATTTATTTTTATTAAATTTTACTTTGAATATTTTTTCAAAATTTGAATCTTCCCTAATTAGATTTATTTACCTTCAAATTTTAAGATAAGGTCTTTTTTGTTTAATCTACTACAAGTTCAAACGGAACTGTTTTAAGAGCTAAACTTGAATCGTTGCTTAAAACGTACATTTAGAACGCATTACGTTGAGCCACTTTAGAGCTTGTAAATGTAAATCTAGACTTTTTGTTTATCTGCTTAAGGAAGACGGGTTCACTGAAGCTCGATTAGAATCGAATATTATAGAAGATTTTTTGCATTTAAGCTGGTAATTACAGTAAAACTAATAAACGTACTAAAGTAGTAGAATGGATCTTTTCCATCTTTCACGGCAGAGTAGATCATGTTCAACACAGATCTTTTATTAAAATACTTGCTTTCTTTTTTTGTGAATTTAAAAAAATAAAAAGCTAAATTTTCGGCCACTTTGCAGACTGATACTATCGGGTCTTTTGTTTACAAACATCTGGTTAACAAAACCCTTTTACAGTTTTCACTTTAATTAGGTATATCAGATTGTTATTGTTGATTTTAATTTCAAAATCTCATTGATATTATCTACATTATAATATTTGTTTTATCTTGATTAAGTCAACTGAATATAGTTTTGTTGATTGTACACATATGAGTATAATTAATTATAATTTATTTTTATTGCTGCTGTTAGTTTCATCGATTACTCACTTATTGATGTTACCTACAAATATTTGTTTGTCAATTCTGGTGATAATTTGAATCTTTTTTTTTTGCTTAGACACATGTTCTTGTTTGTTTTTAATTGGTTGAAAATAAATGTTTAGCATTGAAGTGCGTCTCAAAAAAGAAAATTGATTCTAAATGTTTTAAGAAAAGTCTAGAATTAACATATTTATTAAATTATTTAATATTTTTATTGTATTTAATTTTATCAGAGTTTCTCAAAATTAGCACTTAAACCTTCAATTACTTAGGGTCGAAATTTTATAGCTCATTGTGCAAAATTACAGTAACCTTCTCAACCACAGTTCAAAAACTGAAAATTTGAAAATGAAAACTCTATGAGATTATTAAAGACAGTATTTGAAATTTTATAGTTAAAAATTTCATATAAATTTCAAGCTTTATAAACTCAATACTTTCAAAGATTCCGCCGATTTTATGATTTTTTAAACACCAAACTTTCTCTTTCTTTCAAATACTTTTATTCATAATAAATATATCGTTTAAATTAGTGAAATCTACTACAATCCAATAAATTTGAGATACGCACTCAACGTGTTTATTAAACCGCTTTATTCATAAACTTGAAAGACACCTGTTGATTAAATTATATACCGTAAAATCCTCCACAAGATTATTAATTATTTTTTCGATGATCAGATATAAAAAACTTCCAGCTTCTTTACTTACCTTGCGGTTTATAGGTTTATAGTCAGAATATTGATTCAAGTCGGAATTTGCCGCTCTCTTGTAATTGATTTTTGTTTCTTTAGTCGTTTCCGAATCGGAAAAATATTAAGCATCGGAAATAGAAAAAATCTACTGTTTTTTGAGATAAATTTATGTTGATTTTACTTTAGTTAACCAATGAAAGCTCCAAACCGGAAGCACCATATTTTTTCACATTCAATTGTTTCAATCGACAAGTCATTGGTTAGAAGTGCTTTCGAACCGAACCATAATAGAGGTGGTACAAGATAAAAGGGATTTATGGGCAGGCTTCGCCCACTTCACAGGACCTAAACTGTTGACCTGAACACGCCGATAACCACACACCAAAGTCCCTCAAGAATATTTTAATACCCGGAAATTTATCACTTTGAACATTGAAAAAAATTACCTGAACTATTCCAACTAATATAGCAGAAGTATCAGGAGCCATTCCGCTTCCACTTTCTGCGAAAATTGTAGCAGCGTAGAAGAGAACAGCGTTGATTCCACTTATTTGTTGACACACCATCAAACCCATAGCGATGATCAGACCATAAATCGTCGCTCTTGATCTTAACAAATCACTAAGTTTGACTTTATTAGCCGTGGATTGTTTGATGTCATCAGCGATTTTCAACATTTCGTCTTCTAAGTTGTAGTTACTACCTCGGAAAAACTCCAAGGATTTACGTGCTTGATCTAGACGATTTTTACTGTAGAGAAAAACGGGCGTTTCTGGCATGAACGAGAACGTCAACAAAAACAAAAGAGGAAATGCTGCGGAAGCTAAGGCTAGAGATTGGAATGAAGTGATGATTCCACCTAAAAATTTACAAAATTTGTGTTAATAAAAATTGTTGAGGTGTTTTTACATCTGTGAAAACTACAATAAAATGGAAAGCCAAAGAACAAATCAATAAATGGACAGACGTGCTTAGAATCAGTAAAACACATAAAGAAAGTGGAACGGACAAGATTTCTTTCTTTTATTATTCATTTTAGTCCCCTTTTACTTAAAAGCTTACGTGCTTTTGTAATGTTCCATTCGCGACATTTACAGAATCGGAGGAAGGGGTCATATAAATCAAGAATCTCAACACAAGAGAAAATAATTTTGTTACTTAAAAATAATGTTCTTGATTTCTACTGAGAGATAATAAAAAAGATCTACTTTCTTGGTTTTTAATTAAAACTTAAATTTTAAAATGTTTAAGCGGTGATGGTGAATGCGCCGGGTAATTTTTTCAACTACTCAAACCAATAAATTGTGCATAAAAAATATAACCCAATTAGAGAAAATTTCTTGGCTGACAGTTTTTAGAAATTGAGAATTCAAAAATTATGCTTAAGCAATCAGCTCCTGGAGCGCCATCTCTTAGTTATTCTCAAATTGAAAAGTAGATTTCTGCTTACCTAAAATGTATTCCAGAAGCACACCGATAGTGAGAAGCACTTGAAAGAATGTGCCCAGCGTGCCTCTAATCGATGTGTGTGCTATTTCCGCTACATACATGGGGGCGGAGACACTAATGCTGCCAATTGTTAGACCTGCTAGAAATCTGGCAGCGAATATAAGGTACAAGCAGTTGCTAAAACAGTTTTCATTTTATTTGGATAGATATTTGATAAGAAGAAATTTACCTAAACGCAATCATTATCCACGAAATCAGAAGTGGTATTGCTAATACTTGAAGTGTTCTTTTTCGTCCAATTAAATTTGTGATGGTTCCTGTAGGAATAGCCCCAATACAGGCACCTAATGTTATAAGAGAGCCAATCCAGGCTCCATCTTCTTTAGTTATTTTAATATGTGAGTTTGGTTTTTCTAATAAGGGAAGAGCAGGGGAAGTCCATACTAAGCACATACCTAAGCTAAGTGCGCTCAATGTCGCTGAAATTGTAGGAAAATTTGTAGAAAAACATTATGTATATTCTGACATACCTAATATTGAAGCAAGGAACTGTCGAAATTTTTCTGGTTCTCTTTCAGATTTTTCCGATACTGTTAAAATTGTTCTGGAAGTTTCAGACTGCAAAATTTTTGTGTGCACCATTTTGACTTAACTTAAATAAACACTAAATAAATAAATAACTAAAATCTATCAACAGTCAAATTAGAAGAAGAGTTTCAAACTAATGAGTTCCCATCGACTCTTCTTATATAAGTTTTGGGTAATTTGACCTAAAAGGTTAGCTGATAATATTTAAGTTATCAATAGACAAACCCATGTTTAGTTCGAGTGGACTTTGCCGCTCGTTTTTATTGTCTTTTGTACGTTCCAACAAATGATGACGCAGTCCAAAATATTTTGAAAAAGAAACCTTCCCTTGTTCACATTAATGAAACCTGGATATTGTTGCGACGTTTGCTTTTTTCTCAGGTTTTGCGACATTTCCTTTTTTCCCAGGTGCTATTTTTTGTTTCATACAAAAAATTCACCAGACAAAACCTCTAATTAAATCATCATCCTTTGAGCGATAACCTTTAAGTCTTGTTATCTCTGATAAGCAGCACCTTCTTCTAACACTTAACATCATGCAATTAAAATCAAAGCATATAAACACAAGTATCAAGGATATCAACTAATAAATGTAATATTAATAAATACATTTTATTTTCGACAAATCAGTAACAGAAAATCTTAATTAATAGTAAATGTGTTGGGAGTATAATGCTGGTACTGCTGCTTTCGCTTGCTTTTCTACTAAATTGACAGCTGGAGCTACTGGTAAATTTGTTGCTGCTACTCTAAATCCATTAATAGGATCGGATATGTAATTTACAGTTTGTAATATGCCGTTAGCATCGATATATGAGTACCCTCCTCTGGTAATGCCATCAGCTGATTTAGTTTCACTCTTAGAGCTCAAAGGTCCTACATATCCATAAGAGTACTGCCCTAACTCATCTTGGGCATGATATTGCGAAGACACGGGAGCATGAATCAAGGCAGGTGTGTAAGAAACTTGTGAGGTACTAACCAGAGCAGCTGCTGGCGCAGCTGTTTGTATTGGTACTACATGTCCTGTAAGTTGTACAGGACTTAAATGTGCGGCAGCATCTCTCGCTTTAGTTTGCTCAACAATAGCTAAATGCTCAGCCCGTGCTCTAGCAACTTCTGGTAAATCTTGTACTGGCTGTGGTGCATGAGAGGCACCGGCATAAGCTGCATTTAAAGCAGCTAAATGTCTAGCTCTAGCTTCTACGACTTCTGGGAGGTCTTGAACGGGAGATGGAGCTACTTGTAATGCCGGTACAACTACAGGGTTGGAATATTGAACTGAAGCGATTCTGGCGTGTTCTGCTTGAACAGCAGCATATTCGGCGAAATGTCGAGCTTTAGCTTGAGCTACATCGGGCGCATCTTGCGGAAGGTTAGTGGCAGCGACTCTAAATCCATGAATAGGGTCGGCAGTGTAATGGACGGTTTGAAGAATACCATTCGAGTCGATATAAGAATATCCTCCTTGAGTTGTACCATCAGCAGTTTTTGTTTCAGCTTTTGTACTTGTGGGTGTAGCATATCCATAAGCGTATTGACCTAATACGTCTTGACTATGATACAAAGAAGAGATTGGGTGGGAGTATTGTGTAAGACCCACGGTGACACCTAGCGGGACCACATGGGAGGCTCTACTGCCGTAGGTCAGTACTGCGATGATCACCTGATAACGCCGTAATAAACTGCTGTTGAAGACAGAAAAAGAACTTACCAGTAGTTTCATTGCGCTTCTGCAAACGAACTCGCAATAACAACTATTTGTAAATGCGTCCTTAAGAGCTTATATACCTGCCCCGCCTTAGATTTTATTCGACGTATAGTCGCAGTAAGGTGAAAAGAAACAACAATAATTGTACTGAAAGACTTTAAAGTTCAAGAGTACTGAAGGTGGTACGACATCTCAAGGTTGAGGTTTTTGGTTCCGGAATTAGGATCGTACGACAGGTCCAGTTTGCGGTACGACTTGATATAATGAACGGTTTTTGTTTCCTGGGAGTGGTACTCAGACGCATTCTGATGAGATATGAGCTCAAGGATGCCGTTTTTTCTTGTATTAATCATCCTTGTTTATCCAGATTGCATTTGAAATTTATAAGCTGGTACCGATATGTTTTTGCATAATTTGTTTCGTAGTGTTACGGTACCACTGTTGACTGACGTGGATGTCATTTTAATGTTATTTAATCTCACTTTTTTCTTTCGTACGAGTTTGCTAACCTTAAATGCAGTGAGTCCTTGAGTCGGCTAACAATTTCTAATTTCACACCGAGTTACATCAGGAAAGTTAATCATGCGTGACATTGATGATAAAAGAAATAATATCGTTCAGACAGAAAAGGCCATCGGCCAATAAGTTCTTAACAATTCATCAACTTTGTTATCATCGCGTGATCCCGATAGATGTTACGAGAAATTTTTGTTTATATTTCGGTCTTAATTGCTGGTAAATCTTATCGGCGCAAAAGTAATTAATTACAAAAGTAATACATAATTATTTGATTTATTGAGATTTTAAGGTATTTTCCACAACGTTTATTTACATGTTTTAATTAACAAAATCTTGATTTATCATTACGTAACAACTAATAGTGGCGGGCAGCAGCGTGGGCGGCGAAATGGGCGGCTTTTGCTAATTGCACTTCAGGAGTTTCTACTGGATGTCCGTCAGGGCCGATAGCGGCTTGTGGGTAGATAGCTCCGTAGTAGTAAGGAGCGGCGTAAACGGGTGCAGTTCTAGTCAAAGCTGCAGCATGAGCGGCAAAATGTCTTGCTTTTTCGGCAGCAACTTCAGGAGTATCTAAAGGTACTCCTCTGACGGCAGCATGAGCGGCAAGGTGTTCAGCAGTAGCTTGTTGAACTTCAGGAGTATTAACTGGCACTCCATTAGGTGTGATCACAGGATAGTGGTAAAGATCACGTCTTCTACGAAGGTGAATTCCTGAACGAGCGGCGGCATGAGCAGCAAAGTGAGCAGCTTTAGCCAATTGCACTTCAGGTGTATCAGCGGGGAAGGTAGCGATACGAGCAGCGGGAATAGCGACATTAACACCATTGCGTTGAGCAGCCACGGCAAAGTCACGGTAGTGCTGGATTTTAGCGGCGGCTACTTCAGGAGTATCAGCAGGAAGAGCAGCGGCGGCAGTTACAACTGGTGCGGCGTATACAGCATGAGCTAGAGGAGAATAGGCTCCAGTGCGGGCACTAGCTTCGGCGAGGGCGGCGAAATGAGAAGCTTTTGCATGTTGCACTTCAGGGGTGTCAACGGGAACACCATTTGAATTGATTACGGGGATGTGCTGGGGGTAGATTGCGTAGGGAAAGTACTGAGCGTTGACTGCCGCCAAGACGCAACTGACCAAAATCTATAACACGAATTATCAATTATTAGTATTTTAAAAAAATATCTGTAATTTATTTGACCACAGAAGACTTTGACGGTATTGAAAATTAGATTTTTTTTATTGGAATACATTTTGAAAAAACATTCACTCACCAAGAGTTTCATTTTGAGAATTGCAACCTCCTATCACTAGGACTGTTGAACACTGTTCGAAAGTCAGCAGCCCCGCCTTTATTATATAGATTCCCCCATAAAGCTATACCCCAACTGAAGAACAAGGTCCTCTGCTTTCACTAGAAGATCTCCCTAAAGCTTTTGAACGAGCTAGAACGAGAAAAATCGATGTATCCAGTTCAAGAAAGAGACGCAAGATTTAAACTATTAAACTACAATTACTGTCAATTTTCGAAATTACTTATTTTTTCTAAAAGAATTTGTTAAAATATTATATAACAAGTACCACACGCGCTTGGTGTCACTGTCATGCTCTGTTTCCAATATCTACCACGAAGAAATAAAGATTGGAATTCACCAAAAAACAAAAACAATTAAAGCAAAGGGCGTCACAGTTTTTTATTTTTTTTCCGCAAAAGTTAATTTAGTCATTAACTTTTAAGTACCCCAGGAACTGTCAAGCAATTATCGTAATTCACACATATTATAGTCAAGCAACCAATAACATTGTTTTTATCGATATAATTTTTAAATTGCAAAATCGATGAATTATTAACGAATCGGTGTAAGAACGTGAAGAATGCGTTTATGAGATTACAGTTCGATTATTGTTTACTTGTTATTTCCATTTAGAGCTGTCTCTCGTGTAATATCTGTATTCCAATTTGTCAAGTCTAAGTTCAAGTTTTATTTTAATCTTATGTTAATCGCACCGTTAATATTTAATATGTATAAGGGTTTCTTGCATCCTGGAGAGGATTTTTTCTATTAAGAAGGACACTTTGTCGGTGACAATAAAATTTACGACGTTAATACAGAACACGCCTAAAATTATTAATTTAAGTAAGTACTTATCATAAGACTAAGGTGAACTAATGAAGAAACCACACCTGTCCGGTTTCATTAGATTGACAAGACAAAATTTTAAGCTATTTTGCATCTTCGAAAGGTCACAACTGATAAAATTAATTTAAAATCAATTTTACATTTTTAATTTGTTTATCAGCATTTAAAATCTGGATCACATTGAAATCGCAATTTTTTTACACAGACAGAATCTGTATAATTTGTTGCAATGTTGTAAACTCTCACGACCTTGTTAATGAATTAATTGCAGTTTCACTTCAGTTGATTGAACTCGAGAAAGATTCATTAATCAGTTGTAAAACTGAGAAAATGTTTGTAATTACAGACATCGAAACCCACGAAGCGTTCAGTTGACAATATCCTTCCAAACCTACGCGTCGAAGATAGCATCTCCTTAATTTGTAATAGAATCGATTGGATTTAAATTACGCAAGATTTTAGTATAATTAGCTTTAAATAATACAATTTGATTTGAGTTAATTTTGATGTTTAATTCAGTAGCTAGGCTGTGTATAAATTTGTATCTAGAGGTTAAGTTTGCACATTTTAATTTTTAATTAAATTATTAATTTAATTTTCAGATATTGTCAAATATTCTTATAGTCCAAATTTAGATATCTTAAAGATTCAAATGTAGCATAATTGAAATTCCTCAATTTTGTTAATTAATTACTTATTTATAAGTGCTCATAAAACCAGAAATTTATTATCTTATCAATAAATTACAATAAAATTCAAGTGTGGAAACATATGTTGGCCGTGATATTTGTTAGCTTATCAAAAACCCACTAACCCTTGATATAAAATATAAATTAAGATAAATAGTTCTTGAATCCGCCCATCTAACGTTAGTGTTAGTACTATTATTCAAAGTTCATTTCTGGTCACGTATAGATAGACTTCACGTAATCTTTTGTAATTTGAACCAGTTATGAAATATATATCGCGAATATTGAAAAATGTGGTCAAATGTGTAAAAAGCGCGACTGAGCAAATCAAGGATGCGTTTTAAGCAAGTAATGAAAGAATTTTGAAAAATTCGTACATTCAAGGTTGAAGCTCGAGACTCATTCCCCAACGAAGATCGAATTAATTATTGATAAACAATAGCAGACACACCCGGGATGTAGGAGACATCAAGGTTGTAAAAATGAAAGGAATTTGCCAAGAATTCGGTGGTAATAAAAAAAATATTTTGCTGAAGTTTTAATTCCCAAAATTTGATAAATGAAAAACTAAAATACTAAATAATTTTAGTATAGGAGCTTTGATCTTGACATCTTAAAAATTGAGTAATAAAATAGTCGTACACAAAATTAATATCAATTACCGAGGTGTGTCCAGCTCAAATTCCTTCTAGAAGACCGCAGATTTTCAGGAAAAAAAATTAGACGATAAATCCGTCACACCTTGTAAACGATTACTTGAACAATTTCATACATTATTCAGCAGTCGTAGCCATCATTAAATCCGAAATTTTTAAGAAAATTATATCAAGGGCGTAAAAGCGAGTTCAATGAGTACAAATGCATCAAGTAATAAAAATCGGAAGAAAACATCTTGATTGTTTGCCTCAAAGGTTAAGAAGTTATTTTAACCATTTCGTATAGGTCAATTCATTACTGATAAAATCAGCAACAATCAACTAATAGCGTTATTATATTGTAGTTTAAATGATATGAATAGCTGTAACATTGAAGGTTTCAATGTCGGGGAAAATAAGAAAGTGTTTTGACAGTTAAAATTACACCTTAGATTTGTTGATAGCATGAAATTAAATTATGAACGGAATTTGAAACGTGTAAAGAATGTAAACTGTGACATTTCTTTAACAATTTTTAGATATTAGGAATAAAAGAAAAAATCATATATTTACCGTAAATTGAGATTAATAGTATAAACTGACAGCTGACAAATAATATTACTATCAAATAAATGAAAATGATTAATAATTTTGATAAGTACCATCGTTTGTTTGTCAACGCTTTAATAATTTTTTGAATTTTGAAATATCATTGGACATTCATAAAATTATAATCAAGAAAAATGAAATAAAATGGTTATATAAATTATTGTTTTGACTACTATTCCTGAGTACAAACATTTATAAACTTTTACAGTTTTCACTACGCCAAGATAATTGTTAATAATCAAAAAGTATAAAGTTTTTCAAATTGAATTACGTCGATTTTTCAATTAATTGATTTTTAATTAGTTTTTCAACTAAAAAAACATTTTTTACTTAGATTTGCTATTTCCTAAATCATTTGTTTTCTTATTTTACTGCTATTACAGAATTTTACTATTTTTAATTTGTCGTAATATTTATTATTTTTTGGTTCTACTTTTCAATTTTATTACTTTCGCTCAGAAAATTACATTGAGAATACTTCTGCCAATTCACGCGGCACTATTGCTAATATTCTGCGTAATGGAAACTTTAAAATGTTGAAATTCTGAGCACACTATGCTGAAAAGTCCCCAAGAAAATTATTCCAAAATTATTGTTTTTTTTAGTAAATTATAAACATAAATATAAACTTACATAAAAAAATCACTAATTTTCCAATTAACCATTAATTACAAAATTAGAATTGATAACGTTTGTAACCTTGACCTTCTGATATAGCTTTAAGCGCAAATCATCTCAGTGGCGTTGTAAAAGAACACCAAGCAAAATTCAACCACTTTCTTGTCCATATTTCGCCATCTAGTTTACATAATTTCAACTCGGCACTATTCATATTCACAGAAGATGGCGCACATTGGCAAATCTTTTCAATTATCGATCCCTACATTCCTTTCAGCATCCGATCGGCTTGATATTAAAATGAATTAGTAATTATTTCACTCCTCATTCGCAGCGCACATTTGAATAAAATCTTTTATAATCGCCTAAATTGAACAGTGAAGTCGTTAATGAACTTCCAACTATCTACGAATCCAGTCGCTAATTAAGTTTGTCTTGAATTGCACATACTCCATCTTTTCGGGACGGCTTATTTGAGTCTTATGACAAAATTTTAGTTTGGAAAATGAATTCGAAATTCTTGAAACACTAAGTTATAATACGGAGATTGAAACTGTAAAAGTTTCTTTGCTGCATTGACATAACATAAATAAATAAATTTTGCACAGAAACAATTAGCTATTAACAAATTTCTCTAAGTTAGAATATTCAATGGATATTTTTATCAATATTGCAGGCTAACTAACAGGTTGTAGACAGCTCTGAAAATGAGAGTAGTTTAGTTTGTTAATTTTGTTTGATTCTGGAATAATTTCTACAACGGCAACTTAGCGAAAAGCGGAAAATCTTACCCCGAACAAAGGTCATCGAGAACAAGACTGTTATGAAATATCTTTTTTTGTTGAACATACATTTTTAACGAAGAATTGGATTGATGATTCAGTTTAAATTGGGCTCTTGTATCCAAGTATTTAGGGAATGTATAAAATTTTTACCATATGTTCCTTGGGTGTTTAAACATATTTCGCCAGTAAAGTTAGCAATTTTAACATATACAGCATAGGGTGATACGTAAAATTCATCTATTTAAACGGTCTAAAATGGGTGATCCAAAAATAACAAGTTGATGAAGAACTAATTATTGAAAGAAATAAAAAATATTACCATTTGTTTGGAAGATACGTTAAAAATTCCTCATGCAATCGCGAGATCTACTGTAATTTTCGAAAATAAGGTAAAGTTGCTTAACCTGCTTCTTAACATTGTATTTGCTCTTTTTCGTTAATTATGAATTGTGAAGTAAATGTTGTTTTTGAACTGAGCTGTGTGTACAGAATCAGTCAAAATTTTAGGTTGTCAAATCAAAAAAAAAAAAGTTTGAAATAAATACTTTCATTTGGACACTTGTTAATATTTCAATTCTTGTGATAAGTTTATGTACAATTTCATTTAGAATTGGAAAAAAAATCAAAAATGTTTTCACGTTAGCAACTTGTGCAAATAGTACCTTAACTTAATAAACTTTACAGTCTTCTGACAAATGTTTTTTTTATATAAAATGTACTTTCATTGTGCCCCATGAAACAAGTGCCAATATTTCAACTATAGATTAAGAACTGGTTGATATTTGACACGTATCTTTTTTTTCAATGTTTACAAATTTAAATTATTGGTTCTTAAAAAAAATAGGCATTTATTTTTTATATCTACGAAAGCACATAGCCAATTTATATGAAATTTGGGATACAGACATTATTTTAGTTTATCATTTAGTATTATTAGCAACAATATAATTTGTTGAACTATAGATTGTTTTAAAAAAGAGATATACAGCTCCCTTGACATTATATTCTTGAAAATCTTACAAAACTCATTAATAACGAATAGAAAAATTAGTATCGCGAGTCGCAACTACAACAAAAAAATGTCTTAGAAATTTTTTGAAAGTTTGACAGATTTAGCAGTTTGACAAATTAGTTGTGAATGATTGCAATGTCATTTATTTTTGATGTAACTATAGAGATGGAGTCTTTATAAGATTAGAAATAATAGAAATTTTAGAATTGTAAAATTTCTCAGATTATATTAAAATTAACGTTTCTTCTTCAAATAAACTTTTCGTCTACAAAAATTAATAAGTGAAAATTTTTGCTGTCAAAATTGTTAAAATTTATTGAATTTAAACACAATTCAAACTACGTGTCAGTGTCTTTTTATGGTGTTATGTGATGCTACAAGTTGATATTGATAAGCCAAATGCAGAACAAAACCCCTTTTCAAGGTTTGTGTCGTTATGATTTTTTTACTGATTATCATTCGAGCATCCTGAAATTTTTTTTTGTGCATTCCAAAAACTTCATAATAATTTGATCGAGCGGAAATAGTAATTTTTTTATTGTCATAATTATGACTCGCGAAACTAATTTGTTCATTCGTCATAAATTTGTGTCGTGCGATTTTCTTATCGAATACCATTCGAGCATCAATTCATATCTTAAATTTTTTTTTTCGTGTACGTTCTAATTTGTTCTCGCGTTAAATTAATATAAGGTTTTTGAGACGCATTTGAAAAATTTATGGAAAGAATTGATGCTCTTGTGATATTAAAAGTGATAATATTTCAGCACAAATCAGTTTATACTTGTCAGTACAATAATTTGAATATCTATTCAGTTTGGAAAATTTCTTCCTCTTGCTATTTTGTTCTTGAAACGTATTGTTTTTGAGTAAAAAAAATTGAATGTGAAACGATGTTGTAGATAATAACATAATAATTGAATAAGCTTCCGTAACATTATAATGACGAAACTAAACTAGTTTGTGCTAAAAAGTTTTCAAAAAATGAATTTCAAGCGAGTCTTTTAACTCTCTTTTGAGACAATTTACAGCTTTACAAATCATATTGCCGAGTGATTGACTAAATTAAGGTAGGTGTGCCAAACTTTACAGAAATAAATGTCAATTTTAGGGGATATATTTAAGAGACAGTAACTCGAATCTGAAAAGATTTTTTGAAAAAATAAAAAATACTTTCCGGTTAATTTACAGTTCTCAATCTATGATTAAAATGTTTGCATTTGGTATATCTTGTATATTCAAAATTTTTTAACGTGTGAGCCCTGCGAGTGTAGTTTTCGAGCAGCCCTAACTCTACAGGGTGTCTAAAAACCTTCGCTGTTGCTTCTATCGAAACTATTCGGAAGCGATCCAATTAAGAACGGAATGAATTTAGCATGTGAACGAAGCTTCTTCCCCGAGGAGGTTCCATCAGCCCGGTATTAAATAAATATCCAATGACGTTGTAGGAATGTGTAATTGAGTTTGAAATATTATGCAAGACGTCTATACACGACAGAAGCGCCAACAGCGAGCAGTTTGTGAAATTCGACAATGTTGTTGCTCCAGTTGCACACAATATTTGGACGCCTCGAGCCTGTTCACATCGCTTCTAAATCTAATTACTTTACTTCGCGTTCGCCTTCTCCTTCTGGATATTGTTTGTAAGCCCAGTCATGATTTATTTATGATAACAAGCTCTACGTTTCTACAGATTCCATTACACCACTGCAAGCATTAAAATTAAACGATTTATTATAGTTAGCTAGGGACGACGGAAAGCGAGAAATTCAGAACGGAAAGAAGGAAGAGTGACGATTTACAGGGTGGGGAAAGGATAAGAATGTACGAAGTGGTGAGTTAGAAGTGGATGCTGGATTTAATTCAGAGTTAGTGGTATGAAATTTTTAGGTTCACGGCTTGGTAAAAGAATAAATAAATGAAAGTTCTAATCGAAGCTAAAAGCTTCGAAGCATGAACAAGAATTTATAAAAGAGTTGATTAAAAATAAAAAAAAACATCTAAGTGAGACTTCTCTTCACTTTTAACTTATTGGGCTTTGTTAATTCTTACTGCTAAAATAAATACAAATTAAATTCACGTTGAGTTTTCCTTTAACAGAAGAAAGATTTATGTAGAATTAATTAATTTTCGTCATTTTCCTCCGAATCGGAAACCTATCATCATCCAATCAATTTTTTAAAAGGCTTTTTCCAATCAATTACTGAAAGAAACTTGCGGTCGCTTCGAACGCCCCGAATTTTCTTTAATTAATCAATTTCACTTGAAAAATGTTTCAATTTCGACAACAAATGAAAAGCTATTGTTGTAAAGTTATATTACTCCATCGACGTCTCGTCAAGCTCTCAATGTCACCAAATTAAAATCCAAAGTGTTGAAAAAAATCTTTTTTTTTCTGACTCATCTAAAATTCGTCAACGAATTAAGCTTTTTGTTTGAAATTCTCGTGACTATAATTAAGCAACTTTGCGAAAATTTAATCAAGCTCGAAGTGAATAGGAGTACAATAAATGTTGCCAACAAACTTCGGAAATGACTTTCGAGATTTGGAGACGCAACTTTTATAACTATTCCGCGAATGAATGTTGTCAAAACTCCCAATACTTGCATCCGTCAATCTTAGTGATGCGCCTTTCATTATTCATATATTTTTTAGCAAGTTCAAATTAAAACTACAAATTTTGAATTGATGGGGAATAAAATGAAATTTTGAAACTACATAGCTAAACTGAGTAAAGTTTGTATAAATAGTGAGGGTAATTTGTTATTTTCTCAAATCCTAATGGGTGTTTGCCTTAACTTCTCTCCATGTCATTTCTATAAGTTCTAAAGCTATTTTCACTTCTATAAAAGATGTTAGAACTCAGCGATTAATCATGGGAAGTGAGTTGCAATTATTTAAACGATTGCATATAAACTTGGAGCGAATTCCTTTTTGTGATAGTACACATCATTCCAAAGTTTTGCAACTAAAGTCAAGCTCTACAAAGCTTCATTGCCTCATGAAAACCAGAAGCAAATGTCAAGAAAATTCCCCTTTTTTATTTGAATGTAACCTAACTCATCAAAGCTTTAAATTCGCTACTCCCAACCTGCAAACTAATTTCCTTCGTATATCATCTCATCAAAATTTTAAATTAGCAAATTTTTCATTTCCTTTTTTTTTTTGTTTTCGCCTTTCGTTATGGAAATAAGTCACCGTAGCTTTTGGTAAATTAACAATAAAAATCTCCAGTTTTTTGCTACCACTCAATATCTGATAAATTAGTTTGAAGTGAAACGTTTTTCAGTGAAATTAATTCCGCAAACAAAAACCCAAAACTTTGTTGCATGTTAACGTACTACGTACGAGAAGAATCCGCTCTTGAATTTTAATCATGTTTTAACAATATCACGAATTCCACAATATTTCGTTGCAAATCTCTAATTTTCATGCACGTACAGCCTTTATCCTTTTCGCTCGGCGCTAATGAAATCCGATATAACTAGCCGTAAGATTTATAGACTAGTTCTGCTTAATGCTAGGTTCAAATTTATGTCTAGTTGTTAGACAAATACTAACTATTGTCTTAATCAGAAGACTTTTTGCCTTGTTTGGCAGCTCTTATATTTTCTTTTTGATATTCAAGAAAATAATTTTTGATTTATTTCTAAAGAATAATTGAGTTGATTGAGTTTTATGGTCTCTTCTTATTATTTATCAAAAACTAACAATTTGCGATTGAATAGATTTAGGAAAATTGAATATATTAATGAAATAAACATTTTTGGTTCGGCGCTTTCACCATTTTTGCATTTATTTTTTCTGGGAGTGATTCGGCTTATGACCGGCTATAATCCATTTACCACAAGTCAAATTAATGTCCCGTGAAGATAAATATAAGGATTAAACCTTGCGTACCATTCTCTAGCAAGAAAGAATCTTAATAAATGCAGATGTAATCCTCTTGCTGTTCATTCCTTAATAGCGCTCAGTGGTGCAGCAGTTAGACGCTTGCTTATTGCAGTACTCTAGAGAACCGTCAGCGAGTTTACCGATTCGTTATTACAACGACATAAGAATATTCTCCGAGAATTTCCAAGAACTCCCATTAGGTGGATTGTGACTTTGGCCGCGTCGTATTTCATTCCGACCACCGAATTTTGTTACGAAATTGTGGTGATGAATTGCTAGAGAATTTCGTCTCAAGAAACAACTTCTTATGTTTTTTTTTCTAGATGGAAAAATCTAGATTTCCTCTGAAAATGGCCAGTAATTTAATTTGGGGCGGTGTATATGTCCGCTTTTATATGTTGCCATCGATTTTGCAGCGTGCGGCAAAGCACTTTCCGATAACAATATACATTTCCGTCGCTCAATCCAGTTGTAATGTCGGCTTCTGTCTCCTGCTGAGTGGAAGCTTTACTTGAAGCTCAAGTGACCTTCTAAAGCTTTCAGCTTGGACACTACCTAGAGGCTCTTAATCACTGAACGCCCGGCAACTTACCACATTTGTCAAAAGCACGAAAAATTCTGCTCGAAAACTTACTTATCAAATATACAATCTTCCAGAAAAAAGTGGAAATATTTTTACAGATAAATTCTCTGTTTACTCTTGCTTTGAATCAGAGGATTAAGAGTGTCAGTTGTAATTAGAAAAATAGTGTAGCGATTAGCGAAGTTGATTAAAGTCAGTCTCCAATCTCATTAAAAACATCAAAAACCGTAATTGCTTGTTTATAAACCCTGCATTATTCTAGTAAATGTGTTTGAATTTTGTTGGCAATTTTCGTCACCACTTCCACTCTATAAAACTTTGAACTGAACGCTTTTTGTTCCCTTCTAATCCTCTTTCAATTTTCAATTCTCGTTGATCTGAACGCATGTGTAATATTTGAAATTGAAATTGAATTGTTTATTTTAATCGAAGTTTATTTTAAAACGTATGTAGACAATCGCAAAAAGTAAATTGTCGGTTTTTAGCCCTGAATACGGATTATTCGAGTGAAAAGTGCCGGATGGATGGATTCTGCGTGAATGACGTCATTTAACTCTGAAAGAAACAATGGTATATATTTGCACTGCTTTCATTCGATAAACTTAAATTTTAAATCTGTTATATTTTTCCGTTAAACAGTCATTATTATAATGAAGTAATTGCAAACATGTTCAATATTCTTTTACATATTTCATAAGAGTGCATCCATCGGTGAATAATTTCCACCGACATTATTTCGCAAATCTGCGAATTATGCGATGAAAACCCAAAACTCAATAACAGCTGTTAGGGTTGTGGCATGAAAGATATTTGTATGTATTATTCAAATCAAATACGAGACAGAAGGTGTTTTTTTCTTCTTTGAGTGATTGATAGACAAGCGTGTACGCTTAGTGTCTTGTACATGTCGGTTTCAATTTTTTTATTTCAAACACAATTGCCAAATCCCTACCAGGCTTACTAAAATCTTGTTAACCATCTCACGATATAGACGGAATTTTAATTCTACTGCGTGCTGCAAACAACTTGTTTAGGAGCAGTCTTTAAGTTTGCACTGCGATTTCTATGTAAATGCTCTCCCTACAAAGAGTAATTAAATTAAATAAGAAAAGGACTTGCTGTAAAAGCATTCTATTATCTAAAGAAACTCTCTTTGTTTGAATACTCTTATTGTTTTTAATCTTTTCGATATTTGATATATTCTGATTAAGATGTTTTTGAACTTTTTAATTAAAAATACACTGTAAGATATAATCCTAACATGAAGTGGCTACTTTACTCAATTAATTAACACAAAAAAGAGCGGACAACATTTTATAAAGCACAACTCCCGGCACATCAGCAAATTGTTTGTGACAGTGAGAATTTAAAATAATTTTTACGTATAGCGCACTATCTATATTGGCAATTACTTCAAAAGCTTGTGGATAATATATAAATAAAAATCTTCACTTTATATTGACATCTCTGGTGGTGATTCATTGCTCAATAACATTTCTTTTTAATCTTCAATAAACTTATATGACGTATGATTTAGTTCACTACGGAATCAAATATCATGCATATTTTAATATTTCGGAAAAAAATTGAAAGATTTTACATTAAGTAAAGCTGCTGCTCTTGTTTTTTTGTTGGCAACAAGACAAAAACCCGTTTGAAGCAGAAGGAAAAAGGTTGAGCCAAAAATGTAATATCTTACAGTCTCAATATTGTAACTATAAAAGAGAATACGTTCGATTATTTCAGTTGATGTTTTTAATAATACTGAAAACTTTATCTATCATATTTAACAAGAGAATATGCAGTCTCTCTTAGATCGTAGCATTTATTGCCGTTTGATTGCTTTAAATTAGTTTCAAAGTCGATTAATAATCCAAAGTAATTAGAGTTTGCCGTAACGAACGTCAGATTTGTGCGCCTTCGGTGATCTTATTCGGCAGAGCTGTTTATTTTACTGTCAGTTGAATATTCGATGAACTGCTCTTCATTTAAAACAGCTTGAAATTGGTTTCATGTAGAGAAACTGTGTTGGTTCACATAAAATACTGATATTTGTTTTATAGAAGATTTTCTTTGGAGAAAATTATTTTGCTGTGAAAGAGAACCAAAGGAAAATGTTTTTCCTGCTAAAAGCTTAGCGATTTTAATGATTTATTATTTACATTGAGCATTGGGTAGAAGTTGAAAATGACATTTACTTAATTGTTTGAAAAATATAAAAGCTTTAGTAATAAATAATCTAGATAAGTGGTTTTGCACATAATTGTGATTTTTTAATCGTGATAAAATTGCTATTACAAGTTAAATAGCTTGGGGAACTTCAATTTTGCTTCTGTTTTATTTAAAATTTCCGAAGAGATTATAAGCATAAAATATTTATGTTCTATATTTTGTGTAAAGGTTCTCTACGATAGAATAGAGGAAAAACGATGGAAATTTACATGGCTAATTATTGTCAGACAATGATAATTCATTTGTATAGACCAAATATGAGTGTGCACTACACTCATTTGGTTTATACGAACAACTATATGTAAATTTTGGTGTATTATACTACATAAAATTTAAATAACTTGTTGAATTTTAATCAATGTTGGTGCAGTACTAATTGCTATGTAAATAATTTATGAAATTTTGAAACTATGTAAACTTCAATAAATCTCAACCGCACAAAAGAGAATTCCGGAATAAAAGCAGTGAGTTTGAATCAATTTAAACAAAATCTTTCTTTTTCATAAATCTCTATAAAATTTTGTATGTGACTATTTAATTGTTTTTTTCTTGAATCTCACGTTTATTTCACGACAGTTTCGATCCGCAAAGTTTATTTTTATTATTGGATTTGGAATTGTAAAAGTAATAACAGACTGACCAGTAGAGAATTGGAAAAATGTCTGTTGTGAAACAAAGCGCGTTCGTCTATAGATGATTCTTTTATTTCATTCTCTCGTTCAATCTGATTCAGTCCGTTTGACCCTAACAGATGTACTGTATTGTTGTTGATAGTAGCAGCGCATCGTTAAAACATCACAACTTTTCTATTTTTTACAAAAGAAAGATAGTTAGTCGAATAGAACGTGCTTCTAAGATTTGGACTTATCCAAATCAATTTACAAAGAATATGTTCTGTTTCGATTTAATTTAGAATTACTTTGGGGATGTTTATTTAGAAATTTTTATAGACGTCGCGCGTCGTTTACGACGGGGTTGAAATTACAAACAACATTGTATGGTTTGTGTCTGTGTGCGGATTTGCGCCCCCAAATTGCGAATTTAAAATTCCCTTGATGCGACGATACATTATCCTTTAAACAACCTTGATCCCATCCTGTTTCCCTAAACAAGACGTAAGTTGGACACGAATACAAATCGGATGACAAGGATCACAAATACGAAACGAATTATTCGCTTAACTGGCTCGAATTGATCCACGAGACAAAATATTGGAGAGATGTAATTAGGTGATGGTTCAGAGGACACAAAAGCATAAACAAAGCTGTTTTTATACCTTTTTTCTAATTTACAATAATTCTATCCTTGCTTTGTGGAATCTGACTGTAGTCATCCTTTTTGAAAATGTTCCGTTCTATTGTAGATCTTTTTCTTCTCTTCTTTCGTGGAGAATTAGCTTTTCTTTTGTTGAAACTCAACTCTTTATTACCTCGTCATCATTTTTAACATAAATTAAATGAATAGTCAGCTTATTTGCTTTCCATATTCAAATCGATTTCTACTGTTTGTATCCATCCACTCATTTCGTTATTATGACGAAGAGCATGTAATAATTTTATTACCGGAATACTGTCAATCAACCTCTATAACATCGTAAACTTGAGGAAATGAGGCACATTGTAAATACCACCTTAATGATAATGTTATACCATTAACAAAGTGTCAATAAACGCGTTAATAATGAAACAGAATTAATAGAGAACCGTATTTTACGCTCTTCATCATAAACTCTTCAGACAATGTTGTGGTAAAATAGGAAAATTTGTTTTCAGTCCGACTCTGTCTTTAGATCTCGAGACCATCCTTGACACAACGCCATGGCAACACAGTTCTTGAACATAACAAGAAGTGTCGCTTCCAGGTCTAAGTACAATAGGTGCCAAGAGGTCTTAACTCTTCGCATCGCCGCGTCATCTACACAGACGACACGGAATTAACGTAAATAAACATTTGCCGATCGAAGAGGAAGGTGGAGGGAAGGAAGACGGAACTGACGGATCTAATAGGCTTGAGTGATTAATACAACCGAAACGCATTTGGTATTGAAAGTGAGAAATTGGTGCTGAGGCGTAATAACGATTTCAACAATAGCGCGATTGTTGCGAATTACGATGACTCAATGGCAGCAGCAAATGCTACAAAATTCTGGCGTTCATTGGGGCGAGAGTATTAAACTATAAATTGTTTACCCAATACGAGTATAGCTCATGTTGGTGTTTTTTTAGAGATTTAAAAATCAAGTGGTTTGTTTTATAAAAAAAAAATTAATGTTGAAAAAAAGATTTAGAAAATCATGAACGCTTAGTTTTTCGGCACTATTTGACTTTAGTATTAGGACGGGATTAAGAATAGTGTAAATATCTAATTCAAAGAATAAAAAAAAATCATAGTCAGTAAAGAATAAAAGAAAATCAAAAAACTAAAGAAAAAAACGATTTACTCAAATGACTCGACGTTCTATCAAAAAATCAGAAAATTTGAAAAAATTGTGAAATCAAATATTCAGGATGAACTGATTAAATTTGTAATTTTGTTTTTTGCTTTTTTCTAGCTCTTCCTCGTTTTGAAAAACTGGGGAAACTAATTTCATTTAGGTTGCTTTCGGTTGCTGATCGCCTCCTCTTTATCCCAATTAAAGTGACTGCAAGCAAAGCGTCTTCTTCCGGTCTGCAAACATTCCGGAAACGGTCGGTCGCATTTTGGGGTAAGAGAGCGTCAGTGGTGGCGGCGCAAGCAACGGGTGAGCGATGATGATGTATGCAGGGTATTCATCTTCTCAGGCGGCCTCGCTCTCATTAACACCGCCTCTGGCCAACAAGACGGCTCATTTTTCATCATTCACGCACGCGCGAGTATTCATCTCCATCCAGACGCTGAGTGACGGACGTCTGACGTTCGTAGCACACTTGATTGTGATTAATATTCTTGTAGATGTGGACGTTTGGAGGCTGTGGTTGAGGATTAAAGGATGAGAAAACTAAAAGATTTGCGAGTACGAATTACAAGTTGATTAATTTCATCGGATGGAATTAATGCACAAAATGCACATAATTAAAACGGGAATAAACACAATAAACATAAATCATGAATGTTTTGGTAAAATGAGTCAATTAATTTGTTTATTACGTCTGCTATTGTTGGAAAAGCCCACTTCGTTACTGTGTTCTTAAATCTACATTTCTTCCGACATTCATTTGCATCGCGCACTAATCTCCTAATAAAACTTCGAATAAACAATAACACAGATGTCGGTAATAAATTCGCAGAATCGTTTCGTCGAAAACCATCTCGGGAAAGAATTAAAAGCGCACCTGTTTTGCTCATTAAACTCACACCAGAAAAAAAACTTAATTATTGGTGTAAATAATACCAAAAGTGCAAACAATTACCAAAATTTTTCAAAAAAAACTTTGAAACACCTAATAAATTTTATAGCCCGGCGCATCCACCATTTTTGAACACACATCGAAATTAGTTTCAGTTTTATATTCGGACCACGTTATCATAAATTTCATAAATAATTAATTTTTATGAACGCCCGCTCTGGATAACGTATGTCAAATTTAATTATTCATCAGTTTTGCTGCGTTATTCAAGTTTACTTTCGCATTTTTCAAAGAAAATCATCAAAATCAGGGTGGGAGCTATTTTTCAAAACGATCGTAAATTTTGTTACATAAGCAGAATATTGAAAGTAAAAACTCAGTCTGCAGAATTATTATAAAAACGTATTAGATTTTAGTGTGCTGGCATTTTTTTTTTCTATCTAAATCTGCTTGCCGAGATGTTATCCATTAGGAAACTATTTATAAAGTTACACTTAGAACTTGATATTGTTTACAAAGAAATACGATAGCAAAGTGCTGTTGAAGCATGTCAAACCCGCGAATAGGTTCTGAACTTGATGTCCATTAGAACTAACCTAAAATTCCACAATTTTAACAGGTACGGAGTGGCGAAGACAATTTATGAATTTACATATTTCAACCTAAGAAGTATTATGAAGTATATTTCAGTGTTATGTTTTGTTACTCTCAAACTCAAACGTAAATTAATTCGTTTTGAAAAAGATGCATCATCTTATTGGTAATGCATTAATTTAACTCTTGAACTGCGAGTGCCTTTGTACTGCTGAAAACAAAAATTAATTTTGCGATTTTCCACTTGAAAGCTACGTATTCTCAATCGAACAAAGGAACAAAGAGATAATGTACAAGTTAAGAACGAAATATTTACTGAGAAATACAGTTTTAGAGTTGCAGTTCGTATAAAGTCGCCGACTTACGAACCTCATCGTTGTTGTGTTTTTTTGTCTAAAAATAAACGGAGAACGTTTTCATTTAAATTTAAGGAAAGTGGAAAAAGCGACGAAGTGAAAATCCTCTACTGTTAAGGTCCCAAGAGATATAGACGGCCATGTTGGTTTGGCGATTTTCAATTGTAGTCGGTTCCAAACAGCGATTTAATTATAATAAATCTCACTTGTTTTATCTCGTTCGTTGTAAATAAATTTTGCAAAAATTAATCTGGTACTTGGGTGTTGGTTAACATATCCCATTTCGGATTTCCGTTCTGCTTTTGCACGAAACAGAATGGTAATTTAATGCGGTTTGGCGGTTCAAGAGCGATATTTGAATCGCACCTGTGCAACGAGATGATGGTTTTTGTCATTCTCTGCTATGAGGGTAGGCAGTGATAGAATAAATCGCTGTTTGCTTGGGGTGAGGGTTCGAGAGGATACTCGAGAAAACAGAAAGCGACACATTTTTATGTGAAAATTGATGCTTCATTTTTTCGTAGGTTCCATTCAGTGCTTTCTTGAAGAAAATAGTCATGACGCATTTTATTTTATGATTTTTTTTGCTGTGTCGAGATTTTTGTAATTAATCAAACGAGTTTGCACAATCAGTGAGATGTAAATAATTAAATGCTGTTAAATAGGAATATTATATTGATTGAAAATTTTCAAACATCGATTCTTCGAATACCCACAAATTATTTACTCAATAACTCTATATAACTAATGTTCAAATAAATTGGAAAATCTTTCTCTCCTATTAGTTTGAATATCGTGGTAATTCTTTTAATTTCCACCGGAGTAATAATAGTTAATTAACATTCTTCGAAACTTCATTATCAGTTCTTCCAACGGTTGACATTTAATATAGCGCGAACTCCGAGAATAAATTGGATAATAAAAGCAATCTAATTTTTAAAACTTGAAAGTTTGACATTCCGGTTTGGCGGCGAGACAACCCTTATTAAAAAAGAAGGACGTGAAAAAAATCTCCGTGACATTATTTGTCTACGATAAATTTTAATTATCCTTACGCCGATTTTCAACTCGTTGAAAAGACAAGACACAAATGTGAGAAGAGAGCGAACTCTATCAAACTCTAATCGCGTTTCGTTGTCGTGCCTCAGGATGGACCATTCAAGCTTTTGTACACAATCCTTGGAAAAATAATTTCGAGACAGAAGGATCCGGCACTGTCAAACTTGCACGAAGAATTTCAATAACGGGGAAATGTTTCATCATGGCTAGATGGCTTGTCGGATGTACTAATAATAGAGAAACCGCAAAGAAAGGAGAAAATAGCAGACACTCCATTTACCATCTGAGTTTCATCCTCTTCAACGCATTCTTCGCGATTTTATCACTCTGCATTTCGGTTTGTTTTTACGCGAAAAGTATCTAATAAAATTAAAACTGTGAATATTTTATGCACTTCGAGCGCTTTTACGTTAATGGGCCGGATGCAGTTTTATATGCTGACAGTCCACATCAAAAGATTTTATTTAGGACATTATTCAATTCGAACCGATAAAAACATCATTGGCTATAAACGGAAAAATATTTCACCACCTACATTATAGAGAATTCTAAAAAAGTTTGGAATTAACTGTAGTAATGCTCAAAAAATATAATATAAATCATGGTATAAGATACCGCATTATATTGTTGCATTTTTGAGTACAAAACAGATAAAATTGTAATAGTTCATATAAATTTTTTATTGACACATTAGTGAATTCAAACCTCTAAAATTATTATTCGGTTTGAATAAAAGGAGACGTCGTAAAATGACCTATCGTAAAAAATAACACCTGCCGCTTTATAGTAATAAAACAAACACTAAACACTTCATTTTAATGTTTGTTTTTGACTCAACGGGAAGATGTAAACTTCAACTTAGGCTACGGAATTCTAGTTATGCGGAAATGATACTTTTCAAAAATTAGATATTATGAATATTCAACATGTTCGTTAATGCATTTTGGCTGTAGGACAAGACACAAAATTAAAATCCATTGTGTCGAACTTTCTCTTAGGCATATTTTTGCTATAATTAACAAGGGGCGTTGCATAATACCATTTTGAAGTTTTTGGGACTGGAGGGAGTTATAATGTCGTACTTTCGGATGCTTTTAGTGTCTCGAGATACTTATAATAATGTTCTATCTGGCGCCTGAATGTCTCTAGTTTAAATAAGTTGGAAAGAGGAAAGAGCTATCTCATCTTGAACAAACGTTTTGGTATAACACAAATAAAAAGGGAAGTATTTTCATGATCTCTATGAAATGGACAGAGCAAAATGCAAGTTGAATGCAAATTATTAGTTTATAAATGAGAAAAATATAGAGTTGATTTCATTTTGTTTGACACTGATATTTATTGAAACCGTCTGTGTTGCTGTGTGTCTGAAACGCAACATCCTTCCTCGAATTCCTTTCAGCTTCAGGATATTCGGAATAGTTAAACGGTGCATAAAATGCATCAATATTCAACACAGACAAACCACACAATCCCCAAGTATGTAACAGACATGCCATTTAATCCCCGTTTCGTTGAATAAAACGAATCAAAATTATAAGTTAAACGAAGAAGAAATTTCCGTAAATTAAATCAAAATTATCAATTCTGTTTCACAAAAGCGCAAACATGATTAGCATTTATTGCTGAATGAAACACAGTATCCGCCTTCAGTTTTGAAATTAATTTATCGAAACGATGTATAAATGTTAAAATAAACATCGAAATGGAGATAGATTTCAGTTGAAACGTCCGCCCTGGAATTTCATATCGGCTAATTTATTTCGGGGGTTGTTTTGGGAGACTAGTTTTTGAATTTTTCCTACATGTGGCCTTTTGTGTCATCGTTAAAGTTGAAATTTACATTTCCATGAATAGTAATCCCCCTCAGGAACAACCTTTGCGATATCACGTATCACGTCAAAACTTTTCCAAAAGTTGCTTGTGTGTGTGGCGCTAGTTTGGCCGTAATGTAATGACAAAATAAAGTTTCTTAGACATTGATAACCAATCACAAGTCCAAGATTTCATCCCTCGTGCACCAACTCCAATCTAACTTTGGACCGCCGGAAAATGCGGTGTTTCTTACAAAGATCTACAAAATATAAAATTAAAAATTATATTTTATTCGACTACAGTTACCTACGTATTTTGTTATATCAAATATATTGTTGTTGTTTTTTAAAAAAATTAGTTTTCTCTTTAGAATGTTGAGCTTTGGTGTGGATTAGGGTGAATAAGGGTATCCCCTCGTCGAATGTGGCTTCTTAATTAATTCACTTGACCTTTATGAGGATAATATGTGCTTAGACGGTTAAGTTCGACAAACTACTATAACTACCAAACTCCATCAGGCCCTTAATTTCCGAAGATAAGGCACTTGACTATCGGAAATCTCCTGATCGGCAGGACAAGTAGGAAACTCCCAAAAATACAAGTCTCATTTCCATCCCGAGAGTTGAAGGCTTTTGAGGAAATCTCTCTTTGCGAAAATTCTTGTAAATGTCAGATTAAGGTAACTAGATGACTTCAGAGTAAACGTCCCTTCTCATTTCCTCTCTATTTTAATATTTCACAAACTCCGGCTCGACCGATATTATTAAATACGAACAAGCCGCTTATTATTTAAAAGCACTCTCTTTTAGTAATTTAATTTTAGAATATATTTCACGATCAACGCAAACATAAGCACTAGTGTTTATAACATTGGAAATGTTTAATATGTCGCTGATAAAAATAGGCAATGTATACAAAATTTTATGTACACAAAAATCCGGTAAGCTCATAACTCAGAGACAGCATGGTTGTGACAATGAACAGATAATTCGAGCGATGTTCTGACTAAAAACGCAATTCAAGCAAATTTCGCTCACAGACTTTGAAAAATATCAACAGTAACTTTTTTACATCCATTTCTTATGCCATTTACGACTAAAAGCTCTCTTGGAAATTGCTTACAACTACACACGTTGATAGGGACAAAATGGGTAATTAGTGTAGAGCTTCAGAAAGTTATTATTTTGTTACATGAGTAATGTTGTTGAAAGCTTTCTAGAATCAAAGACCTGAAAACATCGTCTTGATATCTTTGACTAATTTTACTTTCAACAAAGTTCTTGAATCGTAACAATATATGACTGATATAAATTAAATTTCAGCTAGAAGTCACAGCTAAATCACAGTTAACATTCAACAGATACGAGTATATTTTTTTCAATGCTAAGCTTTTTTTTTAGTATTCTACTCAAGTTCTTGAGAGATATATTGTTTTATATTATTTGCTGTTAAATTGAATTTAAACAGAAATACAATATTTATCAAATTTTTAGTCTGTTTAAATTTCAAACATGAAAATTTAATACTTAAATTTATAATTTACTTTGTAGACAAGCTCACTTAAGCACATTTAAAAAATTAAAATATTTATAAAGCGTATTGTGTTTTACTGCTCATTCAAAACATAATATTCCTTCTTTTTGGAAACTTTAACTTTCGAAATAATGCTATATTGGAGTGAAAATATTTCAACTTTGAATAGTATATCCCTCCATCAGTTATCTGATTGTTCTCCTATTGAAACTTTTCAACTCGATAAACCAAACCTTTATTAATTTTCATATCAAAAGTTTATTTCAGGATCTGCTGTAACACTCCAAAATTGGAACGGATGTTTCTAGTGTTGAACATGATATGGTGATGTATATTAAGAGGCCAATGCTCCTAGATTCAGTTATATTTGATCTGAGTCAAAAATAATATTTCAATATTTTGCAGCACTATCCAAAACTATTTCATTTGACGATAGAACTATATTTCTTACCAATTTAAAATTGTATAATAATAATTTTGATTTTATTAAGATTTATGTCGGTTCCAGTTAAATGGAAGTCTCACATTTCTGTGATTCAGTGTTTTGGATTTTACTGTCTCAATAAAATAGGAACCGTGTCTGAAAAATTATCATCCCTCTGAATACTGTAAAATATAGATGCACTTTCAGCTCAGAAATTTAGTGAATAATTTTTACTTTTTTCTTGTAAAAACTCATGTAGTACAACCTCCTATCTATTACTTTTCTTCTCGTCGGATTTTTGTACAAACTTCGTCTATCACTTCCGTCAGTCCATTATGATTTTGGTGAGTTTTTAAGTGGTATCCTCTGTGAAAAAAAAGTCTTGTAATTAAGTCCTAAGTAAACAGGAAAAATGATCTCCGTGTAAAATTTTGCAAAAGAGGCAATTTTAAATTACGTAGCTGTAGGATGCAGATTTATCAAAGAAATTAATTGTAGTTAAATCCGGCATGATTCCGGCTCCGGAATATCGTTGCTATCAAACGCACATCCCATTCTTAAAGGGCAATTAGAGCATCGCAGACATGTTGCATGCGCATAATTAGTTAGGTAGGAATTTCATTTTCCAATTAGAAATAGCGATCCCGGATTTGAGGCGAATCACCCTGTGGAGCTGCGGGCGGTCAAACTGGTATGATTTCGACATTGTGTCAAATCGATAAGTTGGCGGGAGTGCGACCGCCACTGCCGCCACAAGACAATGTGTGTATGCTGTTGAATTATGCATCGAAATACGTCCTGACTTTTTCCATGAATTGTATTTCATGTGGTTTTGTATGTTTTATAGGGCGAGGGATAAGTCTTACTGGCCTGCTTTAGGGAGCGGTGCTGACGTCACAGGACGTCATTGGGATAGGTCGCAATGAGCTGCGTCGTTGCAGATGTTTAGATGAAGAACAATTTTTTCTCAAATTTCAAATCTTTGCAAACTGCGAGCCAACTGCAGTCGTAAATCTATTTCTGTGCTCGATTCGACTGTATTTAATTTTTAAGCGTGAAACGTTTATTGTCGTTCGAAGGAGAAAATCGTTATTGACACAAAAGAGTCTCTTAAAATAAAAATCCCAGCTCAATAAAAACAGAATTGGCTTTTTCAACAGCTGAGACCTTTGAGTTTGAGTAAACGTTCTTCTTGCTGATTTAAAACCCCAAATATTTTACAAAATAATAATACAATAAATAATAGAAAACGTCAAATATTCCACTCTACAGCCGGTATCTGTTGACGTCTATAGCAATATTTCATCTAAAACCAGACGCCGAATATTTTAAAACCCGAAAAATATTTACATAAGTCATCCTATTTGTGTATATTTTTAATAAAAAAATTCTTCCTTCCTGTCTGTTATTTTATAAAAAGCCTAAAATGTTGATTACTCGAGTCTTGACAGTTAAACTGTTAATTAAATTCAGTCCATCGTCGCCTGTTAGCGCATGTGATGGAAATTTGCTCCATTGGGAAAAAGATCATCGCAATAGTAAGTACTCTGTGATTAAAGTTGAAGTTCGTCAACGCCGTTCCAAACGACAGTAATCAATAAATAAGGAGAAATTGCAAAACGACGAGCTTATAAAGCCAGTTTCTGTAAGCAAGCAACTTCAAACTCGGTGTTTTCAGATCTCGGATGTCATTGTTGGACTTTCAGTTTCTGTATTGGTTTTGCGGGTATGGGACCGTTCACGGTCACGTTGATGTTGCCGTAGGCACATCCGCACACACACATACACATCCATTGGTCTTTTCATGTTTTCTTTCTCAACAGCATCCACGGAATATATTTATTTGTTTTACTTTTTTTCAAATAAAGAAACAGAGAACAGAACGAATACTGTCTTTAAACGTGTAGTGTTCGTGTTTCACAAATTCTAAAAATAGAGTTCTTGTGGGGAGTGTAGTTTAGACAATATTCACTGATGCGGAACGACGAGTCAGCAAAATTTCGAAACACTGAAACCGAGAAATTTCAGATTTCTAAGTTTACGGAAAGATTCTGTTTTGTTGTATTTTTCACAAATGATGAAAAAAGCGTAGATATTCAGGTATGAAAGAATTCTATGTTTTCTTATTCTAAAAATATTTTGAATTGTTTTAGAAACGTTAAAAATCGCGCGTGTTTAAAATACTTACGCTCACAACATTAGACACAAACATTGACACATTTAAAGTGAGGTTGAAGCAACAAATACCATTTTGTTCACATACAAAAATAATATATTTTTTCGTTTTCTGTTCCTAGAGTTTTGAAGTCGAAATCTCAATTGAATATTAGACAAAAAAACTTTTTCAGTTGCAATTGCAGAAAATATAAATTTTAATTTTATATTTTTTTCAGAGCTAAAGACATTCATTTATTTTTTTTTGTTTTTGACTTTAAGATTGTTTTCCTGTCAATAAAGTTCTCTCTATTTTGTTTTGACAATAGTGTACTTTGCATTGCTCAATATTTAAGCTGCATCAAATATAATTTATAATTTTAATTACTTACAAATCATATTAGACGCTTGATACCGGTGGACTGAGATTTTTTTTTTATTTTTTACTTGTTTAAGTTTTTAAATTTTTTCAATTTGAATATAATTGTAATATATGCTCTTATCTGTTCTCTAAAAGGCAGTGACATGTATTATTTTAATAAAATGACTTTTATCACTTCAGTTGAAATTGGTAAACAATTCAAATAAACTCAACTAGAATGATGCTGGTGGTTTTGTAAATTAATTCACTTGTAACATTTTTCATTAGATAAAAGTCTTATTGTTAGGAATTTAATTTGCTTAAATAATGGAAAACAGTCTATTTTTTTATAATGAATCAAACAGAGTAGACTTACTTCCTTATTTTGGGATTCAAGTAAAAGTATTTAAAAGAAGTTTAACATGACAAACAGTAGATTTAGGTCCTGTCTGTATTCATGTTGAATAATTCTATTGATACTGCTTTTTACAACTCATATGAGTATTTTGGAACAGAACTTTTATTTTAAAATCAATTTAAGCTCATTCAAAAATAGAAAAAAAATTATCTAAAATGTGAAACAAAGTATGTACGTTTTATCTAAAAAAAAAATATTTGGTACTATTTTCTATCACATATTTCAAACTTTGTATTTTTTTGCATCGTAAATTTTCTTCAGTGATCTAGCAATTATTGGTAATCTTGTTCTATGTATCCTAGAAATATTATTTTATACTGATAGTCTGGAATTTGCGATAATAGTTTTGCTCAACTTGTATTGAAAAGGACTACAGACACTTTGTGAAACTCATAAATTAATTTTTAAGTAGATAAATTTTAAGAATTTCTTATTTTCAAGTTGTTTTTCTGATCTATAATTATTCAACTATACATCATATCAAAAATAAACACAATTGCAACATTTTGAAAAAAGGATAAAAATAACTGAAGTTATTCGTAAATACTTTCTGTCTTACAAACACATAAATAAATGTTTTTTTATTTATATGGTAAAAACATTAGGAATAATCGAATAAAACTTGTTAAATTGCAAAATTCTGCAAAATAAATAAAACAAAAAAGTTAGAACAAATCTCACTTAGAGGCTTATGTAAAGTGCAGCTATCTATTATTTCATATTTTTAGTAAGAAGTAATTTACTTCTGTAAAAAAGTGAGATTTTAGTGATAAAAATGTTAAGTATTTCGAATGTTAGAGAACTTAGTGTCGAAAACTAGCCAGTTATAAACAGATACAGATATAATTAGAAATATAAATTAATCGCCAAAATTTTCTTTCTGCAGTGTGTTTATTTATTTCAAAAAGATTCGAACCGCTTTGCAAGCAGTTGAAATATACTGTTAGAAATTAGAAATTTGTTATAAGTCAAATTGTAAAATGCATTATAATAAATTTGTTTATTTTTTTGTGAGTTCTAGAAATAATTAAAATCATGTGATGCATTTTTTGTGATATATGAATAATCATTTTCTTTGTGTTGAGGGCAGTTATGTAAGTGTCAATAGCCACTGACAAAATGTGATTTTTCATCAGTTATTCACAAGACCGCGAGATAGTTGCTGCTGTCAAGCAGAATTATTTAACTTTTTGTAAATTTTTCTTTCAACAATACTTATATTAAATATAGAGTGGTAGATTAAACTGAAGAACTTACAATTCACTAAAAGGCGTTAACAATATGTTTGAGCTTAAATTGTTTTCGTAGTTATCATTATTCATACTGTGATTTTCAAAGTTAAAAAATTGTGCGTGTACTTAAATTAAAGCAGTGTTGTAGCTCTGAGTAGATCTGAGTGAGTAATTTGTTTGCATCGCTAAAACAGTAATGATTTGAAACAGCTTCCAGACGGGCATCGGCGTCGTCCCCGTCGAGCGTCATTCTCCGTCACCGCTGCAGCCGCCGCCGCCGCCGCCACTGACGCATGCCCGAATCCGGGAGCGGCTCTCGTTCGCAGACAGTGTGCGGTCGTGGAGCAAGGCGGTAACATGCCAACCGAGCTCCGAGTCGCAAGTTCCGCCTCGGAAGACGACGACGAAGAAGGCGCCGACGCCGACGCCTCGGACCCCCATATTCTAAACTAGCTAGTGTTTTAATCTCGTTCAAGTTGCAACATTTAAAAATATTGTCTTGCGTTTCCCATTCTCGCCGACGTATAGTAAAACGGGCTGCTTCGGGTACACGGGTATTGTACATAGTGTTAAGGGACCAATGGCGCTCAGCAATCTGACCGCGCGGGCGGCCGTCGCCGTCGAGGACATACTTCTGTTGGTGGATAACGCCACCGCCAATTTAACCGGCAACGCCACCGTCGCCGTGCCGCATTACCCCAGCGGCTACACGCTGCCGCAAATCATCGTCGCCTCCGTCGTAGTCACCATGCTGATGGTGGTTGTCGTCGTTGGCAACATGCTCGTCATCATCGCCATCACTACTGAAAAGGCGCTGAAGAACATCCAGAACTGGTTCATCGCTTCGTTGGCAGTCGCCGATTTCTTCTTGGGATTGGTCATCATGCCCTTCTCACTTGCAAACGAACTGATGGGTTATTGGATCTTCGGAATTTGGTGGTGCGACGTGCATTCCGCCATGGACGTGCTTTTAAGCACCGCTTCTATCATGAACTTGTGTCTCATCTCATTAGACAGATACTGGAGTATCACACAAGCAGTTGAGTATCTCAAGAAACGGACACCAATTCGAGCCGTAATAATGATTGCCGCTGTGTGGATACTCTCTGCACTTATTTGCATACCTCCTCTTTTAGGCTGGAAAGTAGAAAGAACGCCAGATGAACAGTATCCCAAATGTCAGGTAAGAAAATTCGCATTTTTCTCAACTAAAAGCTATTTCGCTAATCTCTCAACTAAAAGCACCAAGTCGACTCAAGTAAGTTTCCGCAAATCCGTAAAGTACATAATTTTCACGCATTAACATCGATTCAGCTGGGAGAAAAGCGATGGAATACAAACGGAAAATACATTTGCACACACTTTAAAATTAAATACGAAATTTCGAATAGGCACTATTGTCCATGCGGGTTGACACTACTAATCAATAATTCATGACATCCCGCATCAGTGGGTTATTGTATTTGCCAAATTTTAAACCTTGGCGAGGCGTGATGTGGGCAAGCAAAATTATGAAGGGTAAGGTCAATGTTACCAAACATGGATGCGAAAGTACATTAAAAATTTCAATTTTCTGTTCTTTCCCAGAATACAGAAATTCAAATACCGCAAACTGAATTTCATTGTATCAATGTAGAATGAAAGCGAATTTTGATTACAATCTAATTTGTTCTATTATTTTATGAAAATTTATTTTACTTACATATATTAAATTATAAGAATTATATCTTTTAATGATGTTGAATTTTTACAAAATACTAAGAACAGTTGTATCATTTATTACAATTATTTTACAAGAATTAAAACAAAACTTCATCAAATATTGATAAAGAGTTACCAAAGTTATACATTTTTCTTTCGTTTGGATCAAAGTATCAGACAAAAATTGTACTATATTGAAATAAAAACATTATATAGAAAGAAAATGAGGCTTGTAATTTACTGTCATGTCATCTTTATTACATTGATTTGGAAAAAAGAGGACATATACATAAATTACATCACAATTGCCTTTTGTTGAAAAGATATCTCAAAAAATAGGTTTGCAATAAATTCGTGCTGGAATATAGTTGGATTTTTTGTTGTCTTTGGTGATAAAATTTTTGGGGTTTGGTCAACAAAAATCCATCAAAATATTTATATTGGCGTTATTCTCCAAAAAGAAAACAATTTTATTCTTTTGTATTCTTCTTAGAACACAATGATTCATGGAATTTTTTTCATTGTCTAATGATAGATAAGTCAAGTTCAGTTGAGAATTACTTAATAACTGCAAGTTTTTTACAAGTAGAAGCAGCGGTGAGGTTTTGAATTGCAACTACTTGCAAAAAAAGTTTATGGTCGTGGAATAAACATTATTTTCTGCGAGAATAAAACGCTAACAAAATATTGCTAAAATTTATATTAAATATTTTTTTCTTTCCAATTAAAATTTAATAACGAAAATTAAAACTATTTTATAATTTGTTGTGTTGAGAATTTACCTTCATTACAGTGATATTGAGTTTCTGATTGTTCAGTGGTGTGTTAGTTTGGGTAATTTTTAAGCACAATTCAGTTAGTCTTTTCGGTTTCATTTCAGAACACTGGATAGTTTATTTTTTAAAACATTGCTTATTTGGGAAATTTATGACAATGAAGAATAAAGAATAATAGCTATTTATGGAATAAGTGAATAACGACAAAGTTTATTCACGATAAAACAGTTTAGCGAACGAGGCGAAGCCGAGTGTGATAATGTATTTGAGTGAATAAAATGTCTTTTTTCATGTATACCATACAATATATTTTTTTCATTTTATAAAAAAACGACTTCTTAGGTGATTACATTCACAAAATGTTAATTTAATAGTAACGAAAATTTCAAACTTAGTGCAGATTCTTAATTTTTTTAAATTTTATTCACTTTGTCACTGTGTGAATAAAGTGTTACTATAAACATTTTATTCATTGTTTTCATTTATTTTATTTATCTTTTTGATTAAAATGGCATTTTGATAATTTGAATTGGAAAAAATCTGTTTTAATCTATTTGTTGTACTCGAGAGATTTGTGATCTAATTTTGAATGGTTTTTGTTTTAAAAGGGACGTACATATGAAAGATAAATAATAAATCATGTAATAAAATATGTTGATGTGGCTGAAACCATTTTTTTTTGTAATTTTCAATTCAAATTTTATATTGATGTGTTTCCATTTAATTTAGATTAAATCGATTTACTCACCATTTTATTTGGCTTTTATATTAAACAAATAAACGATAATTTCGTTCATCAATTTTTTATCTAATAATCACTTTATTTCTGCCTACGTTTCAGTGAAATTATAGCTTACAATAATTGTCTTCGGTGTCCATTAAACACATGAAAAAAATTACATTCATATAAAAAATGCCGCAGATGATAATCTTTTTGATTTGATTATTAACAAAGAAATGCTGTAACAAAATTTATTTTGTGATTTTTATCAGACATATGTTTGAATAAATCCTGACAAATTATCTATAATTTAAACTAAAGTAGGATCTAGCAATGAATTTTCTTTAATTTGTACATTTATCTCAAATACTTTAATATATCTGTCAAACTTTACGAGTAGCAAAACTGCAAATATTCAACTCAGATTTTCATAAACTCGCTTTGAGCTTAAAACTGGTGCAAACTGAAAATAAATTATTTTGTATTTGTGAAGAATAAAAGTGACATTTATGACGGTATTTATAATTGTAATGTATTAATATTATACCACATGACTCACATTACAGCGCATTGCGTAGTTTCCCCGTTATTTGAATTTCAAATCTCTTTAATACATCAATCAAAAGTGAAAATGTAATTAGAGAATAAATATTTAAAAAGGAGGAAATTGAGTCTTTTTTTGTTATTAAGCTTTCTTATCTGAATGTGAAATTCATTAAGTTTATCCGCCCAATAAAGCGCGTATAAAAATACTTTCATTGCCATTAGTCGTATGACAAATGAAGCTCTAAACCACCCCCGGTCATATTTCATGTTAACAACGTTGCCACTTGTTCCTTTAACCTCAAAAACCTTTGAGTTCGTCCGCCATCCTCTCCCGTCCAAACTTCAAAAACGCTTCGCAAAATTTCCATCGTAGCGAATCTAAGAGCCACTCAAAAACAACAAACAAATATAAAACTCTAAGAGAGAGAAGAGAAAAAAAGGCGACCCGATACGGAGCCAACTAGACAATAAATTCCCTAAAAGGATCGTCTTAAAATATTTTCAATGGACGAGAACACATTAACTTGTTCTTTTTAACAATCATTTTTCGCTGAAACAAAGACAAAACAGTCTTTATTATGTAAATAAGAGCAGATTTATGCAACGAAACATTCGAATGCAAACTTTGACCTACATATCTCTTCTCTCACTACGAAACAATAATCCGATAGAAGAAGAAAAAGAGAGAGGGTATACGAACGAGTAAAAAAATTTCGTTTAAGATGTAGAAGGATCGAGATAAGAATCTTTTTGTCAAGATTCTAGATATTATTTTCAATTAGAGTCTCGAAAAGCGCATTGGTGTAATCCAATCAATAGCTTATCTGCCCTTTTCTCTGCACAGTTATGAGCTTTGACCGCGACTGAGCTTTTGTAATTATTTTCAGAGAAAAGAGCTTTAATCCTGCGATTGGCCAGATTAACTGATTTTTGTTTGCCTCAATCTTAACCGAGAATAAAAGTCAAGAAAACCACAAATTACCATAACTAAAAAAAAAACAAAATCATGATACAACTCAGTTAAAGTGCATCGTGAAAGCTCCGCTTTCTTGCATCCTTTCTCTTAATGATTTTTGACGGTTAGTGGACTGTGTTTCCATTTAATGCGGTCACCGTCGGGAAATAAAACTCGAAATGAATAGAGAGAATAGCAAATTGTGAAAGCACTGATGTTGCACTTCTATTTCAATTATTGTTATGTTGGTATGACTGACGTATGCTCGGTTAAAGTTCCTCAGGGATCGTTCGGATTTAATAAACCTTTCGGTGGCTCTCACTCGAACTTTTTCGTACAAGCGTCAGCTTGTTTCCCTAATTTTAATCAGATTCTTTGTTAAATGTCACCATCTTCAGAAGTGGATTTTTCCGTCTACATTAACTGACATACTATCCTCAGAGTTTTTTTTTTTTTCTTGAACTGTGTGCATGTGTCTCGCTCGACGGCTTTAGCTACGTAATTTATGGGCTGAGCTTTGGATAGCTCGGCTCTCGCCTGAGGTTAGGCTGCTGCAAATTAAAGAGGATTTTTCAACGTACCGATTGAATCTACTCCTCAAGTTGATTTATGCCGAGCGTTCGAAGGATTGTGACGAGGTCTAGGATACGTTTTAAGGTCTTGAGATTTAATTAAATGCTAACCCACGTCATTCAAACTTCTACAAAAATGTATGAACACAGGAATAAGTAAAAATACAATAAAAATTCAGTCACCATCTGATTAATTGATTCAAAATTTATCAAGTAGTAACGTTTACTATTTAAGTTATAAATTTCAATTGAGGCTATACGGTTTACCGCCAAGCAGCGCACATGCAGTAGCAGTTAACAATTTATTTATGAAATATTAAGGCTACCTTTGTCTCTAAAATAGAGTTTTAAAGTGCGTTAAATATTTAACTACAAGCTTGATTAAAAGTCAAAATACATACTAATTTATTCATACATTACATATTTAAAACACAACTTTAATTGTTCGCGTGAAAACAATGCCTTTTGCTATTTTAATTATTATTACATTGCCGGTTATAGTTTATAATTCAAATAGATTTGGATTGATTTGTGCATACACTATTTTAGAAACAAAGTTCAATCGTTTTCTGATTTTGTAGAATTAAGTTGTCTTAGTTTTTTACTGTTTACTAGAACATTGATCAAACATGACTATATTTATCTTTTTCAAGATTTTCATTTTTCCAATAGAGTTTTGTATCAATTCTAAAACTTACTTTAAAGAAATTCAATAATTATTTTTATATAATGTGTTCGCAGTTTTTAATTGAACTGTTATTTGTGATTATCTATTTTCTTACTGATTAGTTAGTCACTTATTGATTTTGGTGAATAGTGTATCCCGGCGCATTCAGCATGTATTTCCATTGCAATTTAACTAAAATTTGAGCTTTTCTTTAGTTAAAATTATATCAACTCTCTATTAAACAGTCAAACACTCGTTCTATATTGATTCAACACTCAATTTAACTATATTCAATATTGGTCGTATTGGCTGTTACTAGAGCAAACGCGTCCCCACTAAATACAGTACGCAAATGAACTGTTCACGTAATAAATCAAATGTTTGTTAACTGAGTTCGCTTACTCAATTAAGTCGCCTTTAGTTTTTTTCTCGATCGAACAATCTAGAAAAATGGTCCCGTCTTTTCTTTTATACCGTTTCACTTGGAAAAACAAAAATCCCATCAATCATAGACCCATGCCCATCCTTTTATAAATCTTCAGATCGTTTTACACCTGATGCTCCGGTTTCGGCCATCCCTAATTCATCAAGATATCCACACTTCCGGTTCGACGTTTTGCTAAAAAGGCGAACGAGAAGTAGGTTGCATGACCGGAAATAATATATCTGGAGGAAAATGTTATGTTCGGAGATATCACCGGTCGAATGTTGTCGGCTAATCTGGATAGATGTAGATGGCTGTCATGTCGATTTTAGGCTAACGTTTCATTTGTGAACTTTTCGACAAAGTACACACAAGAAAAAAGAATCACGAATTTTCTAGAAACAATCCTAATTGCTGCCCTGGTTTGTTTACTGTTGTTTTAATTGAAATTTAAGCTTGTGCTTTTATAGTCTTTGTTGAAGGGAGAGTGATGGTACATATTAATGGCAAATTAAGTTAAAGGTTTGGTTACCAAATTAACAAAATTAAAAGTTTGTGAATAGAGATAAGACAATGATACTTTTACAGCAAATTTCGTACTTGATTACAAGAATTTTTTATCACTGATGTTCAGTTTTTTATCATAATTTGTAGAGATTATTTATATGACATTTATTTGAATGAAATAAACACAATAACCAAAATTAACAAAAGAAATCTGTCAAGCAAGCATCAGATTTATTATTTGTGAAGGTTTTAAGAATTTATTCATTCTGTGTTTTTGTGTGGAGAGAAAAGAAAACATTTCCGTTAAGCATAAATCAGTAGGATTGGAATAAATACTTAATCTACTAGATTCAATTAAGGTACTCTAATAAATGAAAGAAACAGATCGTTTAGCGTTTTCTCCATCATGACTTTGATAAATGTTTTTAGGATCAATCACGTGGATACTCTATAAGGCAGTCTGTGTAAAATTTGAAAGCATTTGACACCCTAAATCGATCTGTAATCGATTCTCTCATCTCCTTAAAAATCTCATAAAGTCTAAAACTGATATCAAGTGTTTGCCAACAGGTGTTGTTCGATCAGTGCATCCCACTAATGACTGAAAGATATTAGAACGCGCGTTTATAGCAGATGGCGTCAGTCATTTTCCTCGACTCTTTTCTATATCTTTTGTTCTGTTTACTTTAATGTATCCACTGTCCACTCATGGATCAAAATCAACTTAATCTCTTCTCTGCAGTGATCAGATCAGGGTCAGTGTGTTTGCCTTACCCAAACTTTTCCTGAATGAGATAGATGACAATCGATGCTGACCTTGTCATAAAAAGCAGCAGTGGATATTGTAGATGTAGCGATTTAGTCAAACCGAACAAACTCGTAAAAAGCTTCTCAATAAAATTCAATTAATTATATTTCAGTATTAATCAAGTTTCTGGAGTCCTAGCTAAAAAAAAATCAGTAAGTTAATCAAGCCGGTTTAAGCGCATAAAAACCGTAGAATTAGCAGCGTTCTTCTGATTCTGCGGTAAGAGAGACAATAACCTCGTGTAAATGTTACGGAGTATTTCAACATAAATTACAAACAATAAACTAGCTACTATAAACCTTTAAGTATACTTAGAATATTCATCCGTTCGCAGCTATCAAGTGATCAACTGTCGCCTACAAAATGTTGCTTTATTTAAAGAGACACGTCTCACTTTATTAATGTCTGCGAAGCTTGTCAATGACGCTTGAAAGCTGTACATAACTAACGTACTGTCCATAATGAAGCTCGACCTCATATATACTTGTCACGTCCCGTTTAAACCCTCAACATCCTCTCGGTTCAATCGAAGCCAGTCTTTGATGATTAGAGAATGTGTCTTGATAATCTCTTACAAGCTACAAAAAATATTGTAGACGGATAAGAGTGTCAATGGGTGGGAAGTTTTGGCTTTTACTAACGACTAGTTGCTGAAATAAGTGTGAGAGGAGAAAGGATTTATGAACGGACGGATGGAAGGATTGGTGGTGATTGGACGTCAATATCTTGAATAGACGGTTCAGAGATGATATAATGGAGGTTTGAATTCTTCCGACAGTTAATTATGGAGAGCTAACGCTAACAGAGAAAAGCAGAGGTATTATGTTAATCAAACATTCATGCAACTATTGATATATTAATATTAGTCATGGTATTGTGGAAACAATTAGGTATGGTTTGAAACGGGGGTATTCAGTTTAATGTGTACCTGTTTGATCAGTTCTCAGTAAAGGATACATTTGGATCAGTTCAACGAATTCTGAAATAACTAATTCTGTAGATACAAATAATACTATAACGTAATTATTTTTGAATTTTCAAAAATTATTATATTTCTAAACAAATTTTCTAGTTAAATGTTATGAATCCATCAGTTTTTACAACAGTTACAAAAGTGGAGATAGATGTTTTTTTCATTTTTAATTTACTCAAACGTTTCTTCTAAAACAACGATTAAACTGTTCTTGTGTGAAGAAAGCACAATGAGTATTGAAGTCTTATGATATGTTTTTTGATTAATCAATTTTTACACTTTATAATATTAATATACTAACTATACAGGTAACTTAGTATTTTAAAGCAACTTACTTTTGACGTAATTGGATCATATGTAGGAGCCAATATGGCGGCGCAGACGTCATCATAAGTTTTTTAATTGGAACGATATTTTTTACTTTTGTTTTATTTTTTACATGCAAAATAAGTAAAACAGTAAAAATCTATCGCTAAAGCATCCAATTATGAAAAAAATTATGTCAGTCCATTTAAAAAACTTATGATGATGTCACTGAGCCGCCATATTCGCCCCTACATGTGATCCAGTTAAATCAGAAATTCCTTTAGAATACTAAGTTACCTGTTTTTTTTTGTCATTTTTGCTAAATTTGAAAAATAAAATGATAATGAATTTTATGCGTTACTTTAAGTTACCCTTTATATTATGAAATTGTTCAAATTACAAAAACATCCTCTTCTTAAAATTACATAATGTTTCCATTTTCTGTTTACAAAGTATTCATTTATCTGTTCTATAATATTTTAATCTAATGTTTAAATGAAATATTAACCAACCTTAAAAGCAAAGTTTTTCAAAATTAGAATATTATCCTGAACTTTCAACCATTTTAAACTTTTACATCAGGTTTGAAGATTTAATAATTGAACAGTGGAGTATCTTTCTGACATGAAACACTAATTACTTTAGTTTCAGTAGTGCCAACATAGAAAATAAAATTTAGAAAATAAAATAAAAAATTGTAGTAAAGTAAATATTAACCCAAACTGAATGTAAAAATTTAACATCTGAAAAAGTGATTTACGTTGCAGTAATGAAAAACTGGTTTAAAGAAAGGTGAGAGAGATGTGTGTTAGTGCTGTAAAAGTTGTTCTATTATAGAATTAGTTTATCAAATTTTAACGCCAACAGAATTAAGTTTGAATTGAAAACATCACAGTGGGTTTTTATTACTTTTTTTTTCAAATAGAGACAAATTTAGTCTTAGTAATTTCTAAAGTTCAAATCTGCTTATCACTCATATTTGTTTCAAGCAAGATGTTTTTATATTATTAAGCATTCTTTAATTTTTTCAAAACATTTTCATATTTATTTAACAAATTTTAATATTTTAATGTTAGCAATCATTAAATGTTGCATGAATATTAAGACATTCTCAAAGTTAAAGTTGCAAATTTAAAAGTTTATTAAAAAAAATTTTGAATTCTAAATCACCTGCTTACGAAAATTTAGTAGCCCGGCGCATCCACCATTTCAAGCCGCTAAAAATTTACCTATCATCCTGAGATACGTAAATGCTTACAACCGTATTCTTTATTTACTTTTTGCAATTAATTGAATTTTTTTATATGATTTTCTGTCAGTGTATAACTATTTGAATCATGTTTGATTGTGCTCGCAGCCAGAAATTTGTGACTCATTTTTGTGTGTTAATCACATAGAGTTTGTGTCACCTTTGGGGGCGTAGTCGGTTTTATAATACATCAGAAATGATGGGTAATGCTGAATTGTTATGACACCAACGTAAACCTCGTTCCATGTATGCAAATCGAACCGCGGTGTATAACATCAAGCAATGTTACAACATAGCAATAATAAAACGTAATGTGGAACTTTTGTAATAAAGCTCAACTTTGTGACAAGATAGTAGTGTGTTCACTTTGCTACATTAATATTTGGGAACTGCCGATAAATTTTCAGTTAAATTAGGCACAAGTTTCTCTCGCAAACTCGAGTTTGATGATGGGTGTTTATGGGCGAGGTCTAGAGCTTAAGGAAATCAAACGTATGTTGAGTGAACGAAGCTTCCGGATATGAATTATTATGGGTTGTATTTCAATATATAATCTAAATAATATTGTTATGCGATCGGCGTATTATCTGCCTTCGAGGGTTTATCAGCTTTAGCGAAAATGGGACTTAAACGTTGACAAATGTATGGATATTAGAAACGAAGATATTAATTCGGAATGATATAATATAAGGAATGAGATAATATTTCACCGTAATATTACTACTATCGATTTGAAAATAGAGTTATATCTGACAAAAATTTCGCTTATGAATAGCTCATAGAAGCGAAAAATTCTTTCTGGAAAATAGCAGGTCAGCTCTTAGGGTCAGTTCTGGCTTTTGATAGAGGTTTATAATTTGCTTTCGGGTCAAGCATAGCCACGATCAAAACTTTGTCTATGTCCTCAAAGAATTCGATGAGGAGAGAGAGTGTGTGGGTTATAACAGCGACAAACGTGAAATCGAATTAGCATATTTATTCAAATGCGTTCATCTGTGTACGAATTAGAATCAAAGGCGTCCCTTCTGTAAATGTCCTCGCGATTAATTTGTACCAAGACCCTAAATTATTCCATTATCTCTATGTTGCCAGAGGATGAGCTACGTTTAACTTGACTATATAACCTGCTGAGTCTTTTTTCACATAATTAAGTTGTAAATATTTGCAAAAAAACTGGACCACTAGAAGCAAATATTTGAAAAAATGTGATGAGTTACTTATTTAAAATTTCAACACTTCCAATCTAGCCTGCATCGGAAAATAGTGGCAGTAAAAATAGGTTAAAATTGAGGTTAATTGGTTTGAAAAACACGTGCACAATTTATTACAAACAAAAATGCTGTAATTACAAAAAATGGTTCACTTAACATGTATGCTTCCAATAGTTTTAATTTTTGGCGTAAATAATATCATAAATTATTTATAGACGAAGCACCTATAATAGTGACCCATTCAATCGATGGATTAAATTTTCTTTGTTTATTTTATCTTTGGAATAAATTTTGTGTAAAACTTCCATTGAATAAATTTCTAAAGTTGGGTCAAACCGATCTCTAATTTCCGATTTCTATACTTGTGGATGTTTATGAATAAATTAAAGAGTTAATTGCTCGTCCAGGTTGCCGTCGTTAAAATTCATTAGAAATTAGGAATTTGTTTTGCAAATTGGAATTGGTTTTTGATAAAAACACTTAATCCGTTAGTAATTGAGAAGGATCGATAGAAAAATTTCTGCGTCGTTTTGTGTTGGGAATTTTTCGAGTCTTGATGAATTCTCATCTGATAATATCGTAGACGCTTTAGTCTACAATATTTATCTTCTCTTAATTGCCTATCTTTCAAGGAGGAAAAGTTATAATAAACAAGGAACTTGTTTATTTTTCTGTCTACAGAAAGTTTCTTCTGGAACTAATTAATTAATATTTAGATAATGAAACTAATTTTTTTCTTGAAGCGTCAATGCGTAAAGTGGCAAACATTTAAAAGTCTGTAAATCCTTTGATGTATCTCAAAAGGTTTTATCGTGTTAGCTTTTCGACAAACTTCACAACTTTCATGAGTTTTCTTTCCAAAAATTAGCCACACTGATTATTTAAAATAAAACTCAACTAGGTTTGAATCATAAGCGGAAAATTCAACCATTAATCACCACCTAAATTATAAATTACAAACATTACGATTTGTAAGTTTATTTTTGTTTTTGTGTTGATTTATGATCGGCCGTTTCGAATTTAAAACAGTATAAATGCCAAATCTTATAAAAGTGAGATGATAACCGGAAATGAAGATTTATTATGATTTGAATAGATCGAAGGTTTGAATTTACGATAATGTTTTTACGTGTGATTGAGTCTATTAAACCTATAAATAATTTGTCATTATGAAATCTATTTCTATTGACTCTTCAAGCTTAACCACTTGACATTTCACCCTCTGGTTTAATTAGTTGGTGATTAGAGTGATACTTGACGAACGAAGATATATGACGTACACTTCCTCGTCCTAATGTGTGTCTTTGTTAGATGAAGGGTGAGACTACAGTTGTCACGACAACACATGACAATGACAGCGCGCAACAGAGAAGCTTTCGCCACAAGCTCGAAAAATCACGACACGAGTAATAAAATATTTCAGCTTGAAGAACGCATTTTTAGCCACATTGCAAATGTTTAATTTTGATAAAAGCAATGCAAAACTGTACTTATGGAAAATATTCAAACATATTTTTGTTTATCACAACTCAGCGGTTACTTGAATTTTGTATATCATCAAAATTGCAAACTGGTTAGATTTGTGTAATTTTCGTTTCCCTTTCGGATGTTAAATTGATTCTTCAATCTAACCACTCCGTTTAAATTCGTATGAAAAACTTATTAAACTTCAAGCATGGCATGTTTACTTGAAAACTTGAAAATTGTTAGTATTATGTTTGGTCTGAACTTCGTTTAACACTTTGCTTTAACGAAAATTAAATATATACAGAGTTTACTTAATTGTAACGTGCGGAAAAGCATTTGTTTTAATTAAAATTAGCATTGTAAATGAAAAAGCTTCTAAAAATAGAAGCATTCGTTTTTTTTGTCATTGATAACAACGCACTTCCTCTGCAGTATTTTCCAAATATGCGATTTATGTTAAACTGCATTTTTGCTGATTTATTACTTAGTGACTGCATTAGTTGTGGATTAATGAAGTAAATCCGCCTCTTTTATGTAAATAAAGGATGGATATGAAATAGCAATTAGTTACTGGTGTTGTTAACAATTTTTGTTCTTTTTCCCAGACTTTCAGTGAATTATTACAGCATTGAGGATATTTACAATAAAAGGTTTTCTGAAATTTTTCTAATATTTCTGAATGTTGTCAGCGTATTTTTGTCGCATTATCAGCATTCTCATGTGGAAATTTCCACGGTGTGAGTGCCTGATAGCGGCAAGAAGCTCCGGAATATTATCGCCGTTGTGCAACTGAATAATTCAATAAAGATAATTGCACGCGCGATAAACTGAACAACCGGCTAGAATATGAAATGTACAATTCCGGTTGCGGTCCGGAGACGAAGTGATAAAGACAGTCACGCACTATTACCTAAGAGAATGGTTTTAGCTTTTGGAGAATCAAGAGGAAGTGAGAGAAATGTTCCGGTGTCAAATCTACGAAATAATTAGTCGATGTTCGTCCTCTTTGTATTCCTCTGACTCGTCTATATATCGAGTCATAATTCACGAAAGCTTCTAAAAATCATTTAGTTCTCGAAACCTCCACAGACGGCGCTGTCTGTGACTGCTGAGGAATTTTAATATGAACATTCCAAAGAGCTTGGGCCCAAATGGGAGGGATGGTATGGGAGTCACTCTATTTATAACGCTAAGGGATGATTTTACTATTGTCGCGTGAATAATAAACCCAACATAAAACAGATCATTTTCAGTTATTAGCGAAATAGTATAGCTTTACTTTTTTCTGTACTTCATAATAGAAGAGTAATTACTCAAATAAGTGCAAAACTTCTAAGTCAAGTATCCTTGAAAATACTTTTTATTGCAATCCTAATAGACTCTTTAAATTTAAACTAGAACTTACTGAAATTTCTAGTATTAAATTATTACTTTTGTCATCTTCAATTTAGAATTATTTAAAGCGATTGAAATTGAAGCTTTTATTGACGCATTTTATCCTATCTAAAATCCACGGCAATTTATAGTTCAGAGGATTGAAATCTCGACTGGAGAATTGCCAATTCTAATGTTAATGAAATTCAAAATGTGGCGTTTAAGGCACTGTTTTATGATTATTATTTTTGCTTTGTTTTCGATACCAAAATAGAAATAAAGTCTTTCAAGTTGGTCACAAAACAGAATATTACTCACTACATCATTTCAAGATTAATATTATTTGTGGAATGTTTTACTAGTTCACATAATTTTATACTTAAAAAATTGATTTTTGTGTATGTTTGTAGATGTAAGTGAGTAGTCTTCTCCGGTTATAATATTTTTGCAAACCAATTTATATTGTAGACCAAGTTTTATTGAAAAATATATTTTCTACTTTTTGCGGAGTTTGAGCAGTAAAAAAATATTTTTTGCAAAATGGAACTTTGAAACTTAAAGTTTGTATTATGGCTGTTCTTTTCCGAGAAAGAGACTATAAATCAAGTTATGTAATGTTTCAACAAAATAATTTTCTGTTGACATAAATACTTCTGGTTTTAAGTTTTTAATCTTCTATAATAACTGCTCTTTTCAGCATTTGTGTTAATAACTGTAGCCACCTTGTAAAATATGTAAATATCTTTACATCTGCTATTCCTTCATAAACAAGGAAATTTGTAAGAGAATTTATGATATGATTAAGCATAATATACCGCATTCACACTTATAATTAACAAAAATATTCATTACAGTCGCATTCGTGCCAACCAACAACTAGCCTTTTCCCGCAGGAAATTAATTCTTGGAATGTTTTCATTATTATTCGCTAAAGACCGTGCGTATAAAGAAGACGTAGAAAAAAAGGAATGAAACAAATAAAAATATTTGCTGACTAAAAACACAAACTTCAGTTTTAGAAAACTTTTTTAAGGAAATTGAAAACTTCGATGTTGTAGCAATCTAGTAAGAGGACGATGGCGGAATTATAGGGTGTGGAATAAGGAACAAATAGCCTAAATATAAGCCGCAGTTGGAGTTTAACTCATAAATAATAAATGAACATTTGGAACTCAGTTTAAGTATTTTATGAATATTGCACAGAGCGTAGATACATGGAAGGTTTTTAATTCACAATCAAATTGTATTTAATTTACCATCAAATTATAAATTTCATCTGTTAAATATTTCAACTAAATTGCTATTAATAATATATTAAATAGATAGTAGTGTTTTAATGAACAATCTGCTCTCGAAATTGAATTAAATAAACTAAATTGGTCTGCAAATATTAATTAAGCAAAACAGAAATGTTTATTTTCTATTGAATTCAATAAAAAATATTCAAATGAATAAATTCGACAAAAGGTAGTTTTTCAATTAATACAAGTTTTCAACATTGAATTATTATTGTTCTGTTGGAATAATGAAGTATAGATCTCTCTTAATTGGCATTGTAGAGCAGACTCTAATTTCTTATGAATATTGCCAAGAATGGATAGAACTCACGAACCTAGAGAAACCGTATTATAAGGAACGCGGAATTATCAGACGAAATTAATGCTTGCTTTTAATAAACTTTCATTAGCGTTTGAGAACGGTGCTTTATTGTAAAAATTTAATTGCTTTTTGTCATTGCAAAATGTTGTTGAAAGATATATTTTTGGAAAACTTATTGGGTGTTTCAGTCACAAGTTTCCTCATTTTGTTTTCGCTCTTGTGCTGTTCTTCCACTACTTACTTAATGAGTGCTTTCCGAAAATCCAAATAAAAATATTTGTAGTTTGCACAGTCGAAAGCCGTACGCTTTATCTATAAATACAGGACGTTGTGGACATAGAGAGTATATTCTCGAGCGTCGCTTTCGTTTAATATATGCGGGGACACGGTCACTGCATCCACTTCGGACGCCGAGAAAGAACAAAGGGATTCGCTCTGGTTAGCATAATCACATTACCGACGACCATCATTGTTAAAAAAAAACATATATAGGGCCCGTTTACGAACCGACCGCTCGGCTCACTGTTAAACGAATTTGCGGATGAAAATAATTAAAATCAGTCCATACGAATCAGCCGATAACCGACGATTTAATTGAGCAATTTTTTTCTCTTGGAAAAAGTTAACATTGGGAGTTAATCTAGCAACATTCATTTCAAATGTGAAAGTATTCTCGGTGTAAATTAGACGATATCCACAATTCCCATACGACCACTCGAAGAACGCACGCAGAAGAAAAAAGCGTTCCCTTGATATCAGCGTCTTTCAGATGTAAACCTCACCAGAGACAAAAGTTTAAGAACGAAAAAGAAGAGGGATGTAAATGACCTTAAAAGTGTGACAGGCAGTTTCGGTGGGATCTCTTCTCCATTCCAGTCTTTTACGTTTTTCAAACCAACTTTTTCAATAGGAAAGTAATTAGTCGACGCTTGGGAGGATCATTTAAACATCGGCCAATCCATAAAACTGTCATTTCGTTCCGAGCTTAAACACCGCTATTTTGGACCACGCCAATCGATACATGCCAAAGCAGCCCCAAATACTGGATTGTTTATATTACTATCAGTAAATTCTTCAATTTTCTTCCAAATGCCTATTATTTACAAAATCTAATATTCTGTGAAGTAGCAACCTCTTCTGCTATTATTTCATATTTTTCTGTTGTTTGAAGTATCACATTTTAAATATCTATTCATTCCTTAGCAAAAAGATATATTTTAGTTTCACTGGAAGCTTTTTTACACTGACGAAGATCCATATTTAAACTAAGGTTTTATTTTACATTTTTTGCTTGTTTGATTATTGTGGGTTATTGTAAAATGGTTGGAAAGTTTTGTGTGTTGAAAAAATAAATATTTCATTAAAAGCTAACGCAGCGGCTGTTTCAAAATTATTTGCGGTAATAATATTTTCAAAAATAATATATTTCTAATATCATAATAAAACTGATTCAAATTATTATACTACTCTAAAAAATGAAAAAAAAAGATTTAACTAAGAATAGATGGAAAAACTTAGAAATTAATTCTCCAACTAATTTCTAGACATATTGTGCTTTAAATTTACATGTAACTAGCTTACCGTTTTACCTTTGATGAATTTTTGTGTTAAATTGAGTGTCTTGAATTTTTGTATTCATAGACAGTGATTTTATTATGGTAAAAAATAAAAGAAATTGGGTTCATGAGAAAATTAAATAAAGCAGAATTAATTTGGGAATTCTATATTAAGTTACATAATAGAGAATATATTCAATCCTTAATATTTTTTTTTTGTTATTTTGTGTAGCTTGAGGCAAGATAAAAAAACTCTGCGAAAGAAGCACACGCTATATCACCAAAATAATAGTCAGTTCGCTCTTGGAATATACAAATCCAGCTAATAGTAAACCGAAAAATATAGTCTCCATACGCGAAACTGCGTCTTTAATGGAGCCTAAAGAATGACCCAATGTTAGTTTTTTCTCCACCAAAAAAAGCAATGTTAAAGCTTTCTCTTGTCCACCCTACTTAATTTTTTCCTCCGTTTCATTCTCCTATCATTTCGTAAATCCCACAATGCACAACTGTCGAAGAGCTTACAGTCCCTTAGTTTCGATTTATTATTAAACAGTCCAAGATAAATATCCATATATACTTCGAACTGGCACATATCCAAAAAAAGCACCCGACTTTTTTTTCTACTCACAAGATAACTTTTATTTCTGGAAGAAAAAAACCTTACAAGTTTATTTTGTATATTGATTGCACACACTCCGGGATTTGTTATGTATAGCGCCAGCAATCCTCTTGATTGAGAGATATTTAATAAACTGCTTTATCTCTAAACATACAATTCTTTTCGCTAATGAAGTTATATAATATTGATGTGGTTGCCTCGACTTTATCCTATTTGCATAAGCTCTAGTTTGCTTCCTGTTAGAGACAAAGTTCCCGACAAGAGAAGAAAGATTCACAAGTTATGACCCTAACAATAGATGAAAGTCAATTTTGAGTTTACTTTAATTTATCATTAGAATTTTTGTATTTTTTCGTAGCTTTCATATCCGTTCTAGAAATTCGCTCGTTTCGTGCTTATTTGGCATTTTCGATGCTGCTATTGAACCAATGATAGGAATCTATAGTGCGGAGTGAAAAAGAGAAGAGTCCTTAATTGGCTCTCTAGGTTCGATTATATGAAGGCTTTTATCAGAAACGTGCAAAATTAAAAGAATTGTTATTAGAAGTTAAATTAATTTTGCTGATATAGTTTATATATATTTTCAATACTCAGAACTAATTATTTTCAATTCTCTTACAATTTCCAAAGGCTTCAATAAATGTTATTTTGTTTCCGGTTCTGCTGACAAATGTTTAGCAATGTTTGAAATTGAGTTTGCAAAAAGAACCTTAATGGAAAATGGTACATTTCACGCTCGAGCAATCATAATTAGAAGGAATAATAATTTAGGTTATAGCTCTTTTCAGACATCAGTTCATTAAATCTGAAAATCGTGAGCGGTGGATTCAATGTTGCTCTTTAACCCCAGATCAGCTATAAAAGCTTGATCGATGGACTTTAATCTTTGAAAGAATGCATTAAAAGGATTTTCATAAAGTCAAAAGTATTACCAAATAACAAAAAAAAAATGAGTTTACATAAAAAATGTAGTAAAAGTCATTGATTTCCTAATTCAAAGTATAGTTTAAAAATGGTTTCAACCAAAAAGTCGTTTAATTTATTACAATTTTTTTATCTTTTTTCCACATCTAAAGAGCAGGAAAATGGTTGTAAAATCTTCTTAGTTCATAAAAATCTAATCTACATTTAACAGGTTTTTTAGTGATAACGCACTAAGTTTAAAAGAACAAAATGATTGTAGTTTTCTAACTTTGAAATCTTCACTTGTAGATTTTAAGAGAGCGGCTCTTTGATAACTTTTTCAACTATTAATTTTGAAACATAAAACATTTTATTGAAAGTCTCTATTTAACCTTTGACAAAGTCATAGAATTCCAGGTTTATTACTCTCAGTGGTGGCTTAATAAATCCTTTGTCATTGCACTGAATAAAAGAAAGAAGCTTTTACGATTAATATTGGTAATATTTGGTGAGCGCAAAATTTAAAAAGGTGTTTTATTGAAAAATTCCAAGCCATATTTTGTAAATTTCCATTTACTTATCTTGGAAGGGAATAGATTGGATTTTAAATATCTGGTGTCTTGCAGAGGCAACTTAATGTTGACAAATCGTTTTCGTTTAAAAGAATAATCTTAGCGATTTATTTAGGCGTTTTTGGATTACAGCAAACGCGCGTTAAAAATGTGAATTTCTGTAATTTAAGTAAAAAATTTGGCTTATTTTGAATAATACATATTTTAGTAAATTTTATTTCCACTTTCCTTATAAATCAAGCACATGCACGCGCAACAATATTTTATTCAAAAACTTCATATCCAGTCCCCGAGCGAAAATAAAAATTTGTTCTCTTGTCATGTTTACATGAATTATAAACCGATGAGACCGGAACTGGTAAAATTACTCTCTTTATTCCCACCATTGCAATATAGTTTTAATTAACAGATCGCTTTAATCTCCTCCTCTCTTTTATTCTTTTCGTTCCGTTCCAATTCGCACCCTTCTTCTCTAAATTATTTAATTAATTGATATGGCCGTTATCAAAATGTATAACATACTGTTGTCACTTTAACCCTTTCTAACACTAACTGTTTTGTTGCTCGGAATTTCGACCGGAGGTTTTCCAACAATCTCTGAGGAGACCCGCATTGTTCATCCAGTCATTTCCACTCTGTGGAATGGCAAATTGGGTGATTTTCAACGGATGTCTTACTACTATTACATAGATCATGTAAGACTGAGATCGCATTAAATATTAATTATTATGAAGCGTGACGTTCTGATAACTACATTCACAATAGAATCGGAGTTAATTACGGAAATTTCAGATTATCTGCAAATGAATCTTTTTTGCGTTAACTACACTTGCGTTTATGGAAGCGAGAAGCTCTCTAATGACTTTGGGATGTTCCAAATTTTGTTTTGAAAAGGTACAGAACTACTCAAAAGAGGTTAATAAAATGCTAAATTGGAAGATGCGACGGAGTAGAATATTAAACATAGTTTATTCACTTATTTATTAGCAAAAAGCAAAAGGAACTTCTGCGCATACTAATTCCTGGAACATAAAAGCACAAAGACAGCTTTAGACCTCACATTTTATGCTAAATTCATTAAACCATAAGTTAGTTTATTAAACTATTCAGTCGCTTTGCAAAAATAGGAATTTGCTGGGTTATGTTTTATTTTATTAGCTAATTTGAAGTCTCTCAGTTTAATTAGACAATTAACAACTAAATAAAATGCAAAGTTACAGTGAAACATTTTTTAAATATAAATTTTATTTTTTCTTTAGACATTTCATCAATTACCAGTTTTGTTTATAAATAGTTATTCTTTTCTGAAGGATTAAATACATTTGTTTAGAATCATGGTGACTTATAGACTAATAAACTATCAAGCAATAACTTATCTAATCAGACGCTTGAGTTGAGAGATTTATAGGAGTAACAAGATTACGGGAAACATAAATATAATTTAGTATTACACTTAGTTCTAGAAACAAAATTTTGATTTAAATTTTTGAACTTAACCAGCGTTAATTTTAACATAATGCATATTAATTCCATAATAATTTATTACACACATAATGTCACGACATATTCCGTTATTTCTTCTTAAAAGCTAGAACCATTAATAACCCCTCTTGACGCAGTAAATTTTTGTATAATTCAACATCATCAAAGAACATACGTTTTCTTGTCACACTTTGTATTGAATCGAGTACTTGAAAAGGGTTTCCGACTGTGGTACCACAACAAATCCTCCACCTTTTTTCCATTCCAAGTAAAAGGCTGTTAGCAGAGTGTAATGTAGGGTTTTCCGTAGCCTAAGTATAGAAATACCCACAGGCCAAATCACGGAAACCCTCATTCATTATAAAAGAAGCTTAAAAATTATTTATTCGTTTTTGTCTCTTTTCTTTGTACTTTCCAACACATACAAAAAACTTTCAAATGCAAGTTTAAATAATAAATTTGAAACTGTTGCAGTAGCGCATGCAAAAAGTTTAGTTTCTTTAGAGATAATAAAGGAGGAAAGTTTGAGCGAATAAATTTGGTTTAACGAAAAGTTAGAGTTTAAAAGGTAAACGATGAGTAGTAATAAAAGTTGATGAACAATAGCGCTTTACATAAATATAGTTTTAGATTTAATTGATTATTCTAAAACGGAATTTAATATAGGATTCAAACATTAAGTTTACGACTTGACATGGAATAGATTATATTTTTAAATGGCGAAAAAACATACCTCAATCGATAATACAATTTTATTACTTGCGTTTATGACAGTTTTAATAAGGTTTGAAATAACATTAGTTCTTGAGAAAAAGCAAAAAGTAGTAATTATTTGTCTTTTCCTGAGTAAATTTAAATTAGGCTTTTGATTAAGACAAAAATGAGTTCTTTGCAACTTTGTTGAACGAATCTTCGTCGATTTATATAAACCATTAGTCACTGAATGTTATTTACGTCAAATTTTTTCCTACTGTCTCCACTTCATCGACAAGCTATTAACCGTCCGTCATTCCGAATTTACTGTTCGCTGCATCGATAAGGACATTTTATTGGCTTGAGGAAAACCAATGAAGGCGTATTAACGAGCAACGAGATGACTCTTGATGTATCTCACTTCTTACACGAGTGCACTTCATCCACGTAGTCTAATAGTCATTCAAGAATTTCACCATCACATATTTCGTTTATAACGTATAAAGAATAAGAAAAAAAAATACACAATTTTATGACGGTGTTATTTCATAGATAATGGAAAAAGTTCGTCACTTGTGATGGCAAATTCTCTCTTTTTTTGCACGCTTTTGCAATTTCCCTAACCAATTTAGGACGTAAAATTGATTAGAAAAAACGTGCCTGGCGCAAAAATAATTTTTATTTGTTTACATAGTCGTGTCTGATAAAGAGAAGTTTTATCTTGCTTCTGCTACACCTACTAAAATGAAATAAATTTCACTGGACGGATGTAAAGATACATCAGCAAAGAAAAACAAATGTTATTGAGAAAAACTGCAACTAATGTTGTTTACTTTGCATGTAATGAAATGAGAATTCCCAAATATTATTAGATATTTAAGATTTTCAAGTGTTGTTCTATTCCCAAATCGTCTTGTTTTAACTTCAGTTGAGAGAACTATTGAAAAAAGCAATAATTGAGAGAAATTACAATTTCCAGTAAAATATTTTAGAGACATAAGAAAACAGTTAACAGCAAAGTAAAAAAATAGCGTTACGTTTTTGTCTAATATCTGATGGATTTATGGAATAGTAAACTATTAAGCAGTTATTTATCAACTCTAAAACTAGATCTGACAGATTTATAGAGATAACTATTTAACAAGATGCATAAATATGCTTCATGGGAAAACTTGTTAATTCATTTATTTGCCTTAATTTACCTTAAGTAAGTTGCTTCAAAAATACCCTTTTTTTGAAAATGTAAAATTGGTGGATGCGCTAGGCAATTTTAGATCTTGCAATGTGTATATGTATATCACTTAATTTGGAATCAAACTAATATTTTCAACAGAAAAAAAAACTAATAGCTGAATTATATAAGTTTTGAATTTTCTGCGATTAAACTCTAAAGCTGACCTGCTATTGTGTACTATGTCGCCTCAAGCCTTCCGTATATTTCAGTCCCATCTACAAACCTTGTGTTCTCGTTTATTACATCATTCGAGCTGACAACACTGTCTTAGTTTCAAAGGTAGACAGAAAAGTTACCTGTCTGATAGGAGCTCAAAGGTTTTCATTTTCTAAATACAGATGTTCTAACCAGCTGTTGTATTATTTCAAATTCTTAGAAGAGCTGGAAACTTTTCTTTGAAAACTACTCATTATACTTGATGTTCTTTACATGCCATACTGATTCCAGGTATACTAAACTCAGGAAGTCATTGTTGAATATTCTATTAAAACCATCCGGACCAACGCTGATAAACTGTTGACACTTTACTACACACTCAATACTTAAATTGCCTTATTAATAAACCACTTTCCTGCTTGCTGACCTGTTATGAAGTTGCTAATTAACATATACACTTTTGATAGATCTGAAATTAAAATGTAGAAAAAATGAAAGAAGTTAGTGTCTTAACAACAAAAACCTTTCAGATTTTCAATTTATTCAGTCAATGTGAATAGAGGTTATAGAAATGTGAGCTTATTCTCTGAGGATTAATATACGCTTAGAAAATATGTTATAATAATTCCCAAAACGTTTGACACAATTTTTCAATCGGCAAAATTTCATTTTAATTTAAGTTGTTTTTGCTAAGACCATATATATATGACAAGCAATTAATTTGTTGATAGAATCCAAATACTGACAAAACTTTTCTTTTGGATTGAATATAAATATTATTCACCTGTTTTGGAAAACACAAACTTGGCTTTTGTGTGCTGTTATAAATATTTTGCAATTTTACTATTGTATATTTTGCTAGAACTACGTTACTGTTGGTGAACGTTTTAACAACAATTTTTCCAAATATTTATCTTTTCCTGCAACTAATAACTGCATGTTTCCATGGCCCGTTAATTTAGGCTCTGTTGAAATGAATTTGTTTGTCCCTGTTCATATTTTATCCGCCGGTTTGTACCTTGGACATTGATGAAATTACATTCGGCCCGATAACGTCGCTCAATATTCCATTTCAGTATCATCGATCGCCCAATAAGCAATTAGATTTCGGTCAGTAGCAAACATCAAAAACGCCATTTCCAGTTTTGTCAGATTAAGTGACAAAATTATGCCAATTATGTAAATGAGGTCTGTACAATATCAGCCTTAATAAAATTGGAATACTATTACAACGCACCCACCATATTATACAAGGGGTCTTTGGAAACCCACGAAAACCGCAAGATGGCAAAATGCACAGGTTATATCAGCCATTTAATTCCTTGAAGGCATGACACCCTTGACGGGCTTAAGAGGTGCAGGATTCAGGCTAAAACTTGGCGACTTCCGAGTTATGTTGTCTGAAATAAACGTCCGCAAACACGTCCCAGTTACGCCACAGAAATTCAATTAGGCCTCGAGGAATGGCCTTGGATTAACTATGCGACATCATCTCGGATTAAGTCATTACTGAAGAGGAGGAACGCGACTATAAATTAAGGCAAAAGAGAGAGCGCCGCCGGTTATCATCTCACAAAAAATATGAAGCCATTGATTTAAAATTTGAATGAGACAAGTCCAATTTCAGAAAATAAAAATTCGATTTTCTCATGTATCATTAATCATCCTCTCCGATTCATATTTCAAAGAAAATAAGCAGATATGAGGTTTTGAAACATCTTTTCGTTTCGTTGAAAAGTGTATTTATCATCTTAACACTAGGAGAAAATTTGACGATGAATTTTTCTTTGCTTTCACTTCACGTGAAAACACCCATCATCAAATCGGATTTCCTCTACTAATAAAATTTTGATCAAATCGTAGGTTTATAGAATGCTACTTGAAATTTACTTCTGTTTTCTTCATGGTTTTTTATTCGAGACACGTAACAGACACAGTTGCCGCAAAAGTATAACTATCTCCCATTGCGAACTGATAGCTTTAAATCGAATTCTCTCAAATGTAACAGGTTATCATTGTGTTTCCGATACTTCACCATTATTTATATTTTTCTAAGTAAATTGAACCATTTATTCCCATTGTGAGTAATACTAACTGTTTTTCTTGAATTTCAAACACAAACGGGGTTTTAAAATCGATAACAATCCTCACAAAAGACGAAATTCTAAACAAATCATTCTTTATTCTATAAAGTTCGAATATTTTATTTAGAAATGGAACAAATCAGGAAATGGTGGAAATTCTTAATCCCATCCGACTTAGAGCCGCCTCTTCTCCAATTTTTCTTAATTTGTCAGTTGGGAATCCTCTCGCCAATATTTTCTCGGTCAACCCTTGTAATCCCTTTCTAATTTCATCCCCACTGAAAAAACCCACAGGTTTATAAACAAAACCCATAAAAGCAGCTTCCACACAATTTCTCAATCTGCTTTTCTATGCAAATTTTCTTTTTCCATTAATTTTAAATTGAGAAAAACTTTCAGTTATTAACTTCCAAAACCATCAGTTTAATTGTCAAAGAGATTTTTAAATTCCTGTTTTGTAAACAGAATCAAAGTTCTCTGCTTTTACGATTCCATTTATTTATTTTTTTCAGGGGAATTTGTCGCTTTTCCAATCAACTAATGTTCACGCTTGTAATCTGCTTATTTAGTTCTTCCTCCTTATACGTGAAAATGACAAATGACGGCGCCGGGACTGAAACTGAAATGGAGCGTGTAATATATGTATAGAGTTGGTGATGCGAAAAGATATCTGGTTTCAGAAAAAAATCAAACCAAGTATCTTTTGTTATAAGATAATAAAAATCGGTTTTGTGCCAAATCTACATGCTTCTTATCAATCACTATTAGTTATTGTCAGAGAAAAAACCGTATTTGGCAAAAAGACAGATTTCAGCAATATCAAAAAAGTGCGGTGAACCATCAGAAAAATTCCGACGAGTTTGTAGTTTTCGTTTATTGATGGCTCAAATCTAAAATGCCATGTTCAGGTGTTGTCTTCAAAGCGTGCTGCTATGCAGATTGGTACAGCTGCTTTTAAATGACACTACTGCAGTTTTGAAAATTCATATTTAAGGATATTTTAAGAAAAACAAATATACAAACACAATCCTGCTTATATCAATTTCAACAAAAAAACGCTGACTTTGTATAAGTATTACTGAATACATATTATAATGTGCAATTTATTTTTGATTTATTATTTCAGTTTTCGCTATGATCTATATAATGGCCAATTTAGATCAAACAAATCATAAATGCACATTTCTGATTTTTTATAACGTTTATGCAGCAATCGCAACTGTTGCATTTTCATAAAATTCAATACTTTTGTTACGCTTTCATCCAACAAAACGCAATTGCTCATTACTATTTTACCGTTCAAAATAGTAAACCAAAATGTTATTACATTCAAATTTTAATTTAAATTAAAATAATGTCGTTAAATTTTATGATGTCAGAACGAGATCAGTTTTTATTGTTAATTTATATTCTCTTTTATATTCAAAATAGATTATTTAGTTTAATTCAAATTCTATTTTTTGTATTTTTTCTAATCAGATATTCATCTCTACTTACACTCAAAACACTTCTACCGATATTTTTCACGCAACTTGCTAGATATTTTGTCCTGTTTTGTATAAACTTGACAAACTATTATCCAAAATGCGAAAACGCATTATAGGCAACTGCAAACCACAGAAAAAAAACTAGAGGCTGTCGTTCCAGAAGTTTAACAAGTCAAAGATTTTCCTAGGCTGTAGTGATGTAGAGTTAGCTTCCGCAAATAATATTTCAATGAAATAAGCTTTTTATGGATAAGTGCCTTGTAATATAAAAGCAATGTACTTTAGGAATATATAGATAGGTCGAAGAGATTCAATGACAGAAAGATGCATACACTTTGTTGAAAAGCGTTCATATGTAGAAACGTATTTTAAAGTAAGGTAGAGATATTGTAAAGCAATTGTAAGGGAGTGACATAAAATCAGCACCATTACCAAAAGCAAGTTTCAAAGACTTAGAAGCTGATTTAGTAAGTGGAGGCTCAAAAGAAATGTACAATAGTTTGAATGAAAACAAAACTCTTTTATCAAGAATTTAATTTTTTCTTATATTATGCTATAATTTATTTTGGTCGCGTAGTGTATCTTCTAATTTTGTACTTCTAATAAATAAACTGAAACTAGAACGAATAATATAATTAATGATTAATAATTAAAAAAAAATATAGTCTGCATCAATTTGAATATTTCAGTCCAGTCATAAAAATATAATTGAATACAGCATTATCTTTACTGAAAATTATATATTTGATAAAAGCAACATTCTGCAAAAGCAACAAATTTGGTGATATATTGAAAAAAAATTGCAACTGATACTATACTGAAGATAAAATAACTTTTCTCTAAAGAATATCACAAAATTTCAAATTGAAACTGATTATTATAGGAATTTGTTCTTGATGTTCAAAGCAAAGCATTTTTTGCTGTATATTTTGTGTGAAATCACAAAGTTTGTTTGTTCAGTCGATACATGCAGAAAATCTGAGCTAACATTTTTTGCATTTCAAAATGTTGCCGACCAACAATCATTATTCTGTTTCATGGATAAATCGACACAAAAACAAAAATGAAATGTACTTATAAGTTGAATAGAATTTACTTATTTCCCATAAAATGTAAACCTAACTAAATTATGAAAAAGTAGATACGAAAATATGAGATTTAGCAACTAAAAATCAATAAAATACGATGTATACGTCAAAAATTGCTCACATTATTGTATTCTGTAATTTTGTTTCATTCGACACTAACACGCTATGACTGCTGAAAATCTGAAATAGTAATTAAAAGCTTAAATGTTTCACATATATTAAATCAGTTTACGTTCACTTACAATTACTATTGATCAGCTGAAAACATTTGGAAACAATTTTTTTTTTTCAATTTGCTTTAAGTTTCTATAGAATAATAGTTCTGAAAATCTACAGTACTTATGTTTTTTTACGTTTGCGTTTTCCGTAGGCGCCTTTCCAGCGTTGGCGTGTCCCTCATCACAGTTAAATTTTTATGGTTTTTCTAGTCACTGGGGATATCATTAGTTTCAGTTTTCACTTCTTTGTTCTCAAGGGTCTTCAGTTATTCCAACATCTTGGTTATATTTTACCACATTGACAAGAATGTTTCGTATTTCTCGTCGTAACGAGCATCGACTTTGTGACCACCTCCAAACTTCGAAATAAATATAATTAGTGGTATCGAACGTTAGTAAACTGTCTTTATTAAATTCGAAATTTAATCATCTCGTGCCAGTTTCGTCGTGGTCGGTATTGTATATGAATTTAGACGCTTCCAATTTGGAAATGTCATTAAAGAAAAGCGTGTCTAAAAGTAGTTAAGACAAAATTTTCATAATTAACACGTCAGGCGACAAAAAAACAAAAGACAAGAAAAGTTTAATGTTGTTTATGCATTGCGTTCTTCCTTTAATTCCGCGTTTTACCTCAATTACGTTGAGGTCTGGAATTCGAGGGAGTTTTCCTCGGACATATTATATCGCTTTTGGTTCTAAACCTTTACGTAATCTGTCAATGTCACAGCAGCTGGTCCAATCAGGCTACGTCTAAAAAAAGAACAAATGATTCTTCCGATAGTCGGTATTGTATTTTTGTAATTATTTACAGCAGAAGGAAAAAAGGTGTAACCTAATTCGATCATTACCCATTTCTGCGTTTGATGATAAACTGCCGATATAAATAATCCAAAAAAAAAAACACAGAGGAAATGAATTCGAAATATTGTCATTAGCCCTATAAGCGTTCGAATTTTTTTCCACTCTTCCCCCTAAAGCAAATTAATCCAATCGGAAAGTTCGTCGAGATTTATTTCGTTTTGCGAATTTTGTCATCGAAGAAATTTATTACCAGTTTGTGTTTCCTCTTTCAAATCGGATACATAAACAACGAAGATTTAGACTATTTGAAAGCAATTAAAACGATACAAGCTCCTACTTGGTTTAACGTTGTGTTATTTTGCGGCACCAGAACTGTTTGTTTTCCAAAATGCAAACAATAACAACTTCAATATAAGGGATTAAATGCCGCGTCGAAGGGATTTGCCACATTTGTTCGACCGCATCATGAAACAAACACTCTTTTTTAACGGATTTTCAGCAGGAAAATGCTTGCGATAAACTACATTGTCATTTAAAATTACAAACGATTTGTTTTTAAGACGCCTTATCAATTCTTGCCAAAGATACAATTAATTCAAAAGTGAAATTTTAATGATAATTAGGAAATAAATCTGAATAAACTTTAATTTTTTAATAATGAAAGGTGGTTTATGTGTGCTTATACGTTTGTGCTTTATCTGTTGTTAATTATTATAGCTTCCAAAACAAGCATTTGATGCATTCATGTATTAATGCATAATGTGGTTGATAAATATGCATTCATGTGTTCCTGTTTGAACCAAAATAATTATGTTCAAACTCTAATTTAATAATGATATGATATGCTATAATCTCTCATGAGTTAATAGATAAATTTGAATAATAATTGTATTTGAAATACATTTAGAAAAATTTAACAGTTGATGTTGCATTCTACTGACATTCATTATTTCAATGGGTCCAAATAAATATTATTTACTCAACTTTTACCTATTTTCAGCATAAAAAAATACATCTAATACCTACTCTACTCAAGCACATACTACTCTAAACGATGTAAAAGTCAATAAAATTTTCTGAATATTTTTGCATAAATTAACACACAGTAAAAATGAACATAGATAAAATTTAATACTACAAAAGAAAATAACATTTTTATGTTAGTTTTGCATTTTTACAGCTTCCCAAAAATAAAAATTGATAGTTGTTGCATAAACATACAATCTCATTTTTGTATTTAAACTTTAACGAGAGTTGACTGAAAGCAATTCCAAATTTTAATGGCATGAGTGCAAAAATACAAGTGCATGAAGACTTTGAAATATCTTCCAAGCATCGGTGGTAATTACACGAATAAGAGATCGTGCGGCAGAACTGAACGTCAGTCAGTCCGTTATTTCAAGAACCTGGACCGATTTCTAGAAAATAGTGATATAACAAAAAAACTGTTTTTAGTACGAATTTTACGCTTTTTACTACGAAGTAAATATTGAAACCCACGTTAGGAATACAAAACCTTAAAGAATAAATAGGTTTCTATATTTTTTGAACACCTCTATAAAATGGAGTCTTTTACCAAGAATGTTGCGTTATAATATGCTAGAATACTAATATGAAATTGATAGTCGTTTAGTGATAATTATTGATCTTTTGATTAGTAAAAATATGTTTAAAATGTTTGAGTTTAGAATAATAGAAAAGATATAAAAATGACCTTATGAATGAGTTATGGTTGGACGTTCATCGTCGTGGGATACCTGTATAGCAATGCAAAATAAAACATTTGATTTTGAGAACTATGTTACATACGAGGTGAAAAACCCTACATTACACCGAGGGCTCCAGTTATATGACCGAGAGACAAAGCCTCGAGGTTAAATAGAGCCCGAGGATGTAATGAATTTTCCATCGAGGTTTGTATGCTATTTTATTCATTCATTCAATCACTTTTTTCTTAAATCACACTTTTATCTGTACTAAATGCTTCTAACTTTGCTAAATAGTTTGAACAATTAACTTAGTAGTCTATGCAAACAAATTAAGTTTGACATTTACTTATAAAATTCTGAATATTATTCTGGTTCAGGCGAGATTATTATTGATTGGGTTTTAATAGAATCACAATAATTACAATATGATCAGAGCATTGATCAATCTGCGAGCTAACCTTTAGCAGACAATTTGAATTTGAAAGAAAAATTTCTATCGTCATTACAGACGTCACTTCTCAACCAAGAGATGGAAGTAATTCTTGTCATTTCCCAACCAAGAGGTTGTCAACTTGGTTTGAAATGCCGGATTTTCCAACCTCCAAAAAGTTAGGAATCTACATATTACTATAGAGATTGTACGTAAAATATAAAACAACTGTAAATAAAAGTTAAACAAGAAAATCAAGTGTTTAACATAATCTTGGTATGTGGTAAATTTTCACTACATTTCGATTCTGTTTTCTTATCAGCTACTTCCAGATTAATAGTGTAATATACCATTAGTACAGTTTCTGTTCCATTTATTTTGCTAGAAAAATGAATAAAACAAATATTGTTTTGAAAAATTATTGTTGACAAAAATATGTAGATGGGTATATTGTAAGCAAAATAGTAGAAATAATTTTTAATGTTTTTGTTTTCCATACTGCAGCTGCTACAATTGAAACCTTTGTTTTTTTCTATTAGCCTGAAAGCACTACCCTATGGCAAATGTCTAACTAATATATGTGAAATTTTATGTGACATGTGAATTTGTTTTGAAATTCTAAGCAACACTAGATCACACATATCTGTCTAATCCAAGTCATTACAATCGAATTGTTGAATACTTCAACACCTTTATTATATCCACCGCTGTTAAATTATATTAAATTACATTATCTTGAAATTTTCATTATTTTAACACAAAGATGTAAAGAATTATTATTTCGGCATTCAACATTTGACATCTGAAATTTAACTTTTCTATACTTTTTAAAGCAATTAATTTGTTAATGATAGAAACGTGATGGTGACATTGCTAACACCAGCTGTTTTTAATGTAAACTTGATTCCAATTTATTTTTTGTGAGGCGCCTCCACCATTCTGCGTGGGTTTGATAAATAAGCTTTGATTCAAATTACGCAATCCTTCTTTCTTGACTGATTTTCTCGTGTTATTGCTTTATGTCTCCGCTTCACAAGACCTTGTTCTTTAATTGATATATCATTTTTTCAAATAACACAATCAAGAAATATAATTTATTTTAGTTTTTTCTGGTTGATTGTGTTTTTGGTTTACTTGATATATGGACGTTGGTGGGAATTAGTCAATCCTTCGTTCCTTGACTGATTAGGATTAGCACCGAGACGGATCTAATTTGATCATAAATTCCACGTGTATCGTTTACAAAGCGCAAAAGCAAACAAATCGTTAGTTACACGAGGCCAAGAATTAAATTACCATAACCAGCAATGAATTGTGGTAAATTGGGTATAACTATCCGACAGCTGAAACTGAAAACAACAGCTATAATGCAGCTGTAAATCATTCTCTCTCTCTGACTCAAGAGATCAAGCAAAAGCACGTAGTTAACGATAAAAATGTACGGAATTTGTGTTAGTGCTCGGTATTATATTTCTATGTAATAAGAGAAACGAGAATGTGCAATGTTTCTGATTAAAACTGTGGAAAATATATTAATCTGTAAATTACAGACGCCGAGCAGAATGTCTTTTTTAAAAAATTTTAATTAAAATTTCAACATGCGACTTAACGATCGCTATTGCATTTTATAGCAATTTTGAGAGGTTTGTGCTGCTGCAACAGATAATTTTCTAAAGGTAAATAGCCCAAATTAAACGCATAAAGAACTGAAGGAATTCCCGTGTTTCCAGATAAAAGCTTTTATTACAATTCAGATGTCAAAAAGGTTTTAAAAAGTTGGAAATTTCTTATTTCTAGTTCAATTCATTTGTGGAGGATTAGTCTTAACAACAAGCGAATTTAAGACAAAAAGTCTTAGCCGGCTTATTAATGAACGAAGTCAGGTATTTAAAAGGCAGCTTATCTGCAAATGATTAATGGTTTCGTATAATTACCATCTTAAACTCTGAGATAAACCGAAACATTTTCATTTCTGATGTCTTTGTGTAAACTTTTTTTTAAGCAAAATAGTGCGTATAAGTGGGTTAATAAAAAAAAGTTGGAATTCTATAAACTTGAAAATCCTATTGAAAATACAACTTGTAAGAAATTCAGTCGACTTGATTTAATTATTTCTCCGACAAAGTTTCCCTCAAAGTTTACGAAAAATTCCGGATTACTTTTTTCCTTCTACGTGTTGTCAAACTTGGCGCTTTCCAATCTAAATTACACCGCTGGACATCTGTTTGATGAGACTATTCCATCGACCACTGATATTTTAATGGCAATCCAAACAAACAAAAAATATAAATTGGATTCCTCGCGTGACTTGTCTCTCCACATTAATTCGTTTGTTTACAAAATTTTCAAATTATTAAAATAAACAACATAAAAAACTAAGGTAATTGCATTCCACATCTTCACCATCTTCTCGCCTAGTTTTTATTCAAAAAACTTTTAATTCGACCTTGAAGCTTCTAAAAACTTTTAAAAGCTGTGTTAATTTTTAAGCTTTGACTGGGACTTTTTTGCTTTTGATAAAATGAGCGCAAGGGAGGATTTTAAAGTGAATATTTTAAAAGTAAATGAGTATTTAAGTCGACAAGTTTGTTTGCAAGCATTAAAAGTCGCTGCTTTTACATTAGCTTGTGGTTGGGGAGTTTTTTTTAGAATATGTTCAAATAAAAACTAAATCATAAAACGTACTGCTGGCTCAGGGATAAAATAACTCGAATGAGGTATAAACACAGTCGCCAACAGAACCAAGAAATACTAAATTTTATTAAACGACAATAAAATGTTAAAAAAATTGTATTAGTGTGTCAACATTTCAAGGGCCAGTTTCTCATTTACAGTTTGAACTTTCGAACTAGAACGGAGTGAAATACTCATCCCGCATTTTTTGTAATACTTTTTGTAAAAGATTGTAAGTATGAAAAAAAACGGCGCATCCACCATTTTTATTTCAATAGAAGTACATATATAAAAGTGTTTTCTTTATTGAGATTTTTTTTAATTATTAGTCTATTGTTGTAAATATAACAGCACAAAAGAACTTTCTTGCCTCTACTAAACAGCTTGATGTGGCTGTGATTTGAGCAGGCTTCACCAACAAAGAGTTAAGAATAAAAATAGAAGTAGCGCTGTTCAAAATTGGTGTTGAATTACAATCTCAGAGCTTTTCTCCGTTGACTGCAAAAAGTCTTTAACGCTTAACTTCTCTTAGACAAAAATGAGTGAAAAAGTAAAAAACTCGAGCTTCCTACTTATAAATTCAAACTAATAAAATGTAAAATCTCGTTCGAAGCTTCCTCTTATAAAAAAAGATTTATTATGGTTGTTCAATAATGGCTGTAAAAGATCAAGTTTTGTAGCTGTTTATTAAGAGATAAAAAAGCCATTTTTCTTTCTTCTGACACTGTCGGCGATAACTTGACACTAGCTTGGTAGTGGAGCGCTCCCGTCGATAGCACCCCAGTGAATTATGGATTATTTAAAAAGGTTACATTATCATATTTTAAAATTGCAAAAGTTTAATCTCGTTTAAATTGAATTCGACCGAAACATCAGTTTCCATACTAATTTCTTTCAGTCCAACCTAAAATTTCGATCTGTTTTTTTTTTTCTTGAAAGCTGGATTAGACTCTCCCGCTTCGGTTTCATGGTCGTTGATTGCAAACTTCGTCACTTTTCGCCAACAAATACACGTGAAAATCTCATCAACATTTCAGAGCTGAAGTAGAATATGAAATAGCTTTTCGTATAATACAAACTTTTCCCAACTCTACTCGCTCGTAATGAGATTCGTCTCCTGTTATTACCGTTTCGTAAAAGGTTTATTTCAATTTATAATACATACACTAAAATATACCTAACGACATGGAAAGTTCACTTTCTGTGATGGTGTCAATTTAGACAAGAACAAAAATTCTATGTTTTACGCTTCGTATAAACGTAGAAATATTTGGGAGAAAAACGTGAACGCTATATGCAAGCATATCTATTAAAATTTTACTCGGCCTCAGCTACCTGGAGGTATAGAACGCTTTTTTATTCATGAGAACAAGGATTGTTTGCTCGTAATAGAAGTCCCTGCTTCAAATTGGAACAAGCTTAAGCAAACATAGAAACACAAGTCAAGGACGAAGCGCAGTTTCAACGATTTTTTCAAAAAATAAACACAACATAAGTAAATAATAAATAAATCAAAATTATCAACTTTCAATATTCAATAATTAAGTTAATTTCAACAGAAAATATTGAACAATAAATTCAAAAGCTCTTCATAAAGTCAAATTTGTTACTTGAAAAGTTTAGCATTTTACGATTAAATTCATCGCGAAGTTACACCATTATTTAATCGAACCATTTCGAATTAGAACGGCATCAAATTTGCATTATTTCTTGGCTGCTTTCTTCGATTTATCCCGACTGGGAGTTTCATGAAAAAGCGGTTTTCTCAAACTAATCGAACGATTAATTTTCGCCCTCGGCCAGTCGCTGAAAGATGTGAGTTTATCTTTGGAATTTCGCTTTAGAACTTTACTGCTGCTCGAAATGTGACTCAATCCATAAACCTTCAAACATAAATTTTAACATTCTAGTCTGTTTTTCTCACTAGTTATTATTCATTCAGAAATTATGGCTGAATTAATTTTCTCTGATTAAAACAAAATGCAAAATATTATTCAATTCAGTTAAACTCGAGTAAAGCGCTCTTAAATAAAAATAATGATTATAATGATTTATAACTTTTACTGAAAAAAATTAATTGTAAATCCTTAATTTTTCAATTAACTTGGAAAAAGTTGAGTAAAAATGATTAAAAATCTAAGAAATGTTATTTTCAGTGTATTTCAGCTACAAATTGCTACAAGTTGAAATGTCAACAGGTCAACGACAATTATTTTAGTTTAGGAAACTTTTAATTGAACTCAGCTTAACTTCATTAGAATTGCAATTATCAACTACTTTATTGTTACTGCACCATGTTTTATCAATATTTAGTTTGACCTCAAGGAAACTTGATTTCAGAATAAATGGAAAGTTTCACCAGAAAAAATTGAATGTTATATTTTGTATAAGCAAACTAAAAAAAAAACATTTTCCTGTTTATAAGTAATTTTCTGCTATAATTAAGACTAAGAGTCGTATCTTTAACAAATTTTTGTAACAAAAATTCTGGAAATTTGCCATTTTATTTCTTTTCACTGTGAAGCTAATCGTTTTCGAAATGTGACTTAATCCATATAATTTGCCAATTAAATTTCGACATAATAAATCAATTTTCTCTGGTGCTTTTATTACGCGAAGCTCGCAAGTACCGTAATAGAATAATAAGATAATTCCTAATTTGATTTATCTCTATTATTCTCCGTTGATGAGTGAAGGTGAACGAATCTTTTAAAACACATTACTCGTACTTACCCACAACAAAGTATTTTGTTTATGACCTTCATAAGCTTTTATCGTAATTAGAAACTGGCAAAGTCCATACATTATGCACTTCTTTCTGCCTTTACCATTATTTAATACACAATATAATGGTTTACTTAAAACACTCCGCTCGGAATCTACTTCAGACAACGGAGTGCTTTTTTCACTCGAGTGGAAAGATCTTCTTTGGTATGCAAATTAAAAACATTCTCTATTATTTTTAAACATACTACTAAAGAAGGAGTGATTCATACGGATAACAAACCTAAAGAAGACTAAATCTCACAGTGAACTTTTCCAGAATAATAACTCTAACCCACATTCAGGCAACCGCAATTTGCATATTAAGCCTACACTGGAGAAAAATGCTTAAAATACGGATTAAGCTGAGTGTGAGACTAGAATGATGGAGAATTTTAGAATCACGCAAATGGAATGATAAAGAATGGAGGCTATTAACCAAGTTTGAAATTAATAGTTTTCCTACCATTTTTCATTACGAGTTTTAAATCTTAACTCATTTTTTCCTTCTATCTTTGCTTACCTGTCCCAAAGAATAAATCACTGTCTCAAACTTCTCTTCAATTTTAGTTTAATCGGTCGAGTTGAAGAAAGATACCGCAAGCAATTTAAGCGCGCATCCAAGTTTTCCAGTTTTGTACTTGAAGTGTTAAACAAATTTCTTACTTCCTATCAGGTGAGTTTCCCTGCTATTCCAAACCCAAAACTTAAATTAGAGTAGTAGAAAACAAATAGACGACTATTAATATGACACATCCGAGAACATTCGTTCGTAATTAATAGAAGACAAATGAGAGACGAATGAATCTTTCACAGATTTTTCCCTTTTCTAAAGACTTTTAATTAAAAATGCTGAATTTAAATTACTGCAACTCTTGAAGAAACTTATTTTTCAACCAGAATATCATGCCGATTGCTTATTGTAACCAAATGTTAATAAAATGAAATGAAAGTGGAGTGTTTTTGGTGTGATGAGAGGGAACATCACCCACTCATTTGCAACGAACGAAAATTGTATTGACATTTTCCGACACACTTAGTGATTTTCTTTATTGAGTTTTTCATTACAACATCGGATAATTTTTTAGCAACCAAAGGACTGAAAAACATGCGAAAGAGTGAAATTAAATTTGATTTGCACAAGTCGAGATTTCAATCTTTTAACCGAATGGATTAAGACGAAGTGATGGCGACGATAGTATCTTGAAGAGCTTTCAGCAACTTCAAAAAATATTTGCAGTCAACTAGAGTTTTTCCAAACATATATATTCATTTATCAGACTTTCCATTTTTTTATAAAATCTGTTGATACTTATTACTAAATTGAGCTTGTAAAAACTGAATTATGAAAACTCATTGTTATCAGGGCGAAACCGCCCATGTAAATAAAGTAAAGTAGGTCAAAGTGACACTCGGAAGCCTCTAAAGATAAGGTGAAAAATCTTAATTTCCCTCTTGTCTCATTATAATTAACGGCAAGAATGACATAGAGCATTAGACTTGGAGTAAATTAATTAAAACTCTTCTAAAAACACCATTTCGTGTAATTCTTCCCTAACTAAAAAATTTCGCATTTTTTTCATTTAATTGCTCTTCATACAACACAACATTAAAAATTAAAATTCGCTATTTCACAGTCGAGACATGAATTTTTAAAAGTCTCGTGAGAGAGAGTCTATTTTTCGATTTTTATCTCTATATTTATACACAGCTGATTGAGAATGAAGGAAAACTGCCACGTTAGCGCTCGATCTTCATCCATTTCGTGTCTCGACAAGAAAACATGTCTACACAACAAAGCAATAACGATAAACCGCATGACATTCATGGGTCAGAAAAGATGAAATGAGAAAAAAATTGTTGGATATGAAATGAAATAAAACTGTTTGTATGTCATTTTGGTGCCTTTGGGGCCATACGCAGTGTGTAATACGACGCGAGGGACCTCACAGATAAGTACCAAAACACGGCATAACCTAAATTCCACCCTCGAGATTTTATGACAAGATTACTTTAATTTACGCTCTTTATGCCAAGCGTAATTCTTATAATTGTTCAGTTTCAGTAATTTATTTAGAGTCGTTTTTCTCTTGTAATGCACACGTATGGAAACAACACTAATGCGGTTTTTTTCGAATTAGAGACCATGTTTTTTATATGATTCATTAGACAATGCACATACCCGTGTTTTCGGTTCTGTATTTAAATGCAATAGACTTGTGGGCAAAGCTCATCACAGAGCTTTCTATAATCAAGTGCATCAAATGATGAAATGAAGTGAAAGGGATAGAGGATCTGCGAGAACACACATAAACGGAATTTCTCTTTAATGGCGTACTTTATATGTAGCGAATGGAAATGGGCTGTTGGTGAAGAAGTTGTCGACGCAAGTAATGAATAAGAATGGGCGCTTTGCGATACGTTATAGTTGCAAATATACACCTAAGGTGGCGCTGTTTCAAAGCCCGGATTTAATTACGGGTTAAACAGGATCCGGACGGTTTTAATGGGAGGTAATTTCGTCTGACTAAAACCATCTGTTTCGCGGATAGGATGATGGTAATGGGGTGGAAAGGGTGGATGCAACGTGAAACGGGGTGGTGCACAGCAAATAGAGAAGCTACAGGGATTCTCCAAAGAAAAAACTAAATTGTTCGTTTAATGTTAATAAAAGAAAAGTGCTTGTACTAATGTTGTTTTGTTGTATCGATTACAACAACAGACCTTTTAGACAGATCACTCAGCCGCTTAGTTTTAATCATGATTAATACTTAACCCACTTCGAACCCTCATTAACTGCGATTTATTTAGCAAGACTACAGCAGTTTAGGGATTTGTTAGCTCGCGAATTTATCGCGTCTAATTCGTATAATTATTTACGGCGTCTTGTCGATGTTTACGTTGAGATGGGTACGGAGACTATTCTAGACAGCTTATGATATACAAAAGCTTGCTTAAGCTTGCTACATCCCAATTTTTCCATCCCTTTCAAACAATAAAAAATGTTCGCCGTCTTAAAGCCTACTAAATGGACGCTTTGTTTGAATTTAATTAATTCATAACTAATCGGGGAATTTAAATGGCTTGGTTATGAATGCTTCAACGAAATAATTGGCCGCTTTCCAATTTACCCTGATGACTAAACAATTTCGTTTTGTTATAAAGAGAGGGAAAAAATCCCGATACATCAATTATTCTAATTACACATTTGGCGAGGTATGCATGTATTTAGAAATAAAAATATAAAATGATTGGGTTTCATCGAATCGCTGGAATTCCATTATCGTTTCGACAAAGTTTTCGATGTAACAACAACTTGTTATTCGATCGTTGGAGAAATAGATTGTAACGCGAGCGGTGGTCGCTTTGCTCAAACAAAACACAGAGCTGTTGTCTCCGCCCACTGGGGAAAAGCCCCGGGGAAATATAAAACTTGCCAAGATCGCCGGCCACTAGATTAAAACCGCTCACATTCCCTCGAGGAAGTGTTAAATCGTTAACAGAGACAGCGACGGAGCGAATGCGCGAATTGGGCGACACAATTTCGAGAGAAGAGAACGAAACTCGTTTTATAATCATCAGCAAACTTTCTAAGTCATAAAAAATTCTTAAAGAATTTTAGTTTGGGGGTCAAAAACGACGTAAGCTTAATTCCAGTTTTCAACATTCTGATCAGGATTTCAGACTTTAGATTTGTCGAAAAACAAATATATTCTTTTAAGTTTTTTCTTAGATCTCTTTAGATGGAATACTTTATCAGATGAGGAAGTTAGTAAATTCGTAGAGACTTCAAGAACACCTTAAGTCTACTTCTCATCTATAAATGATGATCTTGTGAGTTATCAAAGTTAATCTGTAATATATGCCTCTGACCTGTTATTATCTCTTCTAATCGGCTTTGTCTCTTCTCCCATCCAGCATATAAATCATGAATAATCCATCTTCAGTTAAATGTATCGAAACGTCCGTAAATATCAGCACGCTATAGTTATTGAACGGCTGACATAGCCGGGACAAATCTGGCCATAACAGTTACACAATCTAATCGCTTCGCCAGCGATGATAAATGATAATTACATGCATGGGAGTGCAGTCGAATTTGTCAAGCGGAACGTTACGCTTTTATACTCGCGAAATATTCGTCTCTCTCTCGAAATATCATCCGGAATTCCGCCACATAAGAAACGGTTTGTAAACGTGATGGTCGCCTTTTACACAAACCGTGATATTCCTCATTCTCTAAGGATATATGACATCAATAAAGCAAATCTATTGTGAAGAAGGTAATGACTGCACAATGGGGCTCAAGCCGCAGCTGTAAATTATAAAGGATCTGTTTGACTCCAGCGATGAAAAGAACAGATTGCTCTAGACATTTATTTCTTCTTCAAATTTTAGAAAACTCTCTTCTTTCTCACATAAACTTGAACAGCTTACGATGAACTTTGCAACTGGTGATGTGAACGTGGTTATTAATTCCGATGTGGGAAATTCAGTTCGTGCACTGTGACACTTGTAATTGCACCGAGGAGTACATAATGGGGCCCGCATTTAACAAACATGCCACAATTATAGAATATAATCAAGTTACAACATTAACAGGTATCTAATTTGATAATATTGCTAGCAGCGAGTGCTTTCTCTAAAAGAATTTTTCTAAAATTTGCCACGATTTAGGTGAGATATTATTTTAACGAAATAAAAATGTGTCAGAAATGATTAGATCATTTATTGAGTGTTAAACTCAGCGAATGTGTTTTCTACATGCGTCCAATGGAAAAAAAGTCTAATAAAATAGGAGGGCTACGCAGGAAAAGAGTTGTTTGCATTTAAACTGGTTTCAAATGAATAGGGGCAAGATTATAGCTGATAATGGCTTGGGAAATAAAAAAGGGAGTAAAAGTCATTTATTCTAGTTTTTTTGAATACGATTTGAATAGAAACTGAATAAAAAGATTAAGAGAATTTTTGAAAAAATTTGATTGTATCAATTTAGTTGCTTTGAATTTTTTTATGAAAATGGTAAATACAAACTGTACTTTGTATTTACCCAACAACACTAATAGTTATCATAAAAACAAAACATTCAACTCTTGAAAGTGTTTCCAACTTTGTTAGTGAAAAAATCTATAAAAAATTAATAGACAAGTAAGAATCTACAAGTTTCTTGAGTGGGAGTAATGCAGTAGACTGGTTTTGCAGCTAAAACAAAATGATGCATTATTTAACAGTCTGTTGCATTTTTTTGAATCTGATTGGTGTGGAAACTCGCTTGGATTTGTGGCTGAATCAGACAACCGACTGGGAGAGGGATCAATGTCTAATCAAAAGTAATTGGATAAAACTATTTAGAACTGTTTACAATTAAACAAAGGTTTTGCATAAGATTTGTCTGGAAGTGAGAGGAAGGGCTGCGACAAGGGTATTGATGGTTGTTGCGGCTTTGATAGCCTATGAACATGCTGTCACTATGGTGATGAGGTTGGTGACTAAACAATCAAATATTTAACCAAGTCAATCTCAAAGTAAAACCTTTTCTCTAAAAATTCATTCCATGTTCAATAAAATAACTTCACTTCTATTAAAAATTAATTTTTGTTTTTTACTTTTTAATTACAAGCTATATAAAAATTTAATATTTAAATTGTATATGAAAATAGCCTCTAGCAAGGCTTTTCTCAAATTTGCTTTAACTGTAATCAGTTTTGAATGTTTTATTGTTCTCTAAATTAATGTGAATGTAAAGCTTAAAAAGCAAATTTAATTTTTTTTCACGTACATTTCGTTGAATTTAGTTAATAGAAATTCAAACAAAAGCATTTTACATTACCAAACAATAGATAGCTATCGCTATTCGCAATAAGTTTCTACATACAAAAAGCATATCTCTGGGATTATTGCCACTGTAAAAAATCTGTTGTTTGCATTTTCCCAAAATCGCAAAATTTCCTATTTTCCAATCCTTCCCTGAATCCTGTAATTCAATCCATTTACGAGCTTTTAATTATTCGCCATCAGAATGAGCGATGACCCGCCGTGTTAACAACCTGCAAGTGAAAATAAAAATAGCGCAGCGTAAATGATTTATAGGTGTCGTAATCTTTGACGTGATGTGTGACAGATTTACGTCACATTCCTATCAACGCTTTTGATAGCATGTTTTTTAGTAATCTACACTTTGAGAAAATCCATCTTTCCTTTCTTTTCAAACAAAGTAACACCGGAAAAGTGTTTAAATTATCGGATATGTTGGTGCCGTAAACGCTCACTATCGTCCATAAATTCCTACACAGTTTCGACTCTAAATCAATACAGAACAACTCAAATAAAACTAAGGAGATAAGGAGTCTAGAGGGAATGCATCAGTGCTACGCTGTGTGTCGACTATCGACAGACGATAATCCAAATATACAAAAATATTTGTTAATATTGTTTCTATTTTATTTATATCAAATATAAAAGAGAATGGTTTAAATTAGGATTCTACCTCTTTTTTTCGTAGCAATTATTGAAGTCCAGCCAATGAAGGATGATCATTTCGACCGCATACACACGATCTTTCCCTTCCATTTAAATGGTGATTTCATGTTTTAAAGCTTTATCTTGTAACTCCACCGACGAACAAATCGCCATTGAAAGCACGGATTTGATTTATAATGATGAGGAATTTCACCGGAAGGAGAGGATTTACATTTTGTGTGTGTGGAGCTTTTCAATAGCATTAAGATATTCGCAACCTGGATTTTTCACTGAATAAATGGAATGCGTGATTTTGACGAAACAACTCCCCTGTGAAGAAAAGTGAAAGAAATTCTAAAAAAAAGTTCGTAATTATAAATTTAGATATTTACATTCGAAATAACCGCTTTCAGTATTTTCATTCAAGTTAAAACAGTTTACTGTGCTTTTATGCTACAAGTCTGAGACAAAAACCTCTATAAATGTATGAGCAATTCTGTTAAAACGAAACTTTGTTTGAAACTTGCAATTCTCTTAATTTATCTACTATCCTTGTGAGAGTTTCTTTGTCTAGGCTCAAGTTTGAGAATTTCTCAAACATTTGTAGAAAAAATAAAATTTGTGGTTTAAAGCTCTATTCTAATTTTTAAAATATTCCAAACATAATTCTTCTGAATTTAAAACCAATTTGAATTATTTACACTTGGGAGCAAATTTGCTCTAAATTAATTAAACTCTTATTGAAATACATCCAATTTCCTATCAAATCAAATTGGATTAGCAAAAAAAAAAAGAGATCTGAAGAATACTGTTTCAATAACTGTTTGAAGTTCTATCGGAACAAACAGAACTAATTTGTTATATTTTTCTCTTGTTTGAGCAAATCTACTTTATTTTGTTCGTATCGTTGTGCTTCGACTGCCAATTCGTGGAATCCTCGGCAACATTTAAGAAAAGAACTTTCAATTAATACCGCGATGTGTACTGTGGAAACTTACCTATAGTAAAAGCTTATTCTTTAGTTGTCGCCTAATTAAAGTTGCAACTTCTTAACCTAGTTAGTCGAATCTTCTCAGAACATTCATATCAGCGTTCCCTTGTGTTGTACGCATCGGTCGAAGTAACTTTCTTGTTGCGGAGATGTCGTTAACACACAACCAACCCCAGAGAACTTCAGCAACAATCCACGCAAAGTTTGCGTTTGAAAAAAAAGAGACTCGATAAAGAACGCATTCTTCGAAAAGTGAGTCGATATTTAATTTATCTAAGAGCCATTTTGTTGAAGATTTTTCCTGCTAAAAGTAATAGAATTTTAAATAAGTCAAATAAAAACAAGATATTCTAGCTAACGAGTTTTGTTTATGACAGATATAATGTTTCACTTCTGACTAAAACTACAGCATAATGTGCACATTATAATGCGAATTTGCATTGTAACTATAATGCGCATCCAGCCAGAATGTAACCTGATGATTTTTATTAAGGAAGAGCTCCTTACTAACTTTGCAGTCAGTTTAGATGCATAAAATATACAGATTACTTGGAGCTTTTAGACGAAATTTCGTCAAGGAACTAGGTAATAACATCAGGAAACTGACAGAGAATCAGATTATGAAGTTTAACAAAACTCTTGACTACAGAGTTGAAAATATAGTTGAAGAGATATTATTGTTTTCAGTTCAAAGCTGATGTCTTACTCTATCAATAATGTCGTGATTGATACGATTATAGTTGTTGCTAGATGTTTAGAAGCAAAGTTTCATAGTTACTGCAAACTTGCATCAGATCCAAACCGAATCTAAATGGCAAAGTCGTTTTACGACAAACACTGTATAAAGTACTTTGTTCGTGGCTCGTGCTGTGATTTCTACTTATCTTTACTGAAGTTTCGATGAGTTGGACGGGAGTAATGTTTCGGCCGATATCGAATAAGTTTCAGATGGAACAGGAACACACCATGATCGCTCCAAAATTTGCCTCCGTCACACAATTGTCAAGAGTGACGACTAATACGACTATAAATGCAAAAATTCATTTCCAGTTAAGAAAACAATAATGTTTAGTGAGCGTAGAAAAGCCAAGAAAATATTCCAGTATTCCTCTAAAAAATCCAATAACATTCTTTTGTAACAAAAACTATATTATTGAACTTAAGCTTTCCGGACTTGAGTATTCTATATTTTTGCTATAATTTATAACCCATAACAACATAACATCAAAAAATTGTCTCATCCAAATGTCAAGTAACTTTTTCTTCGGCACGCGTCTCGCGTTTCTGTGGTTTCAGTAATTTATCTTCTTATCGGATTCTTATTGGCAGCGAATTTCATACAGAGTAATAAAAGAGCAGCCTCGAACTTAAATTGATTGATCGAACCTTCCGTTAGTATTGTGAAAAAGTAAAATAGAATTACACGAAAGATACTTCTTAACGGCGAGAATTCGCAAAAAAAGAGAAAGAAAAGCAGCAGCATTTCATTCGCTCCGATGAAAATTTGTTTAGTTGCGCTTTTGCAATTTTCATGCATGAAAACGTGATTGTGTCATACATTTTTTTACAGTCTTTCTTCGCACGTTAAAGTTTATTTATGCAAATACTAACGCTCGTTTGGGACATGTCAGTGAAATTCTTAAGAACTAAATGCGAAGTTTTGAGGTAAAATTTAAAGGACGGAACAGTTTTCTCTAATTAACTCCAATGGTGTTCATTGCACAATAAAAATTATATTTTATGAAAGGTTTTATGACAGAAGCCGCTCCTCTCTTGCAAATTACGGTCGAATTTACAACGGGAAGTCTACGGTGTTCAATCAACTTAAATAAATTTATTGCAAAGTGGAGACTAATTAATTGTTTGAACTATTCCAACAATTCGCAACTGGATGGAATAGGTGATTAACGACGACAGCTCTAATCCAACTGATTTTTTTGTGTAATTATATACTTACATTTTATTAGAATTGGTGGATGCGCCGGTTAGCTTTGAATATTGGTTTGAAAAAATAATTTAAGTTTTGGTTAATTGTTAGATGAATCCGAGCAATCTTTTAGTAAAAACAACTTTAGTTAGAGGAAGTAACTAACTAATTTCATGGACGTAATTAAGTCTGAATAATATTACCGCAAATTCTTGTCTCTTACCTTAGTTAAAATAATGAAATGAATGGTGAAAAACATTCTCCTTGAACGTCAGCTTTAATAAAGCGACAGGCAGGCAGAAAACGCACACTTAAAAAAAAAAATTAAATTAAATTAATTTGAAGATATTTTAAATTAATGAAGCTTCCAGAACATTTAGCATATTCTCATTTAGCCACTTATACTTCAAAATTTAACTAAATTTTTAGAAATTGTTTCCTGGTTTTATGAATTATAAACGTGTGTTATTAAATTGTCATGGTCTTCCATTTAAGCGTTACCGAGCTTTTAATGTTTCATCGTGTCATAATTCGATTGTATTCGTCCCTTTTTCCATATTAATGCTTGATGAACACGTGAAACTGCCAATAAAATTAATGACTTTTTTAACAACGCGTCATTAAACAGGTATGATGGATGTTGACAAAGACAAAGCCTATGAAACACACGTACATAAACAGTAAGCAGCAATCAGAAAGGTAAAGGCCGAATTCGGAAGCAGTCAATATTGTCTCATATTCAATAAAGGATAAAGGACGATTTCTGAGTTCCTGCCAACAAAAGAGCTATTTGCTATAAAGTTGTAAACATAAAGGCGAGAATCAGGAAAGATTTTGTATTTCACGCTGTCTGATTTTCACTTTAATGCTTTACGTGAAATAAAATCCAAAACGATTGGAGGAAAAAATCAAATTTGTTAAAAAAAATAGCAAGTGAAAGAAAAGATGAAAAAAGTTTATAGTCGAACCGGAAGTGGAGTTGTAAATCGTGGGAAGAGACCTGATCTCAATAAATCTTACCTCCAATCTCCGATTCTTACAATGACAGTTTGGAAAACAATATGTTACAGTTAAGTACAAGTGAAATAAATGGCCGCCTTGCCAGCTCAAACCGCTGACCAATGTTTATTTGGAAAGGTAAATACACTTTAATAGATAGAACTCTATAGACATATATTACAGGTGAAACCGGATTGAGGCTTAGTTATGTGGGTCAACAGAGAGGTGACGGGGCGGAATTTATTGCCAGGAATGATGATTTCCGATTGAGAATATTCACAAAGAAGAGGTCAAATGATAGAGATTACACGACATTGAATATTTTTTTCAAAGGAGTCAAAGCATCCGAAAATTGGCACAGGCTAATGTAATTTTTTATAAAAAAAAATCATCCACTTTAATATATTTTGACGTGAGTTTCCTCTCTAATATCTCCGTATAATGGAACAAATTTAGTTTAATGTTCTAACTAGAATATATCCTTTCTGCAATTATCATTACTCTCTTAACGAGCTAGCTTACTATCATTTCTAGATAATGTACATTAAAAATGTAATAAAATGTTATCTAATTTAGTGCGAGAGTAGCGAAACGAATTTGTTAAAAGCAGAGGACAAATTAATGTAAAAATTCTTAATATGCAAATTTTTAATGAATGAATGAACATTCTGAAAATATATTACCATTTTATTAGACATTTTTGGCGAGGTAATGACATTTGTTACAAAATAGTTATTAGTTTGTTTAGATTTTCTTGATTGTCCAAATAAAAAAGCATTCTATGCAGAATATAAAAAAATTTTGTACTAACACTAAGCTGTTTTTTTTTTCAATTTTGCAAGTTCTTTATTTTGTCGCATATGCATTTATATACAGATGTCCCACAACAGCGTAATAACCGTTAGGAATATGAAAATTTGTTCTGAACAAAAGTTGTTTGAATCTTTCTTGGAGTTGTTTTGAAAATATTTTCAAAGATTTCGCACTTTCGATTACACCGGAAATTGACACCAACTTTGTTATTTTAAATGCATCACTCTATATATTTTTACATTTTTGGATTCCTTGTTTAATTTAAACATTACTTGATGTACCATAAGTGAACCATTTTCAAGAAAATCAAGATTTAAAGAAAAAATATGGCTGTGCAGAAATCTCGAACACAAAAGCATTTATAGAGGTGCGGTTCCAGACCTTTATTTTAAACATAACATTCTATCTCTTAGACCTGATCTTCTTATTAAATTTGGGAAACTCTCTTTATATGTAAGTCTTGAATATGAAGAACTTATAACCCAGATAACTCAATTTTCTTAAATGGAACGCTATATTTTTTGTGGTACTATCTCATAATACTTGAAATAACGTTTCGATTGATGTAAGGTTGTACCCACTTACTGACAACATGCACAATAAATGGAAAAACCTAAACCATCTCTGAGAATTAACTTCCAACTATTGACTTCCGCTATGATTGCACAGTGTGTATGATAATGTTATGCAAAAATCTGTTTATTGATAATTTTGAGATATTGAATGTTTTGCTGATATTTAAACGTCAAGATTTGTGATTTTTAAACTAGATCTACCTCAAAACAGTATTTTCTTCTATTATCACAAATTCATTTCAGCCTTTATTCAAAAAAAGGTGAATAGATAGCTGATTTTGATATTGTTCTTCTTACAGAAATCTCTCATGGAAGATTTTTATTTGAGAAAAATTTCGCATAAATTCATAATGTCAGAAGGAAATTTTGTTCAAATTTTCAAAAAACATTTATCATACTTACTAATTATTTTTTACATGAAGCCTAGTACTTTTTTTAAACATATTTATATCAATAATAACAATCAAGCCTAACTTGATGATGTAGATTGTTGCAAAATTAACAAAAATGCATTTTTTTCAAAAACTGTTGGTAAGGTAATTTTAAGTTCTACTTGGTTGCACATTAAAAAGTATAGCGTTCCATTTAAAAAAATCGAGTTATTTAAATTTGAACTTTCTCATGTTTAACGCTCCCATCAAAAAAGAGTTTATCAAATTTGATAAGAAGATCAGGTCTAAGAGATTGACTGTTATGTCAAAAATGTCAAAATGAAGGTTTAAATACAAAATAAAAATGTGTTCGAGATATTTAGAATAATGGCGATCTCTGCACAGCCATATTTTTCCTTCAAATCTTGATTTTCTTGAAAATGGTTTACTCAAAGTGTTACATATGGTACATAAAGTGATGCTTAAATTAAACAAGGAATCCAAAAATGTAAAAATATATAGGGAGTTATATTTAAAATAACAAAGTTAGTGGCAATTTCCGGTATAAGCAGAAGTGCGCCATTTTTGAAAATATTTTTACTACAACCCCAAGAAAGATTCATACAACTTTTGTTGAAAACAAATTTTCATATCTCCAACGGTTATTACGCTATGGAAGAATTACGTTGTGGTGGGGCAGCCTATATTTAGTGTATCTAGATTAATTTCTATAATATGCAAAACATAAATCCTTCGCAGTTCAGACACGATGTAATTATGAATTGTAATCTCTCTGATATTTTTGATAGAATCAACTTAATCCAAATCATTCAAGAGCATCATTTATTTTTAGATATTGTGGATAAATGTTCCTACGAAATATTTTATTTTTATGACAATACAATTCAAACAAAACTACTCCAGTTTTTTCATATTTAATAAAAGACTCCCATTTAAATACAGAATAAAACAATTTTTTCTTTTTTATAACTCTGAAAATTTTAAATTTCTATTCGCTTTTGTTTCTGATAAGCAGTCTTAGGCGGACACTTTTCTTCGTTTTACAGCTGTCCGTTCCAGAAAGTTTTTGCTATGCTTAAAGAGTTAAAGTTTGAAAATTACCAAACCGAAAGATGACCACCATTTCTTCAGACTTACGAACTTTTTCTCTTTACAAACGCCTCTTTTTTTATTTTTCTTATATTGAAAGTTTAGGAATATTTAAGCACGAACTGAGTCGTAAACCAAAACCGATTTATTATGTACTTTGTTCCGCTTTAAATTCTTCTTAAGAGTTCATTTTCTCGTAATATGCAAAGAAAACGCCAGAAATAAAAAATATACAAGCGTAAATTTATTTTTATGGTCTGCTTATACATTCTCAGAAGAAATTTTAAAATAATTCAAAATTTAGTATGCGGGAGGAAAGAATAAAAAAGTCATAGATTTGTTTTTTAGTTAAAAAATTTCAAACATTGTTATGGTTGTCTTCTGCCAAATGCATTTTTTCAAGTTTCAGTCAGTTTATATTCTGGAATCATTAGCAAAAAAGGGTGATATTTGAGAGTTGACGTTAATCACAATGCGTGTCGAGCATCCACCTACACTTAATTTCAGCTCCCACACGTAATGTAATTTTAAACAAAACATACATTATCTGGACTAGATTAGAGAATGCGGAGTGCATAAAAAGAGACAATCGTTCCGACCAGGAAGCAGAATATCGGTTACGACCCGGTTACAACAGGTGTATTAGCCGTCTAGATTAAATCGGTCGACGGGAACCCAAAAGAAAACCTAAAGCGAGGGACGATTACGTGAATTTATGGGAAGTAGAGAAGGTAAAGAGGCAATTGTCGGTTTCCGTTTTGGACACCTGAGAACAGATCACGTGCGAAATATAACAAGTTTTATCAGTAATAGTCAAGGTTATAGGTATATTTATGATAATTATCGGAAAAGTTGTGAGAAAGTGAGAATCGAAGGAACGAACGGAAATTGGCAATTTTGATATCGTGTTAAGTTTCGAGATGATCGTTGTTTTGCGGGAAAGTGAAGAGATGGTAATTTGCGTTCTACGAACAAAATTTCTAAAATGTAAACTTGTTTCAACATTTTCAAATCGCTTGCAATTTCTTTGCTTTATTGTGAATAGTTTTAAAATACGCTTTATTTTCTCCACAATGTGAAGCAATTCTTTTGCGGAAACATTAAAGTTGTAGCGAATGCGCTGCCTCCAATTCCCATTTCACTACACATTAAACACTGTGTTGAATTTAAATTCAAATAACACCTTTTATACACTTCTCATAGGTATGCATATTTAAGTAGTAAACTTCGAGTTTACAGCTTCTAATATCCTAGCACAACTACGTCTGAACTTCGGCAATTGCAGTTTGCATTGATACCCTTCAATACACCTAATGTTTCATTAGGATGAGTTTTGAGTTTTGCCGCTTCTCTGCATTCAACTTTTTGTATCTTTTTTATCAGAAATTCAATTTATTAAATCGAAAAAATGGAGTTTCAACGAAGTGGTGTGTTGAAAATATTTAAAAGATTAAAGTGAAATCGGTAAAGCGCTGCCTTGAGACGAAGTCTAATAATAATTGAAAAGCTTTTCCGGTAGTGCGAGAAGCGCGAGCACAATTTGCATACTTCGAATTAATAAAATTTCGCATCGTAATACAAAAAAATATTTAGAAAAAGTGAACAAAGCGAACGTCTAGTAAATTGCTCAAGATAGGAGTGCAGAAATGGAGAAAATTGCCAGAAATCAGAAAAAATATCGTATTTCGGGAGAGAATGATTGTGATGAATGCCCTGGGGGAAGTACTACTTATAAAAGCTCGGCTACGGGGTTGTGCGCGCGAAAGTAATAGAGATAAACGAGGAAATGTGCACGTGAGAATGAAAGTTTTTTTGGTACAATAGTCACACATGTGCCTGTGGATTTATGATGGGAAGGATCACGTGGGACAACAAGATGAGAATATATAACGACATGGACTTAACTTAAATAACGGGGCAATAGTACATTCATTGATTTCATATTGCTTTTGAAGAGAAGTTAACAGAAGTCACTATCTACACAGTTTTTTTTTTTGTTTTATCTTTAATAGACTGTTGGATGCTTCGATAAAAAAATGTAATTCTCAAAAGAACACTAAATTTTTCCTTCCACTATTTTGATTTATTTAATAAAAAAGTGCGAGTTGTTTATCATCGAGTGATTAAACTCCAAATAATATTTAACAAGTACGAAACTAAATTTTCAAATACATTTTATTTCTCTCCATAAACGAAAATCTCAGAAGAATTTCTTCTTAACAGTCAATAGTGAAGGCTCAACGTGTCTACAATTTTGATATATTTTCCTAGGTGAAACAAAATATTCAAATGCAATATTCACATGTCTGTTTTTAGATTTATAGCATGTCTGTGATATCAAACTATGAGATAAGAAACTATAAATTTGTTGACTGTTAAGTTATTTACGAAGAGTTCACAAAACGTTTTCCAAAACTGATGTTTATCAAATTAATTAATTTTTCCAATAAAATTCCAAAAGTTATTAGCCCTTATTTGCAAAAGATTTTCAGAGTTCTCAGTTCCTAAAAAACTAAAAAAATATTATATTATTCTAATATCAAAGTTAATCATAACCAATATGTAACGTAAAAAGCTAAAGTTTTATACTCTTTGTAGAATTAAACATGAACATGTGGTATTTCAACAACGCTGCAAAACTCGGTATTTTATAGAGTAATTCTGGAAGCTTGCAAGAATTTGGAATAACTGTCATAACAAAATTAATTATTAATTAAATACCTATACGTAGAGAGCGCTCTCGACAATATTCCAAGTGCGTCTCTCCAAAAGTGGAGCATGTTTTAGGGTTTGAGTACATCTAACACTAAAAACTTTAGTTCACTCAATCGGACGGTTGAATTTAATTTAATTTTTATTATTGTAATGTAATGTTTGCAATTAGATATTGATATTTTTTATCATTTAATGTGCACGATGATCCATTTTCGATGATTTTCCTAGAACTTTCATATCTCCGATCATCACCCAAAAAAAAAACGAACAATACACTCTCGTGCCACTTTTTTGGATAAACTCAATACTTCAATTAATTTTAAGTGAATATCCTTGGTTTTTAAATTACTGTGCGTTTTTGTTTTTTTTACAATTTTGGAGAATGTTGTAACTTCTTGGTTTTTAGACTTGATAAACTTTAAAATTTATTAATACTGATTTTTGCTTAGAATAAAATGATCTAACTGATTTTTTTTTACATCTCTCAATTTTTAAGCTACAAACAAAGTTTTATTTTTACAAATAAAAAATATAGTTGCGTACGACTTGAAAAAATGTTTCCTGTTTACTGTATTATATGGTTTAGGTGCTTTTTCTTTAAATTTTAAGTATGTATATATTTTGTCAAAATGTCAAAATATTTTGTTTCTTTATCTGCAAATGTTATTATTAGAGTATGTTTTTTTTGGGTAAAAAATGAAGAAATTATCAAAACTTTGAAAAATAAGACATGATTAAAATATTTCATATTTTGTAATTAAATGCAGAAACAAATTCCAATTTATGTTTTAAAAAACAGATAGTGTTATGTTAATTCGGCAAAATCAACTTAGCGGCTTAAAAAAAATTTTGTTGAGCACTTAAGCATTGTTATCTTTTTAAAGCCTTAATACCAAAAAAAAAACATGAAAAAATTTCAAGAAATTGAAATTGTAAATGTACTGGATTTGATTAATGCAGAACCTAAATTTTTTTAAAGAAAAATGAAAAGAACCAGTTTTCAAGATAAGAAGGAAAGAAAATGTTAAAGAAGCATAGATTAATGCTCTGTTTTTGGAAACAGAAATAAACTTGCTTATAAACATAATCACCCATGCTGTTCTGTCTAAAAAGATGCAACTTAGCTTCACATTCCAAAATATTTTTGACGCTCTTTCTACCTCCAAATACGACTATGATTTTTTTTTGTTTGAAACAGAAATTTAATTAATTTTGTAAACAGAGCAAAACAACAATTTTTTAAAATCATAGCGAACTAAGCTTTCCATTTAAAAAATTTAATTTTAGTTAAAATCTCAGAAATTAAAAAATCAGTTACGTTACTCTATTCTATGCAAAATTCTGTATTAGTAGCAGACTATTTTAAATAAATTCAAAAACAAAGAAGTTTTATATTGCATTCTATATGAATCACAAAAAAATTAAAAAGGCACTCTATAACTTGAAAACAAATGAGAGTAGCGCGAAACTAATTATTGCATTTGTTTTAAAAAAGTAGCACAAGAATGAATCGTTCGTTAGTGTATGATAGTCGGAAATACGAGAAACCTGTGAAAACTATCGAAAATGAACCACCCCGTACAATTTTACAAATTCAATTTTAAAAATGCTGTTTGAAAATGTAAATAAAATCATAGACAGTCTCGTAAATAAAATTGCTTTCTCTTTGTTTAAAAGTGAGTTATCTTTGGTAGTTTGAAACTCTTGAATAGACTCCAACCCTAAATCTTGCTAAAGGTTCACTTCAGCAAGTTTTAAATTGCCGTGAAGGGACTGAAAAAAGAGAAAAAGTTATCGTAATTCAGTTGACACTACCGTGTTAATAATTCTTAAAGAAATAGGAATATTAAGTTATTCGCCAAAATTTCTCACTGACCCGTTTCTTTGAGATGGTAATAAAAATGAGATAATTTGCAAGGCAATTTCGTTCCAAGCAAAATAACAGGCTTTCCTACCTTTAAAGCAGTGCATTAGATCTTAAAGGATTTTTATGTTTTATGCGTAATAAAAGTGTGATATTTTATATTTATGACGTCCGTTTTTGAAAATATCAGCACAAAACTAGCTTAATGTCTGTGATACGAGCTTCATAAGACCTTCCGAGTGGTTTTAATGAAACTTTTGTCTTGTGTGGAAGTGGGTTTCGTGCTAAACGAACATTGAGGATATATATGTAAATGCTGGAGAGAAAGAGAGCGACTTGCGGCAGGACACAATCTCTTAGCAATAACAATTGTATTCGACTCAAGAACTGAAATATGGATCCAATTTTGGCTGATGTCGTAACATAGGTGTGAGTATAAAAGAGTCAGTGCTATAACAATTCAATAAAATGGAAAAATCTCCTTGTGCGTATATTAGTTTTCTTATCTTTTATGCGCTGTCAAACTCGCTATTCCAAAATCGACTCAATTTTTCAATAATCTGTTAAAAGAGAAGAATAAACGATTTGATAATAGTTTGTCTAATCAGCAACTGAAAATGTGTTATGATGTAATCTTATTAAACCGGAAAGATTGGCCTCGGAGACTGTCGTTTTAAATGCAAAACAGATTAAAATGAATGCAAATATTTTTACCTTACTCAGTTATGCAAATTTAATCCGGAGCAATAAGCGAGGGTCTTTAAATTAAAATCAATTCAAGTCGGAGTCATTGAACAACAACAAGGGTAAAATTTAATAAAGCCTGATGAGGATGCTTGTGGCATATTTACTAAAAACAGATTCTCGCTCCGATTTTTTCTCTAACTACTTTTTTATCATCTTTTTCCTTCAGTCTGCCACTATTCAATTCCAGTTGGTGTCGTTTATTGAGTGAAGCACCTGTCACCAAAAAGGAATAAAGAATCGCCAGGCAATGCCACAATTAAATTTCGACTCTCAAACGGCGGCGGTGATAACGAAATGCCGCCATCCACAGCCTGCCAGATTACATAAACTCGAATTATCGAACACAAAAGACGGAAGCGGCAACCAACACTATATTACCTCATGAAAAAATGTTTATAAAACATCGGGTGGCGATCGAGCGGAGAGGATTGATACTGGCGTCATCTGTCCCGCATCATCTATATTTTAACAATACAGTGCATTACAATGAATAAAACTTTATTATAAATGCGTTTGATATTCGCATACATTTTTAAATTCCCTCTATTGTCAGATAAAATGGAAATTTTAAACGATTGATCATTTTGATCACGTCAAATTTATTGCTTGTAGAAAAATGCAAAAGCAGCACTCTATTTTATTACTGGTTATAGCCTAAGATTCATGTCTAAAGAGGTCCAAATTTTATTTTATTTTCTTTGTTTAATATTCTATAAAAATTCAGTCGCATAGAATGTTGAAAAATTATAGAAATTGAATATCTTTTCACAGCATAAAATAGCAAAAATTCACTACTTGCTGAATTTCAATTAAATTAAAACAAGCCACAAAAATAAACTCTCATCAATAAATTTCACCATTACTTCATGAATAAACCATATTATTCGGTCAGTTTAAAAAAAAAATTGGAAGATAAGAGCGCATTCACTATAATTATTCATAAATAAATTTCGCACAAACGCTATCTAAAAAATTCAGTGCCTTATAAATTTTCCATTAAAAACAAGTCTCATAAATAAAGCATCTTCTTTGGTCATTTGGTCGATCAAGAAAGAACAATTTCTTTAAGAAAGCGCCTATCTCAAATTCACTCCATACACACGTAAAGCGGATCATAAAGGAGCACTTCTATTCATGTCGTGTGGTAAAGAAGAAAAGCTGAGAAAGAAGAGAAAAAAAAACAGGGGATGTTTTTAATCCCGACAACAAAGCAACTTCAATTTCTCTGCGTCATATCTGACAGAAGCGACAATAATTTCCGCTCGCAATAAATGCCGCAAGGGCACTGTCCTAAAGCGTTTACGGGAATTTAATATCAAAAAATTGTAACTTGGAGCTTCAAAAATTCTAATCAAGTTGGAATAAAAGTTTCAAAAAAGTTAATATTTACCTGTTATATACAACGTAAAATTAAAGAGTTGTAGAAGAAAAACTGTCACAAGAAGGTTTTGTGGATAAACAACTATCGAACGAAAAACTAATGCGTTTGAGAACGATAAGATGAAATATTTGCGAAAGAAGTTGGAATTTTATTAAAGAAGAAAGCAAGTTTTTGTGAAAGAAAAGTTAGACGACGATTGGACTTGGCAAAAACTAAATGTTGCTCTAATTAGAAGATGTGAGCTGGAAAGTGGTAATTGCACAAGGGTGGGTGAAACGTGATTTAAAAGCTGAAAAATAAAAGAAAATGCTTTTTATTAGAATCTGAACAAGGAATAACTTATTTCACTGGACTTGTCACGAGACATAAAACTCGGATTTTCATATTTAATTTCTCAGTTGACTCCACCCTTGTGACACTCCTTCATAATTAAATTGGACTCGCTGTTTGTGAAAACTTAAAGGGAGTGTTTAATTTATTTTTCAACTATTTTCTAATATACCTACTTTGTATCCAATAAATTTTTCTTTCTTAACATCTGTTGCCTGTGTTGAAAGCTTCTACCCAAGACTGTTGTGTTTACAGTAAGTTTCTCTTGAATAGCCCGGAAAAGCTCCGCAGTTAATTTACTGAACAACCTTAATATAAAAACTCAATGACAAAAACACACTCCTTCACATTTGTCAACTGTTGTTATGTTAAATCAAGCGCACTAAAGCTCGTAAAGCTCCCGTCAAAAAATTGACTATCATAAAGCATCGATTGCAGAGTCAATATGTTTGAAGCAAGGTTTAACCGCCACGATTAAAGAACAACATACATCATTAACTCTTTCCTTCAGTCACAACTGAATCGGATTTTGTTGAAAAAAAAATTCGGAAGCTTTTATTCCCCTATTCGCAATATTTTCACTGGCGAATGACTTCCAACTAAGCCGCCGTCACAATAATTCATCCGTGAGGAGAAAAAAAAGAGTTACTGGAACATATATATCAAAGAACAACAGTGCAACGCTCTTGAAAGTTGACTGATTAATTGGCGGTCAAAAAATATTTTTTTGATATTCCGTCGAGAAGATAAAATTAGTATAACAGATTGAAGAAGTGCAGTTTCGGCTCTTTATGTCTCTTACCTTTCAAATTTTGATCGACAACTTTAATGATTTTTCGCTGAATAATTTGAGCACTTTCAAGCACTATTAATGCTGAGAAAATGCTGAAGTTCTCCTAGTAAACTTTGCCTCGATTATTTAACAACAAATTAACCGAAACCGAATGATATGTGCTTAAAAGCTTGCACGTTTAACTATCAGTCAAAAATTATAAAAGCTGCATTTTTCTCGGATCATTTCCTCTCATTTTGACGAATAAGAAAATTGACTTTCAAAGAGAATCTCAAATCCTTTAAACTCTTCAAGTTGAAGTTTCGTTAGTGCTAATAACCGTCAGTCGAATAGGGTCGGCAATAAATCTGGTAAAGGATGGAAAAAACGACTCTCGAGCCTACTATCTAAAATTTACAGCATGTCTAGAATTCTCCTTAAAGCCTCATTAAAATTTATAGAAAGTATCAAAAATCTATTTTCTATTTTTAAAAGATTCTTCGAAAGTTGATATTATGAAACGTACAAACCTTTCAATCTATAAAGGTACAAACCTGATTTTGTTACAATTTCAGAACTATAGCAGCCATAATGTCATATCTAGAGGGCGTCATAAGCCATAAAGCTGCTTTATCGGTCTGTAATGGTGTACTAGAAATCCGAGATAATTCCCATGATCAGATTTTAAACGATCATAAATTCAGGCAATAAGAACCAACGAAAATTTACAACCTGAGCGATGTGAAGCGTTAATTTTAATCATGAATCCGAAAAGGTCAATTTCTCTCCATACAAGATTCCTCCAATTTCGCAATTATTTTCTCTGATATTAATCTCACGTTTTTATCTATCAAATAACAAACTAGCCGCTTTTGCAATTGTAAAGCGCCCAAGTATTCCCTCTTCTTTTCGTCTGTTAAATTGGTCCAAAACAGCTGCCAGTCAATCTTTCAGCACTATCCTTTCAGCATCGACCGTTCAATCTTACTGATGTACGAAAACACGTCCGTATTTTTCTGTATAGATGTATCACCAATGTTGATATTTCAATTTCCTTAAATTTTTTCTCTCCACCATGTTTGCACCATTATTTCCTTCCTGTTTGTGGCATAAAAACGAAAAAAGCTCAGCTTCAAGCAATATCTTTAAGCTTCAAAAACAGGATGTGACTCGATTCTGAAAACAAAAATTTTAATTTTTTCAGAATTTAAGCAAAATCGTTCAGTAATAAAATAGACGGTAAAAAATTGATCTTATTTAAGCAAGGACTGGTGTTACACTATTTTTCACTAGAGAAACAACAATTTAACTTTAATAAAAACTAATGTTTAAGCATAATTTATTTTTTGTAAGTCAAGCTTTATTTAAAAGCTGAAGAAAATGGAATTTAGTTATCAATAAAGAAAGATTTTATAGAAAATTTATCATAAATAAAGCACTAACTTAAACAAAGCATAGAGTTTTGAAAAACGTACAGAAAGTTGGTGAAAACTTATGAAACAACATGTTGCGAAAAATATAGAGGAAAAAGTAAAAAGTAGTATGTCTTTGTTTGCACCATTTCAGAAGCAATCATATTAATGTTTTATTACAAGAGTGCCACGATAATATTAATAAACGTAAGGAGCTTAAAGCAGAAGCTGAAGCTTGATGACATTCTTTCCGCCCCTGTAATTTTCATCACGTACATTTGGGATATTAGATATTAGTCGGTGTGATATATTAGTTTTGAAAAACATTTTTATTACAAAATGTCAGTGGCTAGACCTCAAACCTTGCTTTAATCTGATTTTAAATCCAACAAAAAGCTGCCACCAAAGGACAAAATAAATACTCAACAAAAACAGTGCGGTTTTACATTGTTGTCGGAAATTAAAAAAACATTTTTTTCCCTTTTTTACAATTGTGTATAAAATCAATTTAGATACTTCAAAGACAAATGTTAACAATTCTTGAGAAGATCTTATATGGAACAGCTCCATGAGGAATCGCAAAACTCCATTCTCGTTCCATATCAAAAGACAAAATAGCGCTTAGCAAGCACAGCTGAAATCAATAACGAAGCGCACAAAAACTTGTCTAACACATTTCTCTTGCCTACGAATGGGACTTGAGGGAATTTTTTTAACACTTTTCAGAGTAATAACAAGAACGCATGTCATGTACACTCAGTTTCTACCCTTGTACAAGTATGAAAAAATATTCAAGCGAACGAAAAATAGCAGGGAATTAAAGCGAGAGATGTCGGAGAAAATTAACGCCACTTTTTTCATCGTCAATGATCTGCCAGTGAAAAAGTTCTCTTAATCTCTATGTCGTAAAGTGCTGAATTTTAAAAATGGGACCTACTAGACAGATGAAAAACGACAAAGTATGAAAAGAATTGCTCGACTTAAAATTGTGGAATCGATGCGATTACAAAAAGTGTAATTTTGGTACTAAGAAATGTTTCCTGATGGAGTGGTTTATTGATTTCCTATTTCACACAAATGATTCTTCAGAAAATGTGGGTAGAATTATGGCTTTTCTCAATTATTTAATAAAAAATTATGATAAAGAAAAGTTTTAGAGTTTCCTAAATGTTGTACAGCATTGTTAAAGTTTCATCTCGCTAAAAATGCAAGTTCTAGAATGTTGATATAAACTGCAAGCTATGCAGTATCATTTTAACATTGTCCAGAGTCTGCTACTCTTATCGATTTCAAATTACAGACAACGAAAAAGAATTTTATACTGCATTGTAAAATTCGGAACAAGGATCTTTTTAATATACAAGCTTCGAAAAAACTGCAACTGAAAAAATTGAAACCTTGTATGAACTAAGTTCTATATTAGTCTAAATTAATGTACTACAGCAGTATGCCACTGAAACATATTTTTATCTCCATTTTTCTTCCCATTTATTCTCAGTAATAAAGTCCCCAAGTTATTTGTCACTTTTTCATCCGAAAAAACATCAACTTCTCTTAACTTTACAACATTCTCAGTCCTCCTGTCTTAATTCTATTTTTACGACAGGCTTCATTCTACACATTTCTCCCATTTTTAAGGAACACATTCTTTTATCTATTTGTATCCATAAAGAAGCACTAGTTTATTGTAGAAACAACACGTTTTGGCTTTTTCTACAGCCGCAGTGTTAAAGACACGTATTTATTTTGTAGACAGACACGAAACCGCCATTGTCCTTATGGTAATAATAATAACACATAATAATAGAATTTTTTATTTTATTAAGTACAAAAGTTGCTCCAAAAACATGACATTCATTTATAGTGGGGGCGCCGGTATACAATTGATTTTTTTGCTTTTTCTATGGAAATTAAAATAACCTAGTTAATAATTTTTTTCAGTTAAGTGAAGAGTTGGGTTACGTGCTGTATTCAGCTCTTGGCTCCTTCTACATTCCTTCGTGCATAATGGTGTTTGTCTACATTCGCATCTACTATGCGGCAAAGGCTCGCGCCCGCCGTGGTATTCGTAAGCCTCCACGACGACAACCGCAAGACGCCGTCACTAGCTTTACGAACGAAGCGCCAAAGAAGAACGGAAGTGGAGGCGGTAATGGCGATGGTGGTGGCGGCACTACGGCGGCAATGGCTGGCGCTTCCGTTGATCGTAACAGCAACACGTCGCCAAGAGACGGCGACAGACAGATCGCCACCATTGAGACGATGCCACGATCTATGCCCATTCCTACCGTCACGTGCGATCTGGCGTCGGACATCTCCACTAGCGACGCCGGCGACCTCACCGGAGAGACAATGGAGCAAAAGGATACACTCAAGGTTTAAAAAAATATATTAACAATAGTTAATAGCTGTTTCTGATTATTTGAATTGAAATTATTTAATTACCCTAGTGCTATTCATGGTTGGATATTAGACCTGAAGCAGAGGATGGTAACAAAGGCACATGGCAAGGTCGTAGCTTTTTGCTTTCTCCCTTTGATAAGTTTGAATCTGTTATTAACCTTATAATGAACAAAAACTGAGAAGCTTTCATAATAGAACTTAAAAGCTATACGAGCTACGACTTTCAAACTCCGTAACTTGTTAAAACTTTAAAACACTTACATGAATACGAGATCGACGTGAAAAATTGCAAATTAGGACGGAAATTTCCCTACCAACTGACTATTATTCATACTCGGCATTTTTATTGTCTCGTAAAAGGAAAACGTTTAATTTAACTTTATGGGAATTGTGCTTAAATAATAAAGTACATTACGTATTTGCTAGGATTACTTTTATTTTCTTTACAAAAACACAAATTCCGACAAAATGCTGCGAAACTTTTGTAGACTCAATAAGTAGAAAACCAAATAAAACCAAAAAGTTTTTTAAAGTATAAAGTTACAAGATTGTTAATGTGGTTATAAAAAGATATGAGGCATAAATTTGACAAAAAATACTTTTTTTGGGATCTCAACGATCCGTAAAACGGATGCTCCAAGGCAGTCAGGAATGGTCGAAGAGATTTTCACCACTAATTTTTTTCCATTCTTTCCTAACTTTATTAGTTTTACGTTGTATGGAACGTGGTTCAGAAGCACCTCCTAAATTTCTTACATTTACTGAACATAAAGTGCGAGTATAAACTTTTGTGATGCTTACAGATCAAAACAAACAAAAACTGGTTCACTCAACACTTAAAAAAGTACTAAATTGTTTATTATTCTCAACAGAACTATATATTTTTTAAATTAAAAATAAAACTCTTTATGATTTCATCAGCAATTAAATATTTTTATTAGATTAAATTGTAACCTAAAATATTATAATTTTTTTTCATATTTTATGTTTGATGATATAATAAAAATACCTTTGTTGAGAAACATTTACATTCAATGGAAGTTTGTAGATTTCGTTTAGTTTCTTAAATGTAAAAATAACATAGTTTTTCTTAGACTAAAAAATTCTTGGCAGATTTCTTATCAAAAAATGATTTATTCACATCAATGTATTTTTGCCTTTTTTCTTCTAATTGCAACTCCTCTCCAACATTAAAACTCTTCAAATCCCACTTTAAAACTTGCTGACGTGATAAGAAGATCGTGCACTTGGCACTTCGACGACGTTGCCAAGACGTAAATGACAGCATCGACACAATCATAACCATCCAAACCTTCCTACTTCTCTTGTCTGCTTTCATCTTTTCATCCAAATAAATATTACTTGTTCCTGTTATTTCACTTTCTAAGCACTCTCACATTTCAGATATATCTCTTGTAACATTATTATTATTATTTGTAAGATGAATGATCAAGAACTTTTTCACAAAAAAAATATATAAATACAAATATTTTTCACAGCTACTATTGTGACCAAGTCTTAAATTGTTCAACCATTGGAAAGAATCCAAAATCTTTTTTGCGACAATAAAAGTTAGTTGTGGGGGCTGTTAAGAGATTTTTCACACGATTAACTCTAGTCAAGACATGAGCTGATGAGGTATTGAGATCTGTAATCATTTTTGTAAATTATATTTTTTTGAAAATAAATAAACGTTCCGCGTTTAATCAGCAAATTACTTTAATTGTAATTTACAATTTCGTAGTTTAATACGAAATCGTGTTGATATTTCATTTCACACATAGTTAAACACTATCAAAATATTCTGTAATTGTTTATTAATTTTGCATAAGTAAATGCCAAAATATAATGTATGAAAAAAATGAAAAACTTGTCAAACAATGATTGTATTAAGCACATAAATTATCTTTCCTGCGCTTCAAATTAGCAATTAGTTACATAATATAAGTTGCTTATTTCAGACTGGAAACTGCAACAAAGTCCTTATTGCTGCTGCTATTAGATAAGTTTATCTTATTTTCTAACTTTGGTAAACCAAATATAAAACAACATCTGTATTCTAATATATCAATACCTTATCTTCTGAGTTTATGCAAGTCATATCTGAAACGCTCTTAATATATGCAGGTATTAATAATACGAAGAGCTCATTGCCATGCATTGACGTATGAAACAATATTCATACTGCATAGTAATTATTAGCATAGCACATAATACCTAAAGGGCAAGCATGCGCTTGTAATCTGTAAGGAAATTCCTTAAATAAGCTACAAAATAAAGGAGGAGCATTCCTTAAACTAAATAACAACACGTCACAAATATGTTGTAGTTTCTCAAAATAAAAATACTATAATAAAACTTAAATAAGTTTATTGAGAACAAGTGAATATTTGGAATTATTAGAAAATATAGGTCAGAACATCAACGCTATTATGTCTGAAATTACAAAATTCAGATCATTCCCGACATATCTGAATAACTTCAGCCGATCAAGTAGTGAAAAATTTCTTCAGAACGTGACTGTTTCATTTTTTAGTTATAACTCTCGATAAATCTTCGAGAGTTGTTTTTAAATCCGGATTTAATCGACGCCGATTAAAAATGAGCTTGAGAAACGATTGTAGTTTTCAAATATCAAAGAATGTAAAAGAGGAATTATAGAGGATTCAGTTGAAGGCGTTGAAGCGATCGATACAACAACCATCTGGAATGATATTTGCTTTTTTCCTAGTCTTCAAACATCTGTGCACCATTTCTTTGTCTTTTCTAAAGAAAATCACTTGAGATTGCACTCAAGTATTTAACCGTTGATAAAACCTCAAGCGCTGATTCAGAACAACGTTTGTAATTTGGAGCCACAATCTCAAAGCTAACAATCAAGGATTATATTGTCTATATTCGAGGATGGCAACTAAACAAGCTCTACATTACCGATCTCCAAGTCAATATATAAACCACTTCTTAAGTAAATATAGTCGACGTAATTATATTGGAATTTACAAACTTGATTCTAATAAGAAAACAACTAAATTGCTAATTTTTACGACCCCACGTTCACTCAAACAATTACTTTTACAATCTTAAGTATAATGAAATTTTACAGTTTTTTGCATATTGCGTGACTAAAATTTTAAGCGGAAAACATTTTTCACATGCTGAGCGTGATTGTAGTTATTAGGCTGATTAGATGTTTATTTTTGAAAATTACATTCAATTACTAGATGTGAAATTGAAACCATTTTATATAATTTTTTTTGGGTATTTGTACCAAGCCTCAATCAAAAAAGATAGAATTTTAATTTTTTTTAATTATAAAGTAACTCTATAAGAATTTAAATTTTTACGATTTAGAAAGGAAATCAGGTTATTGCTTTTACAAATTAAGCTTCCTGGAAATGGAATGATACCGAACAGATGCGCTCTCAAAACTAATTCAACATAGATTGATCTGCGTATTTTCATAATATTAATTTTCTTCTAGTTGAGTTTAATTAATTGTTAACAGAAGTTTTCGTTTCACAAAACATGTAAAAATCTATCAATTCAATAATGGTGGATGCGCCGGGTGAGCCATTTACCATGAGTAAAATACCGATTCGATTAGACTTGTTTTAATTTTTTCAAAGCTTCAAAATAAATACAGTAATTTATTTGCATCAAAAATTACACTTACTGACGCCCACTTTTGCTCAAATGGGTAACTAGGAAATTGGTTTAAATTAATTTCGATTAAGCGAAAAATGTTCAAGAGTTGTTAAAATTACAATGTTTGACTACACTCAATAATAAAACTCTATTGGAAACATCATAAAAGTTTTATCAAGTTTCAAATCTCAATAAATCATTGACTTCTATGTCGCGTCTTTCGCTTTGTTCATCGTAAAGTCATCCTGACTTTTTATTTGATTTAATTTGGTCGAAATCGATAAAACTTGATTCACTTAACCATCAACAAAATGGTTCTTGAAACTCCTATTTTATAATGGATTTCAAAAAAACTCCTCAAATATGTTTTGTTCTTCATTCAAATTTTAGCGTAAAAACTGTAAACCAACTTTCATATAAAAATAAAAAAAAATTCAAGTAAACATTTGTTGTTTTTGTTATGACTGAAAGATGCTGCGTTATAAAATAAAATGTATAAATCTTGCTAGAACTTTTTACTTTCGAGTAAAAGGTTATATTTCAAAATATATATTCCAAACATAAGCAAAGAATTTATCACAATCTCTAAAAGCTTCAATAACTATCACTACTTTTTTCCAAATTTCTTCGTATTCTACCACTGGGTTTGTTTTCCGGCAGCTTCAAGACTGAAACTTGTCCTGTTGCAGGTGTTCACCAGTGCCCCTGCGTCCCGCTCGTCGCTCGCTCAGAGCCAGTTCCGCGGGTCGACATTATCAGTGAACGGTGAATTGCAACAGCAAGCCGCCGCCATGTCCCGCATGCGACAGCCTTCAATGGGCATCGACACTGACATGGTGAGCGAGTTCGACCCGAGCAGTTCGGATTCGGGCGTCGTGTCCCGTTGTGCTGTCGTGAAACCACTCAAACTGCGCTTGTGCAAACCGATTTTCGGCCGCAAAACTGCTAAGAACAGACGGACCAAAGCTTGCTCTAGCAAGGAGCATATAGTGGAGGCGGAAGTGCCGCGCGTGCAAAAACCGCGCGATCCTGAACGCGAGAAGCGGCGTCTAGCACGCAAAAAGGAGAAACGCGCCACTCTTATTCTTGGCCTCATCATGGGGTCCTTCATCGCCTGCTGGCTACCCTTCTTCTGCATGTACATTCTCCGACTGGCCTACCACATCCCTGGCATCGCCTTCTCCACCGCCTTCTGGCTGGGCTACATGAACTCGGCCCTCAACCCCGTCATCTACACCATCTTCAACAAGGACTTCCGCAGGGCCTTTCGACGAATCCTGTTTAAGTGATGTTTGGCTTACGTGTGCTGCTACGAATGCGTCAGTCGGCGAATACGTACGGCGCAGTATCGCAGCGCACCCAGTGCCCTCTATCGACGCTGAACTCGCGACAATCCTCATTCACATGAACATTTATTACATTCTTCGGCATACGTGTACATTTGTTATTTCTTGACGCAATCGTCGTCAACTCGACTCACACAATCAAAATATGGAGGGCGGCACAAGAAGAGGCGCGTACACTGCACTCTCCCAACGAGTACAAAACCATTCTAACATCAAAAGTTATCTTTGGCCTTAGTCTATATTGTTGCGTATTTCTAAATATCAACTTCTATCCAAAACAAATAAAGTTTTGTGTCTAGTAAGTTTTAAGAAATTTTAGATTCGTAGGCGAGATTTTATCAAATCGTTACGAGTTGACCACGATTGTTATATTTTATTTGACTCTATTGTAATAAATAATAAAATATGGAGCAATGACTACCACTGTGATAATATAACGCTTTCATTCTGGAATTTATCGTAAATAGTCTAAAGAATACAAACTATTAAGTGTTTTTAAAATCTTCGATGTTTAGGTACTTCATTTCTTGTATATATTCCAAGCGAAACGCATGTTGAGATAAACGACTTTGACACTCGAACAAGAATTGTTCAGCTAACTTTTCCCGATACCCAAAAGTTCAATCTTGCAAAGTATGCAGACGTTCAAAGAAAAAATTGACGCTCTCATTTGATACCTTCAAGAGACATGTCATGTTACGTAATTGTAAAAACATGCCCGTACTCGTACATTTTAAATCTTTCAAGCGCGATAAGATGGCGTTTATTACCAAATATAGAAATCTATAAATAAAATAGAAGAAAAACTTTATAATTCGAGCTGTAATTTTTCTTTGAACTACAAAAGCGGCATCGCCTTCTGCCCCATTCTTCTTTGCGCAAGTCAAAATTGACAAGGGACCAATAAGCCACTTTTAGAAAAATGCGCGCATTTCAAACAGCAATAACAAAGAACCGTTTCTTTTTCTAGTGTTCAAAGTTTTGAACGGAGCGAATGCTGAAGTTCGGCTATAGTTTAGACACCAATTGTATCAAAAAAAAACCTCTGGAGGCCGTCGGCCGTCAGATTCCTCTTATTCAAGCGTTTTCTCCTCCAAGTTTTAGTTTGTTTCTTCCGATGACGATGCCTTGGCGACGTCTCCAGTGGAAGTCTTCCACGAGCCCGCGGGGTCTGCCCTCCGACTCTTGAACAAATTTCTTTGCAACGAAACTATGGTGCTATTGACTGCTCGCCGGTCGATTGAAGAAGTTCTTCAACATCTTCGGTCGATCAAGCGCAACCCCGCGAGGCGACATCGAAACTCGCCCTGAGCCCGCGAATTTCGATCTCGCAAGCTCTTTTATCTTGTTAAACATCTCTAGAGTAATTGTTATATTAAAGAAAAAACAGAAACAATTATAAACTATAATACTGTCCTATATTTGTGTGTGTACGTTTTTCGTGATCATTATAAGATATAAATAAATCAATATGGTAACGACGAATCGTTTTCTTCTAAATGAATTCCTCATAACATCAACGTCATTCTCCCCATGAGATGAATATGGAAGTTGCGACTGTGTTTGTCAATGTGACACACCTTGTTTATGGAAATTGAAGAGGCAGCTGCTTCATAACTGTGATGTTATGCTCTTTATACATTTGCATCCATTATCGTTTTCACATGATTAGGGCTGGAACGCATTGCACGATTGGTTGTCTACACAAAAACCATCACAAAAGAATTGGTTCTTTTTCGATCGACCTATTCCTGTTAAAAATATCTCTGACTAAAACACAATAGATGTCATTATCTCGACCAGATTACGTCCATCCACAGTCTGGTCAGTTTTTGTTTACCACACCGATTGTATTATCTCACATACCATAAATTTCAGCTTGATTAAAACCAGCGTAAATTTTCATTTAAATTAGCTGCGGCTCGTTTTACGAAAACAGTCGATGACCCTGACTTTACTAGATGAAATTTTCGTCTTAAGAAGTAAACGAAGAGAATTTGTTGCAACATCTTTGAATTAGGTCATAAATGTTTAACACAGGTGTTGGGACCGTTCCTCTTTTAACGTCATTACTTGATTGATGATGACCTTTTAATGAATTTCAAATCATTGCGCGAGTCAACGAACTGCTAATATGGTCACATGCTGGAAAATCTTTTGCACTTGACTGAAGTGAATCTTAATACAAACTGATTGATTGTTGAGATGCAGCCGTCTGTGGATTTTATTTTATAAGGAAATCAAGTGCGAAAATCAACAAACCTACCAACAAACCTCGGGCAATGTTCGGATTTATGTTTATCTTCCGTCAGAGAACAATAGCAGTCTTGACATTTTCAAAGATAAATCCCTGGATTTCGTTTTAGTGGAGAGTGGAGATTTACTCGTGATTCCGCTTGGATCATTATTACGCAATCTACTGCTCAGGCGAAAGCATCGCCGCGAACTTGACCTCCGAAAATCTTCAACACTAATGCTTCAAGGAAAAGTTTTATTTTGTAAACATCTAACAAACTGCAAAATATATCATTTATTCTAGAAATTTGTTTCTAAATCATTTCGTAGATAACATTATGATATGTTTAATCACATATTCTTATGTTACATTTTCTAGAAAAAAACACAGACGAATTTTTCTAGAACACTTGTATTACATAAATTTCACTTTTGTAATACTGCCTAATTACATCATTTTTGTACACATTCTAATATCATTATATTTTTGTATCATCATTGCGAAGGACTCTTCCCAGGCGAAAGCATCGCCACGAACTTGACCTCAGAATAAAAATGATAATTTAATTACACGCACGAATTGGTCAACTGTGCTATCACTACATTGGAGTTTATTCTATTCATACAATAAGTATCACAAGGCAACATATGGATCAGTAACACAAGGTACAAACATTACCCCAAAATAAAAAAAAATGAAATATAAACTAAAATTTCAGCATTTTTTTCATTTCGTTTAAGTTCACTTTTCCTTTAAAACAACGATTTCCCACAAACATAGGGAAAAAAACAAAACAGTTTAGTTAGTTAGAAATTTGTTTGAAGGAAAATAATAAAAATTGCAAAAACCAATAGAGAAACTGAACTTTGTTATTTAGTAGCTGTTTGATATTTTTATTAAAAAGTGATTTACTTTCAGCTTATGTATATCAGGGGAAAGCAGCTAAGAAAATTTAGGAGCGCACCGTTGAATCCAAGCAGCATTCAATCGAAATGCCGATGGACCCAAAAGTAATAGTGTCCGCAAAATGTTAGATTCAAAGACAACGTTACATGATACACTACTTTCATCTTCTTTCAAATTTCTAGTTAGCAAAAAAAGATTTTATTTGATGTTCAATAGTTCAATAATAATCTAATAATAGGGACATTTCCTAAGTTAGAGAAACTAAGTCTATTCATTCTCAAAGAATTTGGAAACTTTGAGAACAGTCTACTTTTGGATGCACTTTTTATCTACACGAAAGCTACTAGAATCCAAAAAACTACAAACTTTGCTTTATGTTAATACTTGCAAATTCTGTCATGTTTTGAAATTCTCAAAATAGGTATATTATAGTGATCTACATTTTTATTGTAATAAAATTCTTTTCACTGTTTTGTTCACATTATTGCTATTACGATAGACGATGGAGTTTGACCCGTGATTCTACTGTTACGCAATGTATTACTAAGAGTACTGCACTGCCAGAAACTTGACCTTCATAAAGTATACGTGAGCAAATAATTGTCGATTTTTTAACATGAACGAAAGACTAGAAGATGATGACCAAAATAAGAAAATCCTCTTTTTTCATCGTCATGATATTACATTAGAACCTTTTTAATCAATATGATTCAAAATAGTTCAATACTTTTCAATAAACTTCAGTTTGCAAAAATTTTCTTTCTGAATGTATACTGGTTCAATTTTCTTTTATGAGAACTAATTATGCCACTTTAGTCGGCAAGAAAATGGAGATTCAGTCTGATTCCACTGCAATCTTTACTACATAATCTGTTCCTTGAGCAAAGCATTTAACCCAAAACAATAAAGACTTGAAAAAATTAATTATGTATTTAGCTAGATAAAATTAATTTCATGAAGCTACCGAGCTATGAAAAAATGTAAATGTAACTCCAATTACAGAATCTTTTGTAAAAACAAAACTTTTTTAGTGAAGTAATATTTCAGTTGTGCTTCCCAGGTAGAAAGCATTTTCGCGAACTTGACCTCCAGACAAAAAAAATATGTAAATCAATGTTTGTGAATCGAACGTGCGTCTGAAAGTTTTTATTAATTGGAATGGTTGGCTGGCTCCTCACATACATAATTCCTCTTCCAACTTTGTGAATAAAGCGTCCGCTGTTTCGACAATAAGGTTTTAAGTGCACGATTGTGTTCATAGTCTAGTCTTCCCTCTTACTTCGCTTTAAAATCTTGAAGATCATAATGGGTCATTAGGTTTTCTCGTCTGACGCTGTGGAATGATTCGTTTCGCTCGAGTTCTTTATCTTGAAAAGAAGTAAAAAGAGCGGGGTAAAGTTTTACAAAGAAGAAAAATTTTTCGGGATCTGTATACCTCAATGTTTTGCATTTTACTCTCGTGCTGTTCTTTGTTTATTAAATTTTTCACGAGCTCATTGTTTGATGTTCCATTAGGATGATCGTTCACGATGTGAATGTATTTCATTTTTCTTAAAGCGAAAGAAGAATCCGATGCTTTTTCTGCTAGGGGAATCGTCTGGAATGGAGCAAAGTGATGAAATCACGGACTCGAGGATGGATAGGGTGAAATGTGGAACGAGGATGGTTCCGATAATAAATAGAATGTAAGTTCTAGAACGGAATGTTTCTTGAATAAAGAAATATCATTCTCGCACCGCTAAAGTTTGAATAAATATTGTCGATCCGTCACGATTAGGACAAAGAAAATTTCACTACGTAAATAAAATAAAAATGGAGTTTGAACTAATTCTAAAAGTTTTAGATATTTTTCAAAGATTTTCAGTATAGATCTTCAATTGATTTTCGCATCATTTATCACAAACTTAAGTGTCAATTGTTAAAATTAAATTTATATATTTTTAGACAACAAAAACGCTTTCGTCAACACTCAAACCAGTTTTTAGAGATGACACTTAATTCAAGTTAACTCATTAACATGATACCTATAAGTCATGTGCTTTAATGTCTTTAAATAAATTGTACCCCTGACGTGTTTCTCATATCTTTTATGATTTAATTATTAGTTATAACAAAACAAAATATGACAAATCTTACAATTTCAACGAACAATTATTCTTACAGCATGTGATTTTCATTGTTCAACAATTTATTAATGCAGTGTTAGCAAAAAAATCATAATAGGTTTGTTTATTGCCACATTATTATGATTGTGCAATAAGTGATAAGGAAAAGACACTTTTACATCATCATCACACATGCATATTTTGGGAAATCATTAATAGTCAGGAAGTTGGCGAATAAACGTTCATTTCACGGTTGATCCCCAAATTTGTATGTTCTTTATTATCCTTTTTTATAATTTTTTTTCTAAATAATTATTTTGGTTAAGAAGTTCACACGAAATTTTAAAATATTCCGCTTTTGTAAGTTTTGTGTATAATAAGGAATTTCCTGCAAAAATCAGTATGAATAAGACTGTATTTTCTTAAATCAGCGCTTTTAGCGGGAAGGTAACAAACCAATTTTCTATATTCATATATAATAGACAGTACAAACAATATTAATAGTCATCGTTCGCTTACTTTGCGAAACGAAGAAATGATCGGAGTGCTGTTGAGTGTAAAGTGAACAAGGATTTTGCGATCAACATGGAACACTTGTAAGCATTCAGTGTTTTTTTTTTACGAACCTTTCTCATCATTTCTAACTGTAATTTCACATTTTTTCACTTGATACAAAAAGAAAAAACTATAATTATTACTATTGTAGTAGATCAAGTCACGAAACAGCTGCAATCAAGATGTGATTCATCAAATCAAAATTTGTTTTGCAAATGAGTAGTGAATAGTATAGTAAAAAATTCATTAAAACATTATTTTTGAATGGGAAACTTAATTAATATAAATTATTAATGACTCACTACTAAATTTAATAACGGATCATGTGCTTACAAAAAATCCTCCAAACGATTAATAAGTAACGTTAGCATTTCCTCGTCGCATGTAGGATAGTAAATTACAGACATTAAAAAATTACATTGAAATTTCTTAATTACAACTAGCAATTTCGTTTCTTGACCTTTATTTTTCCATTAGTTTGTTGGTACGTCTTTTATTTTGAAACGATGATTAATAATTCAAAATTCACCAAAGTCTTGTTATTTTCAGTTAAAGCTCGACAATTAATTTGCTGAAAAGAATAATGATTAATGACGAAAACTGCAAAACATAATATACAACTTAATTAAATATTTTAAGTTTGACTAGTGAAAAAAACAATTAGCGATAATTTCATGCAAAAATAAACAAACAAAATATGAATTTCTCACTAAAGTTCATTACTTCTGCATGAAAACAAGGAGGTTGTTAAGCGACCTTGTAAGCATTCTTTTCAAGGTTAAAACTGGTTGCTATCTGAAGAAAGAACGAAAGAAAGACTTAAAGAGTTAAAAAAAACATAGCCAAATCTAGATTTAGAACATTGCCACGAGTATTGCACCAAACATTGAACTTCGTACCTGAAAGATTTGCCAAAAAACGTTTTCTGATAGAAAAATGTGGAACAAAGCCAAGAACAGTCGTCGATTAGGAAGAAAAGTAGGTTTAAATTGAAGGTAATCAGAGATTACCTCAGCTTCAACGTGACCAAAGTCACTGCATAATGCAATCTTTGTTGGTTATTCATTCAAGGAAGGGACAATATTCAAGCACTACTTGCCTTTGGAATAATTCCAAAAAAATGCTAACGTAAATGTTAATGAAATCATAAACAAAACAATAAGTATATTAGACAATTATTTAATTGTTAGGGATTATCTAAAGTGGTTCCAACCGGTTGGAAAGAAATGATAAATATTTATTTTAAAAAGTGTATCAATAAGATTTACATTTGACGTCAAAATACGTCAAGGATAAGAAAAAAAATTGTTAAACCTGCCAAACTTTGTACTAAATCACGTGCATTAAGCACGTTTTGTGATATGGTCGAGTATTAATAAGATTAAGATCTATTACGTTCAGGAGACTCTTGTCTCGAGAGTTTATATCACTTTGCGCTGTGATTTAATTTATTTGTTGTGAGATAAGAGAATTTCAATGATTTATATTTTGAGGAATGCAAAATACTACGGAAGATTAAAATCTTCTGGTTAGTACTTTTCCACAAGGGTACTCTTAATCCTATCAATAAACATTTTTCGAAAACAAAAATAAACAAATAAAAATGTAGCTTCTTTCTTTTCTACCCCCTCATTAAAGTCTCCATCTCTCTTTTGTGAATCCCTTTCTTCTGCCGTCCTCGACATTAAGAAACCTGCAGAATCATCCATTGCGCGCAATAACCAGTATAAGCTAAAAATACCATCACCACAAATGGCTATAACTCTTGATGGTATTAAACCGGAAGATTGCGCGTTAAACACTTTTTTAGCGACAACTCGACTGATGATTCTAATTATAGTCTTGTCCATCTATAAATGCACCGAAGCGCTCTACACTGTTTTCCATCATGCCTCAGGCACATGTTCAACTTTTTTTCGTTTCTCCTGTTTAAGCCAAACAAGTTCCATCTCGTCGTTGTTTTAGATTCTCCTTAACATAGTGACGTTTCTCCAGTGTTGTTGTGTTCATATCTCGAAAAAAATCTTTTCGCAAACAATCGACGGATTAATCTCTTTTCGGTCATCTTTAAAAGCTCTTCACCGCGATGGTGGGAGTGTAGTTATACCGCGACCTGACCGAGAGATAGTTCGATTGGTAATTCACCTCAGGTTGGTACTTTGAACAGCATTTGGCGCGGAGTGTGGACTTTTGAAGAAATTTTTGAAAAAGGTGCGATTGATTTTTTTATTATTCTTTTATGCTTATTTTAATTTTTACTGTATATAATACATATTGATAAGCGATGACTCAAGCGAACTTTCTAGACAAAGGATATTAAAAGACAATAAAGAACAATCAGTGCCTTAGGCTTCCTCAGCTTTGACTTTGTTCAGTAATGACGTCACTACTAAATTAAGAATTGGCAAGATTACTTTTTAAAAATAAAACCGTTCAAAGGCCAATTTCCTTTTTATATTTATATTTAAAAATTTCCTTCATGCTTATACTTAATCGTTATTATCGTGTGTTTTTCGTTCTCCTTTCTTAATTACACACATCTACATCTTTATTCATGTGTCCTTCCTCTCATTCTTTCGTAACACTCACCTTCTGAATATTTTCCTCATTCTAACTATTTCAGTTTTTTAGTTTTTCCACAGTCACTTGAAAGCGAAATGATTCTAACAGTTTTGACCAGCCGCAACAACTTCATTTTTTGCCTCAAACCTTTATTTCGCGTTCTTGAATGAACGCCAAAATAAATACGACTGAAAAGAACATCGCTGATCACTTCTTCACTCTCTCTGTTTACATCCACTAGCTTTATAAATGTTGTATCGCTGTCAATGATACCTCGTCTATATTTCGCTTATTATCTGGTTTGCATAATTTTTTGATCGTTTTATTAAGAACCTTCGGAAGTGAAATATTTTATTAATGTGTATTGGCGGTGTGGCATTCAGGTCAAACTGGTAAACTTTCCAAGGTAGTGCCTAGTTGTGTTTACGTAAACACGCGTATGCTCTACGTGCAGAAAGGTGAGTTCAAACATTGAAATAAATTTTATACTTTTTTATTAAATCATTGACATATTTGCAAATTTCGTAAATTATGGCCTTTTCTGCACGTAAGAGTTGCTATTATTTGGCAATTTTCTATGCTTCGAGCTACATGGCCTGAATTTTTACTCACAAGAATGCACTGTGTCTGTAAATTAACAACGGAAGCGTTTATAAATAAATAATCGCAAAAGTTATCGTATATTTACATATCATCCGCGCTTTAGTAGAATGAGATTTGTCGTGGCATTTTTGAATAATTCATTATTAATCACATGCTTTCAACATTCCTATCAATTGAATATTTTTGGTACTCAATTACGTAAAGTTATTATTAAAGCATGATACCACTATCGACTAATAATGTGTTTGCATTAATATTATCTGCTTGTTTGTTGTTTTGATTCCAATTTAACTTCTATCAAGAACAATAAAGATGACCCATTTATCTAAATTCATAGCGAAAATCTAACTCAACTTTAAAAAACTTCCTCGATCCTTCCACTAAAAACGTGTCGGTTCTGATCAACTCGATTTTTCATTTCAAATCTGGATCAAAGTATTATGAGACATCCGAAGTTTAATTACTATGTGATATAAAAATGCTTTCGGATCTCTTCTTCCAGAACCTATAATAAATCAACAGATCCGAGTTGGAAAGACGGAACGACAATGTCGAAGGACGCAAAAAGCATGATATGGGACTATCTAGTCTTTGTGATTTTTGTAATCGCAAGCACCTTTGTCGCCGTCTACTCCCGTTTCTTTGGGCCGAAGGAAAAGACAAAGGCAGATTTCGTTTTTGCAGCTGGCAAAGTTTCAATGGCGGCGATGATGTTGAGTATTGCGAGAGGAACGCTGGGCGTGAGGTCCTTCTTAGGTGAGTGAGAAATCCAACACTTAATGAAAGAAAAAACTCTTTTTTTGTATAGGTTATCCGTCGGAATTGTTTTATCGAGGTAGCACTATGTGGGAGACTCTCTATGGGATGGTGTTGGCTTATCCCATCGTTTGTTTCATCTTCGTCCCAGTGTATTTTAGCCTCGGTATAACTTCAGTCTATCAATATTTAGATCTCCGCTTCAAATCTCGTCTAGTCAGATGTTTGGCTTCAGGAACTTACATCGTAAGACAACTCCTAAATCAAGGTGTCACTGTTTTCACTCCTTGCGTCGCTCTCAACACAATAATCGACATCCCTTATTGGGCATCGATCTCAGGCATCACCCTCGTCAGTATTATTTTTACAATATTGGTGAGTAAAATTGTCTTTTGATTAATTTACCCTCAATTCGCGTTGGTGGTTACAAGATTAGACGGTTGTCAAGCTTGGAGATGATTAATTTTAAATTCACTTCTTGGCTTCATCGGGAAAGTTCACAGGAGAAAAGGAAACAATAACAAAGTTTGGGTTTATGCAGAAGAGAAAAAAAGGAAACTTTTAATACGATATGTAAATACAATGCCAAGTCCGAAGTTTGTTCGTGGTAAAAATTTACATAAAATTCTACAAGCGAAAACTGAGTTGAGAGAAATTTTAATTCTTGTCGTATTGCGCTTACTCAGATTATTATCGATACTAGAAAACTCCAGTAAAATTAACACACCGTAATCCTCCAGTTTGTTTTAATAAAAAAAAATGCCACTTTCAGCCTCTTTTCAGCCAATATAGCTTCGGTTATATTAAAAGCGATAAGTACGAAAAGCAATTTTCAACCGACATCGTAAAAATTAATTAAAACTGTTGGGAAATAATTACCTTAGAAAAAAACACACCCCTGAACCACATACACGTATTAACCCCTTTCTGTGGATTCTCTACCATCGTTAAATAAATTATTTAGACCAGTGAGTGGTGCAAGCCGACATATTTCATCCGATATGCAAATAGGGATGAAAGTTATGTAAGTGTTGATGAAACTTGGAATATTATGAGCATTCGAGTGTTAGGCGGAAGGTAACTGACCACTTCGCTGGTCGTTTTCAGTCTACCCCTAACAAACTTTCGCTTAAGGAGTCTTAACCGCCAAAATGTGCATTATTCATGACTAGAGAGTAATGAGTTTATGCATATTTTAATTATATCCATGCGGAGATAGTTTAACGAAGAAACTCTGCAACAAGAAAACCACTGAAGAGATGCAACAAAAACCTAACTTTTTTAAATGAATTACGGCAACACATATTACACGCTGGTGACGTCACAAACTATACTTCAAATGTTTACATATAGAATTTTCAGGAGCAATGTGCTTTGTCATTCTCAGTGCGTGCTTTTTAGCAATGGAAAGAGAAATAAATCGAAGAAAAAGCTTAGTAAAGAAAACTTCGTAATTTTTTAGTCAAATAACCAATTTTCCGCTTGATCAAAAAACAAAATTACTAACAGCTATGTATTTGAAAACATTTGTTTTTGTATAACAGGGGTCCAGATTGTCCCGCGTTTAAAACGGTTCAAAATTTCCGAAGTGTAACTATCGCTTTTGAATGGTAGAGGATTAAAATAAAAATGTATATAACAATAACTTCCTCTTGTCGTCGCTTTCTTGACGACAAAGAGCGTAGAGAAGTATTGAAGGTCCCTTCCTTTCAAAACTCATTTTCTTGTCTCATTCTGTTTTCATTCCCAGGGAGGCCTGAAAGCAGCAATTCTTGCCGACGTAATGCAAGGATTAACAATGATCGCAGTGAGTCTGGCAATAATCGTCCAGGGTTGTATTGAGGTGGGCGGTTTTGGTGCTGTCTTCGAAACAAATAAAAAGGATGGCAGATTGGACTTTTTCAAGTAAGTGCATCTTTCTCAAAAAAGAGAAAAAAAACTTTGTAAATGAAGCAGAAAGCTCCGATTTAATTATTTTAATTTATCTCTTGGTGTGGAGTTTTTCGAGTTACAACTCAGTGCTTTTATTATAAAGTTCGGCGCAAAGTTAACGCTGAGTTTAATGAAGACACATTTCAATAACGGATTAAAATAATATTGTAGCGCACAGTGATGTTTGTGACGATAAACTCTCAAAATTTATTGTATTTAAAAAGCTCCGTTTCAGAGGAATGTCCTGCATTCGGTTTCTGAATCGAAATTTTCATAATACTAAGAAGGCTCAAAATAATTTATTCATCATTAAGCGCAAAAAGAAAAGGAAAAGCTCCAGGACATTGAAATTATTAATAAACGAGAACCTGAAATTCATTAGCACCATCATAACAACGAACAGTAAAAGAAAGACACGAGTATGAAAAAATATTGCTGCCGAATATAGAAAATAGAAAAACAAATTGAAATATCTTGCAAATTAGTCATTATTTAAAAAACTGACACTTCAAAGATTATTCAAAATTGAGTATGTTCAGTAGAATACATGTCCAAGGATAACAAAGACACAATTTTCTAAAATAGTTGTACCCCAAAATTGTGAAAGAGATTCATATGATAAACTTTGTTGTATTTTTTAATAATGGTTATTATTATACAAGCGAATTACTTATGGTCTAAAATGCGTTAAACTGAATACAGTTGAAAAATTTTCAACAGTACTCAATGAAATAACAGTAATGAGTTAATTATTTGTCAGTGCCTTGGTCTAAAAATAAATCTAGCTCCTATATCGTTAATTGAATGTTAGCTGATATTGACTTATCAATTTTTATCGAATTATTTCTTTCAAATCGTCTACATTAAAACGCATCGCAATCACAGTATGAAGACGAGACTGTTTCGCGCCGCCTTGGAGTTTAGAGGGATATTTTTCTGAGTTAAATTGTAATCAATTCGCGGCATACCTAATGATAAAACTATTTTGTTTAAATATACGATGAAATTTGCAATCCCGCATCAAATACATTTTAGTAATACCATTTAGAAAATGACCATTTTTTCACTGAATATTATTACAGTTGAGATATTCCAAAGAAGCGAAATTTTCAATAAAGATTAGTTCATCAAAATAATTTAGATCTATAGTCCAAATTTCATGAATTTCATACTATTTTCCCATATCCAACCCGATGATTTGGTAACGCAGACATTGTTGAAAACTAATGTCAATTGAAAAGACAACTGTGTATATAATTAATAGAGAGAAGATTGTTTGTGTAAGCTATTACTGAAGCAATGCAAATTTTTACAAGTTTACTTCCAAATACTTCCGCATTGACGAATGTGAAGGACATCGTCTCCTACTTCTCCAAACATAATAAAATTAATACTAAATAGTTCTAATTTACATCAACTGACAGTTGAAAATATTTACACTAGTAATTTATTCTACTAGAATTTACAATTTTGTTATTATGTGCAATTTACTTCCCATTCACTCATTTATTACCGTTTTCGGTGGCAATGTATCTAAATCAAAACGTCTTTTCGCAATAATTGAGATGGTATTGCCAACTTTCCATTAAATCTTCGACTGTTATCTTTGTAAACACCCATTGAGGAAATGTTTTCTAGAAGCAATAAAATGAAGCAGTAAAGAGTAGTTGCTTTTTTATCAATTTCATTTCCATCAGTAGATTATTCAAAGAATGCAGTTTTGAATTTTTATTTGACTTGATTGGAAATATTAATGTCTATATTTTGCAGCTTTGACATGGACCCTACTATTCGTGTAACAACAACTTCAGCTCTAGTAGGTCAACTTTTTATGTCTTTGTCAATTTTCGGCTGTCAGCAAAACTTCGTACAACGTTACTGTAGTATGGATTCACAAAAAAAAGTTACTAAGTGAGATTATGATATTAATTTTTAAAGGATAATACGAGATATGTTTTCTGCAGGACTCTGATGTATAATATTCCTGTAATCACGGTCCTGTTCAGCTTATCCTGGGTAGTAGGAATGGTCGTTTACGCTACATATGCCACATGCGACCCTTATAGTTCTGGCTACATCGAAAAATTCGACGAAATCCTTCCATTCTTTGTTGAAGATCGATTCAACTACTTGCCGGGCATCCTGGGTTTGTTTATGGCTTCGCTTTTCAACGGAGCGCTGAGGTAGGACTTTTTTCTTTTTCGTTTACAGTAGAAAAATATCATTGAATAAGTAAAGTTTCAAATTCAAATCTTCTTTGATGCAGTTTAGTCATGTGGTTCGTTTGTGGCTTTATACCGTAACTCTTGCTTACAGTCTTTTTATATCCTTATTTCTTTACAGCTTGAACGTGTCTAATCTGAACTCACTAGCAACCGTCGCTTTCGAAGATTTCCTCAAACCTCTTCCTTGTATGAAAGGAATGAAAGACAAGCATCAACTGTACACCATCAAAGCGATCGGCGTCATTCTCGGTCTCGTTATCATGGGAATCAGTTTCGGAGTAGGGCTTTTAGATGGTGTTATCGAATCATCTATGCTGGTCACCTCCGCCACTTCGGGACCTCTCTTAGGAGTCTTCATAATGGCTCTGTTGATACCTTGTGCCAACTGGAAGGTAAGCTCTATTGCATCTCATTCGAAATTCTTACTTGTTTAATGACAAGAATCGGCTTTTGTTGTTACCACCAAGGATAAAATAGACATCACGAACAGAACAGACGTTAAGTCTCCCCCTCCCTGTTAACATTGATTCGTCATGAATGCTGAAGCAGATTATGTCAGTAGGCGGGTTTCGATTGTTCCCGGAATTATTAATTGCAAAATGTCCTGAACGTATTCAGATCCGGGATCCAGGCGAAGGGAATGGAACGCTAATTTGATTGATAAATTTCGAATTGGATTGATCGCTCCTTTATGTTCGGAAATCGCTAAATGCAATTAGGAAGTTCGTTACAGTCAGATTGATAAATTTTAGTTTTATGAACGCGAGTTAGAGAGCACCATTTTTTGCTCGTTGACTCCAACAGGCCGTAGTAAAACATTTTTATTATTGCCCTTTTCCCGAACAACTTTCTTAAAATGTTTGTTATCTTAATAGCCGAGTAAATAATAAACCAATCATCGCCATGTGTTTTTTCCTCGTGGCCCAAGAGTCAAAAACTAATAATGCGTTTTTTCTTCAATCCTCATCTTGCTGCGAACTTCTTGATTGAAAATAAAACGTCAAAGTGATGTATGTTAAAATTAGTTTGTAATTTATTTAGTGAAAGTCGCTATTTTCCTCTATAAATTTCTAATAGATATTAGTAGATCACGTCTGCACCAGCAGCGCAGTTTTATAAAACTTTTCCGATAGGACAGTATTTCATACTTATGATTCATAAATCTCATGAATGTGGCAATAATAAAGAAAGAATTCAACAAAATGTTTTTATAGGGTGCTTCCAGTGGGGTAATCGTGGGTCATCTTGTAACTCTATGGATAACTTTCGGGAGATTAACCATCGAAAGACCACCGACACCCCATTTACCCTTATCAACAGAGGGTTGCACAAACATGTCCTTCAACGATCACATTTTAAAACCGGAACATCAAACTTCGTTCTGGACCATCACCACCACAACACCGCCCCCAGTCAATTACACGAACAGCTTGTACAGCGATATCATTAACACCACCAGAGCCGCCCCTTCGTATGTACATACAACTCCTTCTAATTCCAACCCTTATTAATCTATTTCTTTACAGAGACCCACTAACTCAACTCTATTCGATCACCTACATGTATTACTCACTTATAGGCTGCTTCATCTCTATTCTTGTTGGCTGGACAGTATCCTACTTTACCGGCAGTGAAAGCGATCTATATGACCAAGAACTTATTCATCCTATTGCTCGTAAGATGGCCAACTTTTTCCCCGGAAAAAAGCGGAGATATGCTGAAAAAACTTTAGAATCTAAAGTATCACCACCTAATGGTCTCAATCCTTCCAGTAGTGCCACCAGCATGGACAGAAAAAGCGGCAGTGTTAATTTAGGCTTTACTCAAGAAGTTCCTATGGAACAAATGGAAGTGTATAAAACCAAATTATGATTATCTCCTTTTTATTAGAGACGGATGTTAAATCTTTGGGACGCTTTGTACTTCTAGTGCCTCTAGGCAGCATCTGTGATCTCTATGTACTATAGATTTCTTTGTTTCTCACAGAAACGAGAATTAGAGACTACTTAATTGTTTTTTATACTACTTGTTGATAGTGATAAGTTCATTACACTGATAAGTGTGCGGATATTTATTTTTGTTTTTTTGTAGGTATTGTATTTAAGTATTTTTGTCAAGATCAAGTATTTAACGCGATATTATTAGAGTACAATTATTATTATTATTATCCTATAAAAAGAATCTAAAGCAGATTTATTTTTAATAGTATAAGATAATGACGATGTACTTACAAAAGGAAGCAGCGTAAAAAAAAAAGAAAATACAATTATTTTTTCAGTGATGTGGTGTTTTACTTCTTACAGCGATTATATTTAGGGAAAAATCACCTGTTATTATTAACAATTAATGAGTAACTAATTAATAAATTAATTAATCACGCATTCAATTGCAATTAAAATTAATTGCGTTTCTATTAACTGAACCTAAGAATTTTTCATTATTGTAAACTACCGTAACCGTAAACCCAAATAAGGAAACATTTTTAAGATAACCATTGTGATGATAATGATAACAGAAGCTAATACAATTTAAAAATGTATTACTTTCAATGTACTACAGTAGAGAGTTTCCAATGGTTTTGCTGTAAAATCAGGAACAGACGAGAGAGAAGATGGACCTTTGCGAATTAACTTTTGTAAGCAACTAACAATACAGATTTTGAATTCGAAGGAACGATTGAGAAATATTCAAGTATTTAATGTTGCTATTCAATCAAGTATTTTATTGATTACACTTGCAATTAAAATTAATCTTAAACTCTCACAACTTTGACAGCTCGAGCGTTAAAGCGATTCGCTCGTCAAAGAATATAGTTCTATGTCACTATAAATGTTATTCCACTCTTGTATTGAAACTTTTATAAATTATTTTCTCATTCAAAATAATTTTTTATTATTTGAATTGTGAAAATTTGTTTGCAACTTTTTGCTGCATTTAAAACGATTTTACCTACCAATATATATATATATATATAAAATGGTTATTTCGGAATCAAACCAAAAGTTTGAAAAATTGTCAAACAGAGTTTACTTTTTTAAATCTGAAATTGCAGATCCAGAAATACGTCGGCTTACGCTATTTTTTACTTACGTAACGCTAGTAGGAGGGTAATTATCGTATCGTTAGATGGCGATAGCTTTTTCTATAGTGAGTCAATCCAACTGTCATTGCAGCTTTATGTAAAAGAAACAAAGGCCCTCTTGTGAACAATAGCTATTAGTTCTTGAATTGTGGATCGCTTCTGCTGCCGGTAAAGTAGAATACTATCGCAATTCAAATATATAATAGACGGGAGTGATAGAAGTTGCGGAACTTTGTTGAGAAACATGTTAGAAAAAAAATGAGAATCAACGGCAAAGTCGTCAAAAAATGTTATGGTCTGATCATGTTATCGATATATAAAAGCTGCAATATGTGCAGCCTAATAAGTTTTCAGGAACTTAATAAATAAGTTTTTTTTTCAAGTGGCCAATTTTTGTCGGCTTAAACATCTAGATGTAGATATATTTTCAAAGTATCTAAAAACTGGACTATTCTCAAAAATCATTATTTTTTTCTGTTACAATAACATTTTCACTAATCAATTAACTAATTATTAGGTTTATTTATTGAGGCAGGTTGCATTAGAAGAAGAGCTGTGCTTAGAAATCTCAAAACAAGTAAAAATTGTTAAAGTAATCAAACATATTTGGCGCAAGAAGAGTTCAAGTGTTGTTCAGACAGTTTAGGAAGAAACCTACGCCTCCAGCTGACCTATCGGAGAATGCTCAGTTCACTGAAAAAGTCGCCTACAAAACAGTGTTTCACAATACAATGCAAGAACTGAAAGATGGAAATTGATAACTCAATAATCCATCGATTACAATTTTTTTCCATAATTTGATTAAACCCAATTACATTAAATGTAAGAATAATCAATTCAAATATAATTATCATAAACAATTTATAGCTAATATAATAATTGTTTGTTTATTTCAAGTGGCGCCGCCTAGTGTCCATACTCTTCCTGAACCGCCTTCTTAGCTTTGGGGAAAAAATGCAATAAAAATTTTGTTATTATTTCACACAATGCCTTATTGTTTAGAATGCAACGCTGCGGATTAAACCTTATTCAAACGTTCACTATTTGTTCTGATAAGATAACCCCGACAAACCATTTTTAAGTAGTATGATTATTGTTATCAATGTAATTATGTCTTTTCCTGGGTGAGAGACCTTTCGTGTATCATCCCGCCTTAACTGTTCATTTTTAAATTGACCCGTTATCAATCCAATACCGTTTTTCCAAACTGGACCCTTATCATTCTCAAATTTCAAGTCAATATCCTTCCAAAAATTAGAACCGATTTCCGGTATGAACAAAAGACGGAAACAAGAAATTAATGATAGGGACCTTTTGGGTATAAAAAACATTTATAAAAAAAGGCTCTTTTCATATCAAAAGCACAATCACGAATGCGGAAGAAGGAGACCTGTGGGAATATAAGTTTATTTAATTTATATTTTGGCCGATTTTTACAACAGGCCTCCGACACGCTATCTCCACATCTTGAGGTGGATTTACTTTCTATCACTTTTTATACTGTTAGGTTTTTGATGTTTTCTCTTTCATCAGATGATCGTATCTCCGGTCCCTGCCTTTGATTGATGTTGTGGAGGAAGAGTAGCAGGTGCGCTACGGCCTTAGATTACGCATTAGTTTTCACATTTTCTTCCTTCCATGCTAATCTGTTGCATATCAAAACGCAACGGAAAAATTAAAAAACTATGGAAATTTCTCACATTTTTATCGTCGAAAGAAAAAACTGAGTTTGAGTTTAAACTGAACAATAAAACAATGACTCATTATTTTTAGTAATCTATATCCAAACCAAACACTCTTCCTTGAAGCAAAAAAATAAGATCTTATCAAATCTGCATACTTTAATTCTAAATTCTATACACTTAGCCTTGTGGACAAGGTTTCTCCACTTCTTCTATATTTCATACCTGTTTTTTATTTAAAACCAAAAAGTTCACTTATAGCAAAAATTATACCTAAACAGAGTGAAAAAAAATTGTCATAAATGTGAATAATTATTACTGAAAAGTTGTTTATTTTTCAAAAAGAATTACTTACAATCTGCATTCAGCGCAACATAAAACATAGGTTTGAAATGAAAAATACAAAAATAGCAGCATTTGATTTATCTGTTGGGAGCTCAAATTTCAAAATATTTTCCGTTTTTTTTTTAGAAACTGTTGAATTCAAGTGACTAATATGTCAGAGGTACTCAAAACTGTCCTTTAACGCATACAAAACGCCTGAAACTTGTTTAACTCGTAAGCAGAAGCAAATACATTCCAAAGTCGGAGTAATGCCATCCGTAATTACCATTTATGTTTGGTAAATGAAGTCTGAGCGTTGTTAAATCAGGTCTCCGTAGTTCAAAACCTATAATTATTTAGTTCGTGAAATTTTCAGGTTCCTTTACCTCCGAGTTTGTTGATTTTCCGTTGTAAAATAACCAAATAATATATATAAATTCCAATCGAAATCAAACAAACCATCATCATATTAATTGATCTATGTAGAGTTATAATTTAATGCAAATTAAACTAAGTCTTAGTCTTTTTTTTCCAGTTTTTATAAGCGAACTTGCTTTACGAGGAATCTACTAGTTATCTTATTCGCATATATGTTATGCATTTGGCTTATTGGTATAAGCATGTAGCTTGGAATGTCATTTTGGTCGAAATAAGCAACAGAAAAGTCACTAAAACAGAACGAACACTCCTGTTATGTCGTGATACAAAGTTTACCCTATAAATATGCAAGTTCATATTTATATGGAGAAATAGTGGAATACGCTTCGGTGCAAGTTTTATTTTGTATTTATGATTACAACGAGGAATGCATTTCAAATATGTCAGCCATCTCGAAGACAAGCTCATTATCTGAAAAAATAAATGGAAGAAAAAGCAAGAAAATGTGTGCCATGTAGAATAGATATGAAAATCTTTCAGCAGATGTGTCAAAATCGACCTTTGCAATGACATAACGACTCATTAACATCGACATAAATCCCAATGATTTTAAATTCAAATGAGTTATTTCTAACAAGTTAATTTTGGCGGAGTATACTGTATTTTTGGTACGTAAAAGATGGACGAAATCCATCCGCCGCTTTAGGATTTTGGTCATGTAGTCTTTTGTTGTCAGTCGAGTAAGCGGCAGACGATTGATTGGCATTTGAATTTGGCAAATGTAGCAAATGAATACCATTTATAGATTTTAGTTTCTAAATAGGCATTGCAATAAAATCAAAAGACACACACACCGAAGGCATTTTTCGTTTGCAGCACGTGGGACAAGGCCGCAAAAACAAGTTGGATTTTAATTTCGAAAGATGCATTATTCAAGAGAGTTGAGCCGAAAGTGGAGTTGTATATGGGCACGTGCTATATATTTTTATTTATTGGAATCGCGAGTGTTTCCACGACCTTATTTGGGAGATAGACCGCCACCGAGTTTGTTTGTCGTTTTTTACCCTTTAGTAATCTCTTAAGGAAAAGATGAGTTATGGGTGTCTAACCTAACTTCTCTTTTTTCGCTTCTTCCAGACGTAACGTAAAAATAATTGTTGCAGAAGCAATCTGGGATGTTGTTAACGTAATGCCATGTCCGAGAAGAAGAATATTTAATCACACCGCCGCGGTATTATCAGCCATCTAATAATGGTAACGCGAAAATTACTCTGAAATTGTCCATTCCGTGTCTTGAGCAATTACGTATCATAACTAGAATAGAAGCTAGTTAATTGTAACTACGACCGATTTATAGAAATTTTGCTGATACAGAACGACCTTCAACAATCTTATCAAATAAATAATGTTCCTGTTCCTATTCAAATTCAGACTGTTATTTGATAGGTCAAGGAAAGCTTCTAAATGGTTTATGTTTTGCAATTCACACAATTAAACAATTTGTATCAAATCTTCTATTTCCCTTCCATCAAATTTCTGGCCCTTCCTTGAGTAAATTAAAACATCAGTCTATCGACCATATAATGTCTTTTAAAATTAGACGTCAAGTTTTATCTGTTTTCATCTTCTGCAACCTTTGCAGCTGATGTTGAGAATAGAATTATTTAATAATTCCTATACTTAAATTATAAAATTTGCAGCTGTTTCTAGCTGTAAACTACATCTGACAGTTTTATGCTTAGAATGAACTTAAACCAGACGGTGTCTGGACAAATTTCAAAGTTTCAAAACAAAAAATAATGAAATAGTGCAAAAAAACGGAAAGATTTTATTCAATGAATGAACATTCCCATTTATGAATAAAAATTATCACCTTATTTCAGTCAGTAAATTTACTATACATTTTAGTTCTTAAGAAATGATCTAAACATTTAAATCATTTAGACATCAATTTAAAAAAAAAAAAACTATTCAATTTTCAAAAAAATATATAATTTAGGAGCAACTTCATAATAACTTGAAACCGGAAACTGCCGATTTCCAAAAGATTACTTTTTTGCTAATATTGAATTTCTTTTTCATTTAATCTGAATTTTTCTAATGTAATCTATAATTTTTTATCATTTAATCTAAAACTAATCTGGGTTTATATCCGCACTGAAAAGACACTTTTAGCTTTGTTGTGTGTATCAAAGACATAACAATTTATATAACAATAATGATAATGATAATGATGATGATGATGCTAATAACAAACATTTTGCGCGGTGGCATATAAAAAATGGTACAAATATCGTGCAGCTGATAAAAAACCACTCTCCCACACTGATCTTTACCCCTCAAACCCTTTTGAAGAACAAAAAACGAAGGGATAAAAAATCGCCGAAGGCCGCCGTCTGTTGCGCAAAGAAGATAAACAACTCATCGTGGAAGGGTTGAACTAACCTACCCTAAAGGGCAATCCCGTTATTTCACCCTGTTACCGTCCGAACCTTCCGCATTCCAATCGATTGAATGGGTTAACCGGCTCCGAAGATGGCCGAAAAAGAAGTCCGTCGTAACTTCGCTTCCCTCACCTAATAACCTAATGCCGAATAGGGCATTTGTTCGATTTGTATTAAACGGAGAAGTAAAAGAATGTTAAACAAGGAGTACGGAAATTGTAAATAATTGCATCGGCATGAATAGTTGAGTCGATTGCACAACTAACATTCAACAACACGATGACACCATTGTAATCGATCGTGTCGAACACGAGTCAGGTGGCTAAGAACGAGTTTCAAAACTCTCGGGGTCACTCGACTAGGCCTATGTTTACGTTATTTTTGTTTGTTTTGTAAATATCGTTAACGCTATTGTTCATATGAGCGAAAAGAGAAGAAAAAGTGTGGTAATGGAGTAATGAATAGGTGGTGTCGTCAACCCTTCACTTAGACCATCGTCGACTAAGCGTTCTAGACGCAAAAACAGCTCGGATTCGTTGAAATCAACTCTAATACATACTTACCTACTTACATTATCCGCATTTTTTAATGAGGCTTGATTACAGCGCGAATGGAAACATCGAGAAGCTTCTTTGTTTCCATTGATCTAAAAGCGTTCATGAACGAAAGAACTTAGAAGTACGTAAGGGCAATGTAAACTAACCTGGCCCAGGTCGTTGGCCCGGCAAAACATGCCTCTGTTTTTTACGTTTTTTTAGTCTTATCCACTGAACACGATGTTCTTTCGTCCTATAGCTGAATTAGTTTTGTAGTGGCTGGTAATTCTACAACGGAATAGAAGATAGATGAAGAGTTTGTCGCTTTTCAATAAAGCACGCCAATTCGCAACAATCATATCAAATCGGAAGAACAGGTTCTAGAAAAACCGAACCATCTTGTGGTTTTTCTCAACGATTCAAAATCACACTAACGCCTAGTCGAAGGTTGACAAGAACTTGTGTGGATGTTGAACCTACAAGAAGGTTAAATCAGCCAAATTTGGCGTAAGAAACGACCGATGTGTGGTCTATAAAATTATTCTAGAGTGTGGCTCACATTTACATGTTGGGCTTGTACAGGGTCATGTGACCTGAACGCAGATTAATTGGCTGTTTAGAAAATGGCATGTTCTCTACATTCAACAAAGGTCGAGATTTTTGTTTGTTACAAAAAAAGCTACAAAACAAACTGAATTCGACGGAGTCTGTGAAAGACAATAATAGCTTCCTGTTGCAAATAATTAAACGTAAACAAGGAAGGTGCATGCGAATTAGTCACGGTTATAGAAAAACTAAGGTTGGAGAAGCAAAAACGTTTATTCAGATTTGAAGTAGATATTGTACAGATGGGGCGAAAGGAAGAGTCTGATCTTCAACTGAGATTATTTTCTTCCTTGTTGACTTTGTCAGTAATAAGTACGAACGAAGCGAATGAAGATCATTAAGAGTTATGCTTTATTTGTAGCAAGCGGGATTAATAACTCCAGGAGGCATTAGCGGAGGAATTCGGACTATCATTGTTTACATCTCATCTCGGACAAGTGTCTCTTTATTAATTCTTCGTCGCTTCATTACAACGAGTCGCGTCGCTGTAATCGTCTCCTCCGGGCACACCAAGAGGGCTATTTTACTTTATTTAGTTTATTAGATACAACGACCGGAAAAACGTTTGCAACTTATTAGAAAACATAATTAAGCTCTAGAAAAGCCACAAATAAAAAGGCGACGTTTTCAGCATGAAGAAAAATATATTTATTAATTAAAGAATTTAATAGCGGAAACCAACTTTTTTACAATTTTTATACTAATTCAAGTAAAATTGATTTGTTTGGACGATTACCAAAGCTGGTAGCCTTGAAAGGAATAAATCAAGAAAACAATTTTTTATTATGTAAGGTCAGGTCTATTGCAATAAAATATTTTATTAAGTTATTACGTGTAGCAATTTAGCACAAAATTCTTAAAATTCAACTTCATTAAATGGTAATTAAAAGAATAAAGTCATAAAAAATCAAGTCAAAATTAGCTGAAAATAGTTTACTTACACATTTCCAGAAGGGATAATTGGACTAACTGGTTTGTCATTTTCCCAACTACTTGAATTGAATTAAAAAAATCAACGTAATTTTTTATTCTTTATTCTTTGATTCTTTAAACTTTGGTGATTGGCATTATAGTACTCTGTGTGCAAATTAAATGACGGAGGCTGCTGATCGCCCGCATCTTCTTCAGACGACACTTCCAAGGGTCGTGATTTCTCCCCTCCAGTGAAGAGATGGCAGAGAAGAAACGCACGTGTGCACGAACGGCCGCATGCCGTACCATATTTGACATTTGATAGCCGTCTGAAAACTGCATTTACTAATTTGGATTCGAGCCAAATTTGATACACATTCCCAGTTTGGTCGGAAATGAGACGAATAAAAGGGGTAGTGTTGACTAAATAAGGATTCTTAGAGATGCTACAAGATCCCATCCAGACAAAACAATGTGACGAAAACGTCACAGAGTCGAGAATTTTTCGCCGATTAATTAAATCCTGCACCGAAACAAGCCGAATCTGAGCTTATGCATAATAGGTTGTTGACTCCTCTTCGTCTAATTTAGTAGTGTCTTCTAAGAGCGATCTTTTTCCATCCAATTAATTGCATTGGAGTTTATCTACGATCATTAGTAATTTATCGGTATAATAAACAAATTCTAAGTTGATAAGATAAGTGAATTAATTTTCACGCGTTCTTTGATTGAATTATTTATGCGAAAGCGAAGGTCTCCGATTTAATAACATAACATCCTTGCAGTTGACAAAAAATTCCTTGTTCGTAATCAGCAAGTTCGTATTAATCATAGCGAGAACAATTCCTTGCGATAATTGTATCTAATATCAATTGAAAATTAGTTTTAACCTCGCTTCTTATGCTTGAGGTCAAAGAGACCTTCTCTCCCACATCCAATCAATTCCACAATCAGCTAACAACAATTTCATTATTAACAATGAATGAAAGACAGTAACAGTCTTCAACAGTGACATAATCTTCAGGATTTTTGAGCAAAAATTCATAACCTCTTTCTAGGTACGTCAGTCAAAATAAATAAAGGTCAAGGATCCGCTTTATGCTAATTGCATTCGAATAAATTACAAAACTTTTAACAGGTGTTTTTTCGTGGCAGCCATTTTTCCATCTACTTGGTGTCTAAATGGTACCGAGCTTATTTATGCAGAATGCGTTTCTCGTCTTACCGGATTATTAGCATGATTTCTACCAGAAAATGGTCTGAACCTGCCACAAAAAAACTTCCAACTACAACGACCTTCTTGATAACTTTCGTTTTTTACGGTGAGCTTTTCCTCAAGTCCTTGAACTTGATGACGACAAGAATGAAACACAGATTGCGTTTAAATAAAAAATATTTTATTCATCCATGAATATAAAAAAGCATAGCTTAACTATACAAAAGAAAAAAATGGAGAAGTGATATTTTTTATATACAACAAATTAAGAAAGATCGTGTCATTCTTAAGGAACTTAACCTAATATAATTTAATAAAAACAATATCTTCTTAATAATTAATAAAATCAACAAACATCAGTCTTGATACATCCAGATGAATGAGTAAGGTGGTAACTTATGTGGCAGTGTGTTGTTTTATTAAGAGACGATTTATCTGGAACAAAGATTAAGTTTAGATATATTGATGAGGGTGAATGTTTCGACCATGATTCCGTCACCTTGTGAGTGGTAGATACGAAAATGCCAAAAAAAGGATGACCTCGTGGTGTGCGAGTATGAGAAAAAGGCCAGTTAAAGCCAGACCAGGCCATGCAAACCATCAAGAGAGTGAAAATGGTTTAGATGCAGCGAGTGATCGACCTTGATGGTTCGCAATCCGGAAATGAAGAGATTGAAAGCGAAACTCCCAACAACCCTCAGTGCAATGACCCGGCCGTGTCCCAGTGCTCCGGGAGTCGGCCTTGACCGTGGCCATCGTCCCCTTCGGGGTTGATGGGAGTCAACGCCCTTCGCGATTTTGGAAATGTATGTTCGTGTCGAGAATAGCGATGTGCGATATGCGCGGGGGCGCCTCCGAAACATGGGTCAACAACCGGAGGAAAGCACGCGGAAGCAACTTACCGGAGTCTCCTGCGTCGACAACTCGACGTCTCCGGACGCCCTCCATCGCCTCCGTCGCGGTGCCACATCAGTACAATCCTGTCGGGTCTAGACTTTTGCCTCCGGTCATCGCGGTCGGCACTAAACAACGCACTTCTAGTACTGTCCGGTGGGGTCGAGCTTGCCGCCGTCCATTGTGGAAGTACTACTGAGGATGCGGACGAAACGTCGACGACACTGAGAATACTCGAACTAGAGGACTAGTAAAGGCCGGTCGGATCGAGACCTGACATACCTTCGCACGAGTCACGCTGGGAATGAGTCGAGGTGGGACTGAGTCGCCGCTTAAATGTGATGGGGACGGTGCATGCAATGAAGAGTGGGAGTCGGCAGTCGTCGGGACGCCACGCCAGCCCTGACCCACTCACGCTGCCACTGAACCCCTTCGGTTATTTACGATGTGATGTTGATGGAATGGACCAAGAAGACGATGCACCAGCCACAATAAACACGCGTAACCTTTCTCAACCAGATTTTGATGTTCATCTCGAAAATTACTTACAATTTTCATCATTAGATTGAAATGTTTCACACTTTTCGTATTTGTTTTCTCTTACCTTTCCCTTCCGGTATTTATTTTTTTCTCAATGAAAATTTTCTAAGAATATAAATCTAAAAAACTCTAATTTAACTCAACTAATCTGTCTTTTTTTCACTAATTCCAGTTAACCAATCAAATCTTTATTGACAAAGTAGCAACTGAACTTGAGTATTAAGCCTTAATGTCTTACTCATTAAAAAAAATCGAAGCTTCTACAGTTTCTGTTCTTTCACCTTTCCCTTCCGTTCTAATTTTTTATTATTTTTGAACAAATTAGAAATTCAATTATGGAAATTTAACACTCGTTTGAGATGAAAATATTTTTCTTTCGGTATTCATCCAAACACACTGCGACAGTCGTTTAATTCTTAATTTCTAAATTTATATTCAGCCTTCAGCAATATTATTTAGAAAATAACTTTATCCATTCCTCCTTTCATCTATTTTTTTCTTATTTTGCTCTGATTACTGCAAGTTCGTAACAAAATAAAGAAATTACTATTTTATTTCAATTATATATCAATAAGAGTAGTGACAACTTTCTACATTTTATTAATTTTTATAATATACAAAATTCGTCAAATCTATGATTTGAATGATGTTTTAATGCGATAAACACATGGAAATCATAAAAGTATAATATAAATACGCTTATTATTTTTATATTATATTATTAAATTATTAATTCTTTTAGTTTTATTTGATTTTTAGAAAATTTAACAAAAAATGTAATACAACTTCTTCAAATAAAGATCATTAATCAAAAGATAATTCATTTTACAATTAATACATATCAAGTTTTTAAAATAATAATTAAGTTTACTGATGCAAGTTTAAGCTTACAAGTTTTTATAACTTACAATTCAATTGAGTAGCTGCTTTTTTAAAAAATAGAAATCTATTCCAAATTCTTACTGTTTCTTAAAAAATATTTCAATAATAAAAGAGAATAAACTTGTATTTTCCTATTCTACAGCTAAAGTTTACATTTCATAATTAAAGTAAAAAAAAATTAAATAAAATTTTTGTAATTATGGGAAATGTAATTGAATGTAATTAAAAATTCATCAAAGTTCTAGCAAGAAATCAAACAGAAAAAATCTCCACGTAATTGAACAAGAATTTATTGACTCAACTAATACTCACTGACATTCTAAAAAACAATTTGATCTGAATTGTTAGTCCTAAATGGGGATTGTTTCTAAAGTTTCATATCACATTTATTTATTGTTGTCTTTATTCTAACTAAATGCGACAAAAATAATTCGAACATTCATAAAAGAACAAAGTCATACCGCTTATGGTAATAGCGAACTAATAATAATCATGATTTTTGATTGTGACATTTTATTATTAATAAGGCAAATTACAAGGTCTATTAACTACCCAATAGGAAGTAACTTTTAAAAATATATATTCAAATTAAATTTCTGGTTTGAAGAAATTTGAAATTCAGAATTTTTTCGTTTTTCTATGGAGCTTTTATTTTTTATACCTAAGTACATTATTAAAACTATTACTGTTCTGGGTATTCTAATAATAAAAATTATAAGCTTTAAATTTTATTTGTTGTGTCATATCCACATCCCGTCATCATCATCACCGGGTCCAGTGCAATTTTTATAGAACTCCAAAACAGGTAGTATCAACTCTTCAAATCGTAAACTTGCAAAAAAAAACATCTTATTTTCGAGGTGAACAAACTCGCTTATATTTTCGTAGCATGCTTTATGAATTTTGCACTTGTCAAATAAAACCGTCAGATAAACCACCGTCATCAAATCGCGGTTATTTTTTTCTTCTATTATAGAAGTAATTAAAACGCCGTTTTTACCACAAGTTTGTACATTTTGAGACTTTCACGTTCTCGTGAAATGTTTCGCGAGTCATCGAACCACTCCTACCCTAAACTTGCGGAATCACAATCGACTTTCACCACATTTCCCTGCTTTCACGCTACTAAACCATCATTTCCGGGAAAGTGTGTGCTTGAGGGTATTTCAGCAAAGGATGTATTTTGTTGAAGATTTGAAAAGTAGCGCATCTGGTAGCTGGACAATCGCTAATCCGTCATCGAACATGTGCGGACACACACCTTGCATGCAATTAAACAAGCCCTTCAGCGGGAGGGCCTTGTCCAGTTTCGGGACGTCTTTATAAACCCATTTGTTACAGAGTATTTGCCCTTTTGACGGTCTCGTGTCCACTTCTATTGAGTGTAAGAGCACCTGGACCACCGTGTGCAAAAAAAACAAATCAATATACGCTTGCACGCCTCATAATTGCTAATTATGTCCGAAGAAACGAGCAGAGCTGAAGACCATATGCGGATGCCGAGCGTGTTCCCACGGTGGAACTATTGATACACACTTCCATATGTAACCCCACCTAAGGAGACGACTCGGAGCTTTGTTCGCGCTCGATGCCACTTTATGGCCTCGTAAACTGGAGGTGTAAATCAACAATCAATTTGAAGCCTCCAAATCGAAATGTTAGAGTTGTTGAAGAAGTAAACATTAAAGCTTTGTATGTCTTTATGTCGGTGGGACTATTGCTATTCAGTTGAGAAGTTGTTGAGGATGATCTTCGCCGAAATATTGCCTTCGATGAGCATTCCACCCATAGTCTGTCACAGGAGAGGTCTTCGCGAGCTGAAGAAGGACAAAGCCATCGAACAGAGTAGAAATGAGTAAATGACCGGTAGGTCTTTGACCGCCGCAAGCCCTGACCTACTAACTTTGCGAGGTCAATGATCCGCCATTCTAGTTTCACATCTCTTTCGGTCACCCCAGATGCCTGATGCATCGGAGATTTGAATACGAAGAAGTCAAGTCTTCGTCTCTACTTCGGAGATGCTCGTAGCTTGGTTTTGACCAGACCTGACCGCTGCCCAATTTGCATGTCCTCTGTCGAAAACTCCTCGTGATAGAGTGTGCAATGCGATGCGGAGTCAACAACCTCGAATTCAGCTGATTCGCGAGCAGGTTCGATGACACCGCGTCACGACATCGCGACGCTTCGCTTCCTGGTCGATGTGGGTCAGGTCGGGTATGTGTCGCGGTTCCGCGTTGAGGGCGAGGGGGCGAGGAGGCGACCTACAGGCGGTCAGTGTGCGACTGGCCGACGGTTCACTGGGGTAAAGGGTGACTAACCGAGGACATTGAACCCGTATTTTCTAATCGACGGGAGAAAAGAGACCATCCAACACGACGATGGACAGACACGATCCTTGACCATGCATCCACCGGTTTTGGCGCGCCGATTCGGAGATGGGCCGCGGGCGTTACCAGCCGACACGTACCAGCATACCCAACTACATCCCAGCCAAATACGCGATAATTGAACAAGGGCTTGCAGCGCATTTTTCACTCAATAATCACCACAAAATTGGCGAAATTCAAGACACATTTCATAAAACGTATCCGGGTAACAGCTTTTTGTGCGAAACGCTTTACACAGCTACCAAATTTAACGTATAGGTAACTAATAATTTATCCTGTAATTTATAAAATAATTTTGACTTCACTATATTTGCCTCAATTATTCCAAGCAAAGACACCTTTTAAATATTCCTACATCAAGAAAAAAGTTCATTTTTGTACTGTTATTTAGTCAAGGCATTTCTCTTCTTTGATTACTGTGTAAACGGATTGCTTGGAAAAATTTAACAGTTAAATATGAGTCGATAATAATGCCTTGTTCCCCAAATATCATACAAGAGCTCATTAGTAATCTTTCTTCTAACCTGGTCCACAAATACCGTTGCATCATCAACAATAATCTTTAGATGGAAATTACGTTATTAATCTTGTAAGGAGGCCATCAAAATTCGTCATGAGTGACCCATAAAGAATTCCTCGTATTTGAAACAAGAAGTGGAACATGCAAGTGCTAAAAATTCTCAACTCTACAGTTTGGCAAAGATATTAAAATGTAAAAAAATCGGGGCTAAACAAACAAAAAGAACATTTGCTGATTTGCTTATTTATTTTGCGAAAAGTAAGTGTTAATTATGTTTTAGGTGAGTTTGGTATACTTGACCGAATGATTTGTTTGATTTATAAAACTGGGACTATTTGCTTTTGGAAGAAAAAATCATCTCTGTTTTTGTTGACTTGACACAAGAATTATTATACCTAGTCTTTGAAACTTCTTAGAAGTTAAAACGATTAAGCAAACAGATTACAAGAAGTTATTTAGTCAGGACGTTTTCTAACCCTCAACTGTTGTCAGAGACCGCAAAAGAATAATCTTAATCTCTTAAGAGCCGCCTCTAATGAAGTACCAGGTACAACTAATCCTTTTCTATTATTGCCATTTACTGCTTTTGCAAGAAAGGATTACCATCCGACAATAAACCCATCCAAAAATTGGAAATTTTACAGTAGCCACTACCTGTCAACCCATCATTATAAATCATCAGTCGTTTCCATTTTTCTGTGAAATTCATTGTTTAGATCTCAATTACCAACAATAATTTCTTCACTGCACTTATCTTATTAAGCGCAACTTGCAATATTTCCTCTTCCGCTCAAGCTGCCGGTATTCTCTTCCTGGTTTCGTGTTGAATCGATCCTTAAAAAAATTGTTTGTTCGATGGTTAAGTAATTTTTTTTCAGTTTTGCCACGTGCCATATGTCTGGCGAGTCTTCCGCTTTCGTTTTCTTTATCTTTTTTCATTGTCATCATAAAAAAGTGTATGTTTAGGTGGAGGCCTTAAAAAATTCTGCACGTGCTGCTTTTTTATCGAGGGAGGAAAGGTCCGGATGGCAACTAAACGACGTTTTAATATCGCTGAAACTCTATATTTTCACATCTGTTCTATGATTCTTGTTTCCGCGACATGCCGTGTATGAGAGAATGTTTGTCTAATATATTGAGTCTTTGTGAAGAGATATTGTTCGTGGCAGACAATAGCGCAATTTTTGCATAAACTAGGAAGAGTTGTGATAGTGTGGACTATGGACCAGAAAATTCTTACGATTTTCTATCAAAGATTTAATCAGCGAATACATAATTGACGTTTCCTGATTGCAAATCGTTTATGCTAAAGTGGCGAGCAGAAGTCAGGGTCCAAAGCCTCCGGCCGTATGCTAAACATCTTAAGTCACGTGTTCATGTCTTTTGCTATAGTCGTCTTAAATGTTAAAGCGCCACGACAATCACCAGCCGAGAAGTGAAAAAATGCACATAAATCAATCGAATCACATTAAAAATGATTGAAACGGTTGATGCTTTGTTTTTTTCAAAAATCCCTCAAATATAGATGCATATACACATGGCAAACTGTGAGAGAAGCCAGTCAGAAGATCTGGGTCGCGATTTGCCATTGAACTAATGTGACGTAAGCAAGTCATTCACCTGTGACGTCACGATTGTGCCGGCGGAAGATAGTCGCGCATCGTAGTCAGCTGTGAACAACGTTCTCCAAACACTCCCGAAAGATTCAGGGACGTACGTGCGATATGCGATTCCTTCTATGTTTACAAACAAGAGGAAATGGGAAACCGATTCGTGATTGTCTAGACAAGCCGACTTATTTGCAAAGCAAATCGGTTATTAATAGACACATGGCATTTTTGCATATCGTTCTTGCGCGAAATGAAGCAATTCCTAGGGGTTGAAAAAAGAGAATCCTCGATTCGGAACCAAACACAAGTAAAAGCGCCTGAGAATGAAAGTTTTGCATCAAATAGATTCAATAAGGATATCCTCATTTTTGGAAATAAGTATTTTTATCAAAGTCGTTCGACCTCCTCAATCAAAACAATGAATAAAAGTGACGATGACTCAGACAATGAGGAAGAACATTAATGACCTTTTAATATTTCCGAAAATATGTTGAGCAATAAAACGAAGAAATGACGCGGAAGCGTTGCCTAACACTAATGATAATGTTAGCACAACCAATTAACATAACAATAATGTTAAATACTTAACAAATGAAAATGCTCCATTTGTACGAACAAACAATGATTTGCAAAGATTTGCTCTTAATGAAAAATTATTTTTCTTTTAAGAAGTATCATCACAATGGCTAAGTAAATTCAGTGAGCAGTCACCAAATTGTAGTAAAAACGCTGTCCTTGGCTACATTTGCTGAATTTAACTTTGTGTTTTTGTGAGGTCGTTCACCTTTTGCATCACTATCGTTGGATTATTTCGCAATGCTGATGAGGCGATAGAACGTAAACAAAATAGGAAGACATAAACAAGCTGAATCTAGAAAATGTGTGAAGAAATTTTGGAAAGCGGACATTGACACAAATTAATAATTTCCTTACAAAAAAGTTAATATTTTAGCCCACCATCCAACTTCTTCGAGAACTGGTTCACAGCCAATAAAACTTTGACAAAAGCCCATTAAGTCGTTTGGTATGTGATCGAAGATGATCTTAACTAATCAGCAAACAGGTTTTGGAAATTCTGTTTTCCCGTCAAAGACATAGTGAAAAGTGGTACAATGATAATAATGCGTTCCAACAAGTTCATTCATCACAGAATTAAATCCGAAGCCCAACTTCATCACGGTTGCGTTATTAAAGAACATCCATAGCATAGGTCAATATACCATCTGTATTAAACCATCATAAAAGCATCGAGCGGTGATTTTTTCTTACTTTTTTAAATTACACGCTTTTATTTTGACGAAGGTCCATCGACAGAGATATCTTCGATTGGGACAGGTGCAAGCGAAAGGAACGATTTGACGTAACGCACCCTCATGGTACCATCTCACCTATATCTCTTTTCCTTGCAGCAAGAAGAACGAAGATACTAAATGGTATACGTAGGATGTTTCGGAGGGCCAACTACCAATCATGTAGATGAGCTCGAAATGGACCATTTGTTAGCCTGTTTTACCGTTAGGTCGTTCGAGCTCTTCCGTGTTGGAAGGCACCCTGTGTTTTTTTTATGGTTTACCGTTGATTTCCTAGAAAAAAACGGACTCGAGGGAGAACCTTTACTATGAATATTGAACATTCAACCTTCAAAATCTTTATGCGAATTTTGTACTTGGTTATAATGGCCATCATTAGAACCTTGTCAAGAACGGAAACGATGGTATTTTTGCGTGAAAGGAGGGCTTTTTAACCCTTTTCAATGATCATCATTTGACAAAAAACTCCTAACCCTTCAAGTTTGTTGTTACCTGATCGATCGAACTTTTACGTGGGAAACAGATGATGTGGAAAAAATGGTTCTGGTGTCAGTGAACTTCTTAATACTGCAGAACGTCATTAACACCGTGAATAGAGTGAATTAATTAAGGTCCTCTTTGTTTCCACTTGAAAAGCACAGCTTTTCACAAATGCTGGAAATGATTTCGATTTGCATTTATTTCTTCGGCGTCAGTTTTCTCAGTTATTAGACCGATAATCCGCAATAAAATTGCGTTATAATTTAGTCGGCTTTCTTTGATGAAGACCGACGATTTAATAAAATGCAAATTCCGGGAAACCGCCCTCGTTTCCAAGTATTTCTATGCAAATCATCTTGAAATATCTTCGCACGCCCAATCGTGGAATGTCCTACCAAAGAATGACGCAAATAATCGTAATTGTTCGATTATCCTTGACCAATTAATAACCGAGTGCATTGCAGGAACAGGATTTCGATTTAAATCAAGGGAGCAATGCGGTACTATCCTTGCGGTTGAAATGCAATAGAAGTGTGGCCTTGATTGCATTAGTTTTTATCGATTTACTTATATATTTATTTTTTTTGTTTGCAATGGTTGTCACGTATATAAAGTAATCTTATTATTGCCTTGAACTTTATTAAATGATTCATTTCCTATCGGATTTTAATATTCTCTCCTCCAGAATCGACGTAAATAACATGAAGAATCCATTGAAAAAGCTACACAATTAGCAACCTTGAATTATTTTTGGAACGATTGTTAAGTCCTGGAGTGAGTCTTAGAGTTGACATTTTTTGCAGAGAATGACTGAATCGGGAAGTTTGAAACTGCCATTCATTTTTTTCAATCAAGGTAAATTGCCGGATGATCTAATTAAATTAAAAGTCTTGTCTGATGAAACAGGATTTATGACAGTTCATAAAATTGAAAAAAAAAGAACTTATTATGTACAAAAAATGTTTAACCGTCCATATTTTTATGATAATGTTGTATACTTTAGTCCCAACTATTTTACATTTGGGTTACAATTGTCGCAGCAATTTTTACAACATTATAAAACAAAATTACGCAAGTCCTTTGTTGGTACCGCCACCCTCAGGTACTCGTCTAAAACTTTTTACGGCTTTAGTTATTTCCCCGAATATTTTTTTATGGTATTCACATCCATCATTTTTGCAAACGCGTGTTGATTCGCAAATTTTTACAACTTCCCAGAAGCTTTTTCTACTATCGGCTAACTGTAAACTACTAAAGGGCCTTGTAAAAAAAACGGTTGTAAATCTTCTTTTTGCACGTAAAATTTACAAGTAAATTTCTCTGAGAAAATGTGACTTTCTCCAAATGACTTTCTCTATGAAAAACATTAGAGGGGTCGAATTTGGAACGTATAAAAGTCTAATCAAAGAATTCATTGATATTGTAAACACAAGAATTTCCTGCAAAAACTGTATGTTAATAGAACATTGACACGATGTAGGTTAGAAGAATAAATTTTCAAACGCATTTGCACTATTCATATGCCATGAGGATATTTCGCGGCATTGTCTGGTCACAATGGCCAGGTTAAATGCGTGCGATGCATACAGGCCAGAGGTGGACTCGTTAGAATCCGCCCTGAGACAGCATTCCTAGGACGCAACTCTTTTACAAGTTGTCGAAGAATGTTCAACTGATGGGCTTTAGGGCCGACCCTGGCACACACTTACGTGCCGCAGATGCGTAATGTATACGTGAGCGTGATACTGGTCTAATTGGCAACATCACCAGGAAACGTAACGCATAGGCAAATTCTAAAAATAACGCCATACGTGCATCCTCTTAGAGAGTCTTTTAGCATTACTGAGTTACTGCCATAGTTCGAATAGTGTTTATATGCAGTCTGTATTGTGGTTCTAGGAAAGTAATGACATTGCAGTGCATGTCCGCACTTTCATTTCTGAATGCATCGCGCTATTTGCGGCTTAACACAAATGGAAGCAAAATCTAATGGGGCATCGCAAAGGTCGCACAATTTCAGAATTTTCCGACGAACCGGTTTCACCATCGTCAATGTGCCACATCGCGGTTACCATTCCCCTTTTTTTCCTTCATTGTATGATTGATATTAACCAAACAACAACAAGCAGAAAAAAATTATCATTAATTAGCGTATCCGAAGCTAAAAATAGCACGCCAACACCGCACCCACGACAAAAACGAAGAGTGGAGGCGCCAAAACGTTCCCCAATCTTTATTGTGTGAAAATTACAAGAAAAACAAGAATAAGTACAAAGTTCAAGAAAGTAGGTACGCTTTAGCCAAGGCCAGGACCGGCGATCCAGTGGCCGGTTTAGGGTATTCTCCTGCTGAAGCGGCGATATCAAGATGGCTGTATTTTAACGGCTTGTCATTTCCGGATCCGTACTTGTCCAATCCTGCGGCGAGGATGAGGAATGCGGCAGGTCCTATAAAAAAATTTTTGTTTTGTCATAACTATTAAGATCAATAACATTGAAAGTTTTTTTGTTCGGACTCTTTCTAATTTATTCAATGTAATGCACTCATATTATGCAATAATATGTAATTGGAATGAAGAAAAAGGACGAGAATGACATAACAGAACTACAAATAGTAAAGGGATCTATTATTATCACCTTGATGTCCTCTTGGAGTTCTTGTTGACGGTTGATTATTTCCTTGTTTTACATCATCATAAAAACCATCGCCTTTATGCATTTGGAAGTCTTCCGTACGGATCCGAGACACTTCAAACACATCGCCTATAGCATCTCCAGCACGCTGCAATCTCCCGGAATTTCCGGATTTGTGCGCCGGTCCGTTGTCCATTACTGTGACATCACCGGATTAAATATAGAAGCAAGATAATTACACACAAAACTGTTATGTGTTTACTATGATGTACTTGCATGCAACTTCGCAATTTGACCTTTTCGAAAGAATGAATCGGAACAAAAGTCAAGGTTGGCAAAGTATTTCGAAAGAATTATTGCAGGATATTTACCTACGGACGCATCAGCTCCAAGCAGAATTTCAACCCGGAAAAATTGGTGTCTTTAACGGAATATCCAAAAATAACATCGCGACTTTTATTGTATCAATGCTATTATGCCAAATGACTCAAGTAACTGTAAAAAACGCACAGCTGACCTGTGCAATCAAAATTATTGGTTGAAGGTCCGCTATGTGTCCCCATTTCGCGTTTAAATTACCGCTTGGTAACGACGATCCGTTTACTTTAAGACATGATTTGTAAAAATATAAACAAAAAACTATGCTGTTGATCTTTAACAGTATTTGTGTCATTACTTCAGCATGGGAACGGTTTTTTCGGCGGAGATTTCAACGCTGCGTCAGGAAACAAAACTCTGACTCTTACCAATGGAGTATCCTTCTCCCATCGCCAAATACGCGTGTCCTGTTAACGTCGCAACAGTAAAAAGATGGGGGTTGACAGCGTCCAAAGCGGCTTCCTTCATCTGAAAACAAAGAAATGTCCAATTAAAGTAGAGATGCCGCTCACTATCCGCCTCACGCATTATTATTAGCAACATCGTTGTTGTAACCGAAATCGAGAGGTCATCCACGTTCCATTCTGTGTGTAAATTTACTTTAAATCTCGATATTGTGATTGGCGAATCGGATATGGTTCGATTTGGTTGTGGGTTGAATAGACGCAGCGTGAACTAAAACTGAATCACGAAATGAAAATTTTCGGATTCTTCTTAGCTTTGCAGCTGATATCGGAAATCGATTCGACTTCAAGGCGTGGTTGAAATATTACGAAGGTTGGTCGTGGGGTATGTGGATGTATTGAACATTAATTATGCCCTCGAGAAACCATTGCAGTTTTGAATTTGCTGCATTACTTACAAGCTCGCGTCTTCCTGGTCTTGGAAAAGAACAAAAGTAGCAAATTTTTAAAGTAACATTTTTCCTGAAGGAAGTGACCCATATTCTACAGAAATCCTCAGGCGACATCGTCACCGTTGAATCAACTGTAATTTTTAACTGTTCACTCATATTACTGCAATCAGCATTTTCAAGTCTGTCGCATAAAAATTGAATAAACAACCGAGAATAAATTTAAAAATCTGTAATGATAATTTATTGTTGTTAACTATTTCCAACAGTTAGATTTAATTAGATAAGAAAAAAATAATAACCAATACAAAAGGCAAAAACTGCATAAATTCTCTTTTTTATGCTTATTCTATTATGCATTTATTTGTATTTTTACCAGTTAAATGTCACACGTGTTTGTTAAAATCATCGGTACGATATAATTACGTAACGAAAAACGTGAGCTGCACTTGCAGTGTAATGTGCCAAGCACGTGCTTTGGATAATGCACATTTTTCACTGATTTCCTGCCTCTAGCTATTTGCAATTAATAATTTGTCAAGGCAGTGATATAAATAGAAAACATTGTTTTGTTCATTTTACAAACATTCAAATTAATATGACGTCACTGATAAACAGAATATTTGTAATATATTATGCAACACAACATACTTTGCATAAGACATCCGCCATGATCATCCGGCCTTCGGCATCGGTGTTAACCACGCGGACTCTAACTCCCGACCTTGCGGTGATCACTTCATCCGCAACATATCCATTAGATCCAATACTATTCCTAACTAAGCCTACGCCAATAACAACGCGCACATCTTTAGGTTGGAGCAATCTAACCACTTGCATGAAGCCTATAACAGCCGCTGCTCCGCATTTATCTCGGGACATGCCCACCATTGCCCCATTAATCTTAACATCAATTCCACCAGTATCGTATGTTACGCCTTTGCCAACAAGAAATAGCGTCTCTTTGATTCTGGAAGGATCTGGAGGCGTATATTCCAAGAAGACGATCCGACCTTGATGGCGCTGTATGCTAGAAGCGGCACGATTTACAGCTTCAAATAGAGGAAATTCTTTGGCAAACTGTTGCGGATCACGCACAACCTAGAATGTATAATATGCAACCAATAAAACACTATTAGTTTTGTTCCAAACCTGAACTTTGATACTGCTATTATCGAAAAGTTCATGGATATATTGTTCAACTCTAGGTGGCGACATACGCTCGGGATCTGCATCGCCGATGTCACAAGCAACTCTGCGACCACTCTCAAGAACTAAAGCTAAATCTACCAATTTTTTTACTTTTTCTATATTGTGACTAAAAACTCCTAGTTGTTTTACAGGATCCTTTTTAGAAGCATCAAATTCTCGGACTTGGATAGGCTGCAAATCATCAAATTCATTAATTGTGTTAATCGCAAAAAATAGTGATAATGCTCTCATCTCTTATCAAAAATTAAATACCATCAATACAAAATTGTTGACTTTTTCTATCGCATTCTTATCATTTTTATGAGATTTTAACATTATAATTACATTTCCGAAGCTTCTTACCACATAAAGAGCTTGGAGCGCTCCCAAAAGCGTCACTAATTCAGTATTTTCAAAAGCTGGATTTTCCTCTAATACAAGAAGTGGTTTAGTAATGCCAGCTTTGAGCGCCCTCTGCATCCCTTTAAGAGCTGCATCCCGAAACACTCGAATGTCGTGATAGTCCGGGTCGATTTTGCCCGTTGGAGCGTGAACCAACCGTTTGGCGGGTAAATCCGGTATAGAAAGAATAGCCATTTCCGTTTCTAACAGCGGGTCAAGGTTTTTGGCATCCTTAATGACTTTATGCAAACTAGTAGTTTTCAGTTGTTGCGATGGTGACGAAACCAGCAAAAGACCATCGTAATCCCCTTGAAGGGAAGTTTCAACCACCACTTTAGTTATCGGAGGGCTGTAATAAAAAGAGAAATAAAATTGATATCCCATAATAAAAGACTTTTACCCTTTATCCGACATGATGCACACCAAATAGCAAGTTTTCTACTGAGTTGCTTTGTTTTATACAGTGTTTTTCAGCATTTTGAGAAATACCGATGCATTTAGAGTGGGAGGAAATTTTCTGTGGTGATAACGATAGCCAATAGATGAGATAAAGCACCAAATAGTTTACTACAAATTGCTACCAGAAAATTTATCTTCTGAAAGCTAGATGGCAGCTCAAAAGTGTTTTATTGATTTGCGCTGCACTGACTCAAGAATAGTTTTTCTTTGACAGAATTCTGTTACTTAGTAACTAGTACTTAACTGTCTTAAATCACATTAATTGGTCAAAAATGAATATTCATTGTTTTTATACATTGAAAAAGTAATGCTTGACACTATATACAAAATAATTTATTAAAAATGTGCAACAATAAATTAGAATTTCAACAAATAAATTATGGGCGAGAGGTGGAAGAGCTTGAAGGTCCGGGATAATAAGCAGAGTAAGCTAAATTCTGAGCGGAACTGTCTGCATTGGTCCAGACTCTTGAATAAGGACCTCCTTGGCTTGGTTCCCAACTAGGCTCGTAAGAATTTGGTGGTGGAGTAGATGGAGGACCATACATGGATGCTGGTGGTTCAGCAGGAGTCATTGAAATAGGCATGGGCATTCCAGTTTTCCCAATAAATTGATAAACAATGAATCCTAAAACGATCAAAATCGCCAGTTTACTCAAAATCAATGCTTTAAGTGATTTTAATCCGATAATGGCGACGAAAATTGGCATCAAAGCCTTCAGCTTCAACTTAAGAAGGAGAAGAATTGGGAGAAGCAGCTTCTTCTTGAGGAGACCACGAGCTGAAATCTTGTCAATTAAAATCACCCATTCACAAAATATTAACTTACATTCTGTGTCAGAAGAAGCAACATCTAATCCAGTTTTAGGATTGTAGACGATTTCAGTTCTATCGAAGAACATTTCAGGCAGTGCCACTCTAAATTCATGAGTTTTCAACACTTTAGCAGCGCGTTTGAAAATGGCGGCATCGATATTCTGTAACAAAACTTTTAGAAAATTCACTTTTGTTCATTTAACTCCACCTTAGCTTTTCTTGCATCGCTGTCAACTTTCAAGACATTGTCGAGATATGCCAAGACGTTGCTTTTAACACAATCCATTTCTGCACAGTTGGATAGGACCGTCGAAACCAATTCATCGCCAGTTTTCGGAGTGGAATTTTGGGCACTAACGCCGACAGCCAAAACAACTAATGTCAACCGCCACATTTCGTTAATGAATGATGATGATGGGTGTGGGCGCGGTTATATAGTGGACTATAGCGGTCAGGGGATCGATTGTGTTTTGGTTGTTAATTGATACCTAAATAGTAGTACTTTTATGGTGGGTAGTTCCGCTAGTGAATCCGTGTCTGATCTGGAAGTGCAAAGGAAGTGACTAAAATTCTTTCAGGATGTGGGACGTTTTCATTTCATTTGACATCATTTGTGAAAATTTAGGCAGGAATTCTATTTTAAATGTTGGGAATATTGGGAACAGTTAGTATGCATGAGCGGAATTTGCATTTAAACTAAATGGAAACCTGAGGAGAGAGTAAAGTGTTGCTTTATTCAAATTGCGTGGCGACTTTTTAAATGAGGAAATATTTTTTAACTAAACTAAACTAAACTAAGAGTCTAACTATCATGGAAGGTGGTGCTCTAAGCTTATGCTATAGTATTCTATAAATTTCTATAACATAGACTTAACAATAATTGTCATGTAAATCTTATCATGACAGCTTGAAGGTTTAGAAGTGTTTTGGTAAAAACAATTACAATATGAAACATTGACTGGAAAAGGATTGAACAATTCAAGAAAAAAATGACATGCTTCAGATTTTAATATTTTATTGATTTTTTTTTTTCTATTACAGTGATGTTCAAAATTGTTTTTTTTTTCTTTCTATTCGGTTTCACTTTTGCTTCCATTTTCATAAAAAAATGACTCTTCAGTCTCTTCAGTCGACGTTTGATCTCAAAAACTTCGACCGCTTATACATAATCTGAAAAAATAGAATTTTTACCTTCAAGTAACAACCAAATAGATATTACAGGAATTATAGAAACGGACAAATTTAGTGTAAAAGTTTGAAACTGAATACATTTTCTTTACGAATTCTCATTTTTTTTTCAGGAAAGAAAGACGTTTTCCGATTTTGACTTTGAATAAAGAAGAACAAGAAACAATCTAATTACTAAAACAGAAAGTTGGTTTTCTTCGTTTCATTGATAAAAAAATAGAGTTTGTTGAAATAATTTATTTTTGGTTCGCATATTTCCAGAAAATAAAAAACAGAAGTAATAAATAAATAATATATTACAAAAAGACACAACAATAATCACAAATCTTATTGCGGTACATAGGCAGAATAAGCCATTTTTTGCGCTTCTTCTTCTGCGAATCTTCTGGCAGCATGATGAGGATCCTCCCATACTGGATGAGCAGCAACAATATGAGGATGTACATGGTCTCCAGATATCTTTTTACACAAATTCCAAACTCCTAAAGCCACAGCAACGACAAATGAAACAAACGACAATTGTAATGCATTCCATGTTTTGATGGCGAGGATACCAAGAGCTAACGGTATCAAAACCATAGCCTTAATAAGAATAAAAATGAAGATTGGGACGAAAATTTTCTTTAATTTTGACTTCTTACGAGCTGGAAGAATTTTTTCTCAATTTCATATTTAGAAAATGAAAATTCTTACCTTCGACTTGACTTCCATCGTTAAAGTTCACTTTTAGATCAACTTCATTTTGGTCTAAATTTCTTCCAGCGAAGGTTAAAGTTGATCCGACAAAAGGCAGCTTGAAGGTAACATCGTGAGTTTTGATGTATTCTTCTACGGTAGCTTCAAGGGAGTTATCACTTCTGCCTTCAACTTCATTGGTTTGATAATCGTTGCGTTTCACTTCAATATAGTCTGAAATCTGAGCAAGAAATAAATTTTGAGTAACACAATAATTTAATTTTTATTACTTGGAAGATTGGTTCTTCAGCTTTGACGAAGGCTGCGACAGCGACAAAAACACAAACAACAAGCAGCCTCATGTTTGTCGTACCTAGAGCAAGTATTGAATGACAAATTAATGAAACACCCTAAGTATTTATAGTTGTTGATTCGCACTAGCGGTACTCATGGAAAGTAAGTGTACTGGTTTCTTCTAACCAAAATTGTATATGCCGACGAGGCCTTATTTTAATTATGATTGGTAGGTAGTGACATCGTTTCGATTATAGAATTTCGATCGAGTTTTAGTGGACTAGAATCTGGCGGACTTGGAGAGCCAAACAAAAATATACAACTTGGATGACTTCATTAAAAATATAGTTCAAATGTTTATAAGAGACGAAAAAAATAATATATGGTATAAGATATTGATTAAAAAAGAAACCAATACAAATGAAATATTTTTAAGCTCTGACATCCTGAGTAGTGAATTTTTAATTAAGGATTAAACTATTTGTGGATTTTCAGTAGTTTTAGAATTTAAAACATTTGATGACTTATACTAATTTTTGCAAATGTTTACTTTTGTTAGCAAAATCACTCATTTTCTAATTTTACTGCATTTTTTTTCTACTTTCGCGAATGATGCTATTTAAAGGCAGTAGGTTTTCCACGTCACTCATCATCTTAATAATTAATCGGAATGCTGATAAAATATTCAAAATGATCGACTTGACAGAATTATCCTTTGTGTATCACTGGAAATAATCCATTCCAGACATGAAGAACGCGACAATGTCTGAAGTTTTATCTCTCAAAAACGTATCTTTTAGTGTTTACATAATATGTTCTTCTATTTTAGCTTTAAAAATGATAGTGGTGGCTCTGCTGACAGGTTACAAAAGAAACGTTCATAAAGTAAGTAATTTTAAATAATTAAAATTTGTCCTACTTAATGTCCTTAGGTGTTTATGGCACCAGAAGATGCAAAATTTAATAAAGGAAAAGTAGAGCAAAACGATGCAGTTGAAAGAGTTAGAAGGTAAGTTTCAAAAAAAGCATTCGCAAAAAATAATGTTAATTTAGGGCACATTTGAACGATTTGGAAAATATTCCTATGTTTTGGATCATAGCTTTGGTGTATCTTTTCGCAAGACCACCAGTTGCGTTAGTTTGTGTTCTATATTTTACATTTTTGATAGTAAGAATTGCCCATACTATTGTTTATGCAGTTTATGTTGTGCCTCAACCGACTAGAAGTATTCTGTTTATGGTAGGTCTGACCATAACTGCATACATGGCAATCCATGCTATGATTATAGGTTTTTGTCATTTGTAAAACAATAAATAAAGAGTATCTAATGAAACTTTTTTTTATTTTTCAATAAATAAATAAATTAATTTATTCTTGTACATGTGCGGAATATGCCAGTTTTTGAGCATCATTGTCCATGGACCTAGCAGCGTAATGAGCAGCTTCCCATGGAGGATGTGCTGAGATTTGAGGAGGAGCATGTTCTGAAGCTATCTTCTTACATAATTGGAAGATAGCCAAACCTACAGAGACGACGAAAGACAGGAAAGATAACTGTAGAGAGTTCCATGCTTTTAAGCCTAGGATACCCAAAGCGAGAGGGACTAAAGTGATGGCTTTTAAAAGAACGAAGACTAGAATTGGAACGATAATTTTCTTTAACTTAGATTTGCGTCCTGGAAAATCTCTATTTAGTAGAAATTTTATCAAAAAATTATAACTGACCTTCAACTTCACCTCCAAAGTTGACTTTCAAGTCAACTTCATCACTGTCTAAGTTTCTAGCCCCAAGAGTGATTTTACTTTCAAGAGGCAATTTGAAAGTAACATCGTGTTTCTTAATATATTCTTCCACATTATCTTCAATTGAGTTTTCGCTTCTGCTTGTTACTTCATTTCCATTGTAAGAGTTTCGTGAAACTTCCACATCATCACCAATCTAGAAAAACAATAGTCATTTTTACAAAAAATTAAAAATATCAAAGACGTTACTTGGAAGTTGTCTTTTTGCAATAACGAATCTAAGAAAGAAAGAGCTTTGAACTTTAAACAAGCAATTGGATCATCTTCAGCGCACAAAGCTCTCATTTCTTCAACACTCGAGTCGAAAGAAGTTCCTTTCCAGAAAGCTTTTTTCGTGGGCGAACCACCACATAGAGTCACTAAAGCTACAAACACGCACACTTTGACGGAGGTCATGTCGATACTGAAGACAAACACTCAATGTTGATAATGGTCACACCCTGCGTATTTATAAGTGTATGTGTTTGGATTTGGAAAAGCGGATTAAAGAAAATGAACCGGACGCTTTTTGGACTTGAGAAAACACCACTTGAATAATAATTTAGTGAACGATAGGTTATTGACGGATTGTTCACGTATTTTGGTTCAGGAGGGAATCGGAACGGGATTTATATTCAGGTTGGAGCTTTGGAAAGAATTTGGGACGATGTTGCTTTTATTGGGCATGATTGATACTTCAAAAAATGTAAACAAACTTTTTTTTCTATGATTTATCGCTGAGACTGTAAGTTATCATAAGAAGGGTAATTTATTAATAATTTTGTCATATTCAATAATTAAGTAACTGTTTACCGGAGAAAACTTTAAAATTATATTAAAATTACGACGGTAAAATACCAAAACATAAAACAACAATAAACCGCTAATTCTTGATACAAGAAAAATGTTTTATCAGTTTAAAAATTGGTTTTTGAAGAATTGAGCAAACGTTGTATCTATTACTAAATCGAAGTCACTTTTCAATATAACCAAAACTTGATTATTTTCGCCTCTTGATTATCTGGAAGTTGTTGTTTATAAGGTTTCCTCCGCAGAAACAAAAATGCTTTCAAAGTAAGATGCTGTTGAAATTATATTAAAAAAGCGGCTTTCAGTTTTCATTTTATTTTCGAGTATAGTAATTTTATTTGTCATCGATTAAGAGCTTTAGCTAGCTAGAAAAGTCTTAGATTATAGTTGGTAAAATGTGGTTTAATCTTAATTTTGAAATAAAAGTTTGAAGACAAATTTCGGGTGGTCGGCTTGGGATATTCTCTATTAGTTCAAAAAATAATATTTTCTACTTATAACACTGTGAAGAACGATGTATTCTTATTTCAAATGAAAAATCTAGACTTGTATTCAAGTTTAAATTGAAATTTAATTTATAAAAATTGGAAAAAGCTGAATTTTTAGGCCGATCATAACAATCAATCGATAGAAAATCATTCCAAGCTAATATTTAAAAATTCATAATAAATAAAATATTCATAGATTATTGAACATTTCAACAAAATGACTTGTTCAAAGTGAAACTTTCAGACGCTTGCTGGCTTCACAAGTTTTAAAGCTACAATTTCACTATGTTCTCTTGTTGAATTAATATTACAACTATTCCATAAATCTTGAAAAAAAATTGTTTTGTCAAAATTAAAATTATACCGAACTCGGTTTCATTTTTGTAAAAATTCAGTCAGATAGGCTATACTTAATTCATAAATCAAAGTATATCTAGGAAAATAACCAAAATTAATCATTCAAGTTTAAAAAACTGTCTAGTTACAGAATACGATTTTTTCCAAAATTCTTAATCCATAACGTTCTCGGTTTAAATTCACATACTCTGGCAACTTAAAAAAATAACATAACGCTTATTTTGTAACTTCTAACATTTTGTAATGTTACTGTTAGACTGTTATCCCCAAAAAAATAATTGTTGAAAACATTTGTTCCCATAGGGATAAAATATTAATAGTAACATACGAATATCCTCATTAGTTACAATCAACAAAATTAAATATTTGGTAAAAAAAATAATTTATTAAATAATCAATAAATAACAACAAATCGACTTTCAACTTATAAATAAGCATTGTAAGCCATTTCTTGAGCGTTCATTTGTCTTGCATATCCTGGATGTTCCCATCCAGTGGCTGGCGGATGGTCAATATGATGGTCGTGATGGTCATGATGGTCTACATGATGTTCCACATGTTGTGGAAAATGAACCACTTCATAATTTACCTAAACAAATTTTGAATTATTGAGACTATATTTAATTAGGTTCAAAATATAAACTCACTTGTGGTTTTGACAATTTGAAAATAAGTATAGCACCAGTCAAAACCAACGACAATAATCCTAAAGTAAGAGCTTTCCATGTCTTCAATGCAATCAAAGCTAATGCTAGAGGCACAAGAATAGCTGTTTTGAATTTGAGACCCAACAAGAATGGAACAATAACTTTCTTAACGATTTTAGAGCGACCTATAACAAAAAATTTAAGAGGCAAATTTTTTTTTTTCAAACAATACCAGTCACAGCTAAAGGCACTTTCAGCTCTTCCGGTTGCATATTCCTGGGCACAAGTCCTCCAAGGAAACCTCCTGGCTGTAAAACTTTAGGCACTTTAGCCACCAAATCATGGCTTTGGATGAAATCTTCAAATTTGTCCAAAATATCCTCACTACCACTCCTTTCTTCATTGTTGTATTTTTTCAAAATAACTAAATCTTCAGTAATTTTAATTTCTGGTTTATCAGAGACATAGTTCATCCACGAGAGTGCTTTCGGTTGAACACAAGACACAGAAAAATCTTTCAAACATGTGTGATAAATATCTTGCATCAAATCAGTAGCTGAAGGATCAGCACGAGTTAATGCTACAATGGTAAGCACTAGCACTAGCTTCATGTTGTTTAATTAATGTGAATGATAGTAAAGTTTGTTTGGTAGTGGTTATATACATTGCGCGGCGGAAATAGAATCCAAATGTGTTTGAATCGGGTTGGACGTGAGAAGAATGGCCCGGATTTTAAATGTGGAGGAATTTGGGAGAAAATGAGGTGAGAAGTTTGATTGAAGAGATAAAAAAATTAAAATTGTAAAAACAAAAATAAGTGAAATTGATTTGTATGCATCTTTGGTAAATGCAATTCTTCAAGCATACTTTAACATACAAGAAGTGATGAGCAAAACATTTAATTTTCTGAAGGATTATGAATGTGGAGTAGAATAATTTAAATATTGTAACTTCTAGAGCTAAACTTATATTGCTGCTTATAAATTCAGTGATTTGTACAATTCAGATATCTCACTCTAGAAAAAAGATTCAAATTAAAACTTTTGATTTCGGATCAAATCTCATAATTCCAGGTCACATCTCGATAATTAGAAAGACTTTATAGGCCAGCCCAAAAGTTTACAGGACGAGAGACATCTCTAATCCGGCTAGCCCGCGAGACTAACTATGCTCATGTTTTTATTTTCTATTTTTCATACTGTTCTTAAAATGAGGAAAAAACACTTAAACAGTATTATTAAGAGCTGCAACTTTTTCGAAGAACCAGAGCGAAATCCCTCATGAGTTACTATATAAATGTTTATATCACATTGGTATGATAAGGAAGAGAATTTATTTTTTTCTATATTTTCGTCGCATTAGGAGGGCAACAAGTGGAGTGCAAATTTTAATAGAGGTATAGAAAAGTTCATTAAAGTATGAGATATCTTTAAATTTGTACCTGAAAAAACGATTCTGAAGCAAACTTTTATACTTTGATACAAGCATATGCAACAAATACGGCTTTCCACATCAAACCAAAACTTTCAATTGCGACAACAATAGAAACAACAATAAGGATACAAGGAAATACATTTATTTCCATTTTCAATATTGTTTCTTTATTTCAGTAACAGCTTAATTAAAACCCTTCTATTTGCTAAAAGTAAAAACTTGCTGGAGTTTAAGCAATCTAAATATTAGTAGGTATTCAAGAATTCCCCAACTTCGTTCACTAGCTGATAAAGAAGTATACTTAGTTATTCTCAAGAATATCAATTCTGCAAAATTAGACTAAAATTCTTTTTAAAATAATAACTTGAGGTGCGGAATTTTCGTCTTTCAGCAGGTTAAGAAAGGGTTGCAGAACATTGAGTATTAGAGAGTGCCGATTTTATGCACGCTCTTATGGCATATGAAAACAGATAACGTGGTTGAAAACCATTGAGATTTGAAATATCGTGTGGTTGATTCCAATGACACATCTTGAGTTTTTCTGAGATTTTTTCTAGAGTTAATATTTTTAATTCAGTGTAGTTAGTTAAATCAGTAAATTTCTAGTTGGTATCAAATGCACTTTATAGAAACGTGCATCACATGCACACGTCTGTGCCATGGCTAGAGCTGATGGAAAAATTATAAAAAGATTATCCAGCACGAAGAGAAAGAAAGGAAATATCATGAATTTTATTAACTACTGTAGAAAGAAGCAGATATGTACGTATTTTCATATATGTATGTGAATTGATATTCTATTTGATCTGTACAAATATTTATTTAAATCTTATTTTTGATTTTGGTGTGAAGAATCACATAATTTCAAGGATCTGGTTATTCTTGCATTTAGTCTACTTTGCTTTCGAATCACTTCAATATTGATTATGATTGCAACTTATATTACTGTTTGCTTTTATAATAAAGCTCTATTTACACATGATGCTTTTTTTTAAATTAAAAATGCAATTTCAATCGTAATCTAATTAAATACTAAAGCAAAAGCTTGTAATTAAATTTTAAATAATTCAAGTACACAAATAAATCGATTTTTTATTATGACCAAATTTGAGTTTTTAACTCATAGATACTTCTACTAATGGTTCGGCTTACATTATTTTTTATACGGACCTAAACATAACTCGAGGCTCTACTTCATGCATTCTTGAGTTTGATAAAAGTACTAATATAATAAGATATACGTTCTTTTATAATATAGATGTGAATTAGGCCCTATTATCTTAATCAGAAATTAATGTACCTACGTGTAAAAATTTGTTCACGAATTCTTCAAATACAAATATTTATATAAAAATTTGAATAACATTTAGAATCAGAGATGTTACTCAAGAGTAATTCAAGATTACTACTGTTCAAATATAGATTCAGCTAACAAAAAATGATAAAAATGTATATTATCATTATCTGCATGACACAGTATTAGCACTTTGATTTATTATATATTTACGTTACTATCTGTTAAGAGAAATGAAAATCCTCTTAACCAACTGTATCACATTTTTATTAAAAAATCTCTATACAAATTTACATTTGATATTTAAATAAATAAAAACATAGGATAATAAATAAATTAATGAATAAATAAATAAATAAATTACTAAAATAATAAATAAATAGTGAACATATCAAAATAATGAAAAAGCAGAATAACCATTCAGTCTCCACTTTAAAAACGTAACAAAATATTAACATCCAATAGATTCATTTTTTAGATGTATGTTTTTGGTTAGTTTCGGAAAAACAATTAAAATCACAATCCAAGACCTACACTCACCAAAAAGTAGAAAATCGATTCCCAGATACTAAAATCTATCATACACTAGATTAACTCATGCTTCTGTCATTTAAAATCAGAAGCGCTTTAATTTGAGCAATTCTAATTAATCTGACTCCTAATCCTAAATCTATTTACAAAGTTATGACTGATCTATTTATTTACACACAACTAATCACATTTTCAAGTTTGTAGCACTTTATTGTTCCGTATTGATAGAACACGAAGCATAAAGTCTCAAACAGTCACGTTTGTCTTGACCATCTCTTGCTGCTTGAACATATCGATAAAATCGGATAACAGCAGCGTTGGTAGATGTGGGTTTTTGCAGCTCTGAAGCGTCTCTGAAAATGGAAAATTTGGTTAATTTTAACCTTTCACCAATACCATAAGTATAGTGGGTTTAAATTGAAATCGTGCTGTTTTTATTTTAGTGAAGGTATAAATTTCAGTTTGATGATTTAATAAACAGTTAGATATAACTATTATGGCAATTTGAGAATAGTTTTCACATCTGTTGTTTTGCGTAACGCTTTTTCAGTAGGGCTAAAATCTGCACGATAACCAGTCCGAAATTTCACTTTACTAGCATTCCTGTAAAAAATGAGGTCACGGTCCGGATTCAGACTTGTTACGGTTCCGGACGTAAATATAAACAAGGCGGAGAGAGTGAAAAGGTGAGAAATTAGTGGACATTGACACATTCCGAAGGTTTATTACCATCGGTGGTTTACTTTAAAATAGGTTCAGAATAGCTTTACAAGATATTGATAAACTTCTAGCGGTATTACTAGTTGTTATTTTATGAATGAGAAATCGGAAGTATTTACGATTAACGGTTCTGATTCAGCGATTTGCCTCGTGTTTGGGTGGCAATCGATTGATATTCAATGTGCAGTACTAATCGCTAGGTGACCGGGATTTCTCCAAGGTCACAAAATTTATAACAGTTAAGATGCATTTTGCAGTAAAGATGTATCGAAGAAGCAACGAGTATGAACTTAGACATACATGTGGTCAACCTGCTTTTAAGTGGGCCACGGAAGAATTTTAAGTTTCACTGGTACTGCCAGTTTTATCTGACATAAGCATCACAAGAGCAAATTATTCAAAAATTTGAATTTAGAACATAGAACGGAATATGAGTCAGGACGAATCGTACTTGAAAAAAATATTTCCGGAGATTGTGTAAATCACAACAAGTCATTATGACTAATTAAAGGTAAAAGATATCTCCACGCGATCAACACGGTATCAACAGACGATAAGTAGTACTATACTGAAAGATTAAGTTTCCGGTTGAAAAAGCCCGAGGAAGAGAAGGTGCTCCAGTTTTTTATTTATATCTTCCAACATTTTATGTAATTTTCCTTACACGAAAGTTGTGTCTTATCTGTTTTCGGTACTATTTCCATTAACACACTTATAAATCGAAGTACTCACCTGCTGAGCTCTGCCGATAATAAATTACTATGCGGACTAAACTTCGTGGGATTCTTATACATACTACAAATCAACCTTTCCCTGCACCCTTCATCATTAAATCCTAATCCCACTAGAATCTTATCGATTTTTTCAAGTATAGGACTGTAAAACGGATCGTACGTAATAGATGCAGCTTTGTGTAGCGCTTTTTCAAATGAATTTTCTTTAACTTTTTCTTTGACTTTATTATTATTATCACTAATATCTTGCTTCACTTGCGCCGAATACACTTGTTTCTGCACAGGATCTGGGGTTTTTAGAGAAGTACTCGGTGGTACCGGCAATCTAGCTTTAACAACCGCAGCTTGCTGCTTTAATTTCTCCTGCAATTTCATCGCTTGTCTCAGTTGTTCTTGTAAACGAGCATTCTCTTCTTGAATACGTTGGCGTTCCTGCTGCAGTCGTGCTTTCAACTAGAACCGAAAGGTTAATAATTGGATATAAGCGGAAATGAGTCTTACCATGGCTTCTCTTTCCGCTTTTAACACCATTGCTTCAATTTCCGTCGGTGTCAATGGGCGATTTGACGGTGGTTTCTTGCGTTGGCCTTGACCCCATGGTTTGACGTCGTTTTCTTCTTGAGTTGCATCTTGGCGGTGATTGATAAAGCTGGGAAGTTGAATTTGTTAGAGAATCAGTCATAAAGCTGACCTTAATACTAATGGGTACTACAACAAAATTCGACGACTTTGATGTTTGACAACAATAAGGTTGTTGTGAACAGAATTCATTAGTTTGAATAGAATTATAAGTAGAAAAAAGTTACAGTTCCGTTATTTTTAATAAGTACTCTCTTTGACATTAATAAAAAAATAATTGAACGCCAAAAAAATTTGGAGTTGAGTATACACTAAATATAGTATCAAATTAATGATTATAGATTTGCCATCCTAAGCGTTATGAAAGTACCATCAAGCAATATGTTCTGTGTTGGATAATTGGCATAATTCTTTGTAAAACGGTGAAAGGATTATTCCATAGATTCTTTGAGTTTTTTGTTTGTTACTCTTCTAGATCCGTTGTTATAACACGTAAATGGTAACTATACCAAAAATGTGAGATAGGTCAGAGAATCGCTGTAAATTGTTAAATTCCGCAGACCTACTGAACTAGATGTATTAGCACTATCTCTGTTAATTCCAGATTGATTATTCCTTACTGCGCACATGTGAATATCGCAAACATTCATTAGTACTTTCGATATCATCCGTGGTTAAGATTACTCTAACCTACTTCTCAGGCTAAGTAGTACCGTCAGTACTTCAAACACTAACTATAACATATCATAATTGCGCTTACACAATATAGTTTCAATTTAACAAATATAATTCGTTTCGCTAGAACACCACTAATTGGTACTTACTGGTGCGACAAATGCGGCCCTCCTGAGTAGTACTCCAATTCTTGTTCATGCGGATTATAAAAAGGTTTATCATCTTCGAGATCAATATGATGAGATGAATGATGAAGAGAAGGACCATGCCATGAGCCTCCTAAAACTGGAGGTCCTTCTGCATGCGGAGCAATAACTTCTACTGAATCGTGATGATGATCATGTGGAGGTCCATGATAATCATGCGGAGGACCATGGTGATGCGGCTTATGATGGCTGACATGATGAATATGTTGGATGGAATGCTTATGGTGGTGGAATTTATGACCATGCGGTACGTAGGCACACAATTTGAATATATGGTGCAAGGCAGGGAATAAGAAGAGAAGGACTTTGATAAGAAGCTTTTTCGCTGTAACAGCACCAACCATCATTGGCATGAAAAACATAAATTTCGCAGCCAGGAGTTTGATGATTAATAAAATAGCTAAAAGAGCGTAGATGAGCTTCTCACTGATAAAATTCTCTGAAAAAAAAATGGAAATTTTTGAAACTTTCATTTAGTACCATTAATAAAAGCAGCTGTTAAAGAGGAGTGGTCTTATAAAAAAAACTTGTTGAATTAGTGAATTCTTTGTGGTTTGGTAGTGAATTAATTCAGTGACATGATTTTTGCATACGAGCAGAGTATCTTGAATCAGCGGAAGAGGAAGTAGGCAGGCATCATGGACCACTTTTACTACAAATTTTAGAAATAATTTGGATCACTTTTCATCAATTAGTGATCTAGTTCTTCGATCGAATGTATCGGAAATTGCCAGGAAGATATAGCAGACTCTAAAAGTGATAACATTGTAAATGAGAATCTAGTTTTTCAATTACCTCTAAATTATTAAAGAAATCAAAATTTTTGTATTACCACTAGCTCTTAACTGTTTATTGTTTATATTTTATAGCATTCTAAATATCTCAGTCTTAATTTGCATTTTATTTGGTCATCGCCTAAATAAATAAGCTTTTAGTTTTATTATAAGTATTGGAAGTCACTGAACTGCTAATTAAACAATAAGTAATTTCAAGCGTGCCAAATTCACATTTCCATTAATTAAAGAAGCATCCACTTAAAAATCTTCTATTGTTACGCAATTTTATAATTAAACAATACCATTAAAATGGCATTTAATCAATTTTTCGCAGAACTATTAACTTACTAAGTTTTTTAAAAAGTCTTCCTTCAGCAACTTGTAGTTGTTTCGGTACTACCTCGACTTTGATGACAGCTCCATTTCCTTCTAACCCTCTTGGCGATATTCTTATAGTACTTCCTTGAAACATTGCTTCAGGCAGTTTCACCTCCATATCGTGATTCATTAAGAAGTTAACACTTCTCCCATGCAGCGACCTCGACATTGCTTCGATAGCACTCGTAGGTTCATCGTCTACCTGCTCATCGATATCATCATCACTATAGTTCATCCCGTTCTTGGCAAACCTAAGAAACGGCGTCAGCTGAACATCATCTTTTCGATCCACTGTATCTCTCAGAAATGAGTAAATGTTCTTTTCGATGCAACTCATCGATGGTTTCGGGCAGTTTTTTATTAAAGTCAGCCATAGCGAATTACTAGAGGCAAAATTAAGCGTTGACTCGTCGATGGTGACGTTAGTCGCGATCGATCCGTAAAGAAGTGTTAAGAAGATAAAGACAAACATGTTCTTGCACATTGAACACTTGAACACACCGAAACTGGACCACCATGACAATCAGGGCATAGTGACGTTCTCCGCGGCCGGCAACGAGCGAATACAAGAAGTGGAGAGTCCAGCGGACGACTTATCTTTCTTGACACACATTCGCCCCACTTTCAGTTCGGAGGCGGCAGCGGAAGAACAACATATGGGGTGGATCTTTTCATGATTCCCACATGGGTCTTTTTTATGATTGCTTTTATTAACCATGTAATCGTGTGCAAATTGCAATTAGTCTTAGTATGTTCAGTTTTTTTTTCAATTAATTTTATGAGCATGTTCCGATTTTTAAGGTTTATTGAGAGTGTAGTTTACTTGTATTTTGCTGGTAATTGCTTCTCACGGTGGGTGGTGAGAATTTTGGGATTATCCATTTACGAAATTTGAATTACTAATGGATATGTGCAATGTTAGACGTTGAGTCAGGATGATGTGAACAATTCCGCGTCAAAGTAGATCAGATTTTATCTCACTTTAGGCTTTTATTCGCATTATATTTGATTTTGTTGTATAACTATACGCTGCAATATGAGCAAATATAATTTGCGGGAAAATTATTCTTTAAATTGCCTAATTGTTTCTTTTAAACTATAAAAACAACGTTAATAAGTATATAGAAATCTTTTCCACTATCATCTTCGCTCACAAACTATTATTAAATTATTGAAACAACCCGCAGGATATTGGAACTAAAATTACTACCAAAAACTGTTATTGAGCAGTAAGTAATTAAATTACATTCTGCTATAAATTAAAATACTAAATATCTCAAAACAATTATAACAGTTTCCAATAAATAATAATCAAATCAAATTTTTATTTAATTACACTGAAAAAAAATTGGTTGGAATATTTACCGAAAAGAAGTCTTGATGAAACTGTGCTAGAAATTCTGTACAAATGATTTAATAATGAATAATCACTGTTATTACGGAAATCGGTGATAAATCATTTGTCGTTTTCATTTTATTTAGTTTTAAGTCCTTAATATTAGGTTCTTACAATTAAATCTTTTTTTTTTTGTATATAAATTTTAGTAGGGAGTAAGAATTAGTTATCTGTCTGAACGAAATGTTTCACTTCCAAATCAGCTTCAATAATTTTTGCGATTAGTCAGTATGATTTTTATTATCAATAACGTATGTACTTACTAAAAATTGATATTCAATTTTTTTTCATTGTAAACTGATTACTGAAGAAAAATGTATTTTTTTAGTTATCTTTGAACTGCATCTTACTGTATATAGAATAAGAAATACAAAACAAACTTGAACGTAATGAAAAATTTAAAACGATTTTGGAGAATTTGGAAAAATAATTGAGTCATTCTATTCTTTATATTAGAATTCTATGACAGGAGATAATGTGAACCAGTGATGGGTGATAGGAACATTGACACAATGAAATCAAAAGAAGTTTACACATTCACTCGTATTTTTTTTTAATTATTTTAGTCTTATTCATTGTGAAACTTTCATAACGTTGATTTGAAAATTCAATTTCAAAAAAGTGACTTTAATGGCTTTAGGATTTTTTGTTGGTCAGAGAATTTGCTTAAATCAACAGACCAAATGGTTTTTTATAAAATGAACATTTATACCTATAATCAGTAATACACTATAAACATTTCTCACGTAGAGAATAATAACTAATCATCAAACAGTTCAACTATAAGGTAATACATTTTTTGGGAGTGAACTCAGTGCTGTTTTTTCAATGTGACATTGTTTATACAGTCTAAGAGCTGATTGCATAAAAGCGCATCAGTATATACTATGATACCTACCAATTAATATTTGTAATACCAAATCTGGATTAAAACCGGGATCGCCATTTAATCGGCCATTAAACTGCCAAATTTGTCTTTCTTTAAAACCTAAGCCTCTAAAAAGTTATTATCTACCCGACTGCAGTAAATTCTCTTCTTTATATGTGGTTTAATCAGTTATAAGGTATTAAATTGAAAAACAGAACTTCAGTGTTTTTCTTAATGAACAAACTACAAGTATTTTCTAATATATCTTATTTTGCAGTTGTAGACCTTTTAGTTGTTACAGTAATAAACAAGGCTAAAACTTTATAACTCCCAAGCTAAAACTTATTTCTGACTCAACCCCAACTTGTTAACAAAAGTTAAAAAAAATCGCTAACACTTAGAAATAATATTCAATAATTTTCCTAGATTGATAGCATTATGATTTATCTTTATTTACCAATGCATTAAAAATGGAATGCTTCAAAACATTTCTTTCAAAAGACCAAAGACCATTACACTGAATATAATATAAATATTCAGATGAAATTATGCTTATAAGTAGAGTGACTCAAATTAAAATAATTTATGAAAAGCAATAAAGTCGTACATTTTTAATTAATTACTGATTAAATTATAGATATATTATAATGCTTTAACCGTTTTCTAAATAACATCAACAATTTATTTTTCAATCTTCGAAAATTCAAAAACATTTTTTTTATTTGTTTTCTACTAGTTGATTTATTTTCCGAAATTAACAATATAGTATTATCTAATAACCGCAATATAAAATTCTATTGTTTCGTAATTAAATTTGCTAAAATATGTAAACTGAATATTTATTAGATAAATAAATGAATAATAAATCTGTGTTAACATTATCTAAATAAAAAAAATAAATAGACATAAAAATAATAAACATAATATGTGATAGTTGAAATGAAAAACTTATATAATACAAACAAGATGATTAATAGATTTTGAATGAAATAATATTTTTTCTACAAAACCTCCGTTAAATTGAATGCTTGTTAAAAAATAAATAGAACATGAAGAGAGCGATGATCAGAATGTGTGTATAAGTAATTCAATGCAGACACAAGGAATGTAAGCACTTTGCGTGTGTCTAAACTTATAAAAACTATACACAAACAATATAAACACAAAACGAAATGAATACAAAACATCCTGTACATAATACTTATATACTAATTTAGAGCAAATGTCCCTAATTATAATAAAATATAATAAATTTGCGAGAAATAAGTTAAATCATCAAGTAGATCACGTAAAAGTGACGCCTTCTTGACCTACAACGTGTCGCTTTAATTACTAAAGTATTACAATTTTCCCTCAAATGACTCTTAAAGATGCAGACTAATTACTCTACACTTTCACCTAAAATTCATAATTATGCACTTAAAAAAGTGTCGTGATGCAAATTTTTAGTGCATGGCCGGAGAACAAGACACGTACGAGTTGTTCTTTTGATTTGGAGTTTTTTTAAATCAACGATGCATCGCTAAGAAAAATTGTCAGTGGGGTAGTAAACATTCTTCCCACTCCAGCCAATCAAATCGTGAAAGGTTTGACGCAAATTTGTTTTTTCCATTCATAGCCCACTTATAAAAAACAACAGATTAGTCTAAAAATATCCCTAGCTTACTTTGACGATTAACAAAAAAGATAAATTGAGTCTATTGTTTGCATCTGTTTAACCCTAGTGAACAATAGACGATCGTTTTAAATTACAGAGTGATGACATTATTCGCTACTCGAAAAAAAATATACGGTTTGTCTAGCACCTATTGACGGGTAATTTTTCATTGTATGCGAAGCATTATGTACCATCATAACCCATAAAACGTAATGGATTTACCATGGTAAATAGAGTTAATTATTGACATAAATGCAAGCTATGTACAATTTTCTAGTCATTTTTAATGTCCACGTCAGTTTTATCAAGTGACATTGTCATATTTATAGCAATTTATATGTAGGATTTGTGACAACTGTCTAAATTTGGCCTACTTGCATTACTATCAGTTGGAATTTTGAATAAAATGTATCAAAAATCTACACGGATGTTTTTCAGGTTTAGTAGGATGAAATTACGAAATAATTAACTGGATAATAATTTCGTAATTAAAATTTTTGTTGTGTAATATTGATGATGATGGTGTGCTTAAATGCATCAAATTTTTGTTATTATAATATATCAAAATTTGTCATTTATATGAGAAATGTAAAAACATCGAGGTCATCGACTATGTCTTATAACTTATTTAAGAATTTTAAGGTGTTTGTGGTTGAGGCCACTAGGTCATACGACTTCACTCTTTATAATTAGAATGTCTGATCAGTTTGAATTAAAAATTGACTTGTGTCTTTAGTAGTGAATACATTTATGGGTATTTTACGAATTCAGGTGTGGTCAATTAGCAACAACTTTCAAAATAAGATAATTTATATTAAAAACAAAAAAAATATTTTTTAATTGACAGAATTTTTTAAAGATGAAATCTGAGATGCTCTCGATTTTTATCCAATCGAGTCATTTAAATTTACCTTTAACAAACAAAAAATTATTGTTCTGTCGGTATGCTATAAATTCCAGCAAGCGTATTTAAAATTAGACAAAATAACTTTTTTTAATTTTTCTAGAAGAAAATATATTTTTCATGTTTATTGATTTACATTTTTGAATTTTTTCCCACGTACTAACTATCTAAACAAGTATATCATCAGACTTTATTAAAAAAAAAAAACACTAATATTATCTGATCATTTGAATAATCGACTTGTAATTTAAATTTATATTGTGGAATTCACCATAATTCAAAATGTTTCTTGATCATTTAGAAAATTGAAGAGAAATAAATCTAAGAATTGGAAATCTTCGATTCTCATAAACAAAAATCTCGAAATTATATATAAAAAATCAGATGCAAAAATTGTCATTATTGTTACAAACAAGGAGTGAAACAAAAATCTGCAAGATTCTCAAAAATCTTACTTAACATTTACAGCTACGCTTCTTTTTGTTATGAGCGCTGTGCGTCATATCCTATTACATACAAGACGTGTTACCGATCTATTAAACTTTATAACACGTGTAAGCAAATATGTACTCTCTTGAAATAAAAAAACATTCAAAAGAAAATACTTTCATTCAAAGTGTTATGGCATTTAAAGATGAAAACAACCTATTGATTCAAATGAATTTAAAATTTTGCTTAGCTCAATAAATAATAAGAAAAATGTTTTTAATTTTCTAGAAAAATCGGTACTTCAGATATCACAAAACGCCTCAGACTATTCAGAATGATGTTAAGAAATCAACAAATTACACCTATGTAGATAATATTAATTTTTGTGCTTTATGGGAATGAAATCCAAATAAATAAAAAAGAGTAAGAGGTAAAAACAATATTCTCACCTATACTGTATTAAAGAGTTGAAAACCACAAAAAAATGACTAAGGCTTCTGATATACCTAGCATATATTGTGAATTATTCTATTTTTCAAATAATTAGACATTCAAAAGTTGATTATACAACCCTTAATACATGCAAGCATTCCAAAGTATTTTTAAATGTACAATATTTGTTTTTCCGTTTTTTAATGTATTTTTGTATTATGCACACATTCTCTATAAACCTCTTTCCGCAAATACTTAAGCTGACATAAAATTTGATAATTTTAGAATTTTTATAGTATTCTGTGTTTATTTTCATCTCAACTTAAGAATATTTATGAAATTAATCAACAAATAATTTTCGAAATAAGTCGCTTTTTATCTCTTTCGTAATTTCCCAGTTATATAGGTCAACTGTAAAATCTTCAGTATTATTCAATCAACAGTTCATTATCCTAGATGTAAATTTTAATCTGATCCAATGTTACGCCTCTGTCGTATCAAGGCAAATCCATGTTTCCAGTCCAAAGTTTAATCAATAAATTCTGAACTTTTAATTACAATTACTAATCATTCTCATTATGTTTTTTCACCAACTCAATCGTTGTTAACAATCTCTCAAAAAAAAACATTACGATATCGTTCACAATTGACCTTTGACCCTACGCCAATGAAAAACAACTGCTAAACGTCATTACCCGACTGTCAACTGTCATGCCGGCATACCCCCCCAGGTCCCCAGTTCTGAATGTATGTAGAAATCCATACATAGTGAAAGTCATATTGTGATAAGAAGGTGTTTGCGGAGTTATCACTTTATCTATTTCAAAGTATGTATTATTATTCTGTTCAGTTTTTGAATTATTAGAGATTGTGTTAATTAGGTAATGACAAGTGCCAACTTGTTGAAACGAATGAGTTAATGGTATTTTTGTTTTTTTTTAGAAAGTGGAAAACATGGGTAAAATCAAGGCCGGTCCTGTTGTTGATATTCTTGGAGATGAAATGACCCGTATCATTTGGGACTCCATTAAAGAAAAATTAATTCTTCCTTTCTTGGATATCGAATTACACACCTACGATTTGGGGATTGAAAATCGAGACAAAACCAACGATCAAGTTACCATTGATTGTGCTGAAGCTGTAAAAAAGTATAATGTAGGGATTAAATGTGCGACTATTACCCCAGATGAAAAAAGAGTTGAAGAATTTAATTTGAAACAAATGTGGAAATCACCAAATGGAACGATTAGAAACATTTTAGGTAAACTAAACTGATTCAATGACGTTCAACATGTTCACATTCTAGGTGGCACTGTATTTCGTGAAGCTATAATTTGCAAAAACATTCCCCGGTTAGTTTCCGGCTGGAATAAACCAATCATAATTGGTCGTCACGCCCATGCTGACCAATACAAAGCTACTGACTTTTTAATCCCAGGACCTGGAAAATTGGAAATGGTTTTTACATCAGCTTCTGGTGATACAATCAGACACACTGTCAATGAATACAAAGGGCCTGGAGTAGCTTTGGGGATGTTCAACACAGATCAATCAATACGCGATTTCGCTTATTCATCCTTCAATTACGCTCTTAATCAAGGTTATCCTCTATATTTAAGCACCAAAAATACTATTCTGAAGAAATATGATGGTCGTTTCAAGGACATATTCCAAGAAATTTACGATAAAGAGTTCAAATCTAAATATGAAGCTAAGGGCATCTGGTATGAACACAGATTAATCGATGATATGGTTGCCTATGCTATGAAGTCCGAAGGTGGCTTTGTATGGGCTTGTAAAAACTATGACGGTGATGTCCAATCAGATTCCGTTGCTCAAGGCTACGGTTCATTAGGTTTGATGACATCAGTTTTAATATGCCCTGATGGTAAAACTGTGGAGTCTGAGGCAGCTCATGGTACTGTTACACGTCATTATCGATTGTATCAAAAAGGACAAGAAACATCAACTAATCCAATAGCGTCCATTTTCGCATGGACTCGAGGATTATTACACAGATCCAAGCTTGATAATAATAAGGAACTGGCGAAATTTGCTGAAACTTTAGAAAAAGTTTGTATTGAAACGATTGAATCCGGTTTTATGACCAAGGATTTAGCTATTTGCATTAAAGGCATGAATAATGTTAAAAGGGAAGATTATTTGGAAACATTTGAATTTATGAATAAATTGGCTGAAAATTTGAAGAAGAAACTTGGCGCATGACTGTCTAATAGTCATCTATAACTTTGTACTTTTTTTATTTTGTTACTACTAATAGGGCCCCATCAGGACACAGCACTTTTTAAGGTAAAACACCCTGATTTTCAAGGGAAATAAAAAAGCAGTGATCCCGTTCAGGACACAGCACTTTTTAAGGTAAAACACCCTGATTTTCAAGGGAAATAAAAAAGCAGTGATCCCGTTCTTTTTTATTTCCCTTGAAAATCAGGGTGTTTTACCTTAAAAAGTGCTGTGTCCTGATGGGGCCCTATTAGTAGTTTTGTTATACAGTTTTCTTTAAAATGTTTTATTTCGGTGAAGGATGAGTGTAATAATAAAAAGATTGTGTTAATTTTTTCATTTTTTGGTTCTATAGTATAAAAATCTAGTGACTTTTCTCAATAAGGTATTGTAAGTTGGTAACACACACGTCACTTTCGCAAATTGTGTTGTCGCCAGTAATTTTTTTCACTTAAAATATTTATTGTTCTTCTATGTATTGTTAAGTTATCAGCAAATGGATGAATGTACCGAGGAGATTGAAAATTCTGTAATTCCACTTACGGAGCTTCTAGAAAACAGTGTTGAAAATGAGCCTCTGGAAACCCTAAATGAGGTTGTAGAAGGCCCTACACTTCGAAGATCAGCACGTAAAAAAATAAGAACTATTCTTCCACCAACAAATTGTGTGATAAAAAATCCTGTGAAGTTAACAGACAAAAGTAGTGAAAAAGATATAAAGAAGTATTATTTAGATAAAAACGTGAAGAGGTCGAATGTGAGTTTGGAGACTATATTTGAAGAGCCCCAAATAGTGAATAATAAAGAAGTAGTGATGAGTTCTCGCAAATTTCGGCGCCTTATTAACTTTCCTGTGATACTAAAAACAAATCCCGCCAAATTAAAGAAACGGAAAACCAAAGCTGGCAAAGTTAGGAAAAAGGACAAAAAGAAAAGAAAAGTTTCAATGGAATTACTGTTAGAAAAGTTAAATGAGATTGACTGATTTGTTATGATGATTAATAAACTTTATACTCAATTCGATCATGTTGTTTTCCGTCACACGTGTTGACATTAATGACAGATGACATAGTTGTCATTCTCAAAGTTTGTGATATTTTTATTCAAAAATTTAATTAGTAATGATGTTATTATCCTCCTGCAGTTTTTTCCTATTGGTTTTCCTCGCCTCCACGTGTATGACGTAAGCACCGTCACAACAATTATCGTTCAAGGTTTCAAATTTGGCAACATAAAGTCTAACTATGAGCTTAACGAATTAAATCCTCCCAGACCACAGCTCCAAACACTTCATCTGTGATTATAGTCTAAATAAGTGCTACAAAATGTCAGTATTATCAAGATTTGCCGCTTTTACCAATAGACATCCCATAGTCAGAGGGATGATATCTTATGCAACCATCTGGCCAACTTCTTGCATTATCCAGCAGACTATGGCAGGGAAGAATATTGAAAATTATGACTGGATGCAAGCTTTAAAATTCAGTTTGTATGGTGGTTTATTCACAGCTCCAACTTTGTATGCATGGGTGCGTTTATCGACCATCATTTGGCCCAAAACTAACCTCAAAACAGCAGTGACCAAGGTGAGAATTGACTAGTGAATTGAATGTGTGATAATATTGTGTAATTGTGCTTTAGGCTGTTATAGAACAAATGACCTATGGTCCTGCAGCTTTAGCATGCTTCTTCTTTGGAATGAGTCTGATGGATGGAAAATCAGTGGAAAAGGCTACAGAAGAATTAAAAATGAAATTTTTGCCGTCTTATAAAGTGAGTATAAATGCTAATTATTTAAATATGCTACGCATTTGCCAAGACAGCTTGTATAATCACGTGAATAGATTACATGATTATCTCTATTTATTGAGTAAATTTGAATTGCTAAAAGCACATGATTTTTTTTTATTGTAGAGTTCCTTCTAGATGGACTTTGCTCACATTTATTAGATCTTCTAACATTCCATTGCTGTGTCATACTTGCGTAATGGCTTTGATAAAATGCCAATTTTTTATTTATTTTTTTTAGATGGCAATTTGTGTGTGGCCTTTTTTGCAAACAATCAACTTCTGTTTCGTACCTGAGAAAAATCGAGTACCATACGTCAGTGCTTGCAGCCTCGTCTGGTGTTGTTTCTTATCCTACATGCATCAATTACAACTCAAAAAGCAAACCGAAATTCCAGTTCTAAGCAATCAACTGCTATCTCAATGACCCCCGCCATATGTTAGCCAATTTTTTTGTAGATTTTGTGATTTTTGTGATTACTAAACTGTGTTCTTTTTCTATCTCATAGTCAATAAGCAATAAATTACCGAATTTGTTATTTATTCCACATATTGTTTTATAAAGTGTTAATTTATTTTAAATAAATGTTTCTTTTTTATCATTGGTTTCAAAACGGATTTTTTTCTTTTCCTTTGATTCTTTTTTTCGTCTCCCAAAAATTCGTCGCAAAAATTAGTTCAAGTTTCAAGGCTTCGAAATAGCTAATCTAAGGGAAAAAATCGAAATTTTGAAAAAAAAAAAAATTAAAAGACTTACGCGTTCCTCCACGGAAACATTGCGAACATTCCATAAAAATTCCACCATGGCTAAAATAAAAGCTAATCCAACGCCGATTCCTAATACTACAAAAACGCCTCCTACGTTGTTCAATGCCAACTTTGACGAACTCTTTTCAGAAGATCGTACTGGACAAAGAGGTTCATCTCTCATTTTCTCCCACCATTTTATTTTCAATTCTTTCAGTTTTGAATCTTCTTGAAGTTTCAAAATCGCAGTATTAATAGCGCTTCTGTATGGATAATCAATAGGCATAGCTATTCCATATCCCTTACTATCCAACCAACTGCCAACTTGTTTCAGATCGCATTTAGTCTGAGTTTCATACTCAATTTGAGATGACTCCATGAAAAAAGCGTATCGATTTTTTGATGTTTGCACTCTTTTAACGCCGTCTTCATTACTTTTTTCAAAAACACTAGGTTTAGCATGAATCATATTAGTCCACATTTTTTGAAAAGTAGTATAATTTGATTCACGGAAAAATGCTTGAGTAGCGCCTCCTTCAACAGTCCCGTATTTTATTTTTGTTTGTTTAGCCAAAGCCTCAGCGCTGTCTATTATTGGTTCCATTCGTTCTGTCGTCAAAAATGCAGCTAAATTTGCAGTATATGAGCTGGTCATGATAAGAGAGAAGAACCACCACATTGATGTTACCATACGAGATGAAATCCCCCTAAATGCTTTTTGTGTTTCTAAGTCAACTTAAGTCACAATAACACTTACTTAGGTAGAATGTCGCAACCTTGAGTCATAATTGAACCTAAAGTCAACCAAAAACAATTTTTTAGGTTCCATATGTTTTCCAGTTCTTGAGTTTGACGGTCACAAGGATGAGGATTCTCCCAGTCGCCGGGTGCCATCCTGTCAAATTAAAATTTTCATTTTGTTCTTATATTATTCTAGTTTTTACCTAGCTACTAAATACAAAACAACGGAAACTACTAAATACAAAGTTGCCGTATAAATCCAGATTTCAGTAGAAAAAGGATTGAGGAATGCAAACATATCAACGTTTTTCTCCTCAACTTTTTTATACAAAATACTAATCCCTAAACGCATAAAAGGCATACTAAAATCAACAACTCCACGTCTTTGGTGGGTTATTGTCAAATCGCAAATAGCCAAGTCAGCTTTCTAAAAACAAAACACCAAATATTCTAAGATGCAACAATTGCAACTAACCCTATCTAGAAGATCCTTGATTAGTCCATTCCATTTTTTAGTCTCTGGGTCATAATTCCCATACTTCCCATCCTCTGTTAGACGAAATTCGTACTTAAACCCCAAAATGCCGGCGATAGCGTCGATTAAATCCATAGAAAAGCCTTCATATCGAGCATTTCCTGTCAGAGCTTCACCTTCATGGCGTGGCTTACGCTCCATCAAGTATGGTGGACCAAGTCTGGAAGAAATAATCAAAATCCCTTTTTGCATGTTTTTAACCAAAGCGTCATAGCTATCGTTTTCACTTCGCATAAAAGTTAAAGAATTTGGGGACTCTGCGTTCCATTTAGCTAAAACATTCTCACGGTAGCCTTCAATTACAAAAATTGTAAAGTTGGTTCTTCGACCTGATGTGTCAAATGTGAGAGGACCGCTGATACCATCAGAGTTTGCTTTCTTCAAAAATTAATATCATAAACAACAGAATTAAGAGAATAATAACTTACAACTTTCATGAACGAAGTAATTCTATAACCATCTTTCCATTTTTGGTCAAGTTCACAGTCTAGTGGTGAAGGAACAATGGGATCAGTGAGGTGAAGAGTATTAACAGAGTCCATAAAGATTTGAAGAGCGTCATGAATTAAAGCTGTTCTAGTCTATAAAACCGACTTCTTAAAAAAATATTGTTGATAGAACAAAATACCTTAATTGTAAAAGGCGTAATTTGTTTTGCATCTTGTGAGTAAAAATTAGAATACTGTTGCCAAGTAGTCAAAGCGCTTTGGAACTCTTCACTTAAGTGATCGATAATCCTGATAGTAGTGATATTAACAGAAACGTTTAAAACTGAGAAGTCAATAGTATGAGCGTCCTACAAGACACTTTAAATAAAAATTTTCAAATTCTTCGACTTACAAGAGATGTTATAAAATAATTATAAGCTGTAGAATCCATTAACCCCACATCTTTCGCTTGTTTTAAAACTTTCAGAATTTTTTCAGTGTCACAATCAAGTATGATTCTATTTTCACCAGAAGCGCGTATTTCCTTCAATAACAGTCTATAATCCGGTCCTAGACCGAGTTGCTTAACCATGATATTTCCGTATTCATTGAAAGCTTGCAATTTCAGAACATCTTGCAACCGAATTAAACCATCATCATCTTCGTATAGAATTACAAAATTTCTCCATTGCAAATTTTTAACGATTGTGGCCAATCCTTGGGAAAATAATTTAGCGTCTGGATAAATATTAATAGTTGTGTTTTTATTTTCAAAAAACGAAAAAGGACGCCAATCGGTAATGACGTGCGGTATTTCCAAATTAGTACAAACTGACTGAATAACAGCTGATGACGTCAAAGAGGCAGGGCTAAAAACTACACTTAAACCGCCTTCTTTATCCACGAGATTACAAACTGAAGGATAATGTATTTATTATTATTATCAATAAGAATGTCTTACCTTACACTTCTTAAGACATTTAAAATTATCAATTTTCTCTAAAGAATATTTTTGTAATTGGAAATTTAGATTTTTTCCCATCATATTAGCTGTATGTATTGCACTTTTAAAAGCTATCCCTGTTTGGTCATCATCTTCAGCGAATAAAGATTCTTAAGACGCTGTTCTATATTTTTTTTACCTCAAAGAAGAAAAATACTCACCAATGGTTATATTTTGATTCTCTGTTGCCAAACATAAGTAATTATAAGCAACGGAAATTAATAACCAAATTACATTCTGATAAACTATTTTCATTTTTTTCGATGGCTATTATTCAAAAATGAACACGAGGATACGCGCGGTCTACATAAAACAAATGCCGCACCCTTTGAAACGATGCCAAAAAACAAGATTTTACCGAAAATAGACAGAAAGTAAATAAAACACGTGCGATGGTGTAATCACTCTCAGAAATTTGTATACACAGGGTGTAACTTTATAATGTTTTTCTTTAACAATACTCACAGTTGAGCAGATGGAATTTTATCATTAAATTACAAGTAGAAGGTTTTTGTATAATGTAGATTTTTGTGACGTCTTTTGGGATTATTTCTGGCTATTACTATTAGAATTAAAAATAGAAGTACTTTCACAGAGGTCATAAATTCGGAAATCAAGTCAAAAATGCTGTGCCAAAGGGGTCACCTACATGTATTTATACTTTCTTTAAATATATTTTTTGACTTTTCTTTTGAAAAATTCTACGCATCAAATTGTTTGAAATATTTAGTCGGGATATTGTTGGCCTAGAGATAAATTTTACATTCACAGCGCAGAAGGCAATGTTTCAAGCTTGTGAAATATACAGAAAGATTCTTTAATAATAATTATACGAAAATTATAATTCAATATAATACAGTAAATAGGTACTTGAAAAGCTCGAACATAATTCTGTTTTTTTTTCATTGTTATTATGGCAACTGTTGTAAAAAATGTCAATTACATGAAAAAATTAAATACACTAAAAAAGTTCTAAATATTTTCCGTCTGATTTTTTAATTTTAGTGGAAAAAATTCATTAAACTCAAGTTTGTAGATTATGTAGACCTCGGACGTTGTCTGCTCATTTTTTTTGTTTTCAAACTTGGCGCGTCCTTGCTTTCGTCCTCGACCGTTGGCATTCGTCTTGTCAAAATCAGCTGTTTGTCAAAAGTGTGTCCGCGCTCCAAACACAGTTTTATTGATGTCAGATAACGTTTCCTTTCCGCATTCCTCGCGTAAATAATGCCACATGAAGAGTTACTATTAACAGAAAGATGTGGCTCTTTGGGCAACCCCATCAAATACTCAAAACAAGGTAAGACTTACAACCCTTTAGTTAAACAATCACGAAATTATCGTTTTGCTCGTAAAAAAACAGGTCAGAATGGTATAATCCGCCGTGAGATTACTGAAGACTCATTAACGGATTCTCTCGTTCAAACTGGTTTGGCATTTTTAAGGGAAGTTTTACTCCCTTATGGTTATCCAGATAGTGTAAGCGAAGATTATTTTGATTACCAGCTATGGGACACCGTCCAGGCTTTTTGTAGTACCATTACTGGAATATTCACCACGCAAGCTATACTCAAAGGGGTTGGAGTAGGTAATGCTGAAGCAAGCGCGCTTTCAGCTACCATTACATGGATTATGAAAGATGGGACAGGTATGATAGGAAGAATAATATTTGCTTGGTGGAAAGGGTAAATACCACATCAATAATCAACAATTCTTTTAAAAAAAATTGTAGGAATGCTTTGGATTGTAATTGCAAAAAATGGCGGTTATTCGCTGATTTGCTCAATGATGGTGCTATGATTTTAGAATTATGCATTCCATACGTAGCTCATTTCTCAACGGAAATTTTATGCATTTCAACAGCGATGAAATCAATGGTAAGGAACCAAAATTACCAAAATTCGTGCATTAATATTCACATTTTTGTGAAAGCGTTTAGTTTCTAACATATTTTTCTGGAAAGTTGCTTCCTAATTTCGTTAACTCAGTGACGTCATTTCACGTCATCAAGTAAAAGTCTGAATCGGATTTTATTATGTAGTAAAGTGGGGTAATCTGTTGATTCTAGGTTGGAGTAGCAGGTGGCGCTACTAGAGCTTCTATCACTAATCATCAAGCAATTAAAGGTAACATGGCAGAAGTAGCTGCTAAAGACGGTAGTCAAGAAACCCTCGTTAATTTAGTCGCGAGCTTTACTGGAATTTTCCTCATTAACTACTTCACAGACTCTACGTAAAGTCATAACCATATGATATCTTCTCCATTACTTATTTCATCATTCTAGGAACCAATGGATTATTACTTTCCTTTTAATCTTTCTTCATTTATATTCAAATTACCAAGCTGTTACTGCTCTTATCTTCAAAAATCTAAACGACTTGCGTATGACTTTAGTACTTAAAAGTTACTTAGTTGTTAATGCAGTTTTGGGACCAGAAAGAATCAATAAAATGGAATCAGTTTTGTTAGGATTTGGTACGAACGTGGAAAAAATCTGCGGGTTTAAAATAGTTTTAGGAAAGCCTTTGAAAAAGACGTTGAAAAATTACAATTCAGATGAGTTGAAGAGCTTGGCTGAGGTTTATAAGGACAGAAAATATTTACTTGTACCTGACTTAAAAAGAAGGACTATTTTTGTAACCTTTGAAAAAGGAGAAACTTCTCAGGATATTATTGCTGGGTATTATAATGCAGTATTACTCGCTCTTGCTACTTGTTTCTATAATAAAGTGCCTCTTGTAAGTTGTGCTAAATGGCGATAAGATTTGTTGTAATTTTACTTTCAGGAAATTTATTCCAAGAGACAATTACACCATTCCACGCCTATTACGAGGCTGACGACATTTATGAAAACTTATATTAATGATAGTAACGATCTTCCAAGTAACATTCCAGCGCAGATGCTTCAAAACTTCAATAATTTTGTCGATCAAGAAACGGAGATGTTCTTTACAGCGTTAAGTGTCAATGGTGTTTATTACTAAACTTTTTTGTGTGAGTTATATTAATGGTGACTTTGCAGGGTGGAGAACTAATAGCCACGCACTCTACGTCGATGAATATCGAGCACAGTGGAAAGACTTCGATAAAAAACCCTTATAATATGTATATTTTTCACGTTTTTTATGGTTGGTTGTTTATAACTCTATTTTTATAAAAAATATATATTTTTAATAAGAATATTTACATCTTTATGATGGAGGAGTTGGTTCCTTAGGCCCTGTTTGCGATAAATGTTTGATAATATCAACCCAGTTCCATCCTCTAGGGTTCTCGCCTTTATTGTCTACTCGATTCCATTGACGTCTTTTTTGTGCTTTAGTGAGATGCTCCTTTTTCGGAGCTTTTTGACTTGAAACCTTCACAAAAATTATAATGACCTTATAATTAGTATCCTCACCTGGACGCAAGTTGATTTTTCTACAATGTCAGCGACTTCTTCAGGTTGTTCGGATATCAGTTCATCAAATTTTTCTTTAATCATTTCAAAGAGAGTATAAGTCATTGGCATTCCAACATATTGTTGAGCTTCTTCTAATACTAATGACTCAATCTTCGTTTTCAATGGTTTCGTTCTATGAGGAGCATTTTAGGAAAGGCTGTATCAAAAGAAATACTTACACGTGCTTGTTATAAAAAGTATCCATATTAATTTTTGGGGTTTCATTGGGGTATTTTTCACCCCATTTTATTTCAAGAAGAAAAGACTTAGAAGTATCGCTTTCACCATACTGCAAAAATACTATAAAATTTTAACTAAATCAAATTAAGACTCACCTTGTACTGAAAAGTATCAGAAGAAATTTGTTTGAAGGAATCATCTCCTTCATAGATAGATGATAAAACCTCACGCTCTTCTTCTTGTAATTCGTTTGCTGCCATTATTAAAATTATAACTCTTTGAACATATTCAATTTATTTTTAAAAAGGTAGAAAAGATAGTATAAAAATACGAATCTGGTAGATTAACCTCACTTTTTTGAATGGAATTTGACACTTGACAGGTGAATAAAACGAGAAATTTCTAAAATAATTTCTTTAATAAAACGAAATATACATCATGATTGGAAAGAAGTTGTAGTTTTTGAGTGCGAAATGAAAGACATGCTTTGAGATTGTGATCTGTAATTCCGTTGCGACTGAAAAGTAAAACATAACCTCACATACCTCATAAATTTTGCAACTTACATTCTTCATGCGATAAATTTGATCTAAAGTATGTGGCAGTAAAGGTCTAATTGAGTTAATTTCCATTAAGGTTAAATTATCTACAGCTGCGTAATTTCCATGGTTTCTAACTAGCAGATCTGCAGAAGATCTAAGTTTTGCCATCCGTATATCCCAAATATCTTTCACTATAGTTCTTATTTCATCAGATTTTGGGATATCTTCAGAGGCACAGCTTAATATTTGCTTTACTTCAGTCATATAAAAATCACTAGGCATTTTGGTAAAAGTTCTATAATTTAAAAGTAAGGAACAATTTTAACCTGTCAACCCTCACCTTGCTAATTTTTCATCATTTTTTATTGATTCTAGTTTTTCAACTTCCATCCATTCTGGTGGTTGGATTCTGCATCTTTTTTGCTGTTTTAAATTCACTGCTACCCATAGTGGGACTTTAATAGGCAAACCGGCTCGAAAAGGACCGAAATCACCTGAGATCAAATGAAGAGGATCACTGGTAAATGAAGGCACTATAGACACTAGTTGTTTTTCCCCAAGAAATTCAACTTCCTCAGGATCCATCTATTTTAGTTTTTTATAACCTAAAATGTGACAGCAAAATTGGCGCCAAAAGTGACAGCTGTCAAAATCGAAAGCTCACCCGAGTTTAAAAAAATACAAAAAAATGTAGCGTTTTTTTCATGATACCACTTTATTATGAATCTTTGTTGTGTATAGCCTGCGATTAATGTTTTAACTAAGCTAAAAAACGTCGATTCTTTCTAATCCGCTTTTTTTACATGATGGATAACGGCCCTCGAGTATTTGTTATAATTAGGGTTTCTCTTAACAAAAAAATGAAAGTAAATAATTTCAACAATAAGACAAACAACACCGATAAAATATCCAATCAACAGTGCCACAATAGCTCCAAAAAATTTCTTCATATTCATGATAGCTTTCGTCTCTTCTTGATTACCTTGTACTTCAGAATTTAATATCGGTGCCATGACATCATCAAGCCATTTTTTCACCAATCCGGCTTCCAATACTTTTCTAATATATTTATCAACTCTCGGTTTAATTGGCGAATTTTTCTGCAACCCTGCCTTTCTCGTTAAAATTTAACCACCCGATATTCTCGATTTCGTCTCTTACCAATCGAAATGGGCATTTTGATTACACAATCCGTCATTACATGCAAATTCCGATCCTCTCGTGCAATATTCCTCATTTCTTGCGTCTGATTCGAAGTGAGATTCACTCTTGCCATTTGAAATCGTAATTGTCTCTTCACTAAAGCTTCCTTGAGAAAATAACTGTTTTCATAAAAAGCAAAAACTCCTTGTGCTACTCTATCGACAGCTTCGTTTGAATCGTTAACCATTTCGAAGTTTTTCCCGATTACTTTAGTAGTGGGATCAAAAGAGGATCCGAAAAACTCGCGATTTACGTCGCCCCAACCGCCACACTGTAAACGGCTGTTAATGAGTTCTTGTAAAGTGTCGATTGTAACTCTAAAATTGAATTTCGTAGCATTTCAAATGAATTTCATAAGTCAGTACAGGCGGCTCAAAAAAGAGGTTGACATTTCTATGAGCTCGACTTTAATCTAATATAAGGAGCTGAGATTAACTGCTATAGAAAATCTTTGAAAATATTGATTTTCGGATGTATAGTCTGCCAAAAGGGCAATTTGTGATTTTAAGATCGAGTTAATAGAGAAGGTCAATCTTTCTTACACTGAGTGTACCTTGGATTAGGTCTGGCTAGAATAGCAGTCATACTGGCTCTGTATGCTACAACTAACAATAAACAATATAGCCAGTACCATCCCGTTAACATCCGAAGAGACCATCCTGTTGGTAATTTCGGCAAAGAGACTAAAAGTAGCATACTGTAAGTATACAGCATGCTGTTCAAAGGTTGGCTAAACTGGTATAATCCAATAGCTTGACCTTCTTTCTTTGGAGGATTGTATTGTTCTTTCATCAAAGTATATTTCATATCAGAGTCAATTTTCTTCAAATCAGGACACAAAGCTACGGTAATGATTCTACGTTTCTTATCAAAAACTTTCTTATCTGGTTTCACATCGCTTATGGATTCGTGGAAACGAGCCAAAGTATAGAAAACAGCAGCACAAAGAAAAAGACAAACAATAACAGCCGCCCACATCGTAGCTCTGTAAAATTCTCAATTACACAAAATACTCAGTATTTTTTTTATACTTAAATGGTAAAATTAAAGTTTTCCAAGAATTGTCAGTTAATGCTTCAGGTGTTAAAAAAGTAAGACATTCTGTGTTATAAGGAATACTGAGATCCATTATGTCAAGAAAATACGGGGTATAGTATAAATCTCCTAAACACAAATCAGCATTAGTGCTAACCATTTCGCCGATCAGCCCTGTATATTTCCCACTTTGTTTGCCACCCCACAAAGCGGTGTCAGCGTTTAAAGGTTCATAAATCTCGCATTGAAAATTCATAGCTTGAGAAACAGTTTGTAAAATCTAAAATGAAGTTATTCACAATCTGAGAGATAAATGTTTAAAGGAAGCTACTTCGACTTCAGCTCCTGAAAAGTTACCAATAATCGCTCTAACATTTTCATTTTGTAAACTCTTTGTCGTCCCTGGAATATGGCTGAAAGCCACAACTTTGAGAGTTTGATTCCTCAAATCCGACGTCTTATCTCGAAACAAATCAACTCCTTTACGAAATTTCGACTTTGTCCAAATATCTAATCTTCGAGGGACAAGAACTGTGGTGATTTGTAACGGAAAAGGAACAGTTGTAATCTCAAACCATGGCAATTTTTCATCCTTTTTCTGACCGCCATATTCACGAATGAAAATCACATTGATTATGCGTTTCCATATATAAAACATACTTTTCTCGAACAAACGGTTGTCATAGAGGAAGATGAATTTCGCTCGTGTATTGATCACTCTGTATCTATCACCAAATTGTAACAATCGAGCCACTTCTAAACCATTTGCGAGTAAAATTATGTACATCTGGCAACCTTCATTCTTGGCTGTCATGAGCGAGGCTTGCGTTTCTTCGCTCGGAGAAAGAAGGTCTTCGTATTCCTCTATATTTAACTTTACTAAAATTAAATAAAAAAGTTAATCTTTATAAATACCACAATAAAAGTGATAAAAGGCCCAAATCTTCGAAACCAAGCCTTGTTGAAAATCCCATTGTAGATACTATCAGTAAATAAAACGACGCATTTATAAGGCAGCAAATTTTTAATCATCACTTCTTGTAAAAGCAACCGGAAATTATCATCCTCAGTATCCTCAAGCACTTTCGTTTTAAAAACCGCGAATTTTTGACCGCAGCTAAAAGCGATAAAAATCATCAACATCCCTACTTTCATTGCAACACCGCATTGAAAAGAACTCCTTTTTAACTCACCATTTCCCATGTAAATTAAACGTGAATAATTCATTCCCTTCTGAAAAGGTTACTTCTAATAGGAAAGCAATAAAACGCCATGAAATAAATATAAACTATATTGTTAAAAAATAATACAGTATCAAAAATATTAGAATTCGTCATGAATCCGCGAAAATCTAACATCTTCTTCAGCAAACCAACTCTTGTACACTTGCACTGGATCGATCATCCAATGTTTATGAAACGAAACAGCATCTTTAGTTTGGAGATATTGCGGAGGATAATCAATTGGTCTCGCCTGGAAAATTCAATCAACGAAAAATCGGACGATGCTGTAGTTTTACCTGATGAAAAAGCGGGGAGTGGGTGACTGTTAAGCCTAAACTGGCTATGCATACGCCTAAAAACATGTCATCGGGGGCATTAGGAATAGGACACTCGCAAACCCCTGGACGGGTTAATAACGACAGTAAACTCCGACTGAAAACCATCCCTCCTCCGCCAGTTATGTAATTATAACCTCGCGAAGAATGAACGTTATAACCGTATCTTTCACCTAATGCTATCGGTTTAGAAGAGTTGTAGCAAGTTAACAGTTGGCGGATTCTGGAAACTCTAAAAGACAATAACATATTGAGTTTTCGATGATTGAATACCCTAAAATAGTGTCGTCGTCTGCCACAACCACCCATTTAATTACTGGCTGATGTTGGATTTCGCCGCTGACATGGTGTAAAATCGCTAAAGTCTTTGCACAATGCCCATGATCTGTATTAGGAACTCCTAGATTTACAGTAGGTATAGAGGCATTATAAGAATCACTGAAAAATGCAATTTTGGAAGCATATTTCGCCCACGTTTTTTTAACAACTGGGAGTCTTTCCTCATGGAATTTGCTGCAAGTCTTGACAGCGAAATAGATTTCGTTTTGTCCTACCAAATCACTCTATTTCAAATAAGTTTAAATGCTCGCGATGAATACTTACACATTGCTTAAATGGAGTAGGGAAACTAGCGCAAGTTTCTTTCACTTCGGTACAAAAGCCTTCATCGTGAGTTAACACTTGTCCTTTCCCTTTGTCCCAAATGAATAGAGCCAACTCGTGACTACTGTCAATTCCGAAATCCGATTGTGGTGTCTTTTGTCGCTCCAACCTTTCGTTCAGTCTAAATTTGAAATTAAATTAAAAGAGCAATAATTTTGAGACTTGCCTTTGAATAAGAATAGTGCTAAGAGCAATCCCTGATGCTAAATTAGGATATTTGAACTTTTCAGGATTGTCGTAGAAAGCAAAATGATGTATGATTGTTGCTTCAATGTCATGTAAAGCATGCCCTAACCAAATTGCCTGAAAATCGAACCCTCTACAACTGAAATATTGTTTAAATCAACTCAACCTTTTTCTCATCGTGTCTGCTCAATATTTCTTTTAAAATTTCAAGACTTAACTTAGTTCTATCTTCAATAAAAACTATCCAAGAGCTGTTCTTTCCATGTTTGTGGTAAATTTTTGGAATTAATGGCAATATGGTCCAATGTCCTACGTGAGGAAAGTCTTCGTGTGAAAGATGAACCACAACTCTTCCCTGTAAATACTTCCTTATCTAAAATCGTAATCGAAAGTTCTCTCCGCATTCAATTTAGCACGGAACGAAATAATTCACCAACTATCGTAAATCGCACGTTAAAACGAGCATAATTAAGTTTTATTGATCCAAGAGTGTTAAAAATTAAAAGGAAATTACGACTGACTCACCTGTGCTTGTTTCTCGATGTCTTCTTTCAAATTTACAGCCAGACGGTGGTGATATTCGTTCGGTTGACTTAAAATGACGATGACAATATCTTTGATACCTAGAAGCGCATCGATTTTATTTAGCTTCAAATAAATCCTTTAAATTTCACTCGAAACATGACATTAACAACGGCTTTGAAAGCTAGAATACAAATTATTTCTTCATTTCGTTTCGAATGTTGGGTTTTGTTAAATATTGAATTGGAGGAAATTGTAATTGCTATTCGATAAACTAGTGGATAGAAAGAGATACCAGATTGCGATTCATATCGCGCCACCATCGCCCAATACTGTATAATAAAAATGGTAAACTGAATCGTAAAGTTGGAATAAAATTTTCTAAGCTATTCGGTTAGAATAAATCTATTTTCGTATTCATCTGTTAGTATTCTGGTTTTGGAAAGAGGAAACAGAAAAGACAATGCCACATGTACGCTACAAATTGGATGTGATACATGGAATCAAATTCTCTTTACTTAGTAGTCATTAGTAGCCACACTTTTTTCCCACTACTAAAAGTGGTGGATGCGCCGGGCTATTTTTCCGTTATACATTATTGTAATTAATTAAGGTTGAATATCAAATGTGCAATGTTAAAGATAAAAAAATAGTAAAAAATAAAACCAGTGGTTGCACCGCGTTTCATCTATTAATAATAACGTCTTTGTTTCAAAGTTGTAATTATATAACAGACGGTCAAAGTTTATTCAAACTAAAATACAAAGAAAATTTGAAAAGTAAATGACACGAAATAAATTAATATAATTTATTGAAACTTGAAACAGTATATGCACTAAACTAATTTAATTTTAATATAACTTTTATTACTAGAATCAATTATAACTTCATCTTTTTTATATAGAACTTTGAGCAGAATCTATAGAAAAAAATCTCAAAGAAAGGTTAAAAGTCGTCATTTAATTTAATTTTATTTTATTTCATTGAATCATCGTACATGACATAAATAATTTAAAAACAAACAACAAAAATAACCAATTAAACCAATCTTATTATTCCTTCTGTGGTTTGGAAATTATGTCTGTAGTAGTAACTTTTTTGTCCCTTATCTATACGAGATTTGTTCAAGTTTTTATTGTTATTATTATTATTCTTATTATCCTTCAACAATAATTCTATTTTATTCGTCCCATCTAAACCACGTTAATCTCCTTTTCACAACCTTCCCATCATCATCTCTAATCCATTTAAGTAAATCAAAACATTGGCAAATGCAAACGTAAATAAGCAATTTTCATTCCGTTGCACTTGCAAACTCGAAATACGACTAATTAAATGTTTTATCATTTATCTACTTCTCTGCATAAATTTTCCATACCACAGCACTAAATTAAATGTAGCTACAACTAATTAACCTTCTCAACATTTTCCTCGATCAAAAACATAGTTTTCGAACAAAAATACCGATGCTTGTTTTATTAATTAGTCTTCATCCATTATGACTCTCTGAACATCTTTTCCTACTTGCCGATGATAAATTACCCCTTCAAAATATGTTGCAGCAGCAGCAGCACTCTAACGAGACAAGATGCTGTGTAAAAAATGATTGTGAAACTTGATTAAAACGTAAAACGAAATGAAATTTTCATTTGAAATCGATGAGAAAAAACAAACAATTCTGAAGTGATTTTCTTCATTTTGTAACGAATTTCACTATTGGTTTTATCAATTCGTCTAATTAAATAAGTTCGCTTTAAAAAGCTCTGTCGTTGGCTCGTTAGAGCCGGAATTTAGTCGACCGGAAACAAGTCAGACGTAAGATAAATCACACCGCAAACAAACTTCTTCCGCGAGTTTCTAGTGTATATAAAAGGGAGAGAGAAGTTGGCCCTTTGTTCCTTCTCGCTTCGGGCTAGTTACCGGATCATCGACGGTCCAACTTTGGATTATAAAGTTACGTGATGTGATTTAACAAATTGACAAGATGGCATTGAATTTGTTAGTGAAAAAATTGGAGAAAAAAAATAAAAAGTATGTATTATACTGTCAAACAAACAAAACCCATCAGAAAGTTTTATTATTACAATCAAAAATTGTACGCAATAAAAAATTCCATCGCTCGCCCCCATTATCGCCCACATAAATTCGCCATCAATCCTTTAAACCAATTCCAATTTAAATCCCAAATTTGTAGAATGCAAGAGAATAATTAATTGGAAAATAAAGTGCATAGTAAAATAGGTGCGAAATCCGAGCACACATAACTTCAAAACAACTCTGTAAATTCTCACAAAACGTACTTCTTTTTTCTTGTTAAAAGTCGACGAAAGTCGTAATTTGCTTTACCGCAACACCGGCAAATGATACAACTCACCGTTGATATATATCAAGAGAGAAAGCTCAGAAACACACAATTCCCTTCGCGGTATCAAGCGTCAAATATAATTTTCTTTCAAAAAGTTATCTTTATACTTTAACTTTACCCGAAAGTCGCCTAAACTTAAACCTTTATCCATTACCAATCGTATTCCAAAGTTGTAAATTTAACTTATGAAAAAAAATCATCGCGACTAAACAATAAATCATCGTTTAGTAAATCCGTTCTAGTCGGCGTGTTGCTTAGACATTTGACAATCGACGCACGTGACTCGTCATAGCAATCTCTGATCCGATATGGTGGCCGTTTAGGGTCATTTCTTCAAGTTTTTACGAGACATTTTTCCTTTTTCTGTTTTATATTTCCTACATTTTATTACAAGACTTTATTTGATGATACGTCGTAAGGTGGCGACGACACTAATTAAGAATTCTGACGGAGTACGCGATGGTTTAAAGTCGATGAACAAGAAAAAAGAAAGGATAAACAAGGATCTATTCACATTTGTGCAGTAAGCAATGTTAATTTCGAAGGATTTGTTCGAGAAGAACGGTTTCTGGGTCGGTGCATGAGTGTCATGCACGAGATAGAATCGATTGAAAAAGTTGAAACAAGAAGTGTGAAACTTATGGGCGTGATGTGAACAGACTTTTGCACTTCAGGTATAGAGGAAAAACGTGGGAGAAATGAAAAAACAAAGTTAAAAGAATTCTTCGCTTATTAGGCAAATGATTTGCAAATAAGAACTTTTATTTAAAAGCAAAAATTCAGTTTTTAATAAAGCAAAGCTTCAAAGCTTAAAAAGTTAATTTACTGACAAAAAAGTTAAGGTTAAATCCCAGGTTTTTTAAATACAGTTTTCAAAAAGTATCACTTACCTAAACCCCATACCGTGCCAAAAATTAGCAAAAAGATGAAAAGTATCTTCATTTCAATCCTAAAAAATGTAACATCACCTTCAGTAAAAGCCCTTAATTCAAACTTTTGCGTATAAAGCGCGCGACTTGAATGAGTAACTGTTGAGAATGTTATCATAGGTAAACACGCGCAACCCTCTGAAAAGTGGAGGAAACGCGTGCGCGATTTCCAGTTTTTTCTTTTAAGAATTTTATAAATTTTTTAACAACATAAGAGGGCAATTGATTTCTAATTATATCGCAAGACAATGGTCATAAAAAATCTATAAAAAAAGGAAAATATTAGTAATGACAGGGGTGAGTGGTTTACATAACCTGATTATCAAGAGAAAAACAAGAAGTAGAAGAATTCTACTTACATATTAATTTAGAGAATCTTTACGATTTTGTCAAGTTGTGCACTATTTATTTATTCACAAATTTGAATTTTTTATTAAATTAAAATACTTTATTTAAAAATGACAGATGACAGTGACAAAATAAACAAAATTACGTCAAATTTTCACAATGGTGCCACCTATTGTCTAGCATTGTGAACAGAAAAAGTTTTCTACACTACCATCAATTTTTATTTCGGGCATAAATATACTATCTGTTTCAGATACTTGTGCCACTTCAAGGTCATTTAGTGCCTAAATTTTGGGACTATACATTTAAAATTTTATCAGAATGTACTTTAGGAGAACTTTTTTGAAGAGACAGTTTTCAATACTGAGTTAATGTCAATAGAGTAATCTAAAACCAGGACCTGCACAATATTCAAAATGATTGCTGGAAGAAAACAAACCGATGTCATTGATAACACATTGAAATTTGGGGTTATTATTTATTTATTTACAAGTTTTTTCTTGGACCTCAGTATTCAGCTTTTACAGCCAAGGTTTTGTCTTAAATCTGTTTGAAGACGATAGTATACATAGAAAAAAAGTTATAGACCTCTAACACATCCCTAATAAATTTGATCAACATGATTTACCATCCCAAAAAGCTTAAAAAAAAATTCCTTGAAAAAAATAAAACACAAACGCTGCTTGAAATATTGATAATAAGTCTAACAAAATATAAATTCAATTACCTAATGACCTAATTGTTGAAGAAACATAGTACAGTATAGTCAATTCATTATAAAATACCTAGAACATTTGACTAAGGTTTTTTTACTTAGGCAGCCTTCTGTCAAAAGGACGATGACACAATCATTTGCAACGTACTTTAGAAAGAAATTTGCATCAATTGATATAAAAGTAAAAAACTCTTGTAAACCCGTCTTCTATCAAAATTCAAACCTTCAAAATTATTTAAGATATACCATTGAACTATTTAGATAATTATTCAATTTAGATAATTATTATACTGAACTCAATGAAATTGAAAAGTACCACTATTATTGAATGTGAGTCGAATTTGTCATGTCAAGCTTACATTTTCATTAGAAAGCATACAACATAAAAACAGAAATTAAATAAAATTTCTCAATTTTTGGTTTAGTCAACAACTATTGTAGAATAATTGTATCTTTGCTAACATTCAATCCATTAGCATTGGACTGCCCTTATTGCCTTTTGTGTTTTTGTGAGATTCGGCATGAAGTTTTTGATTTGTATTTTTACAAATTATCACTTCGCTGTTTCATGATCATGGCTTGTTCAATTTTGGACCAGATTTAAGCCATTAAAATTTTGCAGTATTTTTTGATCGCGAATGTACTTGAAAGTTTTTACCTTAGAATTTTTTTATTTGGTTTGGAAACTGCGATTTCTAGACACTTAACATAAAAAATGTTATTGTTTGCATAACTGAAATTCCGCAAAAAATTTCAATGGTCATAGAAATGGAAATTACGTATAAATCATAGAACTTTTATCATTAATATGTGTAAGCAGGTTATTTGCATATTCAATAACAAGAATGTCCATCAATTTTGTTGTTCCTAATACTTGGCGGCTAGTTTTTTACTAAAGAAATGTAAGCGGAACTCGAAGTTATATTGAAAAAATATAAAATTCCATCAAATCTCATCTCTTATTTTGTGTTGGATTCACTCATTTCTTTGGTCCAGATTTTTCAATAAAACATTCGCTCATTAAAGTCTCGAAAAAATAATTAAACAAGTTCGGAAAAAAGAGCACATATAAGTCAAATGAACGTTCTGATTTATTACTACAATAAAACCGAAAAGATAAAAAAAAGCAATGAAAAATTAGAAATTTGGAACAATCAATCAAATGAAATAATCACTGATCCAATATTGGTAATTCTTAGTAAAAGTAAATGTAGATTATACTTACTCTCCATTTTTTACAGTTCGTTTTAGATTGTTTGATTACCAAATGGAATTTTTTTTTTTGATAATAAACAATATTCCCTTTTCTTGATATTTATTTTGGGTCAATACATAAAAGAATAATTGCACTATAAAAATACCAGACGCGTCTTGAAAAAAGAATACAAGCGCCGTAAGCAAAGTCCGATGAAGAATGAAAGAAACCAGAAGAGAGAACGACCCTCCGGCTTTGACTGGACCACTTGACGATAAGAAACTAACACCAAGAAATGTGACCAAAAGGTGTGCCCATGACTACATAAAGCCGGGCAATCAAACGGAAAAACTAAAATTTTGCCAAAAATAAAATTTAATCCCAATCATTTACATATATTCCAATAGGAATAGCTCATAAATTTTGTAAATTCTATATTCATGATTCTTCGCTGATCACAATTGCTTGACTCCACCTTACTCGGCTTACTCTCTACTTCTTTTCCAAGTATGTTAGTATGTCGCTCTTGTGTTGGATCTCCAGCCGGCAGCATCTTCTTATTCATGGTTTGACTTCTGTGCGATGCGGGACTCTGGTGATCGAATACGAAGAGAAAGAACCTCTCCGACGAGTCCTCGGATGGTTCTTCGCCGTGTATTGGTGTTATCTGAAGGAAGACAATTCAGAGAAGCGGCGGCTGCACTCCAAAAACTTAGTGCTAATAGCGTGGCGGCGGTAGCAGCGGATTTACCCCTTGATTTTTTAGCGGAAGGATTGCCACATTCAGCGCAACTTTTGGAGACACTTTTCAATAAGTAAGTGAGCTAAATTGTTTTTTTAGATAAAATTAAAGAAATATTATTTAGTATCTTAAAGTAGGTGACATTCCCACAAAGATGGAAAAAATCTTGAAAGAAAGTCGACAGACAGTATTTGAATAACATTGGTGGTTTTGTGCTTTTCTATTTGCATAGCAGGTTCTAAAATTATTATTTATTTAATGTTGTGTGGAACAAATGTCTCTGAAGCGTATAAAATCAATTTTTGCCTGAACTTTATTTAACATAATTTATTCCATTTTTTGATGACATATTTTTTATATTTATAAACATTGTGTTATTTCTCACAAATTCAGAATAATGTTTTTTTTTATGATTCTCAGTTGATTAGGGTCGTTGTGCTTAATTATTATGTGGTAGTCGTTAAATTAATGTTCAATTGTCCGGTCCCAGTACTCTCGAGTTCCTCTTTAGGCAACTTCCGGTTGTTGAAAGCAATCAGCTCGTAGATCGCACCTTCACTCAGTAAAAGTTCTCTCATTCCATTATCTCTCTTATATTTGATTCAGATGGTAAAATAATGCACCCGTCATTCTCTAACAATAAATTGCTCTCCAAACTACATAATCAGCTTTAATTCCTCGCATCCATTCAAAACTTTTTCGCACATAATCTTGTCAAATGAAGAGCGATGTTTCTGTTTGTTCAAAACTTTTTGTCATTTTGTTTGCTGTTGCGTGTCTTTGGCCAATTAACCGTTCGTCAGCGTTAAATTTTTTCGCTCTTTTCTTGGCGCTTATTGTAATTTTTATTGTTAACAATTGTGGCAATTTGCATGGCATTTTCACGCGCGAAATTACCGTTGTTTAACTGTTTGCAGGACGTTGAAAATCTCAAGTAATTGTAGGAGATGTTATCACGTACGAAATGAGAGAATGACAGAATTTTTAGATTCGTTTAGATGAAGCGAAAATGTGAACATTGATACTTTCTAAAATAAGGTGTATTGGGGTAAATGCGATAAAGCCTTGAGTGTTATTTTGAATAGTTTTGATTTACGAGCGCGTTTTCAGTCCAACCTTTACAGAGAGGAAACGATTTACTTTCTTCAGTTTCCTTTAATCATCGGCCAATATGATATATGACCTCAATCAATCTATAGTAAACAAGTTAAGCTAGTTCCAAATAGAAACATTTTTCACTTTAAACTTGTTTAATGGAACCATCTGGCTGATAACAAACCAAAAAAAAAAAAAAAAATACAAACTATAACTAGTAATTATTTTTTGACGTAGGTGAAACTTCATTTTCACCTTTTACATTCATCGATCTAAATAACGTTGAAAATCATTCTCACCGTTATTTTCACATACTAATATATGCAATCATTGTACCCAACTCTCAGAATTGTTTCAAGTGTTCATTAAAATAAACCAATAAAAATGTTGAAAATAACACAATTCTTTCGAATCTATTCATAGTTTTACTTTCTAGGTTAATAACATCAGGTCAAAGGCCAAACGTGAATGCAGAGCAGGTGCTCTGGCAATTGGTCAAGCTTTTTGCATCGTATGAAGATCCAACACTAAAAACTAAAGTAGCAAGACTGACTAAAATCTTACTTGACTATCAACCAGATTTCTATCGAGCTTTAACGACGCGTAAAAAAGCTTTGGAACATGCAGTCCAAGGTATTTTCACTTTTGAAAAAAGCAAATAGTGATATTTTTTTTTAGGTTTGGGTTGTCACGGTTTGACCCCCGACGCCAGTGGTTTAACCCATCTTCATGTGGCCATAAAGACCGAATTACATCGTCATATCGACGCCTACAAAAGCGCTCTCCATCGTCTTGACGAATTAGGCCTAGCAGCAGCCAATTCAAAAAAGCCAGTCGATGCTTCTCACCAAAGACTTCTCGCTTTGCATCACGCAGATGTCCAACAGCGATTAATCGATAATAAAACTCTTTTAACAATTTTAGATAAGCCCGATTTGAAACAGCTGCGCCCTTTATTGGATACGTTAGCTACGCGTGTCCAAAACGACAAAGAAGCGCTTTTTTGTGTTTCACAAATCAAAAGGTTCGACTTATGAAGGTCACCCAACCCCTGAAAATATCGATTCGTTTTTCAGATTGCATCCTACTTGCGAGGAGAAACCTGTAGCTGCTCTTCTCATGTCTTTCGCTAGAGGTTGTGGCGCCCTCTTGGACTTAATGCAAACGCCTGAGAGCCCTTGCAATAGTGATGGATACCATTCAGAACCGGAACAAGATAATGATAGAGGGTGAGAACAGGAGCTTTTCAACTTTTTTGGTACAAAACAGCAGATTTAATTATGCGGAATAGAACCGTAATGATTTTTTGGATGACTTATCTAATGAGACGTTTCGCATGTCTTACAGCTGCTTTTTGTACAGATAATCACATTAATTGCTACGATATTGTCAGGTTTCTATTTAAATCACGAAGATCTAATTTAAAAGGTTTTGACTGACGAATTAATTGTTTGGACGAGTACTTGGCTGATTACAGCAAAACACGCAATTGGAATTCATTAGAAACGATGTTGCGTTTCAAAACTACGTTCTGACAATGCGAGAAAGCTGCATGATTGAGAGTGACGGTATAAAATCTAATGCGCGATGAGGAAAAAACACTCAAGGGACGAAAGGGTCTTACAAAGTGGAGAAATCTGCAAAAACAAGTGCAAGTACTACCTTATACTCGGAAATTATGTAGCTTTTCTAAAAATTTTTTATTATGTGAGAAAATTTTTTATTATGAGGTTTAGTTAAAATTTGATATAGGGATCAATTTTTGCTTCAAATTAGATGGAAAATGACAACAACAAATGTGATTGAGCGTTGTTCGTTTGTCAGCAAATTTAACATTTCTTGCTGTGAATGGCTGAAAATGGCATTTCTAGACGGAATTTCGGAAAATTTTATTTGAAAAAGCTGTTTGTAATGTAATTCTATGGACGTGGGCAAAATTTAAAAAGCTTACAGTGAAGTTGACATTTTAGACATTTTAGGCAAATAATTCTTTTTTAACAGTATCAAAATTAAACAAACTGGTATAAATTTATTTTTAAAATATCCATTGTAACAAACAACATTAATAAGAAATACTACTCTTTTACTTCATTTTTTTCAAAATTTTAATATATATATATATATATAATATATATAATATATATGTATGTATATATATGTATATATATCTCAAACACGAACGTATAACCGGCCAGTCTGGAAGCACACGGGCTTAATTTTGAAAAACCCGCATAATTTAAATGACTGAACGCAGTGAAAAAAAACTTCCAAAATTTTTTGCGTATTATGGCTTCATAGTTGGATGGAGCGTCTTTTCGTGAATTTCCCGTCAAAACAAGCAAACTCCCAGACCGCTTTGATAAAAATAATCTCGAAAATGCGTAGCTCGACTACCGCAAATGCGGAAATCGCATATTTATTGCTTAACCATAAAATCCACACACTGACGTAAATTGCGCTACATAAACACATCGAATATCGATATAACGAAAAAAAGAAATCATTTCGATCGAAACAATCGAAGGAAACCTAAATTCGAAACCCGTCGCTATGACGACGTCGAATTCAAATGTTTCATTCTACCAGCAAGGAATTAGTTTTTGCTTTCGCTTTTATGATGAAAAATGTTTAGAAACGTTGGCAACGTGAGTTAAATTCACGTTGATGGTATAAAGTTTATTAATATTCAAGACGTTTCGGAGCGCGTTGGTTGCTTACGGTTTAGACGGATTGGTCGGGAAAGTGGGGTGGTGGTAATTTGTATGTAATAATACGACGTGTTTGCTCATAATTTTATTGATATTAAAATTCGCTCTTCCTCTCTAGCAAAGATCTGGTGGGTCGATACGCATCCCTCTATTATCAGAACCGCCCGAGGGCGTTGGAAGCTTTAGATTCCCTCCCTGATTTAGCCCACGCGACCCAACTTAAATCGAAGATACTCTTCTCCGTTGTCGTCGTAAGTTCTTCCACCTATGAACCCTCAACCATCTAACAACAAGCTTTAGCTCGCTTTCAGAACATGCAGGAATCTGCGCGACACAAAGTTGAAGGAGACTTTCCGGAATTTACATCTTGATGGAAGAACTACAGCAGGACAAGTTCTGAGAGATGATCTTATCCGATGTCTAGCAGCTACAGCTGAGACTTATCCCTTAGGGGAAGCAGAGCATCAAGTGAGAGCACTAGTATGCGATACCCTCAAAGAGTATAAATGCTTAGAAAGTTGCACTCCATTGCGCAGGTAATAAAACTTTACTCTTAAGTTATTATCCTCAAGATGCTTCTAATTCAGGTATGTGGGGGATGTCACAAGAGTAGCTTGGCTCTTAGTCAACCAATTACCACCATATGAGCTCGATACCGATTTCCAGACGCCGATTAGGTTAAAACCGGAAAAACATCAGCGACACCATTCCGCTGATCGTACTAGCGATACAGTTAAATCATTTTTATGGCCAGCTCTAGTTTTGCAGAATGTCTACGTCCATAAAGCTGTAGTAGTTACAGGAGGAACCTAGACACTGATTATATTTTTGTACTTTTTTAAAGTAGTTGTAAATAATATTAAACGTATTAATAAATGTATTTATATAGATTTAGGTGGATTTTATTTTTATACATACAAATATTTTTTGTTTTAAATCAACTACCAATTGATTACAAATTACTTATCTAATCACAATTCCTTATAGATAGATAAACTGACGTTCATTAAACATTTTGCATTCCTTGCGAGTTTTAAATTGACGACAGCGTAAATTTAATTCTATTTAAATTAGCTGTCACATTCGTGTGCTTTACACGAATTAAAAATTGAAATCGATAAAACAAATACATTACGTTTGCATTGAGTTTTTTCTGTTTCCACAAGTAAGTTGCTTTATTTTTATCTGCTATGTGAATATTTACGGAAAGAATCAAATTTCTGTTGCTGAAAGTGAAATTACCTGATTCAAATTTTTATATCTGGTTGCAGCTTAGATGCGGGAAAACTTCAAGTTGAGTGATCCCCCGTTTTTCTGAGTGAGCGACAGCCGTTGTGCTGATGTTGTAGAGTTTTTGGTGGTACACCGCCTCCGCGCAAGCTTCCGCATCTCCTCCTCTCGTGAACTGTCATTCCATCTCCATTGGCTTTAGTTCTCGTTTTCACCGCTCGGTTTATCGGTGGCCGTGGCGCGTGTGGTGCGGACGCGTGTTGGTAGTGTTGAGTAAACTGAGTGAAATTAGCAGAGAAAGTCGTCGTTGAGTAGCGCTAGGGTGGCATTTGCGACGAGGGTTGGAGACACACCCCGAAGCGACATCCATCCCCGACACAGTGACTGCAACGGCAGCCTCTCCGGAGAGGGTGCGCGACGAGGGTGCAAGTGCATCAGCCCCGGCCCCCCAACCACCCCCATAATTAATGGAAACGGGTCGTTTACGGCCCGACCCGCCGGGTAAATACAACCATCAAACTGGAACTCATGGAATTGGAAAACATCGTCGCCAACACAGTTTATTTAAAAGCGAGAGAGGGTGAGTTTGGATTAACCACGAGATGTTTTCAGTCACATTTTTCTATGCATCTGCAGGTGGTTCCGATAGTAATAAAGGCAAGAGTAAGAAGTGGAGGAAGATATTGCAGTTCCCGCATATTTCACAATGCATCGACCTCATCAACAAAATAGGCAAGTCATTTTTGTTTCTTTATAACACTTAAAAACATCTTCAAGACGTAAAGTGATGCTCGGTACATATTCAAACTAAAAAAGTGAGGTTAGGAGTATACGCTGTTTATGTACTTCGATAATTACCTCGAAATAATTGGCAGCTGGAGGTTGATTGACTCACAGTGAAGATTTTCAATGTCTCTAATTTTATTTATAACTTTTGATTATGTGTTGAGTTGGTAAAAAACCCTAAATGACATTACATTACAAACTACTTCATAATTTAATTATCAGGAAGCGGGATGTCAACAACCAATTCGAAAATGTCAAATTTTCTTCATCGCTTTTTCAAAACAGAATTATAGAAAGTAAAAAACCTTCATTGACCTACTGAGACGATGTTATTAAACTCCCACATTCGCACTTTTCACAAGAATGATGCGATTGCAGTGAGGAGATTTATTAAGTCTCTAAATTCAAATTCTTCAGACATTTTATGTGAAAAATTGACAATATTTATTCAAATGACAATTTGGGGAACCACCCATATTATTTGTAACTAACTTCATCATCCCTCAAAGTCGGAGTGTTAATCTTTAATTATGACCCTGACAGTTAATTCTAACTAAACTAGGCTTTTGCATTACATTAAAAAATCATGTGTTATGGATTTTGGTCTATGACGTCAATTATTTTGTTTTAATTCTTTGTTTTTCAATGTTTAATTACCATAACAAAAGCTTTTACTTTATAATTTATATAAAAACTTTCTTTTTAATAGCTTCTAATAATAAATTTGAAAAATAGTAATTTTTAGTTCTAGATTTCGCTTTTATACCCTTTGGTTAGGTTTTTTTACAGAAAGAAATTTAATTTGAATAGAGATAATGTTTGTTTTTATCAATTAACAAAGCCAATAAACAAAATTTTCGAGTTAATTAAGCAAAAATTAAACGTTTAGATAGTTTTTTAACTATTTTGATCAAGAGTGCAGTTACTCTGATATTAATTTTCAGTTGCAATTTTTTTTGTGTTATTCAACTAATTCCATTGGAAAAGCGAGAACAAAAATTAGCTATTTTTGAAAGCTTTATTAAGCCTTATCGGTAGTGTGGCTCGCCGGTGTTAATCGCTAGTTTCATCTACTGATAACTTCATTATGAATATCTATTATATTCATTATACAAGAAAAATGTTATAATGTTGATATTACGTAAGTTAATTAATATTCATCTAAAGCTGTTTCGTTAAAGTTAAAAAGCGAATAATTTTGTCGGCGTTGTTGGCAGTATAATTATTATAATTACTATTTTCCATTTGATGCTAACTTCATAAAAGATTTGCATTATTTTAATTTTTACAAAAAAGTAATTTTGAAATCTTTTTTCGTTTTGAGTTATTAATTAATTCTTTTTGGCTGCTTCATCAAATTTAAAAAGCAATTTATTTAGTCGGAATAATTCTCAACGATTATCATAATTATTTATAATGACGTCTAAAATACTAAATTTAAATCGTGCTTATTATTAGAGTGGTTCAAAAAATCTTAAAACAAATGGAAATACACAAATTCAAATTTATACCCAATTCATATCAAGGTCAGTGATTTCAATTCAATTCTCAAGTGTAATTTTTAACAAAAGGAAAGTTGGCAACAGTTCTCGACGTCAGTTGAATCGACATTTCATTTATAAATTTTATAAATTATAATTTCATTTTATGGATCCGTTGACATACTAAAATTTAATTGATTTCAACTTCAAAATATAAAAAATGTTAGTAACTTCCGCGGTTTGCCACCGCAAATTCCATTGTCATGAAACAGTTAACATTATACTTGGAAATAATCAGAAGTACTTAACTTCCAAAGAAACGTCATTTCTTTGATTGATGGACGCTCTTCATGGTCGCTGTAATTTTTATCAAAGAATGTTACACATCCTTCTTGATCTATGATGTCATTTTTGACAAGTGTGCAGGTAAAACGTGAGTCACAGCACACTTGGGATACTCTTTTCGTTGTGAATTTTCACTAGGGGAAGTCCCGAGAAACCTCAATCGATATAATTTCTTTTCTCATTTCAATGTAAAATACCGTCACGTAGTCACAAGATGTTTCTTTATTGATATCTCGGGAACTACCCCCAAACTATATCTCGCAGATGCGCACAGATTATGAAGCATATAAGTATAGATCTGTTTGTTTCTGAGCAAGATCGTTATTTTTTCAAATACGAATTATATAAAAGCTTAACGAATATGAAAATTTTTCCACAGACGCTTTTGTGTATACACGCGATTATTTTTGTTTGGGTACATTGGAGATAATATTAGTGATCCTTTGAAGCAAGTTCGTTTATCTTTCAAACCTACACAGACAGAACACGAATGAAAGCACATGTTGGTAGAAAAACGACTATTTACGAGTATTCGTTCGCGTACAGATTTACTATACTCGCAATCGTGGTTTTGTTTGTGAATCTGAATTTTTCAAACGTAATTAAATCGTTATCGTATGTGTTTGTCCCTCCATGCATGAGAAAATTGCACTTGCAGGTAATAAACTAAAATGGAGCATTCATAAGTTGGAAAACAGATAATTAAGTTGAACGTTGAAAAATTTGGAGCAATTACTAAAGATGGAAGAAAAACTTTATAGAAAGTTATGCAAATTAGATTTTGGTTTGTTTATTATTCCATATGAATTTGTTAATGTATTTTCTCTCGTCTCTGACCAGAGACAGTTATTATTATTAAATTAAAATAAATTGGAAATGATTGATGGCTATGACGCTAATTCAATGAAAAGTCCACTGGATTGGACGACATCGATCTGATAAATGAATGTCGATCGATTGTGATAAATCGATTTGATACAGTCATCTGTTTTTATTAATGGGACACTTTTTCCATTCACATGGTTGACATTTATGTGATAGATTTTGTGATGAAAAAAATATGGGCTGAGAAAATGGGGGAAATTGGGGGAAAACACGATTGGATTTATGAATTGAATTTTCATTTCTTTATTACTGAAACAAAATCTACTCTTTTCAAGATACTTTTTCTAATCAAAAAAGGACGATACGAAAATTTTATTATATTATATTGTAAAGGAAAAATAAAATTTTATTTCGCAATTTCTCCCTTTATTTCTTTTTGAATCCTATTGTATTCTTTAAGACACGTTCAAAGAGGATTACATTCTTTATGGACGACATACAGCGAACACAAAAAATTGAAGTTTAATTATACATTACTAATTGTTTATACAGTTTCATCGTTAATAAAGAGATTTGCTGCCATAGTTTTATTAAAATATCCGCACTTATATTGAATGAAAATTGGCATCGAAAATTTATGCATTTTGTCAATAAATAGTAATAGTAAAGTCGATTTCACCAATGAATGCCAATGTCGGAACTGTTGTCAACAACAAATTGCTCATAACACTACAAACAAGTTTATTGAAAGCAACAAAATTTCATTGCACAATTCTACATTTGGTGGCTATTCACAAAACGACATTTTTATAAAATAAACATGTTTTAATAAGTTGTCGACATTTGTGATTATTTTGGCCTGTTTTGCAGTCTGTTTGCACAATAAGTTGCCAACAATCTTGTTGATAATAACCAACAGCCAATTGACTTTACCATAAAGTGGAGACAAGGGATTTTGATGATGTTTTTAGTAAAAGTTGTTAGCTTGCTACTGTATGGTTTTTCAGTTAATTTATAGATTGAATGATTTCAACAATGAATTACTGCTAATGCTCACAATAAACAGGAAAATTTCCGCTTCATAATTCAATAGAAACGTGGGCAGTGTGTGAAATAGCAGAAATGATGTTTGTGACTTCTTATCAATGGTTTTGTTGAAGCGAATAACAGAGCTTTTATTTTTTTCGATAAATCAAATCATTAAAGTTATAAAAGGCTCAGCAAGAGACAAGCCTTTTGTAGATTCTAGTTTATACCCCAAAGTAGTTTTCTCATAATCGATTGAACCTTCTGCTTTCTTATAATCACTTAGAAGTTAGTTGGAATCACTTAGCAAGATCGGAGGTTTTATTGAAATCTGCTAAATTGATAAAGGAGTTTTGACAAAAACTTTACTATATTGGTATTTTATAACTTATAAATTCCTTTTAAGATTAAATCTTCTGAAAAATGAATAAGTAATTTGTTGAGCTCTGTATTTCAGAACTCTTTTGAGATATTATTTTTAAAGGGATGGTACAGTTATTAGGATTGTAGAAATCTCCAAATCGACTCCGACCCATGTTTCGGTTCTTTTTTTTTATCAGCTTGTTTAGTTATCTTAGCTCTTATGCATTTGTATAAGTTTTTTTTTTTCAGATGTGCGGTACGAGTACGTCGTCGATCAGCAGCCGATCGGCAAATTGCTTTTCGAACAGTGGTGTGAAGTAAAACGTCGTCAGTACTATCGCTGTGTAAAGTTTCTCGATGTCGCGAATCGTTATGAAGTTGAAACGGATGAACAGCGTGTGGAGTTGGCGAACGCCATTAAAAAAGAATTCATGGTCGGCGCGGAGGGGGAGGAGAATATTTCTCTCCCTGAAGTAGGTCTTGTGCTCTCCATGAGTGATAAACTAACGAACGGACATAAGGACTTATTTGCACCATGTGTGCAAGCTGTTAAGGATTTTCTTAGTGGTGAACCTTTCAGGGAGTTCACTAATTCTATGTATTTTCATCGGTACCTGCAATGGAAGTGGCTAGAATCTCAACCCGTCACTTACAAGACTTTTCGAATGTATCGCGTTTTAGGAAAAGGAGGATTCGGAGAGGTGTGCGCTTGTCAGGTAAGATTTCTTATCACTTTAAAGAAAAATGAATAATCTACTGAAAAAAAATCACACGTCGTTGTAATACCTCGTAAAAGCAAAAATAAAAATATTTGTCAATTTCTTTCACGATAATAACAGTAAAAAGAAGTGCAAAAGTCATCGATGTAACATTTTATCGTCTCTACCATCAGCTTCTTATCTCTTTTTGCAAGCACCGCCATCACACTATTCTCTACGGTATATTCAAAGTCAATCGATAAAAACATTTTCGAGGTCAAAATTCTCAAGGACAGAGTCGCGGCGACAATTTCCCGGCACTTCGGGAAGCATTTTTTATTCTTAAATGAGAAAATTGTTTTAAAATGAAAAAATCTCAATAATGTTATACTACGCCAAGAGATGGAGCGCTTAATCAATATGCAGAAAACTGCAAAAACAAGTTTGATAAATAATATCTTCTCAAAACACTTACTACAAAAAATTGCTCCTTCGTTGATCCGACGTTGTTTTTCTACCTCCATTTGTTTGTTTTGAGAAGTTTGTTTGTGTTTGATAAAAATAGTCAAGAGATGGAGCTCTTAAACACATCACAAACTAAAAAATACTCACTTCAATTGGCTATTCATTCAAATTTAATCTGTAGCTGAAATAATGTTGCTATCACAGATGAAGTGAGTACTTATCAATTTTTACAGATATCTAGGTAATTTTTTTTTTTAATTTTTGTTATGATGTGATAATGATTGAAATATCACAAAACGGGGTGGAGCTCTCATCTAGCTAAAAGGAATCTGTTAGAGCAGAATTTTTGAATCTATTTGTCTTCGGCTCTTGTTAGGAAAATGTCATCCCATCTTGTTTTTCTATCGTCGTTTGTTAAAGTTGATTCTTTCGATGTCGTAAAATTAAATGAGATTGTGCTTTCTTGAATGTTTATTCAATAAGGTGGCGAATAATAAGACAATCCACCCTTGTCAGGTGAAACGTACGAAACATCGTAAGCGCTGTTTATGTGTAAAGTGGCCTCAAATAGCACCACAGACGCTATAGTAATAGAGATGGGTTGTATGGTGATAAGCAGCTTCACGCGTCAATATCCGCTCATTCATCGTGGATGGGGTATTAAATAATGTGCTGACTTGGAGCGGTAGTAAAAGCAAGCTTATAGACTAGCCTTTAAAAATTTCAAGCAGATGGTGGTTTTACGGTCGGTCATAATACGTTTTTTCTTTTTTTGAAGTTGTGGAAAAGCTATTTTTCCGCTGCTGTAAACAGAAGTCTTTCTAATTATAAGACTGGTTTTGAGCTGATGTGGGAGAAGTTTTCTTTATTATTGAAGAAAATACACGAGATATTTCTTAAAATAGCCTTCTATTTTCCGGGAAATACTTGATGGAAACTCTTGGCAGAATTTCATGTAAATTGTAAGATGATAACTTTTGCTAATGTAATTCTCTCCTTACACAAAATTTAACGCAATTTGTTGAGTTTCTAATTTAAGGAGACGGCGTGTTTGAAGATCTAACAAATTAAAGGCCCTTAGAAATTGAATAATGGAAGCAAAGATAACAAACTACGTTTTCATATCCATCCATCATTAAAATAAAGTATTGATGGAAGCGTAGGAGTGTACCCTACCGAAAATTGAATTTCTGACGTTCAACGATGAAGCTACGATCTTGAAAAATAGTCAATACAGTTCCAACTACTTTTCAACTCACAATTATTCAGTTTTTTTTTGCTATTTTATGAAAGTTATGCCTTAAGGCTTTAAGCGAATGTCAAGATTGTCAACTCATCAATCATACTTATTTTTGTACCAAAAATTATACAGGAAGTCGTTTTTGATATTTAGATTAACGAAAAATCTTCCGTATAGTTTAGAAAACAAAAATAGAGACGGACAAAGAAAGTAAATGTATCGGGGTATAATTATTTGTTTCAATAAAAACTTTACAGTTATTTTGGTTTTAAATCGGCCAAAAGTTTGCTGTAACATTTCGAATAGTAGATACTTTATTGGTCTATTAATCATCGATGTTGTAAACATTATAAATTAAATTGAAAGAGACTTAGCGTTTGATATGAATTGACATTTATAGAAATTGAAACGAGTCTCTTAATAAGGTCAAGTAGTCAAAATTTCTCAATTAGAAAAAAGTTTAATTAAAACCTTCATCGAAGCTAGTATTTTCTCTTTTTCATAACTTTTTTTTTAATATTCATGAATGGCTACAAATGTAAATCGTCGACCCTTTAAAAGCCAAATAAACCCTCTCCGAGTCAAGTTCCGGTTATCGTCCAATTACGTCTAAAATGGAGTTAATTCGAGAAGAAACTAAAGCTTGGAAGTAAATCTTGCCGACACCCCTTTTTCGTTAAAACCGCCGTATATGGTCAAGCAAAAGAACGAAGTGATTAATGTTCAAGTAATTATTAATATCATAATATTCCGGACAAGCCGGTGCATTCAGCCTTGCTAAGTGGAGGGTGTGGCTGTGATTATAATTAACACCTTTAGGAGCCACTGAATCATTTTATTAACCAAAAAACGATTCACATTCCTTAAAAACTTTACATAGTCGCTATTTGAATTCAAGGATTTAACAAAACAATTCGATGCATGCAAATGCGACACCAAATCAATAATCGATGATTGGGTCAATGGGAATTTATGGCGGCGCATATCCGTTATTAAAATTTGTTGTTTAAGAGAAGTCGGAATTTATTTGGTTAAATGATAGTGGATTATGACACACAATAAACAAATAGAGTTCAAAGAGAAGTTCAAGGATAGGGTACTAGAAATTGTATTGTTAATAAAATGATGATGTTATATATATTTCAAACTGCAAATGAAACAGAGACGTCTTTCCCTAGTTGCCACACAAAATTGTTTCACTCTCCCCAAGCAAATTACTTAGAAGCTTTAGTCTAATGACGCCTTCTCCCATTCTAAACGAATATTAGAGAACATTACGTTACTTCAACCGTATAAACTTTTACTTTCTTTCTTTGCTTTAAGTTCTGATAAATAACAGAGATTGTGAAGCAATGATGCCTCAATCTACTTCCTAATTATAAACTACGTACATATAATAAACTGTTCTTTGCGTGCACGCACGAAAACCATTCATTATCTCAATTTACTTGCAGGAAACAAAACGATAAATTTATCTAACGCTGTAAACATAAGCTCGATTTACAAGGTCTCAAACTACCTACACAACTCATGAAAAGACAACACTCCATTGTCCACTCGACGCTCACATTCCACATATAATCAAAAGATGGGGATGTTTACCAGATTACTAAAACCTGCAACGTCTGTTTTCTCTGAATTAGTTCCACATCAATATTGAAGTCGCTTTATTTTTTTTATCAATTCATTTGTAATGTTTGCATTAACAGTTAACACATAATGTATAGATTTGCAAACTAAGTTCAACTCTGTTGAGATCAAAGCGTTATTTAGAGTTTTGTAAACATAATTGCGAAACGGGAGTTGAATAATAAATTTTTCAAATGTATAAAAAAAAAAACATTTCATTTGAAGGCTTGTAATTCAGAACTTGGAATAATTTCAGTTTTTGACTGATGAATGTTATCTTTTAGGTGCGAGCGACTGGTAAGATGTACGCTTGCAAGAAGTTGGAAAAGAAGAGGATAAAGAAGCGTAAAGGGGAAGCAATGGTTCTGATCGAGAAGCAGATTTTACAGAAGATCAATTCGAGATTTGTCGTAAATCTTGCCTACGCTTACGAAACGAAAGACGCCCTCTGTCTGGTATTGACGATAATGAATGGTGGCGATTTAAAGTTCCACATTTACAATATGGGCAGCGAGCCGGGTTTAGATATAGCAAGGGCGAGATTTTATGCGGCGGAAGTTGTGTGTGGACTCGATCATTTGCATCAGCAGGTTGGTATTGTTTGAAGGTGGTGGACGTATAAAACGTCGATAGCGAGGGTGCGTTGTTTTCATTTGAAAAGCGGGCAAAATATGCAAATAAGTTTCGAGATGATGGCGGGGGTTCCGGTCATCTGTTATTCGGTATCAAGTGACGCATAATACAGAGTGTTTTGAAAATGTTACAAAAGTTTTTATTGGTCTACGAGTTTTTTTTATCTAACTTTATTAAAACTTCCTTGAAAAATCTCGTCTTGACTCGATTATTTCGTTCTTGTTATAAACCACCCATCCCGACCTTTCTTTTCCAATTTCATTTTCTTCCAACACACGCTTTCAAGAACTAATAGTCTCATGGTTACTCCCAGCTTGGTTTCTTTTATTACCCTTATTGATTTTTGTCGGACGAAAGGTCGACTGAGATTAACACACTCACAGGACAAAATCTAAACCGCATTGGAAATAATTTCTTGGATATAAGGAAACTCTTCGGATTTTTATAATCGAGTCGAGACCTTCTTGAATCCCCAATCAAACATATTCTTGTTATTGAATCTAATTTTCATGTATAATTTTTCTTTTATTTTTGAAATAGCGACTTTTTTTCTGAGGCGTAGCCAAATCTTGTTGACCGAACAAACAACGAAACAGCGTCAGATAAGACTTGTTTGTGGTCTCGTTAACCCGGGAGTTTATCGCTGGCAGGGTCGTTGCAAATTTCGCTTCGGTTACAAGGGGAGGAGCATTATACACAGTTTTTTTTTTTTCATTTTAGGGCATTGTATATAGAGACTGTAAGCCAGAAAACATCCTTCTAGACGACGCAGGTCACGTTAGGATCTCAGATTTAGGTTTAGCTGTAGATATCCCCGAAGGAGAGTACGTTAGAGGTAGAGTGGGTACTGTAGGTTATATGGGTGCGTCGTTTCTGTATCTCATCAATCCTTCTATTAAAATTTCATTTTGTAGCACCCGAAGTCATAGACAATGAACGCTACACGTTTAGTCCTGATTGGTTTAGTTTTGGTTGCTTACTTTACGAAATGATTGAAGGTCAAGCACCCTTTAGAGCGCGCAAAGAAAAAGTAAAACGTGAAGAAGTGGATCGTCGAGTGAAATGTGACCAAGAAAAGTACTCTTCGAAATTTAGCGAAGATGCCAAATCTTTGTGCCAACAATTATTAGCGAAAAGTCCAGCGCAGAGACTGGGCGGAAAGGCGGGACGACATGGGGCGGCTTTAGTCAAACAACATACGTTTTTCCAGAGCTTGAATTGGCGACGATTGGAGGCGGGCATGGTGGAGCCGCCATTTGTGCCCGATGTAACACATCACTAATACTATTCAAGAGACTCGATTATTTTGTTTGTTTTTAGCCCCATGCGGTATATGCGAAAGACGTGCTGGACATCGAGCAGTTTTCGACTGTAAAAGGAGTGAATATCGACGAAAGTGACGCTTCTTTTTATAGTAAATTCAACAGTGGTTGTGTCTCCATACCGTGGCAGACTGAAATGATAGAAACAGACTGTTTTAGACAATTGAATGTGTTTGGTGCGAATAACACAAGAAGTAGCGATTTGATTCTTCAACCTGTTACCACAACGGAGAATGAAGGCTGTTTTCCATTTCGAAGAAAGGTAAATTTGAAAATATTTTGATTTATTATAATTTCTCATGTTGCAGAAGAAACAGTTGCCACGGACCAAACCTATACCTATCAATCCATCCCTGTTACCTCAAATCACAGAAAGCTGATGCCTTTAGTTCTGGTTGTCATCCTTCCCATTGTAAGCCCCATTTTCATCTTCGTCTTCCCAGTTTCTGGCACAATCTTCGCTCGAGGCTACACTCATTTGTTATCTTTGTATATAAGTGTTGAAGCATGCACAAATTCCATCTGAGTAGATGATTTTGTTTTATATATTTTTTGTATAGTTTAAATGTTTTTCTTTCTGTACCTCTTTTAAGTGAGATTATGTTAGTTGTCATCTACTGAAATGGAAGTGTTTTTGTTAAGGGTTAGTTGTCACAACCTAGAGGGCATTGTTGACGTATTTAAATGTTGTTTTGTTTTTCCTCATTCCAATCACATTTCTACTAGAATTGATGTATTCAAAAAAAGACCATTACATTATTTTATTGTGATATTCTTAAATGTTTTATGTCTGCCCGCATTTTTTACAATTTTTGTACATTTTGTGTTCATTTTGAACAATGGAACGGCCGAGCTTTTTATAAGTTTAAAAAATACAAACTTTACTTGCCCAATTAAGAATTTTGTGTAGATTAAGCTCAATTAGTAAACATAGATCAATTAACTTTCAATTTTATGTAAGATTATATTGTATATAATTTTCATGACTGTTTTATTTCGAATTAGTCTTTCTTTCCTTTAAAATGACAACAGGGTGAGTCTTGGGATTACAAAACAATTGAAAAAAATGTTCCTAAAACCGACTCACACTGTTCAAAACTCTTGTATGATCCACATTTTGACTTGTATTAAAAATGATTTTTGATAATTAATTAAACATCTAAATCGTAACATCTTTTATTTTCTATCACCCTAAAAGGTTTAATTGAAGTAATACCAGAAATAACTCTTAGAAATGTTTTTTTTAAACGTTGGTAATTGATTAAAGTCGTGTTTACATGAAAATATTTTGTGCCGATTCACATTTCTTGTGGAAAATGAAAATTTTCTAAAACAAAATTTTGGACAATTGAACAATTCTCACTCAAATAAGTACCACAACAGTCTCAGAATAAAAGATTCCAATAATCCAAATGTTTGTATCTAACTCAAAAACGTAACATTTCCTGGAATACCAAAAATTAGGGCGTTTCTGGTATAACTATTTAAATGAATAATTTCTTCACTTCCACTTAATCGAGTTGAGTAAGAAAAGATAAAAAAGGTCAATAAGTCACTAAAACTAAGTCTAAGTCTTTTCACATTATCTGGTTATAATCATGCTCATACACATAGTTTTAATTCTGTCTTCTTTGCAATTATTATTAACTGCAAACACTTCCATTTCGGATAATTTACGAAAGAAAAAAGCATTTCTAGTGAAAAAGCATTTAAAACGATTGAAAAAAATTGAAGGTGCTATTAAGCTGGTAGGGGGAAGAGCGGAATTCGAAGGTAAAAAATTAAAAGATAAATGTGACATCCTGGGCCCTTTTAATAATAAATGCAACCCTTAATTCATATTTTAGGGAATGTCGAAATTTTACATGAGGGTCAATGGGGTAATGTTTGTGATGACGAATGGGATAATTCTGAAGCTGATGTCATTTGCAGACAGTTAGGATATCCTGCAGGGGTTGGAAGAGCAACACTAAACGCACATTTCGGTCCTGCAAAACGTAATAACTGAACATGGTCTGTAATAAATGGCAGTTGAAAATTATTGCCATTTATTATAGAAATGAAAAAATCGCTTATTAAAGTGTTAAAATGGTAGGGAAATATTGGATGGACAATGTGTTTTGCACTGGCTCTGAAGATGAGATCGTTAATTGTCATTTTGACGGTTGGGGGCATAACGATTGTCAGTCAACGGAAGCAGCAGGAGTGATTTGCCAAAATTACGAAGAGAAAATAATCCCACCTTTAGAAGTAGTCAACATACAGAAAAATCTGTGAGTGAGTATTGTAAAAAACCTAACCATCAATAGTTCCGTAGAGTTTTAGTCCCCGCCTTGCAACTCCGCCTCCAAGGAGGTCGAATTCCAACGGAAGGCAGAGTTGAAGTACAAACTTCAGACAACCGCTGGGAACTTATTTGTGGCGATGGATGGTCCCTATTGGAAGCAATAGTTGTTTGCAAACAACTGTCTTTAGGTTGATTTATCAATTTTCTCATTTTATGTTTTATTGGTTGCATAACTTCAGGCTATGCAAGTGATGCTCGTCAAACTGATTTTTTCGGGGGTAACTTAACCGTTTCTAGTCTAGCTGGAGTAAAATGTGAAGGACATGAATCTTCTTTAAGCCAATGTGTGCACGACGCCGCCACTACTGGTAAGTGTAGTAGCAAGGATGTGGCGGCAGTTAGTTGCGTTCCTGTCATGGCTGATCTCATCATCGATCATATGGATTTAGAAAGAACCGCCCATTTAGAAGATCGCCAGTTGTTTTTCTTGCAGTGTGCAATGGAAGAGAATTGTTTATCGTCTCAAGCTTATGAAATACAGAAAGAATCAAATTCTTGGCATTTAGAAACAAGGAGATTATTAAGATTCACTGCGAGGATTTTTAATGCGGGGACGGCGGATTTTAGGCCTGCTATACCCAAGCATTTGTGGGAATGGCATATGTGTCATATGTGAGTGGGGACGTTTTTTTTTTCTATATAAAAATATACCACAAATGTCAATTCGTCATTTTTTGAGGGTTTTGTCCATTTCGACGTCATTGCCTTCGTCATCGCCATTTCCGCTTCCCTTAATCACCCAGAAAGCTTCCTTCTCTGACGTCAAACCGAATAAACATTAATTCGGAACACAAATAACAATATCCATTTATGACGAGCCATTATTCCGACCATAACAACATCCTCGCATGACAGCTCGTAAAAACTGATACTTTACAGGCACTACCACAGTATGGAGGTGTTCGCAACATTTGACATTTATGATACGAAAGGCCGAAGAGTTGCCGAAGGACATAAAGCATCCTTTTGTTTAGAAGACAATCAATGTCTTCCAGGTGTTAAACCGAGATATGCATGTGCCAATTACGGAGATCAAGGGATTTCCATTAACTGCAGCGACATCTATAAATATACAGTAGACTGCCAATGGGTAGACGTTTCGGACATCGAACCGGGGATTTACACGTTGAAAGTTGCTATCAATCCAGAGTTTAAAGTACCGGAAATGACTTTTGAAAATAATGCGGCAGTTTGTCAGTTTTACTATACGGAAATGTTCGGAAGTGTTAGAAACTGTTCTGTGCAAAGACCGTGAAATGTAGTCTTTAGTTAGATATAAAAAATATATTGACATAAATAATTTGTACACCTGTGTTTACTTTCTCCTTCCTATTTCAGTTTCAAGGGTATTTTTATGGGTCAGTAGCATGGGTGTATTGACCTAGTAAAATTGTCTCCCGATTGAGTAATTTAACTCTCTACTAGGTGATAAATCTAAAGAGCAAAGTGTTATTTTGTACCATAAAGTTGATTTAAATTATTTTATCAAACAAAAACGACATTTGGGTCACTTATTTTCTATGGGAATAATTACTCAAAGCTGCTGAAATTTTCCAAATTTTTTTTATTTGAAAGAAGGACCACACGTGAGAGACGGCTTATTTATTATGCACACGTTCACATTGATTGTTAATTAACATTCAGTTATTATTTTTCCATACTAAAATATAGTTTTCCAAACCGAAGTTGGAGTTTATATAGTCGATTTATTCTAAGCAATAGTTATGCAACTACGTATTTAATATTATTATTGCCAAGCAATACCAGTAACAATACAATACACAATAAACCAAGCATGGTTTAACGACCCATTTACTGGTAAAATAATTTGCATTCCATAAAGCATCATACTCACGTTATAAAGTTATGAGTCTGATATATGCTCGAGCTTCTTGTTAGTATATTATAATGTCTTCTAAAAATATCAGCTTAATGATAATTATTAGGCAATGATGGATATGCGTAGAGAACCTGGAGAAGTCGTATTTATTTGTGGAGAAGTAAACAGAATCAAATGAACCAAGTTTTAAAGCAAAAAAGTATAACTTTGTTGAGAAAATAAGTATCATAATATTCAACTTATTCTTTAGGGTATACAAAATAGCATTTATTTCGGAAACTCAAAAAAAAATCTAAATTATCATTTTCTTTGATTTTAAGGGAACTAAATTCAGCATTAAATCTCCTCTGACATAAGTTAACAAATCTATTTTGAGTATCATAAGATAAGGCATTTTAAAAATGGATTTTCCATAAATTTAAACTCAAAGTTTAACAACTTGCCACAACTTTATTATTGAAGAAAATGCAATTTACAAAGTTTCATATTTTCGATGAGATTTTTAAAACTGTACTTTTACCTAATCCTGCTTTAAATTTTTCAAGCGTAAAATTTTAAATTTGCAGTTTTTTTTATGATGTCTTTTATTAAAAATTAGAAAAATGTTTAATCCGCAGCTTGAAAGAAATAAAGTGCTATTTGTTATCTGTTTTGAGGAGATATTATCTTTATTCTTTGTGGAGTTGATAGAGAAAGGAATTATTGTCGTCAATAAGATTAAAATTTAATGAATATGGATTTCGGGGATAAATATAACAGCACCATTATGAGAAGCTTTATAATCACTTTACATTAACAACAAAAATAATTAAATAGACGATAACTGTTTCTGTTAATTTCAAAAAATTGTGGGTAAAAAACAAATTCTGAGTTTGCAAAAAAATTAAACAAATTAACATTATTTGGAAGCATAAAAAAAATAAACGAAGATAAGGCTGAAACTAGAGGAATAAGGAAAATGAAAGGGAAGGAAAATTGCAACTAAAAACAGAAGCAAGGAAGGAAAAGGGAATTTAGAGAATGTTTAATATAAAATTACCTTGAGATGCCAAGAAATGAGAAATTACAAAGACTTTTATTGATTAATTTGTAGCCTCTGTTGGGTGGAAACATATTTTGGAAAACTAAGACAGTATTGAATATTAGAAAAGGCTACACAAAGATAAAAAAAATAATTGTTTAATCAAGGTTTTTGTACAAATGAGTTAAATTTTTTAGTTTTGGTTTTTTGAGAAAATCAAAGTGAATAAGACAAGAAAATATTAAATTCCTAATTTTAGAAGGACTATTGTAATTGCCACTGCTGACTAAAACTACTTTACAAAACCAAGAAATAAAGTGTAGTAGTTACACTTGTTGGTGCCGGTTCTATTACTGACAAATAATTTTGTACAAAATTTTTGAGCTATGTCAGTTTGCCAATATTTTTTTGTCCAAAAAGTTTTTATTTTTGTAGCACCTTTATTTATTCTGCAAGCAACAATTTATTCTGAATACTAACATAGAGAAGAAAAGAAAAAAGAATGTTTTTGCTTAATGTGGAATGTATGTTATTTTTTATTAATAAAATAAATAATAATTAAGATTTTGAATCTGCATACATTCAGAGATCAAAATTTATCAGTTTAGATATTGAAGTTTTCAGCAGAGAACATTTTCAAAATTTTTGAAATGTTGAATTTAAAGTGGAGAAAATTTCATAAAAAACTTGGAATGAAACTTTGTATACAAAAAGAGTCAAGGATAAGTGGTGTAGATGACATTCCAGTTCAAATGTAGGAGAGCTTCTTAGAATGTTAAAATTCCTGCTTCTGACGGCCCGTTTTCAATTATTACAAAAAAAAAAGTTTGAAGCTTGTACTAAAACTTTGTAAGAACGAAAAAAGAGTTGAGGGAAAGGTTTGAACATTGTATAGAATTTGAAAGTTTAAAGTTTATCGCTTATAGGTAAAGAGCTTTTTTGGATATCAAATATGAAAAGAAGATTTAAGTATTTTTGCTCGTTTTGTTTGACTCTTAAAAGAAAATCCGTTAAACATTTGACAAAACTCGTGCATTTGGACGCCTTCGTCTTTCGCGCACCGTCGATCAATACCTCGACGCATCGTTGGTGTCCAGGCCATGCATGTGCGTCCGGCGCTCCAGCAGTCGGCATGAAGCAGCGCGGTTCACCGTCGTCGCGGAGTGCCGCCACATCGTAGAGCATGCGGGACGATGATGCCGCCGCCGGCCGCCGATGATGACCTGCAGTCGGCGGGGCAATGGCTTGAAGCCAACGCGACACTGTTGGAACAGTGGTTGCGGCGGCACGCCTCCGCCGATTTACGCAGACGAGTCCAGGAGGCCGTCGCCGCCACCGATGTGGTACAGCGATGGCTTATGGGTCCTACAGACGCCGCCGATGATGCCGAACTCTTCATGGAGTTGATTAAAGACGTTGCCAATGAATTGGATATCGACGTGCTGTGTCACAAAATTTTGAGAAATGTAAGTTTACTGACAAGGGCTGATCGAGGATCACTCTTTCTCACCAGAGGACAAGGAGAAGAGAAGTATTTAGTGGCGAAGCTGTTCGATGTAAGGCATGACACGTCTTTAGAAGAAGCGGTCAAGTTAGCCAAAAATGAAGAGATTAGGATACCGTTTGGAGTCGGCATTGCGGGGACAGTGGCGCAGAATAAGATACTTATCAACATCAAAGATGCCTATAATGTAAGCTTTCAGATTATCACACAAAAAATATTTTTTTCTTTAAAAAACAAAATCCTCTTTAATATTAATTAAACGGAGTGTTATTCTAATTGAATAAATTTTATTAAGGTATTTATTATTTCTATTTATCACAACAAATGTAAAAGCAAGATAAAACGGAATAGTTAATTAACCGTTAAGACTACAGTGTATTTATTCAATATCAAAAAAATCTAATTTGTAAAAGATAATATAAAACTGAGTTTTGAATAAGCCATATGCTTTTAATTATCTTCCTGGTGTCAATTTTATTAAGTTAATAACAATCAATAAATTTTGAAAAAAATTTGTTTTTCTAACAAAAGCATACAGAAATATGAATGAGAAACAATGTAAAAATAAATAGCATTGATTATTCTTTGTATTTCTAAAACAGCTCCATGTAAACCTTCACTGCTTTTGGAATAAATGCAAATTTTTCTCAAAATAAACACCCTATCAGATCTTTTCTTCGACTTTCAATAATAAATGTGATTCTAGATAAAGGTAATAAAATTGTCCATCTCTTTGCTTCTGTTGTATTTTTGTAGAAGAATGCTAATAGAAGTTTTATTTAAAATTTAAAAAACTACGTTTCAAGATTGCTAATATTAGAAATGACTAAATCTTTAAATTCAACATGATTGAGCTTTACTTGAAAACTAAACACAAACAAACAAGTTTGATGCGATTGTTGCGCAAAATAAATACTTAAAGGTGTCAAAAATTCCGGCGTTTCAAATTATTTAAAAATAAAATAAGAAGCAAAAAAATAAATTTTGGTAGTCATCAACCGCCCCCAGCGTACCTGACTTATCGATTACTCACACAATGTAAAATCTGCAACGTCTCTTCCAGTTTCCACCATTCGTTGATCGTTCACATAATCGACTGGAATTTTTTCTGAAAAAATTTCGATTACGTAAACTGCAATTATTCTTGACTTTAAAGTTTGGGACTTGCTTAAACATTATTCCTAAAACCTTATGAATAAATAACACCAACTTGCCAATTTTCTGACGCACTTGTGTAATTAGAAATTCCATGTATAATTCACATCAAATTAGATCTCGTTTTTATTTGATACAAATATACTCCAGCAATTAAATCATTTCCGATGGGACTGACGCCACCGCCCATGTAAATAAACGCTTTCACTTATTAACAGAATAAATATAATGAAGTTAATAACATTTAGAAATATCGATAAATTCAAAAGCTCATTTTGTCTTACTACTCTTTTCTCCTTTTTTCTTTTGTGTTCGCCAACTGTACTATAAAAATCTCCATTTCACAATTAATAGTTAAAGCTTTAAAGCTCCAATAGGCATACTCTGTAATCATAATTTTATAAATGTAACAGAGTTTCGGCTAATTTCTTTCGAATCCTTTCACCGTTAATGAAAATTTTCGCGTGACTTTCGTTTTGGTTAATTGGAGTTTATTCACATGGGAAATATTCAGTTATAATGGAAGAGGTTACGTGGAGAAGAGTTAACGGACGTTTGTTAAGGTTATCGATTTATTGTTTTTCAGCTGCAATCAACGAATGGTGGAAGTAAAGTGATGCGATTAACATACAAATGATCTTATTAGGATAATGTTAAAGGATTGATAGAGAAAATGCAGTGAACTGAGATAATAGATTCTTATATTATAGTCTATTAGAATAAAAACTTCACTAAAAATTTTGTTAATGCTGTTGCTAAATTCATTAAAATTTTATCGCATCATTTATTTTTCCTTCTCACAGACTTTAAACGATTTAATAATTTGGGAGAAACATTTCCCAGCTTTGAAAATTAATTATCAAATGACCAAAAACAGTACTAAGAAGAATTTTTAAAAATTATTGAACTCAGATACCGTTTTAAAGTTAATTAATAATGAATATGAAAGATTATTATTGATAAAATTGTCTTTGTTATACCTTAGAATTTGCTATTAATAACATAGAATTGAATAATAATAGAAGAAGAAATTATTGTAATGTCAATGTTTCATAGCTCATGAATATTTTTACCCGGGAAAGTTTTAGATTTAATATTTGAAAGTTCTGTAAAATCAGTATATTAGGTATTTGTATAAAAAAATTCTCGCAATTTTATTTTATTTATTTTACTTTTGGTTGAAGTACCATTAATGGAAAACAAATTATTACACAATTCAAGATGGTAATGAATATCATTCAAAAAATAAAAAAAGGCTTCTAGTGTTAAAATTTTTTTGTGTTTTTAATTATTTAATAGTTTCAGTTCTAATATTATTTATAGATCTTATTCGTAAAAATTGAAAACAAAAAATGAATTATAAAGCACTCCAGTTAGTTGATTTTACTAAATTAGGTCTCTTGCTATAGATCACGAAAGCAACTTACGTCCTTAGAGAATGTAAGAGACAGATTATTCCAATGACATGTTAAACGTCAAGCTTACTAACATTTTATTTAAACAACGGAAATAATTTAAAATAGTGCTAGATTAGCAGTACCAATCTCTGATATAAAATCATCCTCAAATTATAGATTATCCTTAACTCACTTACAGCTTGAATAAATATTATTTTGGATTGTTAGTTCAATGAAGAGTATGTACAATGGTGGATACGGAATTTTAGGCAAAACGTCAAATTTCCAATACAAACTATAGGAAACTTGACGTTTCTATTACGCTTTGTCCAAAAGTTCGGCATCACACATGATTCTATTTTAGGACTAGTCATCATTTGAATTCTTTTTTCTTCATACTCATTTTTTTATATTTTATAATAAGAAATTTTCTAGTTTTTTAACTTTTATAAAAAAATAGGTGAAAGATAATTCGAAGATATGAATACTCCTTTTTACACATCTAGAAGCTTTATTTTTTATTTTCCAACTTTTTTATTATATGATTCTAACCTAAGTGTCTTTTATATAAAAAATAGAATAATTGTATCTAGATTACTGAAAGAAATCAGCATAGAATTTAACTGCAGAATTTTGCAATTTTTCTTTTGTTAGACTACACTGTGCTTTAGTTTCCTTAAACCACTATAAATCTTCTAGCTATCTTTGACAATAATCATATCTAATTTTCCTTTTTGTAGTAACTGGGATCAAAGTTTGAGAGTTCTTTCACAGTAACAGAATCAGATAGCGTTACTGAGATCCTACTCTTCAATTCAGCTTGCTAAAATTTTTCTCAAAAGGCTACTTACATTAATGAAGTTTTATTTTCGTTCCTGAATTTTTCCAGCTTTGGACCTATATTTTTTTTTGGGAAATTTTAGACTTCATTTACATATTAAAAATGTAAAGTTTACTATAAATGATGCTAACTGGAAAATATTTAACTTCGCAGTTCATTTAGTTTCAAATGAGAGATTATTAATTCTTCTAAAATTATCCATATCTAAAATTCTGAATGATATATATTTTGTATGACTGAAATAGAACTTTGCAATTTTCTAATTCACTACTTGTTCTTTGAAATGAAATGACGACTGATGTTTTTCTAAGCTTCGCAAAATATTCCCAACAACTTTTCTAAATTTGTATTATCAACAAAATGTCACAAAATAGGGCAAACATCGGAGTACATTGACTTGAAGAACATCTATTAATTTTCCATTTTCAACGTTTCAAAGTATGTTTCGATATTTATTATTTCTGCAGTTTGGGTTTTCAAAAAACTCAGCACGTTTATAAGAAAATCAAACGCATTTTGTAATTTTTTCAGGACCCTCGCTTCAGCAGCGACGTGGACTTGAAGACCGGTTACAAGACGAATTCAATTCTTTGCATGCCGATCTGCAACTACGACGGCGAAGTGATCGGCGTGGCTCAAATAATAAACAAGACCAATGATTCTCAAGAGTTCACTCCTCATGACGTTGAAGTTTTCCGGCGCTACTTGACTTTCTGCGGGATCGGAATACAAAACGCGCAACTCTTCGAAGTCTCGGTATTGGAGTACAAGCGGAATCAGGTATGTGAAATTACGTCAGAATTAGGCGTTAGCGTTTTTTCTCTACAATCCTTAAATAAGAGATGAGATTTTGAGAAGTGAATTATAGCTCAGACCAAAAGTAAATTCAGAGAAATTGGAGCTTTTAAATGAACGTTTCAGGAAATTGGAAGTTATGAGCAAACTCTAGACTAATTAATTAAAAGGTGAAGTTAGAATAAATTCTGAAATAGAACTGTTTACTTATCAAAGTTTTCTCAGAAGTGGAAGGAAAAATTAATAGATTTTTAGACTGTATACGTGTAACTTTTTAATATTTTTGAAAACTCTTGATGATTAATGTTGTCATTTGGTACTCTAATTTCCTTCACGGTTTCTTTTTTCGCAGATATTACTGAACTTGGCACGTAATATATTCGAAGAACAGAACAACTTGGAATGTTTAGTAACAAAAATAATGAGAGAAGCGCAAGATTTATTAAAGTGTGAGAGATGCGCTGTTTACCTAATGGATCTGAATTGTGGAGAAGCCGTAAGTACAACAATGCATCTTAAAAATCAATTAGGGTCGTATGGTGCTAATGGATCGTTGCTGTAGCGACATCTATCGATGTGGATCTAAGTTTGTTTTTAAAACAGAAATGTGAAAATATCTACAGTGCAATTTTCAACTTTTCCACAAGCTTACACCTTCAAAATTACTCCAAAACTAAATTGAAGTAATCCACCGCAACTTCCATCTATTTCTAAATTTGAATTTTTCCATTGTTTGAAGAAGTAGACACGACTGGAAAATATGGATCGATACAAAATCAACTTAACAAGATTAGAGTGACTAAAAATAAAAACACTCTATTGAGCTGAGATTTTAAATTTATTGAAGTTTTTTTTCTAAAAGACTTTCTACATGATTTGAACTTCTTGAGTGTTATCTTTAGAACCAGATTTCGTTTTTATCTCTTTTAATTATCTTTCAATTTCGTTTGCTTTGCTGTAAATTAAGTGCTCGCGACATCGGAGATAGAGATTATGACCGAAATGGAAGTTACGGAACGGAATCTGAAGGGAAATTATGCGAAATGAGAAACCTTTGAAAATCAACTTTTTTGAGTCACAATAGCCTGAAGAGTAGATAATTTAATTTCTTACATATCTAACTAATGAGAACATAATGAAATTGGGTCATGTTTTTCGTTTCTAGAATCATCTGGAGCGTATCTTAGAGCGTCCAGGTAAGGTTATTCGTCAACACCAACCTCTCAACCGCGTAGAAAGCGATGCTGTAACAGCTGAAGATATGAGGGAAAGCGGCTTAAGAACCCCTTGTTCTTTCACCACGATTTTCGAATTAAGAGATGGAGGAACTAAGACTTTAGTATCTAGACCCTCCTCTTTTGATTTGCAGTGTTCCACTTTAGCTCAAATTGCCAGTTATGCTGCATCAACTGGTCAGATTTTAAACATAGGAGATGTAAGAGCTTGGTTGAACGAACAACATAGTGAAGGAGATGCTGAATCTGCAAGAACTATTCTTTGCATGCCTATACTCAACGGCCAGAGAAATCTCATCGGTGAGTACAATATTGAGGTTTCCATTTCATACGATAAAAGTTTAAGAGCTACGTAATAAAAAATAACCATAAATGAAAAAGCTTTTTTAGTGTTAATAATTTACGTGTGTATTAAAGTTGGCGAAACAATAAGAGATCAGTTTCCGAGGTTAAAATCTAATCCTTGGTAAAACTTCGTTAGAGATAAATAGCTGTCGCGCGTATCAAAAACTTCCTTTACAAAGATACCAAGTTATCCTCGTTTGATCTTGAAAGAGAGTAGAGTATCGACCCTTTTAGAATTTAGGTCAGCCGCAACGTTTAATAATTAAAACCTTTTTCTTAACTTTAATAGATTCGAAAGTTTTCATTTATTCAGCGACCAACAATCCCTTATCATCCCTCTTTACATAATCCATGGGATTTACAGGTATAACGTTATCAAAATACAAGTTTTTTTCAGGTGTTGCCCAACTTATAAATAAACATAACGGTGCTCCATTCACCGACTGTGACGTTTCTCTATTCGAAGCGTTCGCAATTTTTTGCGGCTTAGGGATTCATAATACGCAAATGTATGAAAATGCATGTAAGCTCATGGCTAAGCAGAAAGTCGCTTTGGAATGTTTATCTTATCATGCGACGGCTAGCATTGATGCCACGGAAAAGTTACTCAAAGAAGATATTCCATCGGCTGAAAGCTACAATTTGTACAGCTTTACGTTCATCGACTTCGATCTGTCGGATGATGACACTTGCAAAGCTACGATTCGGATGTTCCTTGAGTGTAATCTCGTTCAGCAATTTCATATTCCCTACGAGGTAAGTTTTTGTACTCTAGAGATATTTGACTTTACTTATTCATGACAAAGGGAAAATAGGTTTGGGACTTTTGTAAGCAGATAATTTAGACTTTTTAAAACTGATTTAGCATAAAGGCGACTTTGTGTCACCTGAAATATTTATAATAGCGAATGGAGTATGTAACACTACATGCAAATTTGCTGATGATTTTTAGTCTGCTTGTTAAAAGGTATTACAAAAAAAAAAAAAAGTTAGTTCTGGTTATATCTAGGGATAAGTACGTAGGTTAGCTTAAGCTTTAGTTATAGTGGGCAAAGCCAACACAAAAATAAACTCCAATTTGTCAGAAACTAAATGTTTTTTCATTGCCAAAGCAACTGCAAATTGAAGAAACAGTAGAATGAAATTTTAAACTTCTCCGAGGAGTTGCTTCATCAGTTTCGATTTGATCGTTTGAATTCTTGTGTAAGCTTTGGTTCAATGAAAATAAAAGCAAATATAGACCGTAGCTTTAATCTTGTCGTTATAATAAGTTCTCTTCAGCTAAGAAATAAAAATCTGTAGACGCTTGAGTCGGAGATGGGATTAAGTGAATTGTTTCCCGGCCAGAAGCCACTTAGCGAGTGATATACTCTAGACGCTTTATTTCTCTAGGGATAATCGAGACGGACTTGTTAAATGTATTGTGGTATCTTGACGAGTCTTGGAACCAAAAATAGATCTTCAATATTCTCCATGTCCATTGAAACACAAATCAAAACTTAACATGAATAGAATGTTGTCTTTTGTATGAAAACCAAGTCGTATCAATATTGTGATAGTTGGGGCTACTGAATACGTTTTGTTTAATTTTGCTACAATTGTAGCAGCTTACAGGAAATTAAATTCTCAAGTTTGTAACATACAGTTTGAAAAATGGTTCTTTGAAAGGAAGAAGCGATGGTATTGTTAATTAAAACGTTCGTAAAACTGACAGGTGTATTATTAAGGAGCTATCAATTAGTGAGGAATAAACAGTGTTGAGACAATGAAAACGTCAATTATTCCCATAATTGGATAGTGAACAGTTGCTAATAGGGTTTGGGTATTGTTTGTGGTGTATGAGGCTGGCTTTGAGATCAGATGCTTTCAATGCTTAATAAAGCATATAATGGAAACTGATGTTCTTAAACGCATCTTGCTGAACATTCGGTCAGTGATAAGAAAACACATATTTTCCTTTCATGCCAATTACATTCCTAAATCAATCATCCAACGCGAATCCTTTCAAAAACACAAATATCGATTATCTTTGACAGGTTTCGTATTTCAGGTATTATGTCGTTGGGTTCTCAGCGTCAAGAAAAACTACCGTCCGGTCAAGTACCACAACTGGCGTCATGCACTCAATGTTGCTCAAACTATGTTTGCAATGTTCAAGACCGGAAAAATGGAACGATTCATGAGTGATTTGGAGATGTTGGGACTTTTAGTAGCGTGTCTTTGTCATGATTTAGACCATAGAGGAACCAATAATGCTTTCCAAACAAAAACTGAATCGCCCTTAGCCATTTTGTATTCAACGTCGACTATGGAACATCACCATTTCGATCAATGCGTCATGATCCTCAATACCGACAGCAATAATATATTCCAAGTAGGTGGGTTTAGCTGTTGTATACACATTCTTTCAATCCGTTGAGTGATTGCAAGGATTATCAATGGAAAACAGAGAGATTTAGTTCAATCATCTGTCAAAATCAGCACTTGACGGGATGAAATTTGGACATGACTTTTAGATAACTAAACAAAATAGTTTTAGTAGAACCAACAGCGGAAAGTTTAGATAAAGCAAATCAGAATAAAGCAGAATAAAGCGTTTTTATTGTTTCCTCCTAACGGGTTTTTGATAGGATCGAACTTGAAGTCGTGATAAATTTATTTTGATAGAAAATTTGAACATAATCAGTTAAGCTTTGGTTCTATAATGAAATTTACAATATTTTTTTACCATAAACATATGTGATTTGATTGCTTTCTTAGAAGCTTTCTGCGTGAACCTCTGAAGGTTTTTTGAAGAGCACCTGTCCTTTTTCAGGCTTTATCCACTGAGGATTACCGTAGAGTAATGAAACTAGTAGAGACGGCAATCCTATCGACTGATCTAGCAATGTACTTTAAAAAAAGGAACAAATTTCTTGAACTGATCGATAATGGTGAATTTGATTGGCAGAGCGACGACAAAAAGGAACGTAAGTTAATTTAGTCAAAGTTGTAATTAGTAATTTAAGCAACGACTTTAATTAAAGACTGAGTTTTCACGACCGCACATAAAACGTGGAGTGAAGCGGAGGTAGCTATTTGTTGTAGATAATTAAGTAAGAGTGTCATCTCAAAACTCACTTCATTTTGTTTAATAACAATTGGAATGTTGATCAAATATCAAAAGCGAAAGCTCCACTTTATAACAACTTTCTGTTTTTAGTTCTTTCTGGAATGATGATGACGGCTTGTGATGTCAGCGCTATAGCAAAACCTTGGGATGTTCAACATCGGGTTGCTAAATTAGTTGCGGATGAATTTTTTGATCAAGGAGATATGGAGAAAATGCAGCTGAAAGAACAACCTATTGTGAGTTTTTTAAAAGTTGGAAAAAATTTACAATTCAAATATAACTTTTGTTATTCAGGCGATGATGGATAGAGAAAGGAAAGATGAATTGCCTCAGATGCAAGTAGGATTTATTGATGTCATTTGTTTACCGTTATATCGAGTTTTATCCGAAACTTTCCCATGGGTTAAACCCTTGTATCAAGGGACCTTGGAAAACAGGAAGCACTGGCAGGATCTAGCCGAGAAAGTTGAAATGGGCCTTACATGGATTGATCACGATACCATTGATAAGCCGGTGGAGGCGTTCGCCGGTAAGACATCAGCAAAAAAGTGATCAGTTTTAAAGAACCTAAAATCCATATTGAACAGTATTCATTGACTTTTTATGAAGATAATGGATCGACAAAATTGATATTTACTTCAATGGCTCAAAATTTAGACCTAACTTTATCAAAATTCTTCATTATGACAGCTAATATAGATAAGTGATTCATTGAAAATTTTTGTTTAGTTTTTTCTGGCTGAGGCTTCTCAATTTCAGCAGCTTTTGACAGAAAATTTAGAATATTCATCAAAGAAGCGAAAATAATTATTCAGATTATTATAGGTACTATTTATTTATTATAAATTTCGGAATAATTCAAAATAACTGGCAAATACCGCATTATAAAGAATGATTAAATCCATGAATAATTCGAGGAATTAATTTATTAAGACAGTTGAGCAGCATCACTTTGACTCAGTTGTCAGTTTCATCAGTAACCTATGAAGAATTAATAATAATGATGAATGATTCAATTCAGTCGAGTAAAATGATTTTAAGAAATGTAGAAGTTCATGATCCAAGAGATTTATATTTGCGATTTGAGTTCTTTTTAATATTTGTCAAATTTAATAGTCATTAGTTAGAATAAGCCCACCCTTCATATTCTAACCAATTAAATATGAAATCTTTTTTAAGACTATAGAGACTTTTTTTTACTTTATTATACTTAAGATCTTTGTTATTGGATAACGATTTCTTATGAGAAAGGGTAATACAACGATTGATTCAACGAATAACCAATGACTGTTTATTGCCGATATTGCCAAAACTACGGAGAGAGGATTCTGGCCTATGTTGTATATAAATAACTAAATTTAATATTTTTTGAACTCACTGCCTTTAAAATGACATTTCGCGAACGCAACAGTCAACTGCGAACGTAGAATTTGCACACGAGTGCGCGAAATTTTGCAAAAAACACTGGCCTGGCCTTTCTGGCCAGCGAATTCTAGGTTCGCAGTTGACTATTGCGTTCGCGAAATGTCATTTTAAAGGTAGTGAGTTCAAAAATTACTATTTCGACGCAATTTCTAAAATTATTATTCCTAAGATTCATTTATATTAGAATTTTCTCAATAAGAGTCTAGGAAAAAACAAGTAATGCCATATTACCTAAATTTCCACCAACTGTCTTGTAGATTTAGGACAAAAAATAAAGTTACGATGTTATGATTTTTCAAGAAATATTAATACATTTGTTTGAACGTAATTGCGTCAACTTGAAATACCTAGTGATTCTTCACATAAGATCAAATAACATTTTGAAAGCTGATTTCTGTTTTTTTTTTTTTTAGATGCAGAAGAGACCAAGGACATAGAGCTTACAGTCCAAACTCTCCACACTACTCCAGCAAGTCAGCAGTTACAGCCACTAGGGCACAAATTGAAACGTAATAAACATAAATTATGTTGCATATTGTGACACCTCACTCATAAACTTATACTAAGAATTTTTTCTTACACATTGTCATTGGTATTGTAGAGAAATGCTCATAATTTTACATCATGAGGGAACTTCTTAGCGAAGAGTTAAAAAAAAGAGTAAATAAAAAAGGTGATGCTTGAATTAAAAAAGACATTTTGTAATTATATTTGTATCTAAGAGCAAATAAAATGTATATAGAAAATAAAATTCAATAATTGCTTTGCATTTTGCTTGATCTTACACAGGACAAAAAATAAGAATGTGAAGGTAATCAGCGGTTGACCAATAATCAGTTTTCTCATTCATATGCTCTTTTTTAATTGGATTTTTCGACATACTTTGCTACTTAATAACAGAAAAAAAAGGATTTGAACAACATAAATAATAGACAAAATATTTATTAGAATTTCCAAAAAAAAGTTAAGTAATAAATAATAACATAGACATAATAAAAATCATTTACAAGTATAAAAATAATTAACATATTAGTAACTACTTACATTAGACAGAAAAAAACAAATAAAATTATAGCACCACCCACATCAACATCAGAGGTTTATGAATCAAGGTGACTATTGAAAGCTTGATAAAACCGCTGAATGTTCGTCAGGCAACGAAAAATCAAACACCACTCTAAAAACACTTTGGTCATTTCTAACGTGCCATTGAGTGGTGAAACAAACAAATTCGGAAAACATGAAAACATTTATTCTTTTACATCCTTTCACGATACAGAAGGAGTTTTCCAATTTTTGAGTTGGACAAACATTTTTAAATTAAACCGAAATATTATTTTTTTGGAAGACGATCCAACTGAACCGCTTTTTGTATTCTTTTTTTAGCTGCTTGTTATGACACTTTGTCCAACTGAAAAATTCAACAGTCTATTAATAAATGGATTGTTGACACTTTTTCTCCATTAATTTTTTTTATCTTACATAAAAAACTCCTGTGTGGAGTGAGATAATGTAAGTCATGCGTTTGGTGGCCTATCTAAACAACTAATTTCTATCACTCTCAGTCCTCTCATACTGGGGTCCGTTAATTTTAGACCTCTTGGTTCGTATACAGTCTGATTTTGTTCCGCTACAAACTTTGATACTTTTTTCAAACACTGAAACAAAAACGTACGAAATGTTATTTCGAATGTGATGAAATGGAGTGTGAAATGAGAGGTGGAAGAGAAAAGATGCATGTAATTAGGCTGTTTGGGAAAAAACATTTCTCGTGAAAAAAACAATTTTTTTGTTTAAAAAGTAATTGATAAAACTCAAAATAACAATTTTAGATGAAGAAGAAAAGTAAAAGATCTTCGATAATTGTTGGAAATGGACTCTGCCATAAATCCTGGAAATTTTGGTACTACTTTCACACCAAGCAGGTTGGATTCTAGGATTACTTGGACTTAAAAGAGTAGGATCTAGGTTTATCTTAGAGAAGGATTTTTTTTAGTCATAACAATCGAAAACCAGTTCAAGTTACCTTAGAACTTAAAAGAAGCAATCAGAAAATTTTGTATTTTAGTTTTTAGAACGCCAGAACTTTCGATATAAAACAACAGTGAAGTCAACTGGAAAATAAAAGAAAACCTGAGATAAATTAAAAAATTCAATTCTCACAAAAAATGAAGGAAATGTTATGAAAAACAGAAAAATAAATTTTTGACATCTTCGAGCTGGAATAATTGGAAAAGTTTAAAATAATTAAATATCCACAATGACCCAAAAAAAAAATATATAAATATATAATGAAGTAGACTAATTGCGGTAACAATTTTCAGATCACAAATTTTAGATCAGTGGTTTTTTATACAAACTTTTATGAAGCTTGTGAGTTTAATTGATGTGGATTTCATTAGACTAACTTAGTTATTGCATTTTTTGAGTGATAAGTATAGTATTAATAATGATAAGAAAATTAGTTAAGAATTATAAAACATTCTCTAGCATTAATTAAAAAAAAAATCTCAAAGTGTGCCCAAGGAAAAGTAGGTACATAATAATTGATAAAAGCCGTAAAGTGATTTCCCAAAATAAAAAAAAAGCTTTTCGAAAAATATTGGCCAGTGATTGTGTAATACTAACAAAACAGAGTAAATAAATAAACCTGCAAAATAAACAACTGTGAAAACCCTGTATTATGAAAAACTTAAATAAGCAATATTTCTTATCTTATTACTCTTATCACGACCTAGTTATCCCCACCTACACATTTTAGTCAAGTTCAGAGTCAGGTGAAGTGTAAAGTAATTAAATCAAATTCAAATATAACCTTTACCTTTTCATAATGAGTTTCCTTACAAATATAAATTAAATAGGCAGTGAGACAAGCCAAACATCCCTCACAATATGTAGAACAAGTAGCATTTTCAGCCTCTGCGAAATAACTATTCAGTCTATTAATAGTAGCTTCAAACGCTTGCCTTTCTAACTGTAAAATTATGAAAATGAGAGTAAAATATAAATTAACATATAATAAAATACATACTCTGCCTTCCAGTTCCTGAGGAAACCTAGTCTGAAATTTCACTACAGTCCCTTCACTATAATCCCTTTGTATAAAAACCTTGAGACATTGAGACGGCGCCATTTGTTCTGTTTCGCCGGCTCTTGAGCCATTATTGTGGTGATTACTCATGGTGACTTAATTTAATTAGTTTTCTAATGAAAAGAAAAGGCAAAATGCGAGATCAAATTATAATATCAACACACCTCCATCTTAGCTGTCACCGCTGTCACTTTCACAGCTTAACCAACTTAAATAAAAATCACTAGCAAAAAGCGCGCTAATTTAAACTCGTAACGTGCAATTATAAAATTACAGATTGAAATGAAACTTTTTATTGATTTGTGCGACACTGTAAGTACGAAACTAGCAATTAAAGCAATTGAGTATGAGTAAAGTATGTTTGATTAACGGTGACTTCAAGACTTTCATCAAAAACGAATTAAATCCAATCCAGGTAAATGCAAAAGTAGAAATGTAATAAAGTTATAGTTTTCTATTTTTAAAATAGTTAATTGTATTTTAATTCAATCAATTTTCAATAGTTTTTTTCTAATAATAATAATAATGTTTTTCTTGTCTCAATTAATGAAAAAAATTATAGCATGCCATCGGACGTTATTAGTCGCTAACACGACATCTGCTATATCATCGTTCCACTTCAAATCTTAATCAAAATGTCTTAAGTAATTATTTTTAAGTTGCTGAGTTAGAAACACGTTTTTAGATCACATCCTCTACTTCTTGAATTTTTTCAAAAAGACAACACCGCTTCTGGATTAGTCAAAATAGATCGACATTATTATACCTGATTAACCGGATAAAATGTAAATGAATTATCCTCAGGCATTACAACTACATATTTGTACGCATAAGTGTGTAGGCATTTTGGATGTATGTCAGAATGAAAAACTTACTGTTTCGCTTCAATAGAAAATAGTTAGTTCTTTAATTGTATTATTAAAATCAAAAAAAGATTGTTTTGTTAAGAAAAGAAACCGCAAACTAAATTATAGCTTTGGTAAAGATTGACAAAAAAAGGTTTGTATTAGGCGTTAGAGATTAGTAATTTGATGATTTGATGGTTTTGTAAAGTGGTTGTGTCCAATTGAAATGGTGTAGAGGTCAAAATGTGACCTATGTGAAATAAATTATTCTCTGGAAAGTTGAGTGATATTGAATGTGATGAATTTATTGTGGTTGCACAAACAATAAAATGCATTTATTGATAACAGAAAAATGATTGGAAACAAATTAGGTTGTGGTCTAGAAGAGCTGTTTTCTGAATGTTTTCTTTATCGCAATAAAAAATTGAAGAAATTGAAAACTGGAAGAAAAGTCATTATCCCCTATGCACTGCTCTTATTTTTATGATTGTATACCATAAACGTAAGCAAAGTCACCTGTAAAAATTTTGACAAAATAACTAAAAAAACTTCAAATTCAAATTTTGTTGTATTACTCTGGTTACTGAAACACTTATTTGAGCGGAATTTCATAAAATTTGATTGATTCAAACGTACCTTCTTATTGATAACAAAAAAATTAAATTTATTGTTTCTATATTTTGGATAAATCTTTGAGTTTGAAATCTTTTTGTACGTCGTCCCAATTTTGATTGATTTTACAGTTTTTAAATAAGAAAAAGAAATTAATTGCTTGTTTTAATTTTGAAAGAATGCTAAGAATCTAATGTTTTGCACAAACAAATTAGTTTTGAGTATTTCCACAAATGAGAAACTTTTTCTATTGTTTCAAATGCGGTAGGTTCTCAGTTTATGGCAGATCAACTAATTACATATTTCATCAATCTTTATACAGGTGTTAGAGAATAGTTTTGTCAAAATTTTAAAGCAATTCATCATAGAAAATCAAGTTGAAAATTGTATAGAATGTTTTTACTGTCACAAATTTAAACCAAGTGATAAAACATCCAACATTCCATTTTAAGGCAATAGTTTCCTATATAGATGACCAAAAATATGCCGTAAGAAAGCAACGTGTCCGGAAAAGGGTGTTGTTTAAGGGTTTTTCCAAAAATTCAAAAACTATTTCGGATAAAATTACAAAATTTGGTTGAGGTGAACCTCATTTTTTTTATTTACTTATGTCATACTGATATTTATATTGTTAAAATTTTTGGGCTCAAAAAATTTTTTTATGCAATACTAGCATTTGTTGTTTATCGGTTTAATGTAATTGTAAACTAAATGTAATGTAAACTAAGGTAATAATTAAAATATAATCACCAGTAACATCTTCGTGTCATAACGCCACACTGAATCCGTTAAAAAATTAACAACTGTTGTTTGAAAGGCTGATGGAACTCTCGTTTGAAGCATGTTTATTAATATAATGAGAAATTATAAAAAAAAGATAATAGTGAGAAAAGCTTATTTCATTTTGTAATAAAATTACCGAATATTCTCAAATTTATATTCTTTATAAATTTAATTTATCATTTGTTTGAGCACCGTTGGTTTTTTCATTTATGTTTTAATAATTAATGCGCCGATACTAATTATCTTAAGTACTTAATGTAAAAAATCTGGAAAAAAATTCTTGTAAATTATAAGTATAGCTACGTCTTAATTATACATAAAATTTATTTCAAGTTGCATTAATTGAGAACAGAACTTAATTATAATTTATAAAATTGGTCATTTTTCAAAAAACAGACACATTTTTTTTGTCTGCTGAGCAAAGTTAAAATTTCAATTAAATGTGGAAATCTTGAAACCTTTTACATGCAAGATCACACATTATTAACAGAAAATTAAATGCATGGAATTTTTTCACAACTACCAAAGTAACTGTAAAAAAGTAGTAGATTGCCTGAGAAATAATTGAAGCTTAGTTTTTTTTGCACGAACGTCCACTCTCCGCACTTAAAGCATATAAACATGAAAAACACGATTTATCCTCGAAATATGTATTATAAAGGTTTATTTACATTATGCGACTTATCATATGGTCTTTTATGTTACTATTAATATAATGTTCAAACTATACGATTTCCTTATTTAATATATTCTAATAACAGTCAAAAACAACAAGAACGCAAATTAAAACAAAATATGATTTTTTAAATGCTATAAATTATACAAAAATTTTTTCATATTAAATATCATATAATAAATCACCTAAAGTCTAAAGACACCTTAAAACATAGAAAAATGACAACAAATTAATTAATTAATTTTTTACGACTACTCTCGAAATTATATGAAAATCTGAATTAATTATTCTTCAATATCTTATTGACGGCTGTAGAAAAAATGCTGTATTTCGTAAAGAAATTTTCAAAAAAGTCGTTTTATATTGTCTGGATTTTCTGGTCTCATTCAGAATTGGATATTCTCAAATTTCACTTCGCACACTTAATCCAAAAATAACTATTTATATACAGTGTCACCATTAAAGTTGGCTCCATATGGGAATTTTTTTTATTTTTACGTTTAGCTGAATTCCATCATTATTATTTCAGGGATCAGTTTTTGCTTATTGCTTTTGCAAATTAGATAGAAATTGACAACAGCAAACGTGATAAAGCGATGTTCACTTGTCGGCAAATTTAACATTTCTTGCAAGGAACAACTGAAAATGGCATTTCCAGACGGAATTTGAGAAAATTTTATTACAGAAAGTTATTTCTAATGCAATTTTATGCATGTGTGCAAAATTTGAAAAACCTATTATGAAGTTGACATTTTAGACATTTTTGGCAAATAATTCTTTTGCAACAATAACAAACTGGTATAAATTGGTTTATTTTTGGAATATCCATTGTTATTTTAATAATAAATACTTTTCTTTCACTTCAATTTTTTTTTTTAATTTCGATTTTAGTCACCAAAGAAATTGACATGAGCGGTGCAAAGTTATTATAAGTTATCATATCAAATAACTTTTACGTTCTTGCAATAATATTTAAATGCAAGACATTTTCTAACATCAAATTAGTGTGAGATTATAGGAAGACTGTCAGGAACAACACTAATTTAAATAAGTCTAAGTTTTCAGACCTTTTCTGAATATTTATCAATCACAATTTTTTTATGATGAGATTTAAATTTTTAATTCTAGAAAAAAATATTTATTATGAAAAAGGCTTAGAATGTTGAATATTGTAAAAATAAACTAATTTATACTAGTTGGGTAAACTTTGAATTTGTAAAAAAAGAATTATTTAACAAAAATGCCTAAAAAGTCATCTTCACGCTAGGTTTTACAAATTTTGCACACATGCATAAAATTGTATTAGAAATAACGTTCTCACATAAAATTTTCTCAAATTCCGTCTAGAACTGCCATTTTCAGTTGTTCCTTACAAGAAATGTTAAATTTGTCGACAAACGAACGCCGTTTAATTACGTTTGTTGTTATCTTTTTTTATTTAATTTGAAGCAAAAATTGATCTCTATATAAAATTTTAACTAAATCTTATAATACATTTTTTCTCATATAGAGTCGACTTTAATGATGATATGTAACTAAAATGGGTAAGGAAACATTTTTTTTTTTCAAGTGTATTTAAATTAACATACAATCATTATTAGACTTACTTTCCAATGTTTAATTTTGTGGTGACTTAAAAAAAAAATTGTTAATATTCTCAACCTTAAATGCAAATCATAAAATGAAATATGTGTCTGAAAGTTAATACATGATTTCTTGTTACTGGTTAATACTAGAAAATGTATTTTTTATTTGCTATTGTTCCTATTAAACTAAAAAATATTACTAGTGTATAATTTGAAAAATGTGTCAGAATAATGTATGTTTTCGTAATTGCTGACCCCAAAAAATCGAAAACTATAATCGTCTTCCTCAAAAATGTAAATTAAAATCCGTTATTTGCAGTTTTGAATAATTCGTCCTCTTCGTTCTTGAGAATTGTCATCACTTACGAAAAACATGTCTAATTTATGATAACAAATATTGTAACCGGTTTTCAAAAATTTACTCTACATTTTACGACTGCCCTAAATAAATAACTAAAACAAAAATTTTTGATCTCTTCTTTATTATTTCAGCTATAATATGACAAAAACTGTCATTAAATCATTTTTCTACCCTCTTTGCATTTCTCTAAATAGCATTTTCTCCAACATCGTTTTCTGTACAAACCAAGCAAAGCGCTTCCCTCCATCGCTCCAGTTCTTCTTGTTATAAGTAGCACCGCCTCGTCGTCAAAGCGCCATTTAGCCTCAACCTTGACCATGCAATCTCCTCTCTTCTGTTTCCTGATCCTCGTGGTCGTCAGTGTCAACACCGATGACTACCTTAATGAAATTCAAGGTCGGTGTTACACTATGAAGAAGTCCTTCTCATGTGCTAAATACGAACTTTTCAAATATATCGACGATATGGAATGGAATAATGTTAGTTTAACAAGTGATAGTTCAGTGAAGTTCATTAGAATGTCAAGTAGTGTAAATGGCAGTGATGAAATTGATTATTTTCAACAGCCCAGACAGTATGAAAATCATGACTCAGAGATGTTAAAAATCTGGAAGTTTTTTAAAAGACGCATTGCCAAGTTCGTGCATGGTCAAGGTCTATCAGTTGAGCTTCCTGAAGGAGCAGAAGTGGTCATTGAACAAAAAGGTAAGCTGTAGCGAAATGAGGTGAACATGAAGAATTATCGGTAATACCGTTCGTTTACAAATTTTCGATATCTTTATTACTGTTATTTTGTGGATTCGACGACCTAAATTCTGCGCCTCCATAAAACAACAAACTTCAATACAAACATGAGTTGCAATTAATTTCTTGATCTAGACATTTCCTGATTTTTTATCACAACTAAAGTTAATTATTCTTATTCTTTTCAAAGCTGAATGTAAATAATACATCTATCATTCTACTTGACGGTGCATTAAAATTTTCAAAAAATTTACATGTTGACACGAAAACGTGCATTACAACAAAATTTACAAAAGAAAAAGATTGTTTTCATTGGAAATTCAACAACCGTGTCTATCTTCTCTTATTTAATATGGATAAAATTTCAAAGCTATTTAAACTACTCAGTTTCTGACCCTTGAAATTCAATTTTAATTAGAGTGAGAATTTAATTCAGGGATACGAGGAAAATCAATTTCCGTTAATGTGATAATACGCCAAAAAATTGCTAATAAGTGGATATTAAAGTCGTAATGAGATAACAGAAATAATTGCTTCCTTTTGAGGCGTGGTAGTGTATTGTCTTGTTATGGAAATGAAATTTTTTTTGGTGGTTTCCTGCCAAAATTTAGAGCAGTTTTATGCTAATGTGGTTCAACTTCGTAATTTAACAGAGCTTGTAATTTTGCCGAGATACAACAAACTGGGAAAAGAAACATAAAATCATTTTTGGTTATCGTCACAATAAACTAGACTTCTTCATTGTAAACCAATCTTATATCACAAAATGCTTCCTTCTTATATCCTTTGTTCGTTATTGATAGGGATGGCAATAAAACCGTTATTTCAACATATTTTTACGATGATCTAGGTCACAATTCATAATTTTTTACCTTTCTTTTTATAGCCACACTCTAGCTTAAAGCTTGCCTCTCATAAATTACATTTTAAACGGATTATTAAATTTAACCGCTCCCAAAATCTTGACACAATCACTTGCATCTGTCTCTAACTGATCTTACGATCAACAAAAAAACAACCTGTAACTGACGAAGATTTGTATTGACCTTTTCCTATCCGTTAACCCACATTTACTAATACTGTCCGAAGTGGAAAATTTTATTAATTAACAAAATTTTTTTCCAGAAACTGGTCGTGGCAAGAAGGAGAAGAAACAAATAATTCTGCCAATTTTAATTCTACTGAAACTTTTCAAGCTTAAAATTTTAACAAGTTTGGTACTTCTTGGTGTTCTGTTTATTAAGAAAATATTGCTTTTGGCTGCGTTTATTCTACCAGGTGTTGTTGCAGCGATTAAGGCACACTGTAAAGCACAAACGCAATATCATGTGGTTCCTCACCAAATCGATGAAGAACATCATATCCATCACGACCATGATGATGATGATGGATGGGTGTATGGAGGAGACAAACACTTTTGGGACAAAAAGAGATATTCATACTATTAAAGTAATATGAAGTGTAATTTGAATTCAGTATTTTGTATTTGTACTCATTTAGTTCTAATGACCTAGTCGAGTTAGGGTAGAAAAGGATCATTTTATTACTAATGACCCAAAGACCTAAAATAGAAAGTGTTTTAATTTATATTAGTATTAAAGACTGAATGTAATAATGTTAATGAATCAATTAATATCTACTTAGATAATTTTTTTATCAGCTATTTACTGTATAGTACAAAGTTGTATGCAATTATAAATACGGAATTTAGTATTACTGGTTGCATATACTATAAATTATTTAATAAATTTTTGATTATTTTTTGATATATCTTTCTCTAAAGACAGGACAATTTAATTAAAATCCATTTATCAGTTCAAAAATAAAGCTAACATTATAATCAATTACAAATTTAATTAACGAATGAAAACGTCACAACGTCAATAACTCATATATCCGATATTTCTATCAAAAGCCATGACATTAATTAAACCACTTAATTAAAGTTGAATTAGTATCTCATCCCTTTTTCTTAATAGCTATTTTATCTTTGCTAAGCAGGAAGCTCGATCTATATATATTAAATAAAACACTGAAAATAGATTTCAGCAAATTATCATCCTCTTTCAGCTACTCTATAAAACTTACGGAATTACATATGATGGTTCAATAAAACAAAGATAAAATAGATTTTCGAACATCAAGGGTGAATATATTTTATCTTCTGCTGATATTAGAGTCATCCTGAAAAGCTTAAGCATTATTGAAAAAAGTGATTAAGATCTTAAGAATAAACGTTTGGGTTCTAAATTACATGTAGCTTTTATTGTAGCCCTACCCATAAACCTAAGACTAAAGCTTTCATTTAATTTAATTCAACCGCCGTGTGTAAAAGTTAGTCTATTTACCGAGAAATTTTTCACAACAGTGAACGAATTACATTAATTAATTTGTTCACTTCAGTCAAAATTTTTGTTGGATGAAAGTTGTAAAAAAATTGATAAACAAAAGTTCAAGTTTTGTGACATTAATTTGCATGGAGTGATACACTGATGTCAATTATAAATATAGAGATTGTTGAACAAACATTCGTGTAACAACCAACACCAGTGGCTGCATGGTGGCGGCTGGAGACGTGCGCTGCGAATGCGCCGCCTTGCGTGCCGCCTCCTATAAAAGCGTGTCGCGTCGTGGTCGAGGCGCAGTGCCGCCGACGACGCCGCCGCCGCTCACTGTTACAGTTGGGTGTTTGAGGAGCGCGCTATTACGACGATACTAGTGAGGACCGGTGTGTTGGTGGGTGGCAAAAAAGGGACGGTATGTATTTATGTGTCGGCAAAAGAATCTTGAATTATTAAAATAGCAATTAAAACTTTCCTAATAAATTAGGCAATGAAATAATTAAAGTTTGACAAGTATGCAAAGACGAGAAAAATCACCTTTTATCAACATTGCAATTAAAACCTCATCCATGATTTTAATTATATTTTTTTCTACTGAAAGTTTATAAAGTTCGACGAAGTGTAATTTAAAGCGAAGCTTATCAACGCAATATTTAATTGTTATTTCACGAATTCAAATTGCATTTTGTTTTTAAATCCCTAGATAGCAATAGACAAACCAGTTCTAGATTAATTGTAATTGCACAGCAAAAAAATCGTCTACATCTATGTTAAATTTAGAGAGAGTTCATGTTTCATATTGATTGAAAGAGGACAATTTAACATGACAAATCAAGGATTTAATCACATTTACTTGTATCGCAAAGATTTCCTTAAATTATGGAGTAATTCAAACGGAAAGCACTATCCATCAGACAATTTATTTGTCATGTCTTTGATGTCTTGTAAATTTGCGATTGTTTGCTTGTTCTGGCAATCAGAAGCTATTTATCAGTACGATGTAAATAGTTCTTTTTACGAGCGACATTTCTAATGCAGAATTTAGACATTCAGCACCTTAACCCAATTGAAATTATGCTAAAATTTAATTAAGTTTGTCTGAGAGTTTGCGACGTGAAATGAATTTTAATGTTTTTATACTAATTGATCAGGAAAAATAAATTTATCTTTGAAAAAATAAGCATTAATTAAAAGATTCTGGATTTATATACAACAGAATCTAAATTTAGGAATAAAATCTTGATATTGCTAATCCACAATTGTAGCTCTTGTATAATATCCTCACCATTTGCATTTTGATTAAACTTGATGATTTTCATCTCGAAATAATGTTTTATTGACTTTTTAAGAAAGTTGCTGACACTGCCGGTGATTTATTATCAACTTTGTTTTGTTTACTGACACTTAAACTTTTTTAAGTCAATGAGTTGAAATTTGAATCCTAAAGGTATTGATGAAAAAATTTTCCAAAAGCAGTTAATTTCCGGTTAGTGCATTTAGCTCGAATCAATCCTTATCCGACAGTTTTAATTATCTATGAGCATCTGGTCGATAAATGTGGAGTGTGCAAAATCCTGATATTAGTAAACCAAACAAGATGAAATTGGTAGACACTGCTTTTGTGGATTTTTATAGTGTAATACACACTTCAAACTGTCAACATGGAACTTCCATTAAGTCTATAATAACAAAAGCTTTCACCGATAATCCTTTTTACCTGCAAAGGATACGATGACATTAAAAACTGTCCGGGTTTTGTAATTTTATAAAAGTATAACAGTGGAGAGTTGAAAGCATGGAAGTTTGTGAAAAAACATCTAATCAAGATAATTGCAGCTATTTGAAACAAACAACTGAAAAAAAAATTTGGTATTCAGTCTGAAAACACTGTCATATTTTCATGATATTTTTTTCTGAATTTATCAATTTTTACAACCAAATGAAGCGTAAATGTCTACAGCTCGACTTTTCCTTGAAAGTTACTCTAAAGTTTTTCAGGATTTATCAACTTCGACTCATTTTAGAGCCACACCTGTCAGAAGCTTTTATGTGAGCGATTTCACGTAAAATCCCCCCATCGGAAAATAATAATAACGTTTTAGAGGGTGATAAATCGTTCGCTTGATATAATTTTACAGATATCGGTCCATTTTCTTTTCTCAAGGAGGGTGGTTTGGGACAATTTAATTTTGCGTTGCGAAACTTTGATTTGTGATTGTATCAAAGTTTAAGATTTTGAGGTTTGGAGACTTTGCTGTACAACGGTTTGTAATTAATGGAGCGAAATTTGCCCAAACTGAAGTCGACTTTATTTATTATTGTTACGAAAACAAAGATTAATTTTCTAAAACAGATCAAAGTTTGCAAAAGCAATTTAGAAAGTGGAATTGAGAAACGGAAAAATTAAACAAACTCTTACTCTTTGGACATAAGCTCAATAGGGAATACCAATCAATCAAAAGTCTTAATCTTTGGATTTCAGCTTGTCATGTGTGAAGCAACGAAACTGAACTGAAATGGACAACGTTACTTTAGGACCTAACATTTCTTCGATTTTGCAAGAAAGTCGAAACGTCGATCCGAAATTGTATGACAGATATCTAAGAAATCGAGCGATTGATGAGCCAGCATGTACGGCGCTTATCGCCATGTACAGTGTGTTGATTGTTCTAGGAGCTTTAGGAAACACTCTTGTGGTAAGTTTTGGTAAAAATACACTATATCACCATGTTGTTGAGTGCTTTGTAAATATTTTCTGACGGATAATAAATCAAGTGGTTTAAAAATACGTCCACCGCCATTGTGAAGGAATGCTGAAACTGAATTATCCTTATAAATTCAAAACTTTACTAATAATCAATCTTTTTTTATGGTTTTCCAGCTCGTTGCTTTTACTATATTTTACTAAACTTTATAAGCTCATCATAATTAATTCAAAGGAAATAGTCCTGATTTTACAATTCCTGCATTAACCCAAAACGATATTAATGTTTATAGTCCTTTAGGAGTTGGAATTTATATTTCGCCATCTCACTAAATTCGAACTAATTCTGCACGAAACTAGCATTTCGTCGCAATAACAGCCCTGATTTATCTCTCACTATCCTCAGATCTGTGAATTTCATGAGATTTGAGAGCTTTCAGCAGGAAAAAATAAACGAAAGAAAACAATCCTAATTCATCTAGTTTGCAGAATAATGATTCGTCAGCTCTAAACTTCTGATTAATTCCAAATATCAGCATATTTTTCGCTTCGTTTAAACTCAGCTAATATATTTAGACTTTATCCAAAGTCAACATTATAAAGGCGATGAAGCGGATTGGAAAATGAAAAGATTATTTATAGTCAAGTTGAAGCAATCACATTTTCTAAGTTCTTATCAAAAAATTGCTATTTTTGTGCACCAAACAAAATCTTCTTTTCGGTTACTGTTTGTTTCAGATAGTTTCGGTGATCCGTAAACCAGCAATGCGAACTCCAAGAAACATGTTCATATTGAATCTGGCCGTTTCAGACTTGTTGTTGTGCACGGTTGCGATGCCGTTAACTTTGATGGAGATAATAACCAAGTATTTTCCGTTGGGGAATAACGTCTTTATATGCAAGCTTGTTGGACCTGTACAAGCTACAAGTATATTCGTTTCAACGATATCGATTACAGCGATTGCGTTGGATAGATATCAGGTAAGAAATGCTCTAGGGTGATAACACAGACGGGTTCATCCTGAAATTGCAAAATCTCTTTTTCAAATATGCAATTCAAAACATATCTTGTTAATTCATCATAGAAAAATAGAGATTTTAATAAAATTCCTAGCTTTTAGAGCTTTATCGCAACTGTTATTTGCTTCTTCAAATTAAAGAGTTGCATTACTCCGATTTTCGTTTTATGAAACATAAAGAAACAAAATACAAATACGAGGAGTTATATCATATAAAAAGTTGTAACATATTAAAGTATATTATATTCGAGTAGATTTCTTTGATGTCTATTTCTGTGATAAACATTTTTTTCTACTTACTGTTAATTAATCGATTTTACGAATTCTAGTTCAAAAGTGAAAAATTAAACAGTTTGGAACTAGAGCAATAAAAGTGTTTATCGTTAGAGACTGAAGAGGAATATTAATAAAAGTTTGAGAATTCCAATTTGGTTATTTAGTTCTTCGCAAATTAACTTTTTTTTTAATTCTAAAGTAAATCTTGAATACATTTTATAAAACTTATTTTTTTATAATTTGCTTGTAGGTTAAATCAGGTTAGGTTAATGGGTTTTTTTAGTCCGCAATTTATAAAATTTATAGTTTATATTATTGAACATTAATACTATTTTCTAATTGTAAATGAATCTAAAGGACTAGAACTTTGGATTCTCAAAGGCCATGATAAGTAGCGTCCACTCATTTGTGTTTTTTTTATGAAGAGCATTGCCAATCAAAATGATTGTGATTGGTGTCGTGGTGTGAATGGTGATTCTCAATTTTTTTCCCAGAAAAAACTTGTATTTTATTTTTGAGATAATTAACCTGTTAGAATCAACATTTTAGTTTTCTTAAAGAAGACTCCAAGCGATGTAGCGTAGCACATGATCTTGGATTTAGCATCTATCCAAATAAATTAATAAAATTAATTGAATTAGCGACCGTTTGAACAGATATCCAAGCTATCCCTGTTTGCCTTGCCAGACCATTGCCACGCCACTTTCTTTAGAGTCGTAAAAATATAGGACTGATGTTACAATTAATATATTTAACAATAAGTTAATTTATCTCTGACACAGGGAACAGATGAAGAAGTTAGTGTTTTATTTTTTTCAATTATATTATTAAACTATTCAATCTATAAGGAAGTTTTATTATTATCAGTTATATATAATCTGACTTGTTAATTTTATATTCACAGAACAAAATTTGAAAGCTCTGCAGTTTTTGTAAACAGAATGTCTGGTTCCACATAAATAAATTCTTCCAGTGGCAAGATCCTATTGTGCTGAAATAAACAGTTTTTTTTTCAATAGAATACGTATTGAGTTTGTTGAAAAATACCAAAGCCAGAGAAAGTAATCCAATTATAACATTACAAAGAATTTTTTTTTTTTCAATAAACGTACATATTTTTTTCAGGGCAGTTTTATGTATAGTCGTTAAACAAAAACTAAACGGAAATCCGTGGAAAGAATTGTTTTCCATCTATTTAAGCTTTAGTCTATACTTATTTGTGGAGTGATCAGTTTCCGTAATATTGTAAATTAACGCAAATGCGATTGAATCACGTTCGCAGCTTAACCGGAATAGGAGTATTCTATAGAAAATTAAAAAATAATTAATCTAAATTATATTAAATTTCTATAGAAAATTGAATACAAATCTGCATAAAAGACATTTGAATTTATCAAAAACACAGATGAAAATTAATTAAATATAGAACTTGTTTGCGATTAAAATAAAGCAGTTTGTTGGTAAAAATATAATTAAATTTTTAATTAAATTACATTGTTAGTTTTGAAAATATATTTCAAACATTTAGAGGAAATGTTGTATAGCAAAACATTTAATAGATTAAATAAATTGGAATTATCTAGTAAAATAAGCACTTTGATAGTTTGAAACACATTTCAGCTGATAAAATCTAAACAGAGGATTAATTTTTAAAGTGCAGTAGCTGCTAATAACACGATAAGATTTTCTGTTCATTCAAAAACACTGAATAGCTTCAAGCTAAATGCTTGTGTTTACAGCCTTAAATTTTCATAACGCGGAAATTATAGTCTTCACAGACTAAAATGTGTTTTGGAACAATTTCCAATATCTAGAAATTTGCCAAAAATAAATAATATAAATTGCTTCAATTTTAAGATGTTTTTCCATCTTTTGATTTGTCCTTTTTTGATTTCCCTTGCACATGACAAAATTTCCCTTTTTCGCTGATATTTCTCTTATTTATTTACATATTGCGATGTGAAGCCCACGTTTGAAATTCCGGAAAATTCTTATATATGAGAATCAATTCCGGCTTATCCGTACACTACATTTACAAATTCAGACATTTATTATTATACGTTGAAATATTGTGGAGTAAATCTCGGTTCTTTTATTCCGATCTTGCAAAACAAATTAATTTTTTGAAATTCCGCCAAAAGTTTTTTTGTGTTTCAGTTCTCATTTACATGTTTTTTGTGTGGTATTTATATTCGTGGAATCCATACACACCTGAGGTAATTTACGATTTTAAAGTAAACATCTAATAAATCTAAGATGTTTTATTCGCATTTGAAAATGTAAATATTCGAAATCTTGTTTGGTTAAGTGAGTTAGTAAAAATCTTAGCGAATAACGCCATCAAATGCATTCACGTAATCAAATTGTTGAAGAAAGCTCATCGACATTCCTGTGGAGCTTTTCATGCCGGAACCCTCTACTATCCATTTCGTTTAATCTGTCTGTTGAAAGTTATGTTTATTAATGAAGACAGAAGCGGTTGGATTAAATTCACTCAAATTTTCCGCTTGATTGTTTCTTCTTCTTTTAGGTCATCGTTTATCCCACTAAAGAGAGTTTACAACTTGTCGGAGCTGTCATTATCTTAGGCCTGATATGGCTCCTTGCTCTTCTTCTCGCTTCGCCTTTGTTTATAGTCAAGCAACTTAACACTCACAACATCTCCTTAGGGAAAGGCATTGATGAGCTTAATTTTTGTATTGAAAATTGGCCTTTCGACCATGGACGAGCGTACTATTCAGGATTCTCCTTAATTTTCCAGTACATCCTCCCCATCATCATTGTTTCGGTGAGTATAGTCAGTCAGATTTTCTTCAGAATTACAGACGATAGGCCTTTGTGGGCTATGTACAGCTTTAGGCGATACGAATATGTAATATTATACTGACAGGTCTTTCAGCTAAGTAATTAGGAGAGTGTTGAAGCGGTAGTTACCTCTACTATACAACCTCTTGTACAAAGGGTCGTTGAATAAATGTTATAGATGAAAGATGATTTTTAGTGTACGTGACTTTGATCGTTATTAAAGTGTGCTTAAACAACTCAAACGAGTATTAACTCGAAAGGAAATTAAGCAAATTTGGAGGGTTGAAAGGATGAGGAGTTTTGACTAAAGGGTAGAGTCTGACATGTGACTGATAAAGCTGATTGTTTGGGATACAATAGGAATTGATAGGGCACTGTATGGGGTTTATTAGGTCAGATACACAAACTTGCTTAGATCTGCCATATATTGCATAGACAAAATGCTTCATTTCTCGTATGCAAATTATTAATATCTAATTGTGACATAATCCTATCAAAATTTTTGTTGCGATTGAACATCATCCAAAATCAGAATTGTTGCTGTGGCTTTAATTGAAGCGCAACTTCAAATATACGCTTTTCGATTAAATTTATTTCCAGTTTGAAAAATTTTCCGCTGGTAAAATAATAATTGGCAAAAATACTTTCATACAAAAGAATAGTTTGAAAAGGAATCTCTTTATTAACCTAAGAATGAAGTAATTCCTCTCTTAGTTTACGTCACATTGATTGATTGTTATTAAAACTTACACGAAAACACGTATAAATCTTCTTGTGAGCTATTTAAATTCTGCTTTTATTCTGTAATTCTAACAAAAACAGTCGTAAAGAATCATTACCGGCCAGTTTAATACTGAGTGTCACAATAAAATAATATAATTGATGTTCTGAACTGTTTATTTTGGTTAAAATTTGCTTTTGTTCCTATTTTTTAATCAATGCCAAATTTTACAATGTTCATGTTTTTCCACATTGTGACCAAAGCATTAAAATACCTTTTGTGCGATTTTTCACCTTCATCACTCGGAGGTATTACCAACATATCCCTGTCAAATACATGGTTTCTAACAAACACAGAACACATGATTCAATTTATAATACGAGATAATGTAACATAAATCCTCTTTCTGGTATTTACACGCTCTAATAAATCTTTTATCGTGGTAATTAGCAGACGAAAAACTCAACCACTCTGATTGGATTGTCTGAGAGTATTACTGGTTGTAGAAAATCATTGATTTTTTTTCGAAAATTTGTTTTGTCGTCACTTCCTTCTTTTTGTTATGAGTATTAAGTGAAGATTAAAATATAACTGTTAAATTTTTCTCTTTTCTAGGCGGCTTATTTGCGCATTTCCTACAAGCTTCGTTATCGCTTCGCTGCCGGCTTTGTCAGTAGTGACGAATCTTCACAGAAAGGCCGTCGTCAATTGCGAGGTCGCCGCCTCCAACGCACCAACATTCTTCTGTGTTGCATCGCTGTAATATTCTGCATAAGTTGGTTGCCTTTGAATCTGTACAATCTAATAGCCGATTTAGACAACTCTGAAACTTTTACTTCCCAACCTATGATAATTTGTTACGCTATTTGCCATATGATGGGTATGTCTTCAGCTTGCTCCAATCCTGTATTATATGGATGTCTTAACGAACACTTTTGGAAAGAATTCAAAGACATTCTTTGTATTTCAACGTCGGAAAAAAACGACGCTTCTGGCGAATCGCAAAAGATGTCAATCAGGAGCAAATTCCAGAAGGTCTTAGGAAAGAACAAGCCAGACTTAGTGGCCGGTGTGACAGAATACCAGCCGTGCAATACCGCAAGCAGTGACATGACCGTGCTGACTAAGTGCTAGCCATTAAAGAACTTGAGGACGAGAGTGGTTGAACCTAGTGTACAAAGGACGCAAATGTGACTCATGTTTTTTTTCGGGGTGGAAGTGTGCGGGCTATCGAATACCAAGTAAATTTCTTGAAATTTGCGTGGTATTAGGTCATAACATCGGCGAGTCCACGGTGTTCAGTGACCATCAACAGGTGTGCTGGCAGACATCCACCTCTCAGTGTTAAACCGACTTTTACGTGTTAGATGTAAGAGTGAAAATTCCATGAATGCCTGGGACAATTGTGTCAATTTTAAACGTAGCCACTTGTATTATTAGATTTTTGTCAGCTATATACTTTACTAAATAAACAATCAACGTAATGTCGTTTACTTTATTTTGCTTTTGAATGGAAATGTAACTTACGGAGCTGAAAAATCCCTCGACATGTAAACATACTTATTTCCCCTATGAACTCTAAATTGTACAGTAAGAATACAAGAAAATACATTCAGTTTGGCCATTATTTTCGATAAACACTCAATTTCATGAAAAATGGCTGGAAAATTGATTATTTGTTTGGTGTGAAGTGTCGTCATCAATCTCCAATGATTTTTACTTCTTCTCGTTGAATGTGTCAGGACAAAAGGCCATTTATCATCATTTTTACTTTCAACATTTTCACTTCATTCACATGACCAACGGTAATGATATTCCAAACTAGGTTTTTGTTATTACTGAAGGCCCAAATTTGACATGCTTAACAAAGTTATGAATGCAAAATGAAACATCAGCTTAATGAACAATTTATTTTAATTGGAGTGTCCTATAGAAGTCGACAAGTTGAAATATTTTATTACCCGAGAGCTTCTCGTAATTACTGCGTACATTATCTAAGTCCTGCAAAAAAAATTGAACAAAAAAAAATCAAATGAATTTAATTTCGCTTTTATAAATGCTTAATATTTCTTATATTCGAGGCTTTAAGTATACATAATAAACCTAATTTTAACTTAATGAATGAAAAATTGTTTTCAATATACAACGCTTCTATTATTTGGTCAACTACAACATACAGTTATTGAAAACAACAGGAAACTTTGTGTGTATTACAAAAGCTTTGTTGATAGAAGCTTAACAAGTTTCATTTAAAAGTTCATTTATAAAGTATTGAATGTTTTTGTTCGCCACAAAATTAATTTTTAGCGAATTGTTCATTAGTTTAGCTTGGAGTTTATTGCATCTAAACTTTCCTATTTCATAATTAACTAAAATAATGCGTTTCTGTTTTTTAACTCAATTTGTAGCAGCCATTCCATTTTGTAGAAAGGAAACTGAAATATGAAATTAACATACAGTTCGAATCGTACTAATTTATAAATTGGAAGCTTCCCACACGGGTTTATTCTGATGTAAGCTTAAGCTTTGTACTTTGGTAATAAAACCCAAATATTTCGTTTGAATTTCATATTTATGCAAAGTTCGCAACAATTTTAGATTGCTGCGATTATTACATTTTTATGTACCTAAGTTTCAAGTTACATGTCGTAAATATTTCTAATTTTATGAAATTAAAAATAGTTTGTTACATTACTTTATCCAGAGAGTTATAAAACAATTTCTATATTAAGTTTCTCCTTCCACATCAAAAAATAGATTTTAATAAGCGTATATCTTATTGAAAACATCACAAGCAAGGTGAGTTATAAGATATTTAAAAGCAAGATAGATCCTGCAATTCTTAAATGAAAACTTAGCGAAAAGTAAACGCGGCTTTCCTAGATTATGGCTTAGATTTTTCTCAACACAACAACAGAATATGAGTTTATTAAGCAAGTTGTTTAGACTTTTCTCGAATTCTAATAAGATGATGTTGTATTTTTAAATTACATTTCTTCTGAAACTTCTAAGTATCAGTTGTGTCGCTGCCTTCGGCACTTATAATAAACAGAGATAATTTCCTTCATTTAAAATGTTCAGTTGTTTTTGTTCTTATTTCTGGAGTTACTACTTCTGTTTATAATTCTTGTGCTAATAACCATGTTTTTCAATTTCTTTCTTACTTTGCATCTTACGACAGATTATGTGGGCTTTATGTTGACAGTTATATCATTGTATTTTCTGTTTTTTGCTTTTTCTGATACTTAATACGTGTTATGTTTATGTAGGACTCTTTTTTAGATTACTATTGTGTATAATAAAGAATAAGATGTAAGTATACATTATTATTGAAGATTGTCTTTTCAAATGTCAACGCGAAGAAATTGATATATTAATCAGGAGTTGAAAAAATTTGGCGCTAATATACTATAATGAATGTTCTTATTATAAGTGCAAAGCAACAATAGCGTATTAGATATGTTAATTAAGGATAGAAACCACAAAGCCCGCTATCTTTGGTAATTTGAAAACAAAAAATTCAGTTTTCACATCGTTATTTCTGAGATTGTGATTATTAGGATAAGATTAAGCAATTTTCAACTTCCAACGTTCTTAGCTTTTTAAAACTATTTTACAGTGACAACTAATTGGATACCTTTTATCTAAAAAGGACCAAACGCCAAATCATAAATTTTGAGATACTGGTAACAAAGGATAGCTATTAAGCTAATGAGAAATTTTTTCATTGAGTTTTTGATGCAAAAAATTGTATTTACACATTGTTCATAACAGAACCATACACTTTTTTGGGCCCACAACTTTTCAAACAACCAACAAAACGTTATTTTTCCTCGCAGTTCGATAGAACAACCTTATCATAACCAATGGAATTTTAATTGTGGACATAAAATTGACACAGAATTTGCAGTAAAATCAATCCAATTTATATTTTCTATAATAGTTCGAAAGGATTAATCTGTAAGTTGAAATTTGATAAATTTTTAATGTTTCGTCAACAATTAGGTTATCAGGTAATTGAATCTATGTTTTGTTAGACTTCTTATCAATGTTTTAAGCAGTTTTTGTATTATATTTTCTTCAATGAATTTTTTTTAAGCTTTTTGGGACGGTAAATAATTTTTATCAAATTTATTTGCAGAACAGTACGTTTTAACTAACAGAAAAGCATCATCTGTTGTTAAAAGAAAATAGATTATTTAAAAAAAACTCTTTTTCCTGTTGTTTTATGCTTAAACATAATAACTGTTGGATTCTCTGTTCTTACATTCTTACAGAGCTTTAAGTACAGAAAATATTTTCGAAAATCATTGTTAGATTTTAATAAATATTATAGATACATTTGCACTATTTATTTCTTCTGCTTTATATTGTGTTTATATTATTAAACTTGCTATTTTCCAGACAACATTAACAATGTAATAGTGATTACATTACTCCCAATTAAGAGCATTTCTAAACGAAAAGAAGTTACTCTTGACCTCATAGTAAATCTGGCGGAGACAGCGTAGCCCTTCACAACTCTTATTTTTTAGGCATAGCCGTAGTCTTTTTTTTTTCTAAATCGCTTTTGTTAATATATTTCTTAAAAGGCAAGAAACGCAAAATACCACAGCCGTGCATGGAATCTTGTCAATTACATATTTCCTTGAAGTGTTAATAGTTTTTATACAAGAAATTCACTCTTTCTTAGTTACATTTTTTCAGAGAGAAAAGATTTCTTGGAGCATTTCACTGCTTGAATCTGCTTGAAAAACCAATCATTCAATATTTCATTCATCTGCTTGATTCATGAAATTCATGAAATTTTACTCGTAAACTATTGCAATTTTTTAACACATTGCACCACTTCAGTGTATTAATTTTTGTTTAAAAGATCTGTTAATATTATTTTTTATAGACTTTGCAAATGAGTATGGAATTCTAACTAAAGCTATAAACTATTCGGAAAATGCGAGTCAATGGCAAGTATAATTTCTTATTGGTGTATGAATGTGGAAGTAAAAGCATGTCGACCACTTGGAGAATTTCACAAAACATAAGATCATTTCCGCTTATAATAATATATAATAAATAATTATACTTGTTATTGACTCGTTTTGTCCAAATCATTCATAACTTTAGGCAGAATTCCATGTTTATTTGCACTTGACTTTACGTTGTCAACAATTACATTTTAAGAACATTGATTTGAACCAATCATCTCAGTGAGTTTTTGAAAATTGGAAAGAGAGTTATGAAATGAGGCTAAAAGTAAATATTGAAGAGTGAAATGTTTTCCGACACAGAAACCTGAAAATTCATGATAAATTATTTAATTGCCGCTTAAAATGCTGTTTAATTTGGAAAAACTAGAACTAAGAATCTATGGCGCCCGATCGTCTCCTTTTGTACATTATATTGAGTGCCATTTAAACCGTGAAAGTATGCAATTATATCATTATATGTAATCGGAAGTGTAATAAATTAGAGGAAACTGGAAATAAAGTGGCTAGCTGCTGATTCACACCAGAAATAGGTCAAACACGTTTTTGTAGTAATTAAAATTTTACATCATTCTTTGAATGAAAAAAACTGCACATAGCATTATGTCAAAAACAGTAATTTAATCGTCCTTGTATTTTATTATTCTTACCGAATAGTTGGAACTTCCAATTCGGAACAAACTGTAAACTTCTGAATATATCACTGAGTCTTATTATTATGTACGGAGAAATGACACAAGCGGAACCGATTAGTAATGTTGGAATAAGGCCAGTTATGGATATATTTATGGCCGATTGACCGCATTTATTACGTCATCGATGCATAAACAATACATTTCTCTAAACGTCTCTTAAAATAATCAACATCAATTTTTATTTATTTCTATTTGTCAAGTTTGTTTTACTTTGAAAATAAAAATTAAAAATTATCTGCCTCGGAAACTCACTAGAGTGAGAAAGTTTTATTTATGGAGGAATTAGGTGAAGAAAATGGAGGTAAGAAGGAGAAAAATGAGGTGGTAGGTTTATTATAAATAAGAGATGATGGAAGATGTTAAACTGTGTAAAAAATTAAGCGCAATTAAGGAAACAATAGAGAATATTGACGATGAAGACGGAAGTAACGCCTACCCAAAGGATGTGTTTATCCTTTCGAAGAGCTTAATCCTTTCATTACTGACGATCGCTGGTCACGTTTTCCGCAGGGTTTTGTGAAACCACAGGAAATAATTAATTTCCTGAAGTGTCCTGCAACATGCAGCTTCCGTGTATGCCTATTGGCAGAAGAATAGAAAAAGACAGGATTTATAGCTTCCTCAGGAATATAATTAAAAATTAAAGGATTCGTCTATAAAAGTGGATTTTGATTGCAATTCCTCTTGGATTTTATTGCACTTTAATAACAGCTCTTTCTGTAGTTGTATGTGTTCAAAGCAATTTAAAAATAATTTGATAAAAGCAAAGACGCACGCTTCTTTATATGGATTTCTTTTTGTAAGAATCCAACCAATCGGAAAAGAGGATTCTACCTAAGGACATAATTAATTTATGGACGCAATTTTTTCAATCGACTGTTTTTGTGATTAAAAAAATGATCTGAAAGTAGAAAACCTGTTTTCCATATTAGCAATTGCACATAACACCCGAAAGTATGTTTAAGTTCCGTTATTTGAGCTACAAAATTAAATTTGTGGAGATTTTTTATCGAGTGTTCTGTTTCTTCCACTGCATCCAGCAACCTTGGAACTTTCTCTATTCAGATAAGGGAAAACTCGTATTGTCTGACACGTTTTTGTTTTACTACAAGGTATGATCCTTCCTCGTCTTGATAGACTTCGTGTACGGCACGCCCTCTAACGCAATTCGATGCAAATTACCGCAGCACAAAGACGAAGGATCATCTAATTAACTTATTGGGATGCTGAGAAAAACGACAAAAATTATTTTATTGAAAATATTTTTTCATTCTAAAATTTAAATATTTTTTTTTTAAATTACGTTTTGGTGGTAGCGATTCTGTGATAAATGTTGGAAATTTATCTTAGACTTAACGAGCGGATATGAGAAACGAGATTTCGACCACGGAAATTTTTCCAGTTTCCTCAATCGCACTTTCCCTCTACTTGTCCTTGAAAGTAGTCTTGTTAATTTCCCATCACCGTCAAGTTCAGTACTTCTTCAACCATCGACCATCGGCGATTCTGTCCATGAATAACCGCACCAACGTCGTCGCGGACGAGTGACCTCATGGCCTGAATTCTTGAATCAACAGTCCATGGTTTGGTGCATCCAACATCTACTTAGTGTTATACAAGAAACGTGACAGACAGTTTGCGACATATTCATTATTTTCTTTTCTACAAAAGATCTGTTCAAATCACGTGTTGCAAGTGACGAATTCTCACTACGAAAATGGATACTTGTTAACAGGTAAGAAGAAATGATTAATCATCGAGTTTGAATATGTGAATGTCGTTTGAGTGAGATTTAATAGAATTTGAAGAAATACGAATGTTACGAATTTTATAGAAAGGTATGGATAAAGCTGTTTCCATTTATTAGGGATGAAAAATGGGGGCGGTTAATGGATTTTATTTTGATGGCGGTTTGACGAAATTAATCGATGGAATGAAGCCAAATGGAAGCTGATAAGTTAAAGCAAAGCGACATGTTGAGGAGATTTTTATCAACATTTTACATGAGTTTATTCAAAATTATTTCATTTTATTGCTAATGTTATCAAAATGAAAATCATAACAATAATAAAGCAATGAAAATTCATAGCTGGATCAAAACATAAATGTTGATATTAGCAAATTGATTTGAGGATTTTGCAATAATTTTATATATTCTGTTTTAACTTAAAATATTATTTTCAAAAATAGAACATTTTTTGTTCATTAAATTTAATCTAATGATGCAAATTAATTTAAATTTATGTGTATCACACTGTCGTCACATCAGATTATCCTAAATATCTCACGTACATGTTATAGGCTAGACTTGCTATTAAATCTGTAAAAAATTCAACACCTCGCTTTCAGATGAAAATTCTGATTGAGATGTAATTTTAAACCTATTCAACTGAAGTCTGTAATATTTATTTTTCTGTCTTTGCGTGCTATTAAACTGACAATATTAGAACGATTTAATTAAAAAAAATATTAAAATGTCAAAGATAAAAGCAAACCACCACGACTTGGAATGAGAAATTCTTTGAACAAAAATCCATTTAAGAATTATAAATTCAAATTAGAGATAAATAAAATTTTAATACTGTCACTTATTTAAGAATAAAATAAATTTAACTCTGTCAAGTGGGGTTGGCATTTTCAGCATCTCACAAGGTCGATAAAATATCAAATAAAAGAGAATATGAAATTTCAACATTTCAAATGTCTCTTTTAGAGTCAGATTTTATTTGCTAACTTTACAGTCAGTGATAACCCTTAATTGAAGAAAGCAGATATTCAGAGCAGAATATTATCTAACAACTTGTAAATGCACTTAACTAAATGCAACTCCGCATTTCCACTGTATTCATACAATCTAATAACATATTTCTATCAAAATAAGTTTGAAATTCAAATTACACTCACTTGAAATAAAATGAATTATAATGTAATATGATATTCATTATTTATTTTATTTTTTGTGGAACACTCCGTATATGTGTCTAATTTAGTTTAGTGGCAGTCACGAAGACTGAACATTATCAAGTAGAAAGTTGTAATTATGGCATCATAATCTCATTTCTGCAGCGAGTTACGTGGGTGTAATTGTGTTAAATCACACTCTAAGACAGTGGATGTTATGATTTAGATTAGGTTCTGTAGGGCCTTGAAGTTTATCAAGTTATCACACGTCCATCATCAAAACTTGAAATGGATACTTTTGTATAATAAACCTACTGACCTAATGAGATGAAAAGACCACTTTTACAACGTGTCGAATTTAACAAAACTAGTCATTAATCTCATCGAAAGAACATCCTATTTTACTCACCGCTGACATTCATTCGCGTTTGTCACACTGAAAGAAATTGGAAGGTAATTGTACGTAACATTTCATCAGTATTTGGTAATTTGGATTTTATAACAATCTTTTAATCATAACGTTAGATAGAAAACTCATAATTTTCATCAAACATTTTCAATTATATAGACGGAATCTGAGACTATTGTACTCAAGTTCAAAATGCCAGTGCTTTGTTTAACTATTTCCGGCAATCATTTTGTCGTTTTGGTTTGACATTTTGCTGCAAGCACGTGGACCTTTATGTTGAAAGTTCTCGTTCAATTAAGAGTAGATCATATCTCCAGGTTCTTAAAAACAAATATTTTTTTTAAATATGTTTTGATTTAAGAATTCTTGAAACAATGACTTTCTAATATCTATTAATTTTCATAAAATGTATTAATAGGTTTTTCCAATTTAATTAAATTTTCAGTATCTTGTGAGATTCTTAATATCTTGGATAATTCCTTTTGTAATTCCATCGGTTAATTCCGTTTTATTTCATTCCATCATTAACTGAAGCGTATCCCATATAAAAAAATCATAATGTAATCGCACAAAATAACAGTTATATCATTATTCAGTTTCAACTTGTTCAATGTAGAAGAAAATTAATAAAATTTCTTTTTTTATTTCAACGCCACAGGTGATGTTAAATTTTCTTGACTTTTCAATTAAGAAGTTTGTTTTTTTTTTCTTTTAAAATGTCGACATTAACAAACAGTGAGGTGAAACAGTTTTCTTAATGAAATTACTAATTAAGCTCTCAACACCAACAAAGGAAGTTAGTTTGCTTATCATTAATTATTAGAATTCACGTTGGAAGCCGCGTGCTGTTTGCATAAAACAACACCGGAATTGATTTTGCTGCAGAAAAATTTATTCTATTCTGGATTAGTCAAGAGTTTATTTATAACATGTTTCGTAATTTAGATATGTATGGAAAGGATTAACACACAAACCCTTAATTCTTTTGAAAAAAAAAAATTAAATGTTGCATTTACAATCGGATTATTCCACTCACTTGCAGCATGCTGATTTCTACGGTTTGTTGTCTTTTTGTAACAAAGAATCCTTTTTGAAACCTTTACACACAATTAAGAAGTAATGCACTATAAAGAATTTCTCCAATTTAAAGAGCTTTCGCCATAGAGATGCTATATACTCCAATTCTGAACTTTATTAATTAACAGACAGAAATTCCAAACTTAGGATTTCGGAAAACAAGAAGTTTTGATCTTTTGTCGGAATTGTTGGAAACTAAAATTTTGATTTTTGTTTTATCCTTCTTATGAACATTCTATACATATTTTTCATTAAATATTTACCAAATTTGGAAAATTACATTACTCCCAATTCGTAATATTAGGAATATAATTGAGGTTGTTTATCGTCCGAGAAACCAATAATTCAATTTGATTTATTATCGATTAGATTTGAATCTAGTTGTAAACAATAATTTATTCATGAAAAAATTAATAGAGCAATGTAAAATCATACAATTTTTGTGATTGTTCTGATGAAAAAATTGAAGTTGATGGTGATAATTACAGTGATTTGAGCAAAGTGTAAAAATTTTAATATTTTGCATTATAAAATAAATCATAAAGCAATCTTTACTACTTTTCATAGAGTTCATTTTAGTTGCAAACTTTATTAACAACAAAAACTGTTTGTACTAAATTTAATCATTCAAAAGTTATTAGCTTTTATAATTAAATTATGAAAGCTTTTGTAATAAAATGATTTGAGTTAATAATAAATTCCATGAATTATTAAAATTTATTTTAAAACTTTGCTTTAATTTATTGAATATTTTTTATTACATCTAGAATGATTTTCTGGTTTAATTGTTTACGTGATTATAAATAGCAATATCAAATTTCTGACGTCTTATAAAAGCACTTTTCTTTAGAGGGTTTATTATTTTTCAATTTTATTTTATCTTTAAAACGAACGTTTTTTTATGTTTTGGCAGTAATAAAATTTCTAAGAGGTGAGAATTGGTAGTCATTTTGATGAACAACAAAATAAAAATTAATGTAGTGTTTGATACTTAAATAATGTAGTTGACGTTTTCACTTGAAAATTATGTTTTTTGAAGGTCGTCTCAGCTGTCGCCGCTTTATTAATTTTTTACTTTTTTTGCGATTCCGATTCTTAATATTAAACCCTTTAATAAGCCCGCAATTCCACCAAACCAAATTCTTCATCTTTATTATCCGCCTTTTACTTCCCGCACTCACCCATCCTTTTCCTCACTTCTATTTCATTCAAATTACAATCAAGCTCTAATTTGCTCTCATCCATTCGTTGTCCTCGATCTCTCATTTTAGCTTTTACCGCATACCGATTTAAGTCGTAATTAAATCTCGTCACTTTTCTTCATTTTATATATATTTTTTTATTATTTCTTTAGATGGCATGTCCTCAAGATGGATCAACGATGTCGACTAGACGACATAATCTTCTTTTGTGTCTTATGTCTCGTTCCTACGTCATTGTTGGCTTCTTCACATCTGGACTGTGACAGTGATTTAGACAAAGAGTTAAAACGATTTGTCGACGGTGTGTTGAGTGTCGACGAATATCCGATCATTCCGGGCATCGTGATCGAACGTTCATCGAATGCTTCAACGGATAACAAACACGATGAAAATTGTGTTTCGACGAGAAGTTTTGCTAGTGTTGAAAATTACGTGAAAAGAAAGATTGAGGAGTATACGAAGAATCATGTCTTGGCGGTGGATATTCCGGCCACGGCGAGGTTTTTCCAAGGTAAAACAACACTTTGAAAAACAAATCTTTAAATAATTTCCTTTTACAACTTTGTTATTCTATTGATTTTATACTTCACAATCCTTCCCAAGGAGCTAAATATTTACTCTTTTGTTTTCCCACGAAATTGGAATCCCCAACCTTCCTCAATCTGAGTTTTTTTTTCAAGAAAGCTTACCCTTCCTTCTGTTTTGCACGCAACCCGAATAAATAAACACTAAACCACTTCTGTAAATGAAGCCTTGTAAAATCGCCCATCCTTTTGTGATTACATCAAAACATGCAAATGCCCCACATGCCTATCATATTCGTGTCAATTCATAAAAATTTGTAATGTAATGTAATTTTAACCCTGTCCTGTACCCATACTAATGAAAGTATGTGGGTGGTAGCATCTGCATTAGATAACGGAGTTTGTTGCCGGAAAACAGTTAATAATCAATATTTAACAAAGGATGAATTGTACAAAATTTATTTTATAGTATTAGATGTTTTTGAATTTATTTCTGTAATGTTCAAATAAATGAAGAAAAACATGTTTTTCCCCCGAGGTATACACACATAAAACTCGCTGAAAAATTCACGGTTAATGGATGGATAATTTTTTTTATTAAACGTAAATATGGTTCTCAAGCGGGTTTTGCATTTAATATAAATTAAATTTTGTTTAGCCACAGGTAAAGTTAAAGAAAGTCATTCAAAGAAAAACATTATAATTAGCTCGCTGTTGGTTAGTTAATAAACAAAAATTGCAGTAAACGATTCAGTTTTTATTTTCAAAAAAGTAAAATTTGTGAAAAATGACGCAATTTTGTTAACAACATTTTTGGCAAGTTTTAAACAAAATGAATAATTTCAAATTGGTCTTGTGAGTTCGAGAAAGCGAATGAATTTGTTTCAATTGCTGTGAAAAATTGTTTTCAATTTAAGCTTTACTTTTGTACAAAAATTCGAACCGCAATCATAATCTAATTTTTTTTATTTGCAAACGGTCTGAAGTAAACAAAACTATACTTTGTTGAATCATTGAAAAAAAAAACATTTTCTTGTGAAAGAAGTGTAAAGCCACAACGGAATTAAAGAAAAATCGTTGTTTTCTCAGTAAACGTGATAAAAGCTTTTAAGTCGGTTTGGCTTGCGTAAACTCTTCGGGGGTAACTAAAAGCAATCCTCTATCAACAGTATCTTTGCAGACGATGTTATCGATTGAGTAAATACACGATTTTAAAGATTATCTACATTTGGTAAAAAAATTCTGGTTTCACTAATTTATTTATTGGATTTTAGGATCAGAAGTCACGGGCCGGAATTCGTTCCTGACAGGCTTTGGTATGGGATTCCTGGCCTTTGCGTTGAAGAAGCTTCTTTTACCCGTCTTCATAGGTGCACAACTGGTCAAATCCATGCTGATAGCGATGTTCCTACCTACAATTTTAGGTTCTTTAGGGAAGGTTCTCGGGAAGGGATTATCAACGTTCTCTGGAATTTCCGGGGCTAGTGCAGGAATCAACAACCAGCAACCTCCAATCGAAGATTTTGAATTCAAAGATACCGATCCTTACAACACTGATGGTTTGCAGGATGTTAGTATTGATGATGGCACTGACACAGGATTGAGCTTGAACGTAGCTTCGAGTACAGAGACCTCTCTGAAAGCTAACAGCAGGTGAGATGTTCGCAAGTTGATTTACAAAGTTGCAAACGTATTTACATAACAATGTCGAAAGTTCAAAGTTGAGAAATGACGTCGGCGTGACTTTACTGCGAGTTTAAAACTTCCAAAGTTTATGAAGTCTTTATTGCTTATAGTTAATGAGACAAACGTTACATAACCCCGAATAAGAACCTAACGATCTAGAACACGCTTATTTAAAATTATTCTAGTATGGATTTTTGTAGTGTTACAACAAGGACCAATTAAATGAAACAAAACAATTGCTTCAGAGTGGGGAAATCCTGAACTAATTTTCCACGACGTTCTCGTGTAATAGTGCGGATAAATCCAACATGGTGAATTATGCAAATCATTCCAGTGGAGATTATTACCGACATGTGCTTGCTTGTTTTTTCCATGCCACTTTCAAGGATGATATATGCAAATAAAGAGGGATTTTCACTTCGAAAATTCGATTTTCCCAAATTTCAGGAAGTTGCTTTCTGCTAGCACCTGTGGCTATTCCCCATCGAGTTAATTGTTCGAAAAGCATAAACTGTTGCCAGTTTTGCTCCAATAAAGTTGACTACATGTTGCGAAAAGTTCATGTCAGGAACGATCGATGCATAAATAATAAATATCCACATTTTACGAACGAATAATTCTGAGGACGACAATTAAACACTTCATTGCTACCAAATACAACCCGCTTTTAATATAAACTACAAAAAACGTTAATTATCTATTTAAAACTCAAGAGAACCTTTAGGTAAACTTGCAAGTGAATAAATTAATTAATCACAATTGAACATGCGGGACATTAACAAAAGAGAAAAAAGTTCTACAGTCGATTTTTTTTACATAATATTTTTTTCAACCATAAGGGACCTCTAATAACACTAAAATGCTTACAAAGGTATAATATTACTGAATACTTTGTAACCTGAAAAATTAAATTTTATGAGAAAACTTTGGAGTTATAACTCTGCTATGGAGCTGTTCTTCAACTTTTGCAATTGTGCAAGTGTGGTATTCAAATTTAAATTTCTGTATTCAAATTCCAAAATAATTATAGAAATCAGTGGAAGTTCAAAAAAATTAATCAACCTCGTATAAAATTGTACAAAGCTTGGTTACAAACTCGTATTTACAATTATTACAAATTATTGGAACTAGATGGTTCACTTTACACCAAATTACCTGTGGACCACTCCAAGAAGCAATCATAAGTTTGATACTTTATGTTTGGCTTTGAGGTGAAGAAATGGCAGACGACTGAACGCATTTTGAATGATTCGGAAGATTTCATGGTACCTTATTACGCAATAAACTAACTTTACGATGCTTAAACATTCAAATACTTTATGAAAAGCTGTAAAAAGCAAACAGAAAACCAACCTTTTTAGCTTTGTTTTTCTATCAACAATACAAACCTCAAGAGAGATTATTTGTAATTAGTCCAAGATTATAACGAATGGGACTTAACAGGAGTGCAGTTGAAAGTGCAAGCATCTCTAAACCGAACTCTGGTAATTGCAAATAACAACTAGCTTTATGTAAACATTAAATTAACCGGAAGTATCTTAGACTAAAATCAAAATTTGTTATTTGCAATCTGCATTAATTTGAAAAAAAAATTATACAATAATATTTTCTCACTTTTATCTGGAAAACCGATATTCATCAGTATAGTTTTTCATTTGATTGATGAGAAAGTTTGCATTTATATTGCTGTTGAAAGAGTTTTGGATATTTTTGTCGCTCTATAATTTGATTTCCTCTGATCTCTGCAAATATTGATTATTTAAACGTCAATTTTGGATTTTTCCAACCTGTCGCTTTAGTCCATAAAATCGCGAAAAAGTATTGACATGTCATTAAATATTACATCCCTTTTCCAGGTGGGGTACCGGCCATAATCGGATTTCCTATCACAACGACAACTATTACATGAGAAAGCCAAACAAGAAGACTGACTACAAAGTTTTCCATAAGATTCCAACCTCTTCTCTCCTTTTGACAAGTTATGATCCATTCTATAGTCCTCTTTTGTCACGTCTTGACGCTGTATTCCAGCAACTCGGCCTTGGCAATGATAAATCACCGGAAACAGAGAAATGTCGCGAAAGACTTGTTTGTCTCATGTATGCTAATCCTGCTAAATATGCTCCTTATAGTAATTTGGTGTCTGCTCAACTCAGCAGGTGATTTGATTTGACATAACTTCTGTAATTTAATTGTTTTGAGCTTTTTTAGAGAGCTGAATGAGTTGAGGAAACCCGCGTCAGATAATCCCGACATTTTGAGGTTTTTCCGATATATGAAAGCGGCCAAAGATGGACAAGATGGTGAGGAGTGCCTCGCTCATGGAGGATGTCCGTCTTTGACAAGTCAAGCTAGTCCGGCGATTCTCACCACGTACAACGATATAAATAAGTTGGTACAAGCGAGGAGATTAAAGTGATTAATTTATTTTAGTCATTAATAATATTTAGTTATTTATTTTTATTTATTTATTTATTCTCTATCTTTACAGTCTTCAGTTGGTTGAACTATTGTAAATTATTTTTCACACAATAAAATTTTATTTTATTCTTTTTATTTACTAATTCTTTGCCATTTCAAAATCTACAATTTCTACTCTCTTGAACAAATATAACAAAAGATGTTACTCTAAAAAAGACGTTTTAGACAAAAGCATTTCAAAGTGAACAATAAAACCATTTTTTGAATTGGACATCAATCGAAGTCAATTTATTTTTACTATTCTTGAGTTTCAAGAAATAGAAATGTGGAGAAAAATACGACCTCCATATATTCTATTGGCCATTAACGTATTACATAACAACCCTTGTAATAAACTACCCTGAAATGCAAATTTTAACTGAATGAAGCCAAACCCATCGCATGGGATTATCCTCACATGTCACAAACAAAATTAATACTAACGATAACAGCTTTAACAAAACACAGGAAAATAATAGTCATTTATTATGCTTTATTTCTCCAGATATTCCAACTTCTGAGCTATTTATCGATTTTAAAAACAAAGCAATAATGAGTGCATTCAGGCGTTAATAATATCTATCTATAATTAAAAAAATATTTAATTAAAACGCTTCCTTGACGAAACGACTTGAAGGACTGCAAAGAAAACTCATCGATTCTTCAGTTTTATGAATTTTGATGAATTTCCATTGCTGTCTATTGGAAAATTTCACCCTTGTTTGCTGACAAAATACAGTCGCGATTTTATTATCGTCACGAGACGTCTCTTCCATTTAAATTTCAAAAGAGCGACCATTTGGACGCTTCCATTTGTTTTAATTCAAAAAGAAAAGGAGGAAAAAATACAAGCGGAAATGTTTCTCATGTATTTGCCAATTCCCAATGCATTTGTGATAATATACGTGCTTTTTTTTCTATTGACTTATTTAAAGCAACCAATTAGTTGTGCTGAAATGAAGCCAGAATTCAAACTACAGTCACGCCCTCTGATAATTGCTTTTGATTGTATAATTTGCTCTCTTCACACGAAAAAAACCGACGCTTTTAATTTCGTTAATGTTCCACAGGGCTTAAAGCGATCAATGTGTTCATAATTTTGATGAGAGACTGAAAAATGAACCGTTCCTCCCCCTCTGATTCCAACTGGCCCAATAGTCAATTTTTGAGAAAAATCCACATTTATTAGTTGAATATATAGTTTGATTAGATTTCTAGGAGTATATTTTTTTATAAAGTACATACTTGTAGATATTTTTTTATTTGTTTTTTGCCATCGTTTCTATTTATGCTTTAATTTTGTTGTCGCGTCACATAAAAAAATATTGACTCTATTTGTTGATGAAAACAATTAACCTGATTTTTTTTTTTCAAGTAGACAATCAATAAGAAATTAATTGGGTTCACATAATTCAATTTGATTGGTTTATTTCTAAATAAGATCTTTAGAATTTAAATTCATTCCAAACAATGTTTAATAAGGATAAACGCGTTTATTTTTGTTTTAAAAAGCTTCAAAACAAACGTAATCCAAGCTTCCAAATAAAATAAGCTTGAAAGCTTTGTAGACAATTTTAGATGCGCTTTATTGGGGAAAATGGCAGCAGTACGTAATTATCATCAGTTGTATACAAAAAATAGACATAGTTTTTGGTAGTTGCTCTACTTATGTGAGTATATTGTTTGTTTTGATGTCATTGGCACGTCTCATTCTTATTGGCTTAATTGTCGAAAATTTAAGGAATGAATATTTAAGTTTAAGCTTAGCAAATTCGCTCAATCTTCCTCTAAGCAGTTGAGACTAGAGGTAATTCGAGTTGATTTTCCACAATTCTGAAGGATTTACGTGAGTTTTCTGTGCTTTTAATCGTTTAAAGCTGCTATTAAGTAGATGGTTATGTTTGGAACGACACAATTCTCACATAAAAGCATTCTGGGTTAAAATATGACATCGGATGAGTTGAATTTACGAGAATATTTCTTATCGGAGAATAGCGCAAAATGAGGATTTACATGAGAAAAACCGTACATTTTTTGGTGGATTTACAGAAGCTTTTTTACTAAAAAACTTTCATGTGTTAAGACAAAACAATGACGTATAAATATTTTTTCCTAAATCTGGAAAAAAACAATTTTAGCTGAATATTTCTTTCATCTTGGTTCATTTTCTACAAATTTTTCTACAATTCTACAAATTTTCTACAAATTTTTGAAGTAATAAATTGAGTTAATTAGTGCATTTTACATCAGTGTATTGCTTATTTTTTTTTGCATCATTTGATGTAACAGTGATTTCTCTTATGTCATCTTGAGTACTACAACGAAGGTAATTTAGTTGAATTTAGTTTATCGGTTTCAAACGATTGATTATCGTGCTGCTCGTCAGATATCTTCAGCTTATCTTCACTTTTTCTTACTTTTTCTTACTCTTGATTATTTGAATTATTTATTTATTTAGCATTTAATTTTTCAAAATGCCTTTTTCTTGTTTAAAATGTAAAGATCCGGTCAATGAAAATCAAAATAAATCATTTATCAAATGCGATGGTTGTGAAAGACCGGTACATGTAAATTGCTCAGATCTCTCGGCTGCTGAAATTAAGTGTTTTGAGTTAAGGCCAAATTCTAAACGTAGATTTAAATATATTTGTATGGACTGTGAACAGGGGTTGCATCAGCTTCCAAAAATTCTCTCGCTAGTTACTGACTTGAAACAAGAGATCAATAAGTTAAACGAAAAGATTGAAAACATTTCTAACCCGGTTAGTTCTAATACTTCACTCTCTCCTATGGTCATGGAAGAAATTATTTCTGAAATATCTGAAAGAAATAAAAGGTCTTCTAACTTACTTATTTATGGTGTAACGGAAGCTGGTTCGTCCAAGAAAGAACAATCTGACTTAGACTGTACCTTGATCTCGGATATATTGAACAATTTGGGCTCATCAGCAACTCAACAAATCAAGCCGGTTAGGTTGGGAAAATATGATGCTTCCAATACAGTTCGATCACGTCCAATAAAGGTTAATCTGTTTTCTGCTGATTTAGTTCAGAATGTCATTAGAAATGTGAAAAAACTGAAAGGTTTACAAAAATTTTCAGCGTTGGCATTCTCTTATGACCGAACTCCTCGACAAATTGAATTATACAAAACGGTGAAACAGGAGTTACTTATGCGGCTACAAAATGGTGAGGAGAATTTAAAAATAATATATCGTAATGGTGTTCCCACCATAATTAATCAGTCCCATTCGGAAAACTAAATTTGTCCAACACCATATCAGGTCAATTTGAAATCTATTATCAGAACGTCAGAGGTTTGAATTCTAAAACGGATCATTTTTTTTCTAATTGTTTGGATTTACATTATGATATTATTTGCGTCACGGAAACCTGGCTAAGTGATTCTGTCTTTGATTCTGAATTACTACCCGATCAATATAATGTGATTCGTTGTGATCGTAAGTTTTCTCTGGTTAAACTGTCGAAGGGAGGTGGTGTTCTACTCGCTATCAAAAATAATATTACTTTCTCCCGAATTAATACTTCTGAACTTTCTGCCGTTGTGCCTTTAATTGATATTGTCTTGTGTAAATGTCTTATAAATATGCAAAGTGTGACTCTAGGAGTTATCTATATACCACCAAATGTCACGGCAAATGAGCTTGATCTATTTACCGCTGGATTAGAACAACTTATTTTGGGCCATCAGTTTATTTTGTTTGGTGACTTTAACCTACCTGATTTCGGGAAAACAAACGAATCCCGAAAATCGCAGGTTTTTCACAACTTCATAAATGTCCTTGACGCTATTCAGCATAACTCAGTAATGAACCCTAACAACAATCTTTTGGATCTTGTATTTTCTTCCAGTGAGATGAACCTAAACGTCACTAAGTGTGACTTTCCATTAGTGTTCGAAGATTTCCATCATCCTTCAATATCTATCTCTCTACAAGTAACAAAAAACCTAAATTATCCTTCTTTTCCTTGTAACAAGAGCTTAGTCTATAACTTTCACAAAGCTAATTTTCCTTTATTATATAATGCATTTTGTGATATCAACTGGTCTTTTCTAAATGACTTTTCCAATGTCAATGAAGCTATTGAGTCATTTTACTCGGTTATCTATCAACTATTTGATTTGTATGTTCCGAAAAAACGTAGACAAAAGTCTAGTTATCCGATATGGTTTACTCCTGAAATTAAATACAATCTTAAGACCAAAAGGTACTTTAGGAAAAAATGGCTACAAAGTAATAGAAATATTATGTTTTATTATAACGAATTTAAACGATTACGTAGTCTAACTAAGAAACAAATCTCGATTGCTTATCAATCTTATGTCAGCCATATGGAAACAAATATAAATTCCAATTCTTCCGACATCTGGAAATTTTTAAATCAAAAGAGAGGTTGTTCTCGTATACCAGGAAGAATTTTTACTGAAGATAAATCTTCTGACTTTGCTGATCCTCAAAGTATTGTTAATGGCTTTGCTCATTTTTTTTCTTCGGCTGCACTCATAAACATGGAGGAAAATTTACTCTTTCCTGAAACATGTAACTGGGGTTTAAATTTCCAGTTTTCTTCAATATCTTTGGATCAAACTGTTTCTATTATGAAAAAGCTTTCAAACAAATTTACTGCCGGTGATGACCTGATTCCTTCTTTTATTGTTCGTGATTGTAGTGATGTTTTCGCTCAGCCGTTAACAAGGATATTCAATCTTGCAATTAATACATCTACTTTTCCCGAATTATGGAAGCGAGCTAGGGTATGTCCAGTTTTCAAAAAAGGGGACAATGCTATTATTTGTAACTATCGACAGATTTCTATACTTTCTAATTTTGCTAAAGTCTTTGAGCAGTGTTTGTATCAGGATATCTATTATAGCGTAAAAAATTTCATCTCTCCGGATCAACATGGCTTCGTTAAGGGGCGCTCAACGGTTACGAATCTCGCGCTTATTACACAGTACATTGCAACCAACTTGGATTCTGGGCGTCAGGTAGATGTGATATACACCGATTTTACTAAAGCCTTTGATTCAGTTAGTCATGATATCCTGCTTCATAAGTTAACTTTCTTCGGCTTTTCTTCTTCTTCCCTTCTCCTCCTTCAATCATACCTATCAAATAGATTTTCCTATGTTTCCTTTAATGGTTTTTCTTCTTTCAATTACTGTGTGAAATCTGGAGTCCCTCAAGGATCAAATTTGGGGCCACTTTTATTTATTCTGTTTATTAATGATTTGTTACTGTCTTTATCCTGTCCTGTTCTTGCGTATGCGGATGATTTAAAAATATTTAATTCTATCACAAATCAAAATGATGCTGACTTGTTACAACTGAACTTAAGTAAAATTGCAGACTGGTGTAACAAATATAAATTACATTTAAATATTAGTAAATGTTGCACAGTTTCTTTCTCTCGATGTCGTTCTCCTTTTCCATCTTCATATTCTATTAACAATTTTGCCCTTGAAAAAAAGGATGCCATTAAAGATCTCGGTATAACTTTTGACTCAGCTATGACATTCATTATCCATGTCGGAAATGTTCGTAATTCCGCCTTCAAGTCGTTAGGTTTTGTTATGCGTATGGGTAAATATTTTTCTGATGTTGCACTGTTAAAAAATCTCTATTATGCTTTTGTCTTAAGTAAAATTGAATACGCATGTCTAATATGGTTTCCAATTTATATCTCTCACTCTATACTCCTAGACTCAATCCACCGCAGATTTTTAAAATTTTTGTCGTTTAAACTGGATGGAACTTATCCAGAAGTGGGCACCAGCCAAGACGAGCTGCTTGCAAGACATAACATAGTTGCACTTAACATTAGAAGAGAGCACATTTGTCTCAATTTTTTAGATAAATTACTCAGCAATAGGATCGACTGCTCTAACTTATTGGCTCAGATTCCGTTCAATGTCCCACGCATATGTTCAAGATATGAAATTATGTTCCGGCTCCCAACACCTAGAACTAACATTTTGCGTCGTTCACCACTCTTCATAATATGCAGTCTCGCCAATCATAAATGGGATTAAATTAGATTAAGTCTATTATTTGTATTATTACATTTTAAATTTATATTAATTTTCGTTATTTTTAGTGTAAGAATACCTGCATCTATAATTTCTTATTTTTTGTAACAATATTTATTTTTGTCCTGTAACTGATAACCTCGTTGGACAATAAAGATTATTATTATTATTATTATTATTATTATTATTATTATTAAAAGCAAACAATTTCCTACAGCCAGAAAAAACACATTTAGTGACAAAATTGTTTTTTTAATCAACAAAATAAAACGATAACGACGAGACGGAATAAGAATTGTGTTTGTATTGGAAATGTTTGTTTTTTGAAATTGTAGCAATTGAGTAAGAAAACATTATTTTTTTATGAACACTCATAAGATGACAATGAGCAAACAGTTTCAAGTCCAATGACATAAAAATTACATAAAACGATGTTTCCGACCAGCAATGAACTCATCAAGGGTTTTCCAGCCGGATTTGTTTACTTTCTCTCCATTTCGAGCTTTCACGAAGAGATTGTGAGTCATTGTATGGATTTTTTGACGACTTGTAGAGGAGCCGCGACGAAAATGGCACACTAATAGAACATCAAAAACAGAAATGCCGTTATCATAAATTCTGTATAGAAGTAATCAAAAGCAATGTCCCAAAAGATCCTTGTCTTCATACTTCGTTATCAGAAAAAATCTGAATGCAGATTTATTTAACGACTTCCTTCCTCTACTCTTTTTATATTTCGGTACCGGATCACTTTTCCTTTCGTTTGTTGTGAGTTACTCAAGTCACTTTCTCTGTTACTTCACCTGGACAAACCCTGCATCACATCACCCTTGTATAAAACAGAAGACTTGCATGTTGGACGTCGCATTCCTCAGTTGCCTCGATTACGGCACTAGTACAGTTAGAGTGACCTACCTGCAGTTCGTTCAACGTAATTGTGTTGAAGATTCCATCAACCGATTTCCTCTCTGGCTAGCTGTGTAATCATGTTGTCTGCTGCAAAGTGGTTGTTTCTATCTAGTTTAGTTTCATTGGTGGCGCTGCAGTCGATAGGGCCTAACGAATGGAAATCGTCACCGCAGGAAGCGCAAGGTAAATTCAATTCCTTTCGTGTTTTTATTTTATTTTACGTCTATTTAATTTTATTGTTTGATTGTAGACAGGAGTTTGTTAGATTGGATTGGACTTGGTACAGGACCGGACACTGATCCTTATCTTGCCAAAACAAATGCCAAATGTTTAGATGGAGATCTAGCTGAGTGTTTTAAATCGAGAGCGCTAGCGTCGCTCGACGAGTTTTTCAATAAAGTGAGTAGCGGTGAATGAACACATGAATAACAAGTGAAATGTGTAAAAGTAAACAGAGAAAAGACCGGCAAATAAAAAAAAAGAATTCGAAAATGCTTCTAGTATTCATTTACCTACTTCTTTTCAAAAGTCTAGACAATACTAAAGCAAATATCACGCAATATTCACTATCTGATTTATCAATTTTATTTTCGTTTCTTCAAATTTTTCACTTGTTCTCATGTTCGATTTCTGTAATTATCTTCGTTTCGCTTTCATCTATCTAATTCCTACAATTAAAGCTTTTGTTTTCATAAATTCGTTATAGTGTAATTATTCCTGTAATATTTATTTTATTCTGGAGATGTCCTGCGATAACGAAAACCCTTTTAACGTGCTTTCCCTTTTCACCAAAACTACAAAATATCCACAAAACAATTTCATTAAAAGCTAATGGAATGCTTTTAAGCTCAAACAAAGCTCGTTTCCTTACAATATCTATATCATAATAAACAATAATCACCGCCACAGATAATCCTTTTCAGAGGAAATCTCAATTTTTGATTTTTACAGCCACAATATTTTCTTACTGAAAATGTGAAAATTCAGCGGATGCCTCAGACTCAACTCCGGCAACTTTCACAAGAGCCCTATGAGTATTCCTCAGCACCTAGGTCTGACGAATCGGAATGGGACCAATTGGTTAAGTTCGGAATGCGGAAGGTGAGTTTTACAGTCGGAAGTTTAGTGAAAAATTGATCGTTTCGTTTCTCAGATAGAGAAGTTTCTAAAATCTACCGCCATTGAGGTGCAATTCGATAACGAAGTGACTGAAAGAGGGAGGTATTCCCCAAGGTTCATCGACGAGATCGCCGACGAGATTGATGTCATCGAGGATAAAAAGGATTCGCTTTTCAGTAAGTGTTTCGTATCAGAAAGCACTTAAATTTCGCTTCAATCGATGTACTTTCAGAACGCAAACAATTGAAGAAATTATTCATCCCGATGTTGATTATACTGAAACTTTTCAAATTAAAGCTTTTACTCTTCTTACCTTTGATTCTTGGATTAGCTTCGTTCAAGAAACTTTTAGGATTCTTAGCTATTGTTATTCCTGGACTTATTGGCTATTTCAAATTGTGTAAGCCGAATTTACAAGCAGGGAATTATTATACTGGACCGCAGTATACACCGGCTGGTGTTGGATTCCATCCGACACATTTTAGAGAGGGAGAGTACGCCCAGTATGCCGGAGTGCAGCAGGGAGGAAGTGTTCATTTCGGAGATGATAATCATGCACAACATTTGGCATATAATGGATGGGGACATTATAGAAATGGTGGCAGTGACATCAAAGCAGAAGAGGAGGAGACAACTTCCAAAAAGTCCATTTTGCCAGATTCGTAAGAAATGTAAATATACCTATTCTAGTGTAAATATTTATTTATAGAATTTTGTATTTATTATGTAACTTTTATTTTTATATTGTAAAAATGTAAATAAAATTCAAGTATTTTAAGAAGTCAAATGTTTGAATTTATTTTCATTGAAAAAGCATATAAGAGAAAAAACCAATAGCAAATATATTAAACGAAAAAAGTTTATTCTAGAATGCTGTAGCAGCTTATACAAAAAGTTTAAGAAAATATATCGGAAATTGAATTCATGGTTAATAGATTATGTTCGTGCTTTGACTGCTTTGTGTGCTTCCTCTTTTGTATATTTGGTTGCGCACCTCTCGTTCCAAATTTTTCGCCCAATCCATAACCCCCCTCTTTGCATATTTAACTTGACTCGAGAATCGCAAATTTGGCATCAACTTGAATTTATTACATCTAGAGTCTTCAAATCGTAAATCATCTTTGGCATAAATCCAGCGTTTTTTTCTTTAAACTTAAAACAATTGAATCTGCAACGACATGAAATTTCCTCGTTCAATTAACGGAAACTCCGCTGCTTCCATTTCCCTATTTATAAGAAAAAACTACGCCATCAGCATAATCCTATTTCCGGTGTTGTTTTTATACTGAATCCGCGTCGTTGTCTTTAATCACGAAAATCTTCGTAATAATTTTCCATTGAACTAGATTTCCCACTAGAAGACGTTGAGATGTTTTCACCGATGAAGGAATGTGGGTTAGTAAGCCTTCTCCCTACGCACGGTCAAGGCTACAGATTCTACCATGCCCATGAATAACGGACAGTGTGCCCTAAGGTCCAGAGATTTCGTTAGGAGAACAAGCACGGACCAGATGGCTGATGATGTTTAGAATCGAGGTTGCGGTCAAAAGACATAAACTTTACGAAATATCGCTATCTACCGGAAATTCAGCGAAAATAGAACGGATTTGCACCAAACAAAAATTGAGTAATGCACTTGATTAGTGCGATCTCACGATTTAGCGGATACTCCAACATGAAATTAAATTATATAAATATTTTCTGGAACTAATCATAAATTGAAGTCGCGGCGTGGAGTTATAAACTAGAGGTTTTTATTTCAACTTTGAAAAATATTTTACATTAGCTACTTGCTTTGTATTATCCGCTTGTATTATATTTTTTTTAATATGTAAATCATGAATACTGAATGAAATAATTCAAGAGATATATCTTTTTTCAGACTTGAAATTCAATCTTGAAGTAATAACCAATAATTTTATTTTGTGTGCTTCCTGCCCATGACTATCAACTATTTTGCAATCAAACTTGGAATTTGAAGCTTATTCAAGTCATATAATGCAACTTTTGTGTATCTGCAGTGCGTATACCATAATCATTACCATAATCCCGCTATCAACTTTTTATTCAGAAGACTGTTAGAGGTTTACTATTTGAAAGTAACATTTGGAGGTATTATAGTATGGTATAAAGTGTGGTATGTTGTCGATATAAGTTTGCTACAAAAATAGCGGTCATTAGAATTTAGAAAATAGTATTATTCCTAATTGCATTTTTAACATGAATTTGAAAATAAATATTTTGTTAATTTATTTATAGCAACAGAGTATAAGTTCGCGAGTTCAAAATTTATCAATGAAATTTGTAGAAAATGTGATTACAATCTAGATTTATCTGATGAATAATAAAACTTATATAAAAGTCATTACCTCTAGTTAGATGCAGAAAAAACAAAAATAAAAAATTTGGTCGTAATTATTTCATAAAACAATCTATTTATTTACATTTTTTTTAGTTTTTTGCCATTTTCGGTTATAACGAAATTAAAACTCTATTGTTTCGAATAATAAAATACGATTATTTTCAGTGTTTCAAATTCTGCGTTTTGAAAATATTACATCCTGATTTTTGTACTTAATTACTTCTATGTTCAACACATTTGAAAAAGACAAGTAGGACTCTCATAAACATTCTTTCTAACACGGAAGACATTACTTAAAGAAGCAAGGAACATTTAACCGTACCAAAGTTTTTTTGAAAATTTCATTTTTTCCCCAAACTAGACTCTTCTTTATTTTTTCTGATTATTATAAGTCACATAAAAACAATTGGTTTTGACAAACAGGACAAAATCTGGAATAAAAAGATTACATTTCCATAGACTTTTTTTCTATTCTCACATACATTTTGGAAATACATACCTTAATTATTACTTAGATTAATACATTCCTATTCGAATAAACCAATAAAATTTGAAATTTCAGCTAATCAGAAGATTTTAAAAGTGAATAAAATGCATCTCTACATGTGTTTTAACCGTGATTAAGTTGCATGTAGGTTTCCATTGTTTCCATTCAAGTAGCTGTCATATAGATACTGTCATTGCTTTAATCTGTGAAAAAAATTGTTAGTTGAAACGTTTTGGGAATTATTCTGGAACTAAAATAGCAAATGCTGTTAGTGAAAGCCAAGCACCAAAAACACAAAGGCTTCTATCTGGTGTTAATTTGGAATATTTTGTAAAGAGATCAATCAAATAATTATGACTACGAGAAAGGCGTCATTAGGACAATGTGCAGCTAAGAGAACTCAAGCGATGTACTATCTGCAAGTACTTAAGAACTTGGAATTTAAGATAAAATACACTCGACCTCAATTTTTCAGCAGGTTGAAATGTTTTTAATTAACTCAAGTCATAAGGTAATTACTCTCGAATTATTAAAGATATTTGACAAAATCACTCCTTTACTGTCGTGATTTTTTCATACATTTAATTCTAAAGCAATTTCCATGACAATCAGACTTTCGTTCAAAAACATTAAAACGCTAAAAAAATTTGTTTTTGTGTATCAAAAAAAAATAAACAAACAATACTTGCAATTCAATACTTAATAGTTTTCAAAGTCTATTGTAGTTGTTAGCGGTATAATAAAAAGTGCACAGAGCTGAAAGAAAATTAGCTAACTAAGTAGAGTTCATAAAAAAATGTAATAATTGACTCAAAAAATGAGTTAATTTGATGACTCTCTGAAGACATTTAAAAACAAAAAATCTACAGCATGGCATTTCATATTTAAAAAAACGTAATAATAATTTTGTAAGATGTTGTACGTAATAAGGTGTTTATATTTATCCTCAAGGTTATGTTAATAGAAGAGCTATCTTGAATTGTAGTTAAAACATTTAAAACTTCCCAAATCAAGTCTTCTAGAGTACTCAACAGAATATAATGTCGTTACTCTCAAAATTATCAGTCGTAAAGACATAAAATCAAGTTCAAAAATCACAAATTTAATAAAAATTATAATACGAGCCGTGCTACTAATGTTTCGGAATGGAGTACTAAATGGTGACACAGAATGTTGTAATTATAATTTTTTAAAACTTTGACATTTATTATATTAGACCCTCCAAAAGTTCCGAAATCTGCTCAGTAGTTTCGTTTTCATGAAACATCAAATCAAATCACTTTTGTTTCAAATGGGAATCACACGTAAACATTTTCGTACAGTTTTTTTTTCAATCTTGAATGTGAGCTAATTCTATAAAAATGCCTTTATCGATTTCATTCTGCATTTGGTTATAAAGTATTATCTAAAACTACACTCTTTGACTGGTTCACCAAATTCAAATGTAAAGGAACTAGCCTCAGTGACAAAGATCGCAAAAGATGTTTGAAACAGACTGTCATGCAACTTACTTACTTTGGACTATTTGAAAGTACAGAACATCTCTTTATTTAAATCATTGTCTATGTTTACTTAATTTATCTAAATGAGTTACTTCTGATTTCTAACATAAAACAAAAAAGGAGCCGACAATAAGTTTAATGCCTGAAACATCAGCAAAAGTGTATCATATCAAAAAAAGATACTCTAAGAAGCAATTAATCTTTTTAGTGGGTAACTAATTTTTGTTTTATCCAACTTTTTCGGAAACTTTTGCAACAGCCTTCGTAGAAAATTTGTATTCTTACAAATAAAAAATATTCACACAAAAATTACAAAAAATGCATATCTTTGATCTCTTGCAAAAATTTTGAACCCGCAATTTCCATGATAAGGCTTTTGGTTTCTTTATAATTTATTACCATCTTGGCAGCTATAAACTTGACACTTTAATGAAATTCGAAATTTTAGGAAAACAACAAAAAAAGATTGGAAAATCTTTTTGTTCCAAACTGCTACATAAAAAACGACAGTTACAAAAAACTTAACTAATAGTTTTTTCAGTCATTCTTGAAATTTCATCCTAATAATAATTAGAAAGAAAATTGTAACATTCCAGAGTATTATATCGTTACCTGATATCAGATGGACTATCCCAATGCCGGTTATTCGCTGAGGCTTGCATAAATTAACAACAAAAACTGATATTTATTATATGTTTTTGCTTTAATAAATTTTTGTGTTCTCTGATAATAACAGTCTTATCAAGTACACATCAGTCTTTTTTTAATAGTTTCATATTTTCTAAATAATCACGCAATATTCTCAATGTATGTTAGATCATTTTTTTTTAATTCCCTTAATTGTTATTACTTGTAATTACTCTGTTATTATAAAAGTAAAATTGTAAGCCTTAATTTACCGCTTTTACTTTTGTTTTCCATTCTTTTGTTCTTCGATTTTTAAATTCTCTTCTTTTAAAGCCAATTCCACACGTCAAACTGTTTTCTGCAAATAAACCAACTGAGACTTTTGTTTGAATCAGATATTTGATGTCAGTTTTTCGTCTTTTACGTAATCCTCGGAAAATTCTGGTCTTAATCTCACAATTATCCGCATTCGGAACAAAGTGAGAACCGTTGAATGAGAAGTGGGAATTATGTCGGTGGATTTACGCCTTGACCTTAGACCTAGATGTTGTCTTAAATCAGGGTCAATATCATTCCAACTTTGATTCACTTTGTATCCAACTGGTGGTTTAAATTTTAATACAGAGTGATTTATTAACTTGTAATTGTACTACTGTGCCACTGATGCGTTCAGTGCATTTAGCAATTATGCAGTTTAATTACGTAATGTTGTTTACAGAATTTGCTGAGTTCATGAACGGAAAATTATATACATAGTGAAAAATAAATTATTCATATAATTTGGTAGTGACATTAGAGCGCACTCTATGTAAATCTTCTCTGTTCTTTGCGATGTTTTATTCAAAGGGTTAAGTGTAAGAATATAGAGTTTGCTTATTTCTTTATTCTGCAAAAAATATATAAATCTGTGTTTTTGTTATTTATTTGAGATATTAAAAATAAATTAATGTTCAATTTAAAACACTTTAATGAAATTTATTGAACAATTTTTGAAATATTTTATCGCGAATTCCATCTAATGGATGTCATTTAGTACAGATTAATCTAAAAATTTCAACTAACACTTTCCACACGTCTCCATCGGTAATGTCATAAATAAAACCTACTTCTTGGCAATAAAAAATCAATTTTAATATGTATAAAAAATCTCACTTCCATGTTGCACTAGAAAAGACCACTGTTGTCCCACATATGCGACCTGAAAAAATCTTTCTCATTCTTCTTAATTACATACATCGTAATTAAATCACCAAAATGATGTTAATGAAAAAAATTGATCCATATAGGAGAAAGCTACATTAATAAAAATGAATCAAATATCGCCATTGGCATCAAAATCGAAAAACAATCACTTTTACTGAAAAGTCAGACGCAATGGCCAATCTCACGGTTCCTTAATCCACTTTCTATTTTGATTTTTCTTTAACGACAACGCAAAGAGAGAGAGAAAAAAAAAGAGAGCTTTCACGAATCACGGCGGAGGAATCCGTGTCCGGTTTCTTGGCCATTGAAAGCACACGGCTCTAACTTTATTGGATATAGATAGAAAGCCGATCTTGTAAAAGAATATATGCACGTGTATAGAGCCTCTTTTCTACATTACTGACAAGTTTCTTTCATGTAATGACCTCGAAATGGACGAGGAAAAGAGAACTTTTTTTGGTGACTTGACAATGATAAAGAAGAGTTTTATTAAAGAAGCTAACCAAGAGGAAACCACACTTTGCTTCCTCACAAAAACTATATTATAAAAAGATTTTTTTTAATAGCCAAGATCAAGTATATCAAGCGCCGGCTTAAGTCTGTCAATATTTGAAGAAAAATGAGTCAACACTTGTATGTGTTCTTAAATATTGACTCTAACTACTGAAACAAACATAATGAAGAGATTCTGCTTTTCCTGAGTAATAAAAATTATCAGTGCACAACTTCTAATTAATTTTTGACAAAAAAACTAAAAATTGAATTATTTCCTAATAAGCTATTTTTTTCTAACTTGTTTCTTTCTTGAAGGAATTATAATAAAGCGTTAACACAGTTTAACTTTTGCATTTTTTTCTTCTTTTAAATATCTGAGAGCAAATTCACTTGCAACTAGAAACTTTCGTTACAGTTGTAGTTCTATCGAAAGTACTACTTATACCCGCGGCATTCCATACTTAATAATCCAATCAGATAATGAGATAATCAAAAAGTGTGCCACTATAATTGGACTACTCGGTAACAATATCGTTAAAAATTTCTAACAAGTTTAACTGTAAGCTTCGTTGCGTCAAAGCGGTCAAAACACAAGACAAAAAAGCGATCGGATTTAGGTTAAGATGAGACGATTACGTTCTAGATATTATAAGGAAAAAACTATATTAAGTAATAAATGATAATTTATGATAAAAAAAATATGAGCAGATCATTCAACGGATTCCTAGTGAAAACATAAATAAATGAAAAGGAAAAAGATCAATATTTGGGTTAACAAAAAATTAATCCTTTCAAAAAAGGGATAAGCTATCTTCAGTGAAAAAATTTCAATTCCTAATTGAGATGTTTTTCATTTTACGACTAATACATTCCTTGTTATGTATACTTTTCAATTAATCATAAAATTGCCAAATTATAAGAACGGTATTCAGTTTAGAAATGATGAAAAACTTGTCTATTTCAATAATTATTTTCTTAATTAGAATGTCCTGATTTAATTATAGTCAAAAAAAAACTAAGAATTTATAAATAAGCGTTTGTACAAAAATTCAAAAATAAATTTAATTCAGTTTATTGATTAGGTAAATTTTTGCATTGCTTTGAATATTTAAATACAGAATAGTTTTCTTCTAACATTTTCTTGTGAATATTCTCCAACCTGAATCTACTAACCCGGATGAGAATTTTCGTCTCGTATAGAATTTTCACTAACGGCGTAAATCATGATATTGACCTTCCGGTAACCGAAGAGCAAACAAACAACGCTGATTCCCATCACCATACTTACCATAACCCTAATTCTTCAACTGGTCCATACGACACACTTGTAAAAGCGTTTCCGACGATATAAAATCTTTACCACTACCACGAGTTCTTCATTCCTTTTGCAACCTCGGTGGTGTACTGACTTTTGTCTTATTTGATATTTTCGGTATCGATTCGTATAATCAGTGATAAATATAACAATGGACGCTAAAGTGATTTGTGTTGTGTTATCCTTGTTCGTCCTGGCGACCGCTGGACCAGTCGTCGATGATACCAAAGGCCATTTAGACAACTCGGTGAGATTTATTTCTATATTTTTTTCTTCGCAAGAAGGAAATTTATGGTTTCAACTTGCGGCTCATTAACAAAATAATGGGATTTTTTCAATAAATCGGTTTCTTTATGACAGTGCTTGATATGTGAACACCGTTAGTTGAACTGAAGTGTTTGATTAAGACAAGTGGATAAACATTTAAAATCAAATGTGTTTTTGTAATTTATCCTTCAATGATTAATTCGGAAAACTAGAAATGTGATCTCCAGTTCGATTTTAAATACCTGTTTCAATTATCAATTAACATCAATATATTACTACTTTGTATCTATTAGCACCATTCTTATCAAAGAAACCGCCATCAACTTTTAACATTTCCAGGTACACACCGGAACTTCTACTGTCGAGGAATCCCTCTTGAAAAAACTCAATTCAAAATGCATCAACCGTGACATAAGTTCCTGCATGATGCTCAAACTTGTAACTTACTTCAATAAAATGTTGAAAAAACAATCCATCGAATTCGGCGATTTGGAAATTACTCAAACATCTACCGAAACCATCACAGCTGACACTTCTAGATCTTTCGATTCAGAAAATATGTCAGAAGAAGCACAACTGAGTCAAGTAGTTGCCGATAAAATTTACAGTTTCTTGAGGACCAGGTCGTTGAAATGGAAGGTGGGTTGACCTCTTCACCCATAGCCTTGAAGAGCAACTAACCGGAACATAAACAATTTAAAACCCTTTTCTAGGTCATGGATGGTGCTGATGTTGTTATTTCCGGAAAAGGCGATCAAGATGGTGGATTCAATTTGGGACTTTCTTTCCATCCACCTAAAAACAGCGAAGGAGATGCCAGAAAGAAAAAAGAAGGTGGTATGGGAGCTATCATTGCTGCCGCTGCTATGAAAATCGGTCTTCTTAAAGCTTTAGCATTCAAAGCTTTAGTTTTACTAGTAGGAAAAGCTCTACTTGTCAGCAAGGTATAATCATAATTAGGATAAATCATTTACAAGATTTTAATACATTTTTTATTAGTTGGCCTTAGTCCTCGCGGTTATCATCGGTTTGAAGAAACTTCTTCATCATGAGAAACACGTGACCTATGAAGTAGTTGCCCACCCACATCATGAACATCATGATCACCACACTAGCGCTGTCGGACATGATTACGGCGGTTGGGGCAGAAATTTTGACGCTCAAAATCTAGCATACCGTGCACAAATTCCACAGAACTAAAAGAAAAATTGGTTGAATGACGCCATATTGGTGTCTTCTTTAGAGATTATTTATTTTTTCTATTTATTGTCGAATGTTACTTTTGTTTGTGTAATAAATGTTAATTGAATTAAATCGTTGTTTTAATTACGTAGGAAATTTACGAGAGGAAATAATAAACATAAACAGCATGAAATGAAATAATTTACATGTATTTTATTTAAATCAAATACTTAAATGATACCATCTGTTTAAACACATAATTGTGATTGTTAGAAGTCTTAAGTACTGAATAAGACACGCAAAATTTGCAAGAAATATACAGGCTGGGCCAAATTCCATGTCCGAATATGAGATCCCGGTAACTATTAAGGCCAGAAAAAAACTGATATTCTAGATGCACTTTTTGAGATATTTTCATTAGTGGAAACAAAAATCAACAATCGTTTTTTCTTTTGAAGCTATTGACAAAAACTGACTATTTGTTATTTTTAACATATGCTTCAAGAAATAATACGTAGAGCAGCAAACTAATCAAATTATCGTTTATCGACACAAGGTAACTATGATTGATGCATCAAAACAATACAATTTTCATAAACCACTTTGCAGTCTTTATATAAGTATATATTTCCAAAATCAGATTAAAAAACTTTTTTTTTAAATATATCAGCCAACTAATATGTATTTAAAAAAGTATAACTTTATGTTATAGCACGAATATGGTAAATTAAATTAGAAAACTGTATTATAGGTAAAAAATTGCCTTAAGAATGTTTAAATTATTTTTTAATACTTCCAAAGTTAACAGAGATACAAGCTTATATTAAAAATCAGTTTTTATCAATAACTTCAAAACAAAAGACGATTGATGATTTTTGATCTTACTAATGAAAATATCTCAGAAAAATAGACTAAGAATGTGCTGTAAGTTTTTTTTTAGCTTCAATACTTACGGAGATCTCCTATTCGGACATCGAATTCAGCCCACCCGGTATATGTTTTAAGTTTTAATGTGTAATTTGTGATACGAGGCGTATCTAGAAAGTAATTTTTTTGACCAACAGCGCTAATGTTAGGTTTCCACACGATCGCTCGAAGTGTTGAATCAGGAATCAAGATGGTTTATACTATGTAGGCTACATAATATGGAACTTAATAAATTAATAAAATCTATAATTAAAATAATTTGTATGTTATTTACGGAATAATAGTTCAATAGAAAAAGTTGGAATCAACTTTCAAAGATCGTGCAAAAGACATCTACAATCTGTCGTCACTAAACATACTGGAAAAAATACCTATAGTAAAGTGTGATTTTTATCAAAGAACAAAAAAAATCTGTTGAATATTTCCCTCTTATTTTATTATGTCTGTTGGAATTTACTTTTGGAGTGATCCTCATACAATATTTACAAACTATAACTTAGCGCAAAGTGTAATTGGAAAGACAGCTCATGTCGTAAATACTGACTTACTGATGTTACTTACGGTAGTTCAAAATAGATGGCAGCATGTATAATTTATATGAATCTGTCTTGTAAGATAACGGAGTATCCACCAACATGCCAATCAAACCAAACAACCACAGACTCTTCTCTCAAGACTTTCAAAGTTGGTTCTTTTAGTTTCTAAAAATGACATTTCGATTTATATTTTATTTCCAACTTAATAAGTGTGCACTGTTTATACATTATGAACGGATGTGTAATAAAAATAAAATATAAAAGAGTTTGCGTTTATTAATTAGGAATTGGGGTCAAACAGCAATCAAGTGACAATCCCAGCAGAGTACTTAAATAAAATAATTTTTTCCTTTTGTGTTTTTATCTATCCATTTATCAAACTTATCTATAGTTTCTGAATCCATAACGTTTTTATAGTCTCCAATAATTCCTTTCCTAAAAAAATTTGTCTCAATCTGTATATTACAAAGCTGTTTTTTTAAATTAAACATTTTTTTGCGATTAACAGCTGGATTATTTTGCATCGATTCAAAACTCAAATGATTAGTTAATTTTTCTACTTCGTCGTCCTTCAGAACCTTATTTAAAAAAAATGAAGTTTGTTGAATGACTTTTTCCAAATCGTTTTTCATATCTTCATATTTTAAAAAAAGCACATTTGGTTGTCTTCGCAGTTCCCAAAATGATAATAAGTGATCCCAGAAGGGTCCATACGGTACTAAAATGAAAAATAAGTTATAATGATATTAATGACATAAACTAGTTAGACCTTTTCCTGCCAAAAAGAAATCAGAAAATTCTTTGAAAGTAAGTTTGCATCCCAATGAAAACTGTAAATGATGGAAGAAAGAAACACAAACATCTCTAGGATCACGTGCCACGTAAATGATCTAAAACTAATTTTAAAAATTTCTAAAATCAAAATTATCTGAATACTTTAGGTGTTTTGAGGCCATTTCTCAATTGTAAAGGACAAAGCTTTAATGGAAGATGAGTTTTAATAAATCTTTGTGACTTCATAGATTTGACCATTTCGATTGAATGTTGACCTAAACATCTTCTTGCTTCGACACTTAAATTATAATTCACAAAGTTACTAGAATGAACAAATAGAGAATTTCTGAAATCAAAATAAATTTAGACATATGCAAATGGTGATGACGGTTAATTTTACTCTAAAAATGGAAAACGTTCATCAATATTATGTTTAGATTCTTCAAAGTTCAAATTATTACCGATCAACCAAATCATTTCTTGAGTCCAAGTAGTTCCTAATTTGAATAAATCTGATGAAATCTGAAAAAAAAAATAAAAAAAATAATGCATACCACTTTTTGGAAAAGTGCAAATCCAAATATCAGTATCATAAACTTCTAAGTAATCAATATTATTTTTGAAATCTTTGTATTTTTCAGGAAGCACAACTCCATCTGCAGTCTCGTAAAATTTGCAAACAGGAGATAACAAATTTTCATGTAAAAGTTTTCCAAAACTCATTATTAAAATCAATTATATAACTATGTTTCGAAAATGTAAATGGTGAGGATTGAAAAACCAAAAGTTTACTGAACCAAACGTCTTTAATTTATACTAAAAAGTTTTTACAATTAATCATTATGCGATAATGTGACACAGTTCTATTTAGTGGAAAAATAATTGGAAGTCGGAATCGCTAAAAAGTAGCAAACTAGTTTTGTAAAAACTAATGCAGAATCTAGCATTTTCCATAGCTTGCAGTGACAGAAAATAACATAATATGTGCTTTGTGTTTAGAGGTCAAAGCCTCTGCCAACAAGGTGTGGAGTGCCCCAGGGATCAATCCTCGGTCCACTGCTATTTATAATCTATGTAAATGACTTGCCTATCAATATGAGAGTGGATGGACAGTGTCTATATGCGGACGACACTTCCTTCTGCATCAAAGAAGAAACAGAGGATACGCTAAAACCAAAAATGAGAAAAATCCTTGAAGATGCCAATGAATGGTTCACAGCAAATAAACTGAAACTCAATGGAGACAAGACTCAGGAACTATTTATATCTTCAAAACCCACCAACGTCACATCGGTAAAATTCTTGGGATTTTACCTAAATAGCAAAGCATCTTGGAAGGACCACATTCAGGAAACCTGCAAAAACCTAGCATCAGCTTTATTCAGTATCAGAAGAATCAAGAATATCTCAACTCCCCAAGCTGCTAGGGTGACATACTTTGCTAACTTCCACAGCAAAGCCACCTATGGTATACTTCTATGGGGTACTTCATCAGATGCTGACAAGATCTTCGTCCTGCAAAAGAAAGCAATCAGAATCCTGTGCCAAATGAACTATCGGGAAAGCTGCCGCCCAGCCTTCAAACAACAACAAATTCTTACCATCCCTTCCGCGTACATATTGAGCTGTCTGAGGTACGTCCACAACCACCTCCACGAGTTCATCAAGAATGGCTCATATCACGAGCATAACACAAGACACGCTGACGCGCTCTCAACACCGTACCATCGGCTTAAAGTGTCACAGCACAGCATTGACCATTGGGGCCCGAAGCTTTATAACAAGCTTCAGGACCCGATGAAGAGACTAGCTCCGGCTCTGTTTGAGAAGAAGGTAAAGGACGCACTATTAGAAATGAGTTATTATTCTATCCAAGAGTTCCTGGATAACCCTCCAGATTTAAAATAAATGTATGTATTGTCCCATATACACTTACATGTACATAATTATATGACGCGCCATGTATTATTTATTGATGGCAATAAATCTATTATTATATTATTATTATATTATATATTTATAATAATAAATTCTACAATAATTTCGAACTTTTGCCAAACGTGCTGTAATTTGGAAGCTGTTTTTTGCATCTAGAGTATACTATTTAAATGAATTACGAATATTGTTTATTCATTATTCATCAATAATTCATTTGAAAATGCCGCCGTAACAGATATTATCTTATTTGCTTAATTAAGCTTAGTAGTCAAACAAATCTAGGCTCGGCGATGAAATATTTCTTAAGTTTGTATCCAGAATATAAAATCTGTAGCTGATGGTTTTATTGAAAATAAAATATTTGTGTGAGAATAAATATGAACATTCTATAACTGAATACTGAATCTGATAGTCATAGGAGAAAATAATTCTTGTCGGTAGAGGTTTTCTTGAGATCTTCACTCACCGAATTTTGAGATGACCTTGTTTTGTATTTCTAAAAAATTTTATCACGTACTGGCTTTTAAAAACTCTATTTGTGCAATAAAGTCTGACCTATTGAACGTGTTTATAGTAATTTTTTCATAACTTTTACTATCGTAACTGTATGAACACAAAACAAATATAAATTTATCTAAGATATAAATTAAATAAAAACCCAGCAAAAAAAATTATCTATAGTTTTGTTATTCAAATACAATAATCTGTTTCTTCAATATTTTTCTCGATCCATTTGTTAAACTTGTCAACAGTTTCTGAATCCATAACATTTTTATAATCTCCAGTAATCCCCTTTCTAAAAAATTTTGCTTCACAGTCCAAGTTACTTAAATGCCCTTTCAATTTAATCATTTTTTCGCGATTAAGAGCTGGATTCTTTTGCATTGAATCAAAACTCAAATGGTTAGCCAACTTCTCAACATCTTCTTGATTCAAATCTCTATTCAAAAATTTTGCTATCTGCCTAATAACTTTTTTCAAATCTTTCTTCAAGTCTTCATATTTCAAAAAAAGTACATTGGATTGTTTTCGCATTTCCCAGAAGGGTAATACATGTTCCCAAAAAGGTACAAAAAATACTAAAATTCAAAATTTGACTTAATTGTTAACTTTAATATAAACTCAGTAAACCATCGCCAGCTAAAAAGCGCTTAGAATATTCTTCAAAATCAAGTTTGCAACCATTAAACAATCGTGAATGATGGAAGAAAGATACACAAACATCTCTAGGATCACGTGCTACATAAATGATCTTGAACATATAGATAATAAAGTTAATTCGAAAAAAAAAAAAACTATAAATACTTTAGGTTTTTTGATGCCGTCTCTTAATTGCAAAGGACAGAACTTCAATGGAAGATGGGTTTTTATAAATCTTGGTGACTTCATAGATTTAACCATTTCAATAGAATTTTTATATAAACGTTCTTCTGTTTCAACATTTGAATCACATTCCATACTGTTGAGAGAATTAGAATACAAAGAAAATCCAAAATAGAAAAATTCATTAGATATCTAAGTATATGTAATTTGGATTCTCACTCTAAATATGGAAAACGCTTGAAAATATTGACTTTAGCTCCTTCAAAATTCAGATTGTTAGCAATTAACCAAATCATTTCTTGAGTCCAGGTTGTTCCTATGAATAATTCTAAAAATTAAGAACAAAAAAAAAAATTAATATAATCCAAACCACTTCTTGGAAAAGAACAAATCCAAATGTCAGTGTCATAAACTTCCAACTCATCAATATCTTTTTTTAAATCTTTATATTTCTCAGGAAGCATGATTCCACCTGCTTTTACATAAGTTTCGCTAGCATTTGACAATAATTCGTCCTTGAGAATACATATTCCCGAGTCCATTGCTGAAAATGACTATACCAAATATAATTCCACTTTTCAAAAACAGATTCAGATTTAAAAAACTTATTACTTTAATTGATTGAACTGAAAAAATAAACTAAGCTAAACTATCAAGACAATAACTCTTCTGTTTTTTTATTTTATTATTTATTTATTTTTTTTTTTTGATAATACTAAAGATAAAGCAATGAACTCAGTCGTGATGCAATAAAATTTTAATTAGTTAATTAAAACAGAAAAAATAAACATTTATAAAATGCACTGATAGTGGAAACCAAAATTTGCAATAACAATCTTTATTACATGTGTTATTATCTAATTTTAAATAATAGTACTTTATTTGATAAGAAGCTCATGTGATACTTCTTATACAAAGCACAAAAAGTCATTTGAACCTCACCTAAAATATAAATTTCTATTATAAAACGTGAATTTAAAAAAAAAAAGATTTACTAAGTCGTTAATTATTGTGCAAAATCTTCAAAAAGCAAAAGCAGTTTGTAATATAAGCATAATGAAAAATACATGATTTTCTATCAAACTGCAATCTCACTGAAACACTTGAGGATTGTCGCAATGTCACACTTTACTAAAAAAAATCATATTTTTATATGTAGTTCTGTTTTTTTAGCCATTACAATAATTTTAGTATACTAATAGTGACTCTTTAGGCATTTTCAAGTTTCTTCTTATTAAGCTTTTTAAACAGAGTGGTTATGTTACGTGTTTGTTTGTATTGTTTTTTATAATTTTTGGTAAGACAAGGCTATGAAAAACAGAAATTATAAACTGTGGCGCGTGACTCACATTGGTGTCACTATCGTAAATAAAACTTGAATCAAAATAAAACTGCAAAACAGCGAATTGTCTACTTCACTGTAATAGACATTTGGAAAATGAAGAATGGGTTTATTCATCCAGACTTTGTTACAATGAATTTAGAGGTAAATTTTTAGCAAAATAATAATGGATTCAAGTTTTTCACTAATTGAACAACAAATCATCACATTTTTACATAAGCACAAGCCTCGGAAAACAAAAACGGTATGTGCTGAAAAGAATATCTTAAAGAATGATTTGCCCATGCATCCTTGCAGAATAATGCAATTTCCCAAACAATTGTTAATTTTTAATTTTAGGAAAAAATTGATTATTGGCTTTGCTTCTAAAATAGAATAAATGATGTGCTGTTGAATTTATTCCAGTGGGTACATAAACTAACAAACCAAGAGAATTTAAATTATTGAAAACCCTCATCATTATCCAAAAAGCTTTCACCTTATGACAGTGACACTGATAAAGTGTCAATGGAAACTGAATCAATTTACTTTTTAGAATTTTCGTTCATCATGATCTTGTCTTTTTAAACGGTTCATAGAAAGTGAATAAAATATTAGATTGCAATTAACTTGGTGAATCTGAGAATTTGTTTGATTTAAATTGACCACGTGATCAAATTTGATTGCAATTAATTTAATGACGCCTCTATAAACCGCCCCTGAAATATTAAAAAGACGATTTAGTTCAAACTGATAAAGGGGTTTTTGTACTAGATAATCACGGTAATCAGAAAAATCCATACTCAACCGAAAATCAGCTCACGTTATTTTGGCGAAAGATATCGATATTAAGTATATTACATGTCAGTCAAGTCCAATAAGCGAAGACTCCTTTTATAATTTTCAAAATTGATTGTCATTCGATCGAGATAACAATCTTAAAATTTGAAATTCACTTCCGACTATTGCCATAAATTATAAGACACAGTTATTTTAAAGACATCTTTCTAATAATTGTTACAAGGAAGCGAGATATTAGAACAAAAAGTTTTTACTCCAAACATCATACATGATATTTTCGATGCAGTATTCTGCTGGTAAAAGTGTCATTTATATTTTTAAGTTGCTAAAACACTTATATGATATAATCTGGATTTTTAGTTTTTCCCTCAATTTATTCGTCAAACTTATTGATAGTTTCTGAATTCATGACATTTTTATAATCTTCTATAATCTATAAGCCGTTTCCTCAAAACTTTATTTACATACATATAGTTTATGTTACATAAGTGCCTTTTCGATTTAATTCACAGAAAATCTTTGATGAGCGTGTATCATTCGAATAATAAATTTGGCAACAAAAATTATAAAAATAAAATTCATTTTAAATGAAAGTACAAAATTTTAATTTTATGACCATAAGATTTTTTTGACGCATTGGTGAAGGACAGTTTATTAAATAAAGAAGATTGTTAAAAGTTGAATAATGCCCTTTCAATTTAATCATTTTTTTCTCGATTAAGAGCTGAATTCTTTTGCATTGAATCAAAACTCAAATGGTTAGCTAACTTCTCAACCTCTTCTTGATTCAAATCTCTATTCAAAAATTTTGGTATCTGCCTAATAACTTTCTTCAAATCTTTCTTCAAGTCTTCATATTTCAAAAAAAGTACATTGGGTTGTTTTCGCATTTCCCAGAAGGGTAATACATGTTCCCAACAAGGTACAAAAAATACAAAAATTCAAAATTTGACTTAATTGTTGACTTTAATATAAAGTCAGTAAACCATCGCCAGCTAAAAAGCGCTTAGATATTCTTCAAAATCAAGTTTGCAACCATTAAACAATCGTGAATGATGGAAGAAAGATACACAAAATCTTTAGGATCAATAATCTTGAACATATAGATTATAAAGTTAATTCGAAATAAAAAAAAACCTATAAATACATTAGGTTTTTTGATGCCGTCCCTTAATTGCCTACAAAAAAAATATTAGTCTAGGAGACAGCCCTTTTCGATGATCGAAATTGATTGAAACGCAAATGTGAGGTATCTTAATAACAATGAATTTTTGGTGTTTGACACTTGTACCTTCAATAAGACGTCATTTAACAAGCTGACATTGTTGCATATGACTTCTTAGTACTAAATAGTTTTAGTCAAAAATGTGCAGTGAGAAAGACATTCTGTGTATCCTACCGAAAATAATGATCCAAAATAAATCTGCTTTGGCTAACCTGTTACCTGCAATATTTCGCAGAGTCAGGAACGAAGGTATAGTCTGGCGTCTCTTAAAAACCAAGTGCAATTTTTTGAAGATTTAATTTACCTATTTTCAAATATTATTGACTGAATAAATGATCTCATTTCTTTGGGCACTTTACCATACTTTTATATAGGAATGTTGTTGAAGTTAGGCGGTTGTTGAAAAATTATGGTAACTGGAGTTGTAAAACAATTACGTACGCGTGGTTTGCATTACTCGCTCCCCTTGGTCGCTTATACCAGCTTGTACGCAACTCTTCGACTTGTAAGAAATATGTTTTTTACAACTCTTGTTACATAATATGCTATTATTTAGCTAAATTCTACGGGTGGTTAAAATTTTTACGTGGACTTCCATAATACCCTGTATAATAATTTTTGCAAATAAATAAATTTTAACTCAATGAAATTAAGATGAAAACTCAAAAGGCAAAGTTTACTCACTTGTTCTATTGAAAGAATGCTTCATAGTTCTTTTTTATATTTCGTTATCATGCGATAAGACATTGTAAAATAACTAAAAAATTTAATAAACGTTGAAAACATTATCATGTACTCAGTTTAACAAAATTATAAACTTTATTATAAGTATCTTTTTTTGATAAAATGTATGTATATTTTTTGATGCATAATAACAATCTATGCCTTAAGCAGGTCATCACTCCACAATTTGATTATGACTTTTATAGAATAAATTGAACAGAAAAATCGTCTCTAGAATGTTATATACCTAGTTAAAAAATTATATCTGATTACTAATTGTTAATAATAGTACGATCGGACCATTCTTATTATTAGGCCTTCACGCCCACTCCCACCCCACCAACTGAGGATGAGCAGGATCCTAAAAAAAGAATTGGTATTAACTACCATATTATGTAACAAATCTCCGCTTTCTGTTTCATCAAATTCTTGAGTATGGGCAGATTTAGAGTTGTCTTTTCTAATTCCTTTGATAAGTCAACCTAGAATGGGTGCAACCAGTGTCTACCAGCAATTCAGACACACACACCAATGAAACACTAATGTTAAATGACTGAGTGAGAATTACAGTACAGATTCATGAAGAGAAATAAAAATAAAAACTTAAAGTCTTGTATTTAAAAACATTATTTCGAGTGTTTTTATTTGAGAATTCATGTGAATATCGGCCTACAATAAAATATTGTCTCTGCGATCTTGCAATTGTCAAGTCCTAACTACTCATAAACTATTTACTGTGCTCGTATCTTAAAAAAATTACATGGCTTGTCTTCCAAATCTAAACTTATGTGCTTAAGTTATTGTAGTTTGAAAACATACCTATAAAATAAACTTTGTTCAGAAAGTCTTGAGAACAATTATTATAAAGTTTAACTTAGTTTCTACTTAGTCTTCAACTTTGTTTCTTCAATTAGTTTGTTAAAAAATAATTATTAACAAATAGTCACATAGTATAAGTGAATGCAATAATTTTCAGTTCTCAGTTTATTATCCAACAATAATTAAAATCTTAGTGGTTGCATTTAAACAAACATAATCTGAAACTTCTCTTCAAATATTTCCTCCAGCCCATTTATCAAACAGAACGATACCTAATTTTAGAATCCATTATATTTATCTAATGGCTAATAATCCCTTTTCTATAAAATTTACTTAGTTTTATCTTATGCGTTTCTTGTTTTATTTTGAAAAGATTTTCATGATTGAAAGCTGGATTTTTTCGCATGGTATCAAAACTCAGATAATTTGATAACATTTCAATGCCTTCATATTTCAAAAACAGTACATTTGGTTGTTTTTGGATTTGCCAAAATACAGGATTTTAGAAAGACCCATAAGGTATTAAATTTCAGTAGTAAATAAAATTTCTTTAATCGATTTCCCTGCTAGTTAGAAAACTTTTTAAACGTATGTGAGCTCCAAAGCTTTTTAATGCCATTTCTTATTTGTAAAGGACAGTGGTTTAGAGGTACAATAGTTTTGATAAATCTTGGCGACTTTATAGAATTCACAATTTCAAGCGAAGGTAGGCTTAAAATCTTCTTATATTGTCTTCTTTTATTGTCTAAATAACAACATATGAAAGCAAAAATTGTATTAAATTTATATAAATCAATTTTCTGCAAAATGTTTTTACACCAAAAGTGGTAAAGGTCTATCAATGATGACTTTTGCTCCAATACAATATTTTTTACAATTTCATAAAAAAAACGACTTCTTAGGTAATTTATTCACAAAATGTTAATGTACTATTAGTATGAATAAACATCATCAACCATAGTAATGAAATTTTCAACGGTAGTACAGATTCTTATTGTTTTTTATTCGCGTTATCAATAATAGTGTGAATAAAATATTGCTATAAACATTTGCTACCATATTTTGGAAAAACGTAATTCCAAACGTCATCATCATACACTTTGGAATGATCAATTCCATTTTTCAAAAAGCATTTTCACATCTTTGGTTTCGTAATTTTTGCATAATGGAATAAGTAATTTTTTCCGTTGAAATTTCAGTCCATGACTACTTATTTGAAAACAATTTTCAACATCAGGATTAAAATTTAAAAACATTATCAGACTACACGAGTAGTACGAGCAGGTGCAATGCAATGTATTTAATATTTTCGAAAAAACACAAAATTTTTTTATTTAAATAATGTCACATATGATAAATTATCTATTCATTTTGAGTAAATTTCGAGTTTTATCGACAAGTTAGTCTTTTTTAAGTGCAATGTATTGGTACTGGACATATTGACACAACACATCATTAAACATCATAAGTGAGGGATTTGTAGTTAGTTTAAACCAGTACGCAAGAATAAGTAACAAAGTAATGACTAGTAAAAAAAAATTAAGTATATTTTGCAGTTCATTGTTTCTTGCTCATTTCTGTGGAATCGACAGATTTATCTGACGAACAAAGATCTGTCTATTCGGTTCCGGTTTTAGTAGCTTTTGATAATATTCAGGAATGCGTTGACAAAGTCAGTTATATGATTAATTAACAACTGGACGAATCGATACTACTGAAAGCTTATTTAATACCTAATACCAAAGCAGTTCATAAAAAAGAAAAAGATACTCAAATGTAGTATACGTAATTCGAAAAAGCTAGAAATATTTTTTTCACATTCATTATTTGTTATTTGCAACCTAGAGTTTAGATTAGAAACTAACCAATTAGCTTCGCGTTAAATATAAGTAGGTACACTTGTTTCGCGATAAAATTCCACCATTGCAATTTAAATAAATAAATAAAGTTTTTAAAATATAAATCAAGTTCAGCAAAAAGTAAAACCAAATTATGTCTATTCTTGAAAAACATACATTTTTCACAGCTTCTCAAGGGCAAAGCTTTTCATTTTTCTACGGTGACAAAGTTTTTCAATCGTAAAAACTTTGGTTTTTCACTACAGCAAAATTTCTCAAAAATGTGATGCAAATTGTGTCAGTGACTTGAAAAATTTCTTCTGATGAAAAGTTGTGAGTGGTATTATGTTGATTTATCAAAAACATTTGAGAGTACGAGTTTATGCAGTACGTAAATCGTTAGTTCCTGAATCATTCAATCGTGTTGGTCAAGAGCCTTAGCTAGAGTCTTTGATGTCTTTGATGTTCATTAATGATGTTGTTGAATGTCGCAACTTACATGAAAAGTTCAGTGTTCTATGTTAATGATTTACAATTAAACTGGTGGTCATTGATAAACTAATTTTGATGCTTTCTTTTTTATTGAAACTTTCATTTCTAACTATTGAGTTAATGTCCAAAATTGACCTTCCGATTTGAGATGTTGATAAAACAATTTAAGCATTTTAAATATCACATTTTTTTTGTTTCATTGATACAATTGTCAAATAGAAAGAAAGAAATATGAAAAGCCAGAAAAAACAGTTTTACTCAGATTCTAAAATTAAATTGATTTGAGTGCACAGAGTTTATCCTAAGAAATGTTTTAAACTATATCAGCGGATACTTAGGAACTTATAGATCTACTTAGACCGACTTCTTTTGCTTTCTCAAGAAATTATAGAATTTTAATTAGCAACAATTCCAATATATGTGAATCAATTTTTATGAAACTCAATACAGGTCAGAAAACAAGATTATAAACCTATTTTATTGTAACTAATGTTAAAGGTGCTGTGTACTCTCAATTCTTTTTTCTTATTACCTCAGCCTACAAAACATTCGCATTTGCAATCAATAGGTTAGTCTTTGAGAATCTCAGGAGATGATAAAATTGAACCTGGGATTGAAATCTTGAAGAATGATCTATAATATACATAAGCAGTCGTAAACAAGAATGTCTATTAAATAATCTATCCATAGCGGAAAAATAACAATTTTAAATGTCTAGAATGTTGCTAACAAAATTCTTAGAATATACCTACGTCTTAGAATATAAACGTCAGTTTACTTAATTAAATATTTTCAAGAATGTCACAAATCACAGTTTTTGATATCTGACATAATTTAAAATAAATTTCCAGAAAACTATTTGGAAACAGACGTTCGTTTAGTGAGAATTGAGAATTATTTCTGTATCAGCATTTAACGTGATAATTTGGTTTGTGCTTTTTGTTTTGTTATAGAGAGTTTCTACTGGATACGAAATTAGTTGGATTTAGAATCAACATGTTGCAACAAGAATAATCCAAAATCTTTAATTTTATTATAAATTCAACAATCTAATAGAATAAAAAATACCCCGATTAAAATATATGTGATCTTCTCCAATAAGTACCAAGTTTTTTGAAATATATTAGTAAAGTAAGCAAGCGTTGCAACACTTGCTTGTTGGTCTAATTATGTACAACCTACATAAAAAAGAGGGTGCTAATCTTTAAGAATGTCGAAATCAATTGTACAAGTATCTACGGTAGCAATAACATTCAAAATAAGAAATTTATATGCATTTTATTTTTATATTAAATTTGAAGACAAAATAAGGATTTTCAGTATTTTTCTCAACCATCTTTCAAACTTATGGATAGTTTCAAAATTCGTAACATTTTTATAATCGCCAATAAATCCGTTCCTGAAAAAACTAACCTCATATGTTTTTTAAGTTTATAAAGGTTTTCACAATTAAGAGCTGGGTTCTTTCGCATAGATTCAAAACACAAATGATTGAAAGAATGATCTTTGTCAAGAAATTTTGCAGTTTGTTGAATAACTTTTCTCAAAACGGTTTTCATATGTTAAAAAAAGTATATTTTAATTGTTTGCGGATTTTCCAGAAGGGTAAGTCATGATCCCAAAACAGTCTATAAAATACTTAAATTAAATAATAAATAACACTAACAAATTAAGTCCAGATTGTAAAAACCTTTTCCTGCTAGAAAATAATCGGAAAATTTTTTGATAGTAAATGAACTTCCAAATGACATTCGTATATTGTGGAGATATGAGACAGCGACTTCTTTAGGATCTCGTGTTATAAAACTTTAGGCAACAGTATTTCAAATTAAAAATAGGAAAAATACTTTAGGTTTCTTAATGTTTTTTAGATTTTATAAACTTTAATTTTTCAAGTAAACGCCCATCTAAAAATAATTAAACTATTTACATTTAAATTATTTACTTGTGTGAATCTTACTATAATTAGGAAATGTACAATATCTGAAAGCATAATTGTCTTTAATGCAAATGAATTAATTATAGAAAAATTGCTATTACTTTAAGAAAGGGAAAAGTTCATTAATGCTCACTTTACCACACAACACAAAAATGTATCACATTTTGGAAAACCACAAATCCAAATCTCAGTATCATAACGTCCAACTGATCAACTTAATTTTTTAAATTTTATAATTTTTAAAAAGCAGTATTCCATCAACTGTAAGGTACATATTTTTCTACTATTAAAATCCATGACTATAGTTTGAAATCTAACAACTTTATTAAGTAACACTACAAAGTATGTATGTAAAATTTTTTGACACCTATGAAAATAGTTAATACATATGTTCTAAAGATAAAAGGTGTCCCAAGTGCCATTAATTATTCTGTTATTCTATGTCTTTTTCATTGGGTATACAGTTTTTCAATTTTTATGTTTGAATGATAAATTTCCCAACTATTCGTCGTAATAATTATATGTAACTTCTTTCAGTTCGATTTCTAGCAAACATACAATTGCCTGATTCAAAATTAATCGAATTTATTATACGGTGTAGTTAGAAAAGTTTCAGTATGTTTTCCACTTATAAATAATGAAACAAACTGTATTCTTTAGTTTTATTTCAATTTATTTAATGATGGCATATTCTACAAACGAGATTAAAATATGTCGACCAACTTTAAAAATTCTAAAATTAAGTTTAATATGGCCAACAGAAGACGAAGAAATGAGTCCTGGCAAATGGTATTACATAAGAGTCGCAACGTTTCTTGTTATCACAAGTTTGTGGGGTTTATCACTGTTTATGCATATGATCTTGGCAGTAAAAAGTTAAGTTTTCTCAAACTACAGCCGTAAACTTTATAGCTTTTTGTTGCAGATAATATTGATATTCCACTCAGCGAAGATTTTGGTTTCTTGGTTGCTTTAGTAGGTCTTTACTATATGACGATCAATTATGTAAAAAATCAACCTAAAGTTGCACTTCTACTTCGAGATTTATCCAAATTTGATGAATTTGGTAAACCGCCAGGTTTTGAAGAAGAAGAGAAAAAATTAGGGTTTTGGTCACAATTTCTTTTTTATTATACAGTTTTTGGCATAATTATTTATAATTTAGTTAAACTTATCCAAAAACCTGACTGCGAACGAGTTAATGTAGAGAAGGGATTGAACGAAGTTTGTGGAATTTTAACAGCAACGTGGTTTCCTTTCAATGTTAATTATTTTCCACTTTTTCATTTGGTTTTCATTTATGTATTTATTTCGTCTCAACTGATTATGAAAATGGCTTTGATGATATCTTATAATGCTCTTGAAATAGCTCATCATATTATTTTGAGAATTAACCATTTGAAAATTATGATAATAGAATGTTTTGATAATGAGGATGATGAGATTTGTAGAGCAAGACTAAAACGATGCATTCTATACCATTTACAAATTCTTAAGTAGGTTTTTTTTTATATTCTCGTATTTAATCTTTTCTGTTTTAGTTTATCATCACAAATGGATAATTGCTTTTCCAGTGGAATGTTAGCCCATTTGACAATAACAGCTGCAATTTTTGGATGCATAGAAAAACAATTTGTTGATGTGAGTTCGAAAATGATTGAAATATGAATTAAAATAAGATGTTTAATTTATAGGGAGTAAACAGACTTGGCAGCTCAATCCATTTTTTTGGTTGGTTTTTTGCACTTTTTGTTGCTTGTCTCGGAGGACAACACTTGATTAATGCTGTAATTCTAACAACTAATTATTCTTTTAAAATCAATAAATGTTTTAGGGCGAATCTATACCGGATGCAATTTGGAATTCAAAGTGGTATCGAGTTAATCCAAAATTAAGAAAAGATTTATTGTTCATGCTTAGTAGAAGCCAAAAAGGACTCAAACTTAGCGTCGGCTCTTTCAGTTTCCTTTCATTTTCGCTTCTAGTTTCGGTAATTTTATAAAAGTAAGTTTATTGTTTTTTCATGTTATCAGTTTTAGGTTTTGAAAATGTCTTATTCTATACTTGCTATGCTGACTTCGTAGAATACCTATTTGAAGAAGTTATCGTAGGTACACTAATAAGAGTTATAATCACAATGACATTAATTTAGCATAGACTGAATACCAGAACTTTGAAGTTATTTTCACTTCTTATTATCAAAAATTCATTTGTAGGTTCTCCTAATAAATGTTGCGTTCAATGATAATATTTTTTGTCATTAATAAATATTAAGAAATGATAAATCGGCCCTCTCCTAGATTTGCGCATTGAATGGAACAAAAGCCGAATATTCGAGAACAAAGCAAAGCTTCACTCTCTCATCTCTCAAAGCTCCATCTTGACTGTGCAAAACAGCCTTATTTAATTGTATGGCAGTCTCTCAAGTGATTGCATCTTGAATAATTTAACTAAAAGATTTTTTCCACTTGAGTGATTTGCAGAAACTTCAGATTAATCAAATTTTTTCCAACACCGATCAGACGGTTGTGAATTCCGTTAAAACACACAAAAGCATCAAACTTCCAACTATAAAGCTAAAAGCGCAATTAAAATCCCCAATTGAATTTATTTCAAATTTTGTTTTTGCTTTTAAAAACACGAATAGTAACAGTTTCGTCGTCGCAAAGAATTTCAAATATTAAATAATCTGCAGTCTATATTGAAATACCAACGTATTCTTCCAGTTTCATCAACATTTCCCGCATGTCCCAACATAAAAAAAGTCAACTATAAATTGAACTTTATTGCTGTAAAAATTATTTATATTATTTAATCAAATGATGAATTGTCAGTAAAGGCATTTTTCTCCGCGTTGCTACTTTCTGTTTGGCCACTTGTTGATTACTCGGAGTTTCTGGAGCACTTGCATTTCCGGATACAGCATATACTGCATAATTGGAGGAATCGCCGGTATAAAATTCCAAGTCTGAAATTTCTCACATAACAACAGAAAACTGAAGTCATGACGATTACCTGAAATTGGAATTTCGATAAATTCCGGAAGCGTATCCGGAGGCGGCTCTAATGCGATTACTTCTTTACTTTGCGGCTGATATTTATAATGGAAGAATTTACCAAATAGGAGAACTGCTGAAATGAGAGCTGCTATTTTTGCTGTGATTAGAGCTTTGAAAGCAAAAGCAGCCATTGCAGAAAAAGCAAGAGCGCCGATTGTTGCCATCTTATAACCAATGATAAGTCCGAAAGTTGAAGACTTATGACCTCGACCTATAAAAACCTAATATGCAACACACAATACGCTGTTATGTAACTTTCTAAAAAAACTGGTTACATAAGCATGATTTTTGTCAACTTACCTTTTAGTCCTCAACATAAATGCAAAATGTATATATGAAATTGTTCATACACCTAATATGTGTATATTAATGTTCTAAATACTTTTGAAAAATGGATAAAAATAGAAGATCAATATTTGATTATGTAAGCACTGAGCGTCACTATTCCAATTTTATTATTTTCCACTACTTACCTTGCTCAACGAATAAATCCACTTCTAAAGCTTTCTTTTTTGGAATTTTGCTCACACTAACACCGTACCCTCTATAATCCATTAGAATAGAATATCGTTCCAAAAATGTGGAATTGGGGAAGCGAGAGGCGGTCAAGTGTACGACTAAATCGTCACCTAAATGCCACCCCTTTGGTGAGATCAAGTCTCTAAACCATCCGCCTCTGGCATCGGCGATAACACACAATAAAATGCCAACGAACAAATGCATTATGCTGAAAGCCTTTCGTTCAGGGATACTTTTATATTTTTATGGTTGTTGCACATTGCGTGTTGCAACTTGCATTCTATGCACTGATACAAGTCATTGAGAATATAAGTAGAGGGCGAATTAAATTTGATTGGCCCGCTCACACGACACAAAGAACATTTTCTTTATCAGATAATCTAAACATTGATTTTTATCAGAACAAGATGAAAAAAAACGATGAATCGTATCAGTAGTGCGTAACAAATTTATCTAAATTTATACCACCAACAATACACCTTTTTCGTATCAACAAGGTCAACGTCCACCTAATAGTATAATAAATCGCGATTCGTATTTTTCCGTCTGAAACTTTGAAATCTAAAAGCTCGCCTATATATTTTATTTATTTACTTTTTCTCAGCAAGCGTCTGAAACCATCTCTTCAGTAGTATTTTATCAGACAAATCTCAATAAATCACCCGCAAAAGATGTATCTTCCAGGTCTTTGAATTTTATCAAGTTTCATATATTTACAAGCATCTTATCCTTGAGGCGGCGGAAATTGGGTGGTGTCTGTAATGCGGTTAACCGCTCGAAATTCACGTGATAATGTCCGAGAAAGAATTCTTCTTCCTCTATTTACACCTATGTATTTTTCGTATTGTTAACTAGCATGTTTGAATGGGTTTCTTGCACTCGTGATGAGATTAATTAAAGTGGAATGAGCTGCTCAACGAGTTAATGAGCGAAATGAGACGAAACCGGAATAGTTGTTTTAGAAATTTTCCGGACATGCTGCATATATGGTTTACCTACAAAGCCATAGCACAGAAACCTTGCATAAAGACACAGATGGTCGATGATAACAAAGCGATTACAATCAGAGAAATTTTAAAATACAATCATAAGAGATTTGTGTTATGTTTAGCTCCACTTCTTTTCAACCCTTTTATCCAAATCGCTTGCATCTTAGTGCAAATTACAGTTAAACTGAGATTTATGACGATGTTAGTAGCGGAATTTTTAAACTGGCGAGGATTCTTGTTTGAAAGTTGGCGACAGAGTTAGTAATTATGACTGAAATGGAAGGATTTCAAATGCTGTAAATGCAGATTTTAAGCTTTGAATTCATAGCTTTAATTTTAGCGAACTGAGTTTCGCTTAATGGCTTATTCAAAGAGTTTAGTTTGTGGACATTCAAGCGAAAGAAAGGAATTAAAGGGAAAAAAATCTGTACCTACCAAAAAGATATAAAATTCTCTGAACTCAAAGTGAAGCGATTTGTGGAATCGTTTTTTGATTTTATAAAAGTTTGCACGATTTGCACTTACATAAAAAGCATATTTTTAAATATGGAACATATGTGTGCTCTAGAATAAATACCTACAAAAATTAGTTTTCAAAAATATATTCTGCAAAATTTCATAAAATATAAGAATCATTGAATGGAAAATTGTTGGAAATAGATCAGAGAGAGTTAATTGAACAAATGCGACCAGTGTGGTCGGTAAATTTTTAATAAAATAAAACACATCATTGTAGATTCAATACAAAGCAGTTTTTTGTTCGAGGCGACATAGAATGATATTATTCAATTTATCAGCCAATACTGATATACTTATTGCTACAATAAAAAAAATATATAGAAATGCAGACACAATCATGTGAAATAAATTGAAAACTGTAATTTTTGTGAAATTTCTGTTTATTTCCAACAAACGGATATGAATTTTTTAAGAATATTATTTAAGTCCAGTTAGAGGCCATGTCAAAATAGTGGTATGTAACCCAATAAAAATTCCATTCTACAAAAAAATATAATTATTGTCGAATAATAAAATTAAAATCCATTAAGGAAAAAGCGGAATTGCTCTTAATATCTGAAGAAAAGATGTAAACTAGTTCCAAAAGTATTTATGTTCTTAGTTTCAACAAATAAGAAATTAGCATAACTTCACTTTTAAGCTTACACATAAAGATAAGAAAAAAGAAAAAATCAGAACTACTGTAAGAGTGAAGAATGGTTTCGTGCACTATCTCCGCATCGAAATCACCTCACAAAAAATCCACACCGATAGTAATGTGAATGTAGCATCCTCGCGAATGAAGTCGAGCATCTCTTTTTCGTTTTTAAATAAGGGATGGTCGAGATGAAAGCATCATCGTCCGGATGCGTCCGCAATTAGAGGCGTTAGAAGCAGCAGGTGACCTTAACTCGCTCTAGATATCTCCGGAAAAAAAACGCCATCCTCCAAAGACCATCACCGGCGGCCAAACAAGAATCGCACTTGTACCAGAAGGCGATTGCGTCCAACGCTAACCAGGTCAAATCAAAGACCGATCTAAATTATTCGTTTTGTTTTTTTTTTCCACCGGTCTATGCTCCATTAAGCTCTCCCGAATGAAAAGTGACTACTTTTTTTGCTAAGATATATAAGCGCGAGCTTGTCGAGCTGAAGTCACATTTCCAAGTGTTCTGCCAACATGTGCAAACTTCTAGTGTTGGTTGTTGCCACCATAACGGTGGCAGCAGTGCAAGCCGAAACGGCCGACGTTAGTCATGGGCTGCAGATCCTTAGCAAGATTGTTCGGCAATATTTAAATTCTCAACCCGAAGATGTTAAAATCAGCGACGGAGTGCATTTGGTCAGTGTCAGGAGCGAAAATGACGCCAGAGCCGCCACCGACGATAAAACCGTATTGGGAGCGGTTGAAAACTATCTTCAAACACACGAATTAAGGATTAGATTGCCTGAACTTATGCCTGGTGAAGGATTCGGAAGGGCATTTAAAGATGCACTCGATAACATCGAAGGAAACGATGCAGGTGAGAATGGCGGCTGGGGGCGGCGACTTGATACTTTCACGGAAGCGGCACCGTAAAATCGATTTGAATGATCAAATAATTGATTGTGCCGCTCGTTTGCGCTTCTAACACCAAACCAAAATTACATTTTTTTTTAGCAATTACTTCGGATAATTTCCCGCAATCTCCTCGCTTAACAACTAATAAAAAGATTACTTCATTCGTTTATTAAAAAAAAACAATAATAATCTAATTCATTTTTAATAAAAGAATTTTTGGAGAAAAATAATTTCAAATTTAATCACGTCTTTCACAACATGAAACATTTTTTTATGTTTACAAAAAAATTAAATTTAAGGCCTAATTTTTTTGAATTTTTTCAAATGCATTTTTTAAATCTTTGGTCAAAATTTACTCGAGCGCCTAAGATTCGTTATTTGGATAGTTGAGCACTCAAGCAGGAAAAACATTCACTGCATTTTTTATACGGACAATAATTTTACCTTTCTAATCTTTGGATCTCGAACATCACTTACAAAACTTGTATTTTTCTCTTTCCAGTTTTATTAATTTTTATTTTTTTAACTAATAGCATTTTTGAATTTACTTTGTTTTTTCGCAAATTAAAACTGTTACTAATTTTTAATTACATTTTTATATAATTGTTAAAAATTTTTATCAAGATGCTCAACAACCGAATAAACACATTGTTTAGTATTTTACCCATTACACAGTAAAAAGTGTTACTAAAAGAAATAGGTTTGTAATTGTTGTATATCATCATCTTTCATACAAAATCAATGTTTTCCAAATTTTTAACGCAAATGCAGTAATTCAAGAGTCCAACTCAATAAATGTAATAAGACGCTAAGAAAATAAAACTAGAAATTTGTCAACTTGATATACAAATTTTACTGTTTTGTCTAATTATCCGTGTTAGTTTGTCACATCCTTCAGTAACGGAAAATTCTATCTTTCATAAAGAATTTTATTAATTAGTCAGCCGCTAGGCAGCCTCATTACTATTCCATCCAAAATATTCCAATTAATTTGAACATTCAGTTCATATGTAAAAAAAATTATGACCGTATCAAAGTATCGTCTGAGGCGAAGCTAACGGTGCATCAATTATAAACATCTCACTAGATAACTAACCGTAACAGATTAATTGAAGCTTCAAAGCATCCGTCGAGATTTCCGCATTAAATTTATCTATAAATTGCAGAACTAAAAGCTCATAAAACGCAACTTATCGCCTCATAAAGCAGATTACAAAGTGACTTTATGCAACCATATATACAGTGGCCTTGACTTGAATCATGTATGGAAAAAAAGATGTCGCTATGGATCGTCTAAATTTTTGCAGGATCTCCTCGTGGTGGAGGCGGAGGCGGCGGTGGCGGCGGAGGCAAAAAAGGAGGCGGTATGGGAGGCATCCTCGTTATGGGTCTGATGATGGGAAAAATGATGGCGGCTATCGGTCTTGGAGGTGTCGGTCTTTTGGCCATGAAAGCTTTGATGGTTTCCGCTTTGGCCTTGATGTTGTCTATCATTATCGGTTTGAAAAAATTGGTGCATTCTGGACATGACGAAGGCGGCCATACTGTCATCCATGCCAGCCATGGTCATGGTCATGAGTACCGGAAGAAGAGAGAAGCGGCTGATATTGCCTACCGCGCTTGGAATGCTTACAATTCCAGCTGAATCTAAGAACTATTTATCCAGTTTAAGTGCGTTCTGATTGGTGGACTCGTGGATCGCGTTGCCTGTGTATTTCTTCATCAGTGTTCTTTAATTTTTCTATTGTTTCCCTCCAGCGCGCGATAGCTGCGATTTACATTGCGTAAATTTGAAAGAGCCACTTCGCTTCTTATTTATTTTAATTTATGTTTGTTGATTGTCAATAAAGACCCGATTCGGAAACATCCGGCTTTTTATTAACATTGACCTCAATTAAGTCCAATTTCTCCTTTCCATTGGAACGTTCAAGTTCAATGAATGGTCATTACCTACAAATACACTGACCTCGATCTGTCTGACTGGTTTTATGGAATGAGGAACATTGAGAGATTAAGCTCGAACAAGTTCAAGAATGGTATTTTTTGAGTGGGAAAATAGAAAGTGTTCCATGAGATGTTAAGATTAAAACTAGCGCATTAGGTCACATCCCATCGGTCAAGGTTCTTTTCTCTCGCCGATGTGTTGCCTTCGACGAATCAACTGCTTCTGCCGTCTGTCGACGCGAGCCTTGCGCCTTTATAAGGATATCAAGACCTACATTCGCTGCATCAACAATGCCGCGACGTCTAATCAATGAATATGCGTTTCTTTCATTCATAGGGCAAATATTGGCTAAGAGCAAAAGTATAGATGCCGCTACAATTTCCTGCCGTGTGTGAAGAGTTATTATTAATTTCCAGCCCGAATTACTCTAATGGTTTGTGCTATACATCAAAGCGATTCATCTTCGAACGCTAAGAGCATCTGGGACTTCTAAGTACGCTAACTTATGTGTATTAATCAATTGGAAGTTGCACGACTTTTTTTCAGCAAATGTGTTTGTTGGGTTGCATGCTTTGATCTAGTTCTAGACTTTGAAACTACCGTGTGGGTAAATCGGAATGGTAGCCGCATTCCTGACCTCTGACTACAACAACCCAAGAGAAAAAAGATTGAGAGAAATTTTCAATTGTATTAATAGGATCGTGAGGATATTTCGCATGCGGATGCTGGAATACAATGCGGTTTTACCATTCGTGGTAATTTTTAACCAGAAAACTACAACAAAAAGATTTTTTCAACACAAAAGAGCTTGAAAAAAAACTTCGTCTCAAACAACAGTCATGAATTGGTAGGCACAAAACTGCATGAATTCTTTTTTTCATAACAATTCGAATGTTTTCGTTGAAATAAATATTGATACAATCCTTGTGTGCAAAGATAAGAAATGACAAAACATGAAAGCTTTTAACGTCTATTAATTTCGGCAATCGCTTGTCTGAATCCTGTCTGCTCTCTTGCATTGACTTTATGATAACTTTTTATCAAAGTGACAAATTGGTGCTATAGTAGTAATAAAATAACATGTCTCATAGCTCGAAAGTCAAACATGGGAAGGCTTTCATCTTATTATATGAGAGCAAATTTCCGATAAAAGCTACACCTTTTCCAGGCGATGCATGCATCTCGATTATTGGAGTGAAGCACTTACAATAACCTTATGTAAACATCCTAGAACTATCCATCGTTTGAATTAACAGCACACTTATACAAGTATGTGCTTTTGCCCGGAAAGTAGTCATTACGTTCAAAGTCATCTGCCAAGTCAAATATTAGATCCGGCATCAGTTTAGTCGAGACTTGTCTCTAGAGAATTCCGGAATTGAAAATCCCTGTCTGGATTATTTTACTGTGAAGGTAAAACACTTGTGGAATGAAAAGTCACCGGAAACCGTCAAAGCATCGATCTTAACTTCCGGCTCAAATCTAGACTTGCTTTTGTCGTTGAGTTGAAGTTCGGAGCGAAAAGGCTTATGTAAGTAGAACGGTAGCGAGATGAAGTTTCTGATTATCTTAACATTCTTACGACGCAATTTATTCAATCAGTGGAATGGATGGCAGACGTGATAAGGATAAAAATTATCAGTTAATATTTATATTGGAATTTTAGCAAATGTGTCGGAATCGATATCGATGGAAATATATAAACGCCAGTTTTAAAATTGACAAGTTTAGTGGAAGAGTTGGAAAAGAAAACAGAAAATGAAAGTTTATCGAATGAAAGGTTTATTTCCAGAACATGTTAAATTAAATCGTGTAGAGATACAAAAATATTACTATTAGTACATTTACTGATACCTTTAAACAAAATGCTTGAAGACTGTTAGAACATATGATAATTTATACTGAAAACCAAGCTTACATGGAATTAGTTTAATATATTAAAATGTAATGATTATAAAACTGACACCAATAAAAATTTTTCTAAATTCAAAACATAAAAATTTAATTCTAAACTTGGCGAATGCTATATATAAATTACATATTGCAAACATGAACATATGGTTTTTCTTAACGGTTTTGAATAGAAAAAAATACAACTATGTTACAATAAATAAACTTAACACAAGATTAGCTCCATTTGTTAAATTTATATAGACAATTAAAATCAAGCCAAAGTTCAAATCCATCAGAACATCATTTAAAAATTTATTTAAAGTGTTGCCTTTTCTAGTTCTACTAAATCCCATAAGATTATTTCCTGTAAATAGAAAGCTGGTTTAATTGATCCAGGACTTATTAAAAAAAAATGATGGAAACAATAATTTTTTTGGTAGACTTTTTTTTCAACAGTCAAATACGAATTTGCTCAGAATTGTTTTCATAGTATCTTGGTATCTACCAAGATATCTAAAGATACATTCGTCAGATACATTCGCTAGTTCTGTCAGAAGTGTCAAGATTTTCAAGCAAAGAAAAATCAAAAAAGAAAAGTTAAAAATTTTCAAAAAATAAACAGAAAAATATCAATTCATTGATTCTTTTAGTGCCCCTAAAGGAAACTTAATACTTCCAAGTCTGTCTACCGCTTGGGCAAGTCTTCAGGTTCTGGTACTCCCAAATCTTCTTGAAAATGCCAAAATATCGTGGAATAATTTGTTGTGTAATATACAACTGTCTGAATTAAATCTGTTCTATGCCTGAGCTATTTAATTCAGATTATTTAATTTAGATTAAAATTTTTGGATTTTTTGGAAATAACATATCTTCGAAACAGTCAAAATGTAAGTGAATGTACAGTTGTTCTAAAGCGAAATTAGTAAACAGTAAAATTGAAAACTCATGAAAATAGTGTATTGCTGTTTAGTTAATATAAAAATGATTTTCAATAATTTAACACAAAAGGCTGTACAATGAACTATTTTTTTTGTGTAGTTAATGATTTCTTCAAGTTGAGGAATATTTTGTAATACAGTCAAGTTTAAACTAAGTGTGGGAATTGCATTTTATTCCAATGTTGCCTTTGCCTAAACTCTGTTATTGTTCTGTAATGTAATTTATTAAAAAATAATGAGGAACTGTATATTTCATTCAAAAAAGACAAACATGTTTACTGAAAAAACTTTAAAAATGTAATGGTAGGTGTTTTATTTATCCGCAAATAACTCTCTTAAATTGCACTAAAAGAGCAATCCAAAATAATTTAAAATTTGAATTTTGAAACCTTTCAAGGAATAACGTCAGTCTGGAAAGTCCCTCGCTTATCCTAGCGTCATCTAGGATATTTTAAAAGAATTTCCCAACTTGCGCCCAAAAATAAAAACAAAATGGCGACAAGTTATTACACCATATCTTATAGGCATCTACACAATTATTTCATTGCCAACAGACTCAGTAGTTCGTGATAATTCTGTACCAACTGCAGTCTGTACCAAATGTTATTGACTGTCAGGTTTATTCAAATAAACAATAGAGTTAAATTACAAAAATTTGCTAGTCATCTTATTGCCTCTCTTTTCATTATTATTCGGAAATAAAAGTTGCTGAAAAATATAAAAAAAAATTGAAATATGAGATTAAAAAAATGGAAAATGCAATAAATTCTTTACACTGCTATTCATAAAGCGATTTGGATAGTATGTTGTATTCATAATTCGCTTGACTTACATGGTACATACCTTAGGTACTACTTGCAAAAATAATCAATTTTAATATCTTTTTAGTAAATAAAATTACGCTTAATCTAACTAAAGTAACTGAAAAAAAATTCATTTGGAATCAAAAACTAAAATTGATCAAATACCAAAATAGAAAGCACTGCTCAAAATTATTTTTAATTAATTACTGGCCATTTAGAAGTAACCTCAAATCGTTAAACTGTTAAACCTACTTAGGTATAAAACAATAAAGAAATAAGTTTCCACGCTAACTGAAAATTTTAGGAAAGTTTAGGAAAACCAATTACATACTGTATTTAATTGTTTCTAAAATATTTCAATTTTTAATAAAAAATTCAATTCAATAATGTTAAATATTTATAGATGTAAATGTAATGAATTAAAGCATGACATATGAAACCCAAACAAAAAGGTATTGACCATAATTGAATAAAAAAATTGTTTCTTATTCTTTTAAAAAATACAGTCATTATTTTTAATACAGAACGTCAATTATGTTTAATATTCATAATACTTTGTGCTCTTCCATCAAATCAATCAACGATATTGGATGAGGTTTCATGTTAGATAATAGAATGAAGTAGATGTACATGGGGTCCCATCGTCTGCCCATAGTGGATTGTTTGGCTACAAAAGAAATGCTATAAGAATGTGAAAGCAAAAAACTCAAATGTCATTTTGTTTAACCCGAGAATATCAAAATATTAAAAAAAAAATCTAAATATTTTCTTGTGTAGCTTGAAATGATGCTTATGTATCAAAAACTGATGTTCTAGAAATGAATTTACTCAAAAATCACAAATGGCAAATTTATGGAAATTTTCAATTGAAGATTTCTGCGACGATAATTAATTTTGATAAAATCTAATTGCAAAACAGTGCTTCCTAATACTAAACCGTCATCTGTTTACAAAAGAAAACACAATATTTAGAAAAAAAAATCTCAAACATTTTGTTGTTTGATTATTAAACAATATAACTTTTGGATTTTTTGTTCTCAAATTCTTATAGAGTTTCACTAATTACTACCATTAGGTTAAAAAATCCACTATAACTATACGATGAGACATCCTGTACATATAGTTGTATATTGCAAACATTATTAACAGCATATTAATACATCAATTTCTCATTGTAATTTGAATGTCAAACAATCTTTCAAATGATATCAAATTCCTGGTTACAGAAGACATACAAAATTGTTTTAATTAGATCGGGCATTTCTTTATTTTGTGCCTTCATTTAAGCGCTTATTTGACTTGTCGCCATCGGCGCAATTAATTAGTAGTTACCGTTATCACAAGATTTAACATCACTACACCTTTTTCTATAGAGTAATCTAAAAAATTCCTTTTATGCAAATTTACAACGTAATTCACAAGGTATGATAAGTCCACACTCCCAACTTGATAGCAATTCTTTCTTATCAAAATCAACGGAAAATGTTCAAGGAAATATTAAATCACTGCCTTTGAAAAAACCTTTCATAGAAAGATTACAGCAACTTCATCCAAAATATGAATAGTCCTGTTTGAAAAAATACAATACGGAAGTTACAATCCTTTTTGTTCAGACTAACAATAAGTTACAATATAGACAGGTATATCGACGTGACCGTAAGCTTATATGCATGTACGATACAGGAGCTCGAGGCTAGATATATCAATAAGTTGAGCGAAAGAGTGACGAAGATGAGGAAAATTCCCTGAGAGTTGTAATAAACAAATTCCTGGAAATTTACATTTGATGACCCCATTTGAGACAAAATTTAATCTTTTCCACTTTTGTTCGTAACTAAGGGTATGTAAAAAATGCGTAACTGCCATGTGATTATACATAAAATTATCGAATAAATGTCTTATAAAAGAACCTGTATCCCTCTAGATTTTTGTAAGCCAAGTTTAAAAAAAACAAGCAAAAGTCTTCTTTTTTTGTTTTGTGTATTTTAATTCATGAATAACACTAGGCAAATTTTTGCTTATGTTATGCATATGTAATTCCGGTATTATTCTGAATGATATACATATATATCAGTTTATGTCAAATCACGAATTTAAGCAGAAGACATACGGCTTCTTCTTCTATGCAAAATACTTGTTTTAAAACTGATGACTGGCTTATAGAAAAAACATTTCTCAGTTAGACTTGTTACATCAACAGATATGAAAAAATTGAAAAAAAATTCCATAAGCAAAAAGTCGCCCAAAATTTGTTGTCTAGTGCAATATTCGATGTTCTTATTCACACGTATAATTTATGCCAATTTATTTTTTGCCAATGTCGTATTATTTACTAATTTCGGTTAATATTTCACGAAACAGTAACTTTATGAATTATGTGCTTTCACTGTAACTAATAGACGGCAATAATTGCATCGTCTCCGACTGTATATATCATTATCCATTCCCATCGACCTGAAAAAAAGTCCGTCAAAATCAATTGTTAACCCACAACTCTAAAGAAAAACTGCCTTAACATTTCCAATTAATACCTATCGAATTCCCTCACAGCTTTTCTCCAATTAGCGTTGATTACCACTCGAAATTCGTGCCGATACAAACTAATCCGGGCCGAAACTAGCCCATTATTGGTCGACGACTCTTAGTTTCGTTTATCCGTAGGCAATATTTTTTTGCGATCGACAGAATTAGTCATTCATGAAGCTAAGATCCTGGGAACTATCACTTTTCGACTAAATTAAACAGCACGATTATTATCGAACGTTCTCAGGAGTAATAACAATGTGAGCTTTATGACCCACCTGTTTTTCTATTGAATGTTAAAGGTAAGTTCACGGTAAAAAAATATGGCCTGGATCCACTAATGACAATGATTATTTCATGCTATGTGAGACTTTAATAAAAGACTTATTTCTACTCTAATTACATACGGTTTCCGAATTCGATGATAGAGGAAAACTTCGGAAAAGTTTTTTTTTAGAATAGGAGAAAATGGTTGTGACAAGATCAGGTGCCAGAAAAATGGAATAAACATAATATTTGCATGATGTTCTCGTCAAGTTGACGATCACATTCTGATGCGTTGATGTCATCCACACAAAAAGCATTTTCGAGATGTTTCCGTGTAAATGAAATAAAAAAAATACCGAAAAATAAATTTATAAAAAACTGTAAAAACTATTTTTATGATGCTACTACAGTAATCAGTGGTGAAAATTATTCATTTTTCACCTTTTCACACTTTTCTAAATCTTGACTAATATTTGTATTCCACTTTATGTTTCATCTTCTCCATCCGAACCCGTGAATTCCAACTTTCATCTCCGTAGTTGTACTAAATTTTTCTTCTTTTTATAACCGCACCTGTTAAAAAGTCGAATTTCATTTTCAACTTTTACTTTTCATCTAAATTTAAGATAAGCATAAAGCTTCGAAGTTGCACTGTAATTAAAACGCAAAACCTTTGAAGCGTAACATTGTTACAGAAACCGCAAAATCTAAGTATTAAAACCGCAAAAGCACACCTACTTAACTCAAATTATAGAAAGCTGAATCTAAAAAGGTAAAGGTTCAATTAACCGCAATGTCAAAGGTCAATTATAAAGTGAACAAAGTCTGGAATTTGCGAAAATAGTTCGATTGATGTTAATAATATATTTTGACACCATTACATACAAAAATGCCATAGAAATGAGAGAACAGTTAGGCTTTGAATTAATAACACTTCTGTGACATGGTTTTACTTTTCAACATCCCGCATTAAGTTTATAGTGCGAAACATGCAAATTATTGCTTAGATTTGTGCTTTTGCAAACTTTTACTTTTTGGGACAGTTGAATAAAAGAAGGAAGGAAGTGGGTCAGGAGACCTACCCCACAAAGTGAAACAATAGTAGGCAGGCATCGGTCAAGATGCTTTCCACTTTTCACTGATGCGACCATATCCGGTATATGAATAAAGTAAAAGTGACTCCAAGACATTTAACCTACTTCAAAATTTTATTTTTTCTTTATCTATGTCTAACACAAAATAATGCTCAATAGACTGGGATCAGTGTTAAACCTGTTAAAAATTTCACACGGTGATTCATTCAACTAAACTGACTTAGTTTCCTTCGATAAAAAACGATTCTTTTATAAATGGTTTTACATAAAATTAACATTAGCTTTAACTTTCTAATTGATCCGATTAACTTCCATTTATATCATTGATCAAGAAATAAAAATTGCGCAACATTGTTAACAAGCTTTGAAATAAATCATCACATTTGTTGATTATTTTCTTAATATTCGCACAGTGACCCAGTAAATACAGGCATTCAGGTAAAGCTTACGTCATCACGGTTAAAAGCACTTGTTTATTTAAAATGTCCAAATATGTTGAAATATATTAAATACAAACAGCATTTATAACACTGAAACTATAACTTTTCAGGATGTTCTAGTGTTATCACCATATTAAATATGTTAAATAACTCTTTTGATTTGTTGTTAATCCTCTCTTATATTCTTTATTAATTGAGAAATTAAATATTAAATAGGTACTTAACTGATGAAAAGTTAGATACCAAAACTTAGTCTATTTACTCCTAAAGTAATTTAAAATTTTAATTATAAATTTTTCTTTCTGCCATAGTTTATCTATTTAGGTTTATATTTCAGATAAATAATTTATTTGCTTCGTCCTTAATTTTTTATTTTTATTCAAACAAAAGAAACAAAATTAGAACATGTCCATCAGTGGAACCAAAATAATAAAACAAGTTCAAATGGCTCACAAATTTACTCTAATAATTCTATTATCAATTTTCACGTTTGTTTTTGTTTACTTTTGTTTTTTCTTTATTCAATGTAGTTCTTACTGTTCAATGTAATTATTGTTATTCCTTTTGCGTTTTGCTTTCTTCGGTTACGCAAGAGGTCCTTTTGCGTTACTTTAGTAGAATTCCGTCGACATTTCCGGCCATGGGCATTAAATCCGTGCGGTGTATAATCGTGGGTGCCATGGAGCGCATAGACCCTCCGTCGGTTGCATATCGCACGCCGAAACGAGGTTAGTCTAGGTATGAGAAAGCGGTCCAAGATATCGCCCCGCGGCCGTCATTATGGACCCAAATTGTGCTAAGTCGCGAGTAGAAGGGATAAGAGTCATATATACCGGTGTAACATCTTCGACGCATCACACTCCGCTAACGCTCCGCCATGAAGAAGTATATTATTTTGTGTTTTATCGCGTTGGCTTCCGCCCTTCCCGCTCAAGAAGAAGGAAGAGGTTCGAGAAATGCCGTCCAGACTGAAAACGACCTTTTGGATACCATCTACAACGACTGTCTGCGTAAAGATACTGCATCATGTTTGAAATATAAACTCTTCTCGTTCGTCGACAAGATGCTGGGACATAAAGATACCATCACGGTGACCGAAGGAGTGCAAATCATCAAAACGGGAAGTGATTCAGGGGCGCCACGTGCCCTAAACGGCGACGAAACTATTGAAAGTCTCATCATGGGAAGAATTCAAAGCTTTTTGGAATCACATACTCTCAAAGTCGACATTAAAGGCGCCGATATTGTCAACGCTGTGTCAGCAACAGCCCGTTCGTTCAATGATGTATTAGAAGAAGAAAATGAAGTTGAAGAAGGCAGAGGCAAGAAAGGAGGAGGTGGTGGCGGCAAAAAGAAAGGCAACATGATGGGACCTTTGATGGCGGCAGCAGCACTTAAAGCCGCTGTTCTTGGAAAATTAGCTTTAGCTGCCATAGCTTTAATCGCCGGAAAAGCTCTTCTCATCGGTAAAATTGCCTTGGTGTTATCAGCCATCATCGGTTTGAAGAAACTCTTAGGAAGCGGAGGCGGCAAACACGTGACTTATGAAGTAGTGTCGCACCCTCAACATTCCTCCAGTCACGTGAGCAGTCACGAGACCGTTTACGGAGGAGGTAGTGGAGGCGGTTATGGTGGTGGCGGCGATGTCGGCAGTTACTCGTCGTCAGGACATGGAGGATGGGGTAGATCACTAGAAGCTCAACAATTAGCCTACAGAGGACATCCCCAAGCCCAACAGTAGAGCGCCGGTAAAACCGGTCCTGTACCTGCGAATTCTCAGCGAGCCTGATTTATTTATATTCTTATTTATGTATTTATTAGTCTATACCGAAAAAAAGAACAAAGACTAAATACCATCTAGTTCTAGATTCTAGCTTTAAGTGTTATTTTTGTTTGAATCAAATAAAGTCGCATTTCTTATATGGGTTTTTGATTTTGTGGGTCAGACGGTTCAAGGGCTACTAAAGTCAAGGTTGCGCATCTGATGGATAAGTAGGTGAGGTCCAGATGGTGAGGACAATGACACGATTAACAACAATTCTCACAGAGAATTTGTTCTTGTAAATCGTGGGTAATTTTGATACAAGACGTGATTAGAGTTAATTTCTGTATGTTTACGTTAGAAATGAGAATAATTTATTAACGCCGTTAATTGAAATGGCTTTTCCGTGTTCCGACAAGAGAAGAGCTTGTAAAACGATATTTCTATTTCGGTCGTTCCATTTGCAACTTTTGGGTCAAATAGCAAATGCTAAACATTATATTTACATGATTTCATACATTTGATCGCTTGACACGAGAGCGCTTCGGAAAAATCCGGACTGAATAGCTGATTCGTACCGTTCTGGAATTAACGGCATCGACATATGTTCACTGGAAAACCTATTTAATTTTCCGCTGAACTTGTTCAGTAATTATTCCTTCAGTAAAACATAACCACAAGTGTTTAATATCGGAACAAATTTAATTAGAAAAACTTTTACACGACTTTGAAGGGTTTAACTTTTATTATTATTGTGATTACCACACATTTGATTTTATTTATTATTTCTACCATTCCAATTATATTAAAACGCTAAGAAACTTACTGAGAAAAAACCTACTGTTTGTGTTAACAAATCTTTCCAAATTGTAAATCGATACTTCGATGCTTGATAACCGAAACGCTAAATTAATGAATCTACTCAAGTATTAAATTGATAATTTTGATAATTGTTCATGTGAGATTGCAGGAAAATTTCAAATTAGTCCAACAGACAACAACAAACAAAAAACGTATTTAAAGGGAAATAATTACAAACATGACTGATTTCTACAGTATTATGTTAAAATCGTGTTGCTGCTACTGAAGAATCACTCGTGCTATTATACTCGTGATTGTTAGTTACTGTTAAAATGACATTCTTTGCTTGTGTATAACACATTTGCGCGGTATAGAAGAAAATTCCAGAGTTTAAGATTTGTTACTGTAAATTAAACAATTCGCGTAGACATAAAAAATGAAAAAATATCTGCACAAGTCTGTAATTAAAAATGTATCCGAAAGGTTAGTTCAACAGATGGATTTTCTACTTGTAAGAAAATAAAAAAAAACAATAACCGTACACCGACCTATATTTTCCCATTTTAGCAATTTTCAGTCGCAGTGACATAAAAAGTAGATTTGTAAAAAATGGTTTAGGGTCAACATCTAAACATAGTTAAAACAAGTTACTTAAAAAACTCAAAAATAAACAAATTTCCAACAAATTTTTCAAGAGATTTTTATAAGTTTGAATAACTCATTTGTATGAATTTTGCATTACTTAATTTTTTATTTAAAAAAGCTATCTGAAATGTGTTTTGGGTTCAAATCCATAGATCAAAGGATGGCTCTTCAGACAAAACTATGTCGAATTCTCATCAAAGAGCGCAACAATCCTAAATCAGCTTTGTTGTTTTGCTCCTTCTAAATTAGTTCCGTCAGGTACAATCCGAACAAATGCAGTCGTGTGCACAAATCCTTAGCACACAAACTTTGTTCCTCAAAAGTTGGAAAACAATAAAAACCGTTACGTTTTCAGATTTGAATACACACACAAAATTTTTACAACCGACACTCATCTTTTATAAGTAGTGGCAAGCAGGTCAATGGTGGGGTTTAATTAGTATGCTTACACTCACAAAGATGTCTCTAGTGATAATAAATAATTGCATGAATAAATCCGTCAACGTTTTGTCTACAAGTCACTCATCATTAAAAATCATTATGATGCAATTGTATCTAATCTTGCAAATTACCATGAATCCGCCGAAGAAAGTGTATTAGTGTAAATTTGTAACTTTCATTAACGAGTTCAGCTGCTGGAAATTTAAATGGTAGACGAGTGAATGAATGGAAACTGGATGTTGTGACGGCGAAGTTGCATGCTAGATTTATGATCGACTTTTTTCTGAAGAGTCTCTAATTAGAAAAAGAAAAGTCCTTCAATGATGACTATTACAGATGGCACTTTCCTTTGTCGGTCACATTCTGATTCGTTGTGTATTTAGACCTTGACCCGTCGGAGAACTCTGATATTGAAAATTAGACTTTTCGTTTTGATCGAATGGAGTTCGAACTTATTTAAGTGGAGGCAGAATTCTCTTCATAGTTCTCAAAATTAATTGCGTGCTAAGTGGCTGAAGGCGAATTTAGAGAGTAATAATGTAAGGAATGAGAAAAGCACTAAATCGATTTGTATTAGCACATATTCAGTAGTAGTTTCGCGAAAGTTAGACACGAGGTAATTGCACATTATCATTATTATCATTCACAATAGCCGAGTAGAATCCATTACACACATTGTGGACAATCAACGGTATCAAAATAAAAAATTACTGAAACTTGTTTCACTATTACCCTACTTGTAAGTGTTACCAGCCATTCTTAGACTACAAAAATAATAAATAAATTGATACTACCTACTCAAACAATACTAATAATTATATATAAAAAATTGGAAAAATTAAAAATCTAACAAAATTGCCTATTGAAATTTCTCTAAAGATAATAAATTTTTTTAATTATTGGAAAGTGTGTATTGATTAGCACTTTTTAGTAACAAGACACACAAGGTGTTATTATGAATTTAACACTTTTACAAAACATTCCAACCTGGTAAAAAACTCTCATCTATAAAAATCTATCTACATAAAAGACGAATATTGTGTTTCACATCCCAGCAAAATGCAAGTTTAATTTCACTTTGTTTATTTTTCTAGTTTTTTCACAAAGTTTGTACTTGTGTAGAACGCAAGCCAAACTGCCTGATGTTTTGTTTTATTTATAATGCATTCTGCACTCTACGTCTAACAAAATTCAAAATTGTTAAAACAACAGTTAAATGGATTTTTTTTTCAAGAAAAAGGATAAATTGTTTTACTAAGTTTACCGGAGCTGGTAGTAATACTGTCTGTTTTATTATTGCATTATTGAATCGTGAATGTGAAATAATAGGAATGCTTTTGAGTGAAATTTATGTCCGGATCTCGTATCGGTTTCTTTGTTATTTCCATCCATCAGTCGCAATTTTTTGCACCTTATCAAATTTCCCTAATTTCTTCTCTCGGCTTCACCCCAAAGAAAATCTAATTTCACAGGTCGACAGCAATCACCAAACATAAAAGCAACACACCGCAGCGAAAATTACGAAAAATCGCTGTCTGTAGAAAGTTAATTAAGAAACGCAAGAAGCACGTCTCTACCTAATTCGCGACGTTGTTAAAAAAATCCAGATCTTGAAACATATAGGTATCCACACAAACATGTGACCCCATTCAATTATGAGTTAATCAATTCCGGTGTTAGTCATTTTGAATAGCGGTCTTAAAAACCAAACAATGAAGAAAGTTATGTAAATTCGAATTAAGCAGTGACTAAGATCAAATTCTTAGCGGTCCGAGTCTGAGCACACGGCCAAATAGACACTTGTCGATTGACCTAGTGACCGCTTTCGGATGCATCATCGGACACTTCACCCCAAAATTAACTACTCTGGATAAACACCTCCACCGATAATTGCTGAACTTTCTCCGGTGCGTAAGCAAAGAAAGTCATCTAGGATCTAAATCGGCCCGAATCAGCAAACTTGATGCGAAAAGTGTTCAAGTTCACAAAACGGCCCGAATATAGATGCTTCATTACCAACTTGTTCTTTTTCTCGATGGCCTTAAAAGAGAAAGCTCAAATAAGTCCCTTCGAAACCAGTTGAAAAGTGTGTCAGAATTCGGAGCCCCCCGGAACCGCTCTCAGATCTAGGGCCAACGTCCTTGCCTCTAATCATTGTCCACTTGCGATCATCCACCAATTTTCATCCGTACCTTAATTGGCATTCTTACATAGCTTTGGTCTACTTGCCATATCTATGTGTTCGCATTTTAATTGGTAGGATGCATAAGCTGTAACGACACGTGATGCGTCCGATCTGTTTTTCGTCTCGGTCAATGTCACGGATGAAGAGCGAGGGGAAGGACGATTGGAGTGACCGCCGAGAGGGGATAAACCTACCACGAAAAGAAATTCCAAAGGTGGGACCGCACTATAAATACTTCACTAAGTGAAATTATATCAGTTAGCTCTGCGACATGTTGTTCAAGTGTTTGCTTTTGGCTATTGTGGTCACCACGGTCTGGGGGCGGTCAGCCACCACCGCACACAACACCATAGAAGATACACCAAGAGCGCAAGACTCTTCACTCTTCAGCGATTTGAGATACGTGTATAAAGTGTACCAAGAATGTGCAGCCAAAGATTTAGCACCCTGTCTCAAGCTCAAACTCATCTCTGCCATGGACAGAGTTGCGAGAAATTACGCTGAAGTGCCTCTTTTTGATGGAGTAGCTTTCGTTAAAGACCCCAAAGCTGAAACCACCAATGAAATCAAAACTGAAGAAGAACTGGAAGCTACTTTACCAAGAGCTTTGTCTGAGAGAGACAATGCTCTCAACAACATGATTTCCGACAAAATCGCTAATTTCTTCGACACCCACACTCTTCAGGTACAAAATAAATTTTCAACAATTATTACAAATAATAAAAAATCTTTTAGGTAAAGCTTCCATCAGCTCTTGCTGAGGAAAGTCGTGGCAAAAAGAACAAGAAAAGTTCAGGATTTCTCCTTATTCCTTTAATCCTTGGAGGAACTTTAGTACCTTTAGCACTCGGAGCTTTAGCTCTCTTGGCTGGTAAAGCCTTGATTGTCTCCAAGCTCGCGTTAGTCCTTGCTGCAATCATTGGTTTGAAAAAGCTTCTCGGAGGTGGTGGCGGCCACCACGAAGCCGGACATGAAGTAGTAGTTTCAGGTGGCCATGGTTCTAGTTGGGGACGTTCTTATGAAAAAGATCAAGCACAGAATTTAGCTTACAGCGCGTATGCCCCGCAAGCTTCATAATCTTCGTTTTTTATTTATTTATTTCTATTTATTGTACTTTTCTTTGAATAAATTATTTTTGTACTTTAATATTATCTAAGAAATTTTACTTTCTTCCAAATAACTATTGCCGCAGGTTGTTGTGGAAGTAAACCACAACGTCGACCTGATATCAGTCATCTTGATTTCCGTTGGTCATCGCCGACGTGTTACGATATTAATGTAATCACGGCTACAAATGGAGCGTTTGCAAAAAATGCACTTTCTCTAGAGCATTATGTGACTTAATAGAAGATTGCTGTTATAATTATTAGAGGTAGAAAGTGATAATTAGTTCCGTTTCGGTTTTGCCGCCAACGACGACTATGACAGTGACTTTAAGATGAGGTCATTAACAAGTTCATCAATCATTATAACAATTTTCCTTTAATAATATACAATTAGTACAATACCTATGATGGCTACATATCACCATATATTAATTGAATTTCGTGATCAACACTGTAAACATGAGGTCTACTTTAACTAGCTACAATTGTTGCGGCTTTAACCAAGCATTAAAAAAATTTACAGTGACACACTTATAAATGTTTGTCAAGTTTTAATTTGCAATTTTTTTTTGTTTTGTTTTCCTCTGTGTTCAAACAACCCACTCAGTTGTGTAAAAAAATGACTGCAAATAACGAAATATAATATTTTTTCAAAATTCTGTTGAATGAAAATTTTATCATATATATAAGTTAATATTGTTGTTAATTTGGTTTTTCTGTTAACGAAGCGTTGAAAAATACCTCGACACACTTAAGAATCTTGTCAAAACTTAATCGATTTTTTTCTGTTTTGTTTTCTTAAACTGCAGTAGAGCAAAAACAATGAATTAAGGACAAATAAATACAGGTTTGGCATTTGGAATTTTCACTATTGCCCATAAGTAATTCTTGGATAAATAAAAAAACAGATGATGAAGTGATTCTTACTAAATACATATTTTATGAGCATATACAGTATGAAACATTTGAATAATACGTAGTGTTTGAAACTATGATAATTTTAAAAATCTAGTTTTCGAGTTTTTAGAGTTGTTGAAGCTTTGGCACCTTTCCGGTAGGTGACTCTACTTTAACGTACCATGAAGATTACCAAATTTCGGTCGTTTCAATTACTTCATGCATGCTTAACAGAGTCATCAAGGTTGCCCGGAAAGTAGCTGTTGTTGCAAAATGATTAAAACCACGCTTACTTAATAAAAATCCAGTTACATTTTGATAATAATGTGCTCAAATTTTTGTTTCATTATCTATTAAATTTTGGGTTCACACCGTAGATTTATTTGATCAGTCAATAGTGAGAGAAAATCTCATCCGTTAGAATTAAATATTTGCTTGAAACAAGTTTTCCCATTGATCACTTTCCAGCTACTTAAGCTGCAGCTTAACCATAGATCCTTGTAACATTTTTTCCTTTATTTCAATCATCCCGTAACAAAACCCCTCGTCTTAATTTTCTTTGTAAAAAAGTGAGTTTTTCAACAGGATGTTATATTGAAGTCTTTTGTCATTTTTAATGAAAGAGCTCTTTTCTGAACAATCTGAATTTCAAATTTTTCTCATTCTTAATTAACAATCAGCGCCATGCAACAGATAAGACGTAGAAAGTCTTAAATTTTTATAGAAAGTGATAACAAGCCGTCAAACCAAAAATGGAATCTTCACATCCAGAACATCGACAGGTCTAAAATGGATTTATTTCGCTAGTCAGTAACAAATAAACACATTGAGAATTGGCAGGTGCAATTTTCCCACCTGTCATAAACAACGTATTTCCACAAAACCGCCAAAGCGGCAAAACAGTCGAATCACGTCTCTTTCATTCTTGATGTTATAATGTTAATTACGACATTTCGTGCAATAAGTTTTCGAAAAGAAGGGGTAAAAAGACGATTGGGTTCTTCCGTTTTCGAATTACCTATCCATGCGACTTATATGCCAATTGTAAACGATCATTACACACACTGTAACTAGAACACACATAGTCATTAATCTAGCACAGGTATAATTTTTTTTTAATGCATAGTCCCAGGTTGCTCCTCCTCATATAACCAGGACGCGTTCGGTCAAGGATCACAGTCTTTACACAAATCTCTGAGTGACAACATGAAGGTTTGCGTGATTTTTATTCTACTTTTTGTTAGTGTCATAGGAGACGGGCTTTATGAAGAATTCATATTCAAAGATGCTATGAAAATTGTTAAAGAGTGTGGAAGCAAGACTCTCTCGCTATGTTTAAAGGTAAGAAGCTTACAGATTTGGATTTTATGCTCACATTTTATTGAATATATCTTAGCTGATAAGTTTAACAACTTTGCGACTTGAGCTTTCCTACTAAACATACTAAACGTATGAGGAAATAAGTTAAGTGTCAGCTGCGTATTAAAAGGAAGTGTACTTTCATGTTCACAGTCTTTTATTTTCGTGAGCTTAACTACCACCATAATTTTTTAGCATCCTTTTTCTGAATTTTTTCACAAGAAACTCTCAACATAGATCAATTTTTCATATTTTCATTTTACGTATTTACAGTTTTTTATCAGATTGTTTATTAGAATGTAATTTCTTTTCAATTTATTATGATTTTTGTATTATAAACCTATAATCAATTTTCAAATAAATGAGTAAATGCTTTTTTCCAATTCCATTTATTAAAATGCACATTTTGTCTATAAAATCTTACTATTAAAATGACATTTTAATCAAAAGGATGAATAATATAATCCAAAACAGTGAATAAAATGTTTACAGCAACATTAACACATTGATACTGAAACGCGAATGAAATAAAAAAAATAAGAATCTGCACTACCATTAAAAAATTTGTAACTATGGTTGATAATTTTTTTTTTTTTATACTAATAGTACATTAACATTTCGTGAATAAATTACAAAGTCATTTTTTTTTATGAAATTGTAAAAAATATTGTATGGTGCACTTGAATGAAGACATTTTATTCACTAATACCATAAGTAGCTATTTTTCATAATTTTTCTTTATTCTGTTTTATTATCTTATTGAATATAGGTTTGTGATCGGTTAGCAGCTTTGCCGAAAGTTATTCTTTCTGGTCCCATGCTTGTGAAAATTACCCATTACGCGCTTGTTAATCGATTACCTCGGCTATTACTGCGGTCATTACTATTCGTGAGAAGCTTTATTGCAAACAATTTAAGTTAAATCTGGAACGAAACTGTAGACTCATTGTAGAAAATCAGCAAGTGGATGACATGGTAGAATATTTTCAACAGATTATTACATATTAGAAATGACCCACTTGTGCCCATGGATGCCTTAATGCCTGTGATTTGTCATCAGCAGACAAACTTTTCCAGAAAATTTATGTGTTTATTTGAAGTTTATAAGTAACTTTTTAGTAATTCCGGAGATTACTCAGTTACAAATATTGAAGCTTGCTTCTTCAACAACGATATTTAACGTTGTCAAACAGTTGGCAGGAAACAACTCTGCAGCATCCGTTACGTTGTTATTTTTCAGTTAAATTAACAGTGTCAACTATTATTCTTCTTTTAATTGCGCGTACAGTAACTGTACTCTGTGTCAATAGTATTCAGCCATCTGTCATTAGATATGACTACGCCTTTTTGTAGTTTTAAGTCTTTGTTTTCCAGGAAAAAGCTTTAAAATTCATTGAAAGACTTCCGAATAATATCGACATTGGGAATGGAATAAGAATCAGACAAAATGAATCAGAGAGAAGTCCGAGGAAATTCAGTCCGGTAGCGTTACCTGAAGACAAAGAAAAAAGAGAAGCGGTTTTAGATAGAGTGCTAGTGGAAAGAATCGTTGATTATTTGAGTTCGCATACATTAGAGTTGAAAATTCCAATGCTTTTAGAGAATGAAGAATTAGTTGAAGAAGGTAACAGAATTGATAAAACTTGAATTTCAATTAAAATGCACTTTTTCAGCCCGCAAGGAAGGTGGTGGTGGTGGTTATGGTGGTGGCTACGGCGGTGGTGATTTTGGAGGTGGCGGCGGCGGCGGTAAAAAGAACAAAGGAGGAAAGAAAGGTGGCATGAGTGGTATGATGATGATGATGATGTTCAAATCAGCAACTTTGTACGCAATCGGCCTGAAAGCGGTTGGAGCTATTGCTTTCAAAGCTCTTCTCGTTGCAAAAGTTGCTTTAACAATAGCAATAGTGATAGCTTTGAAGAAAATTGTCGAATCTGGTAAAGGTCAGACCCAAACTTATGAAGTAATCGCTCATTCTCCCGATGATCACGGACATAATGACAGACTTTTTAATCCAGCCGAATTGGTGTACAGAGGTCACAGAGTTGGAGCGAGATGATTTTGATAAAAGCTCAACGTCGCTTGATTTTTAATTAGTTTCAATTTTTATTTATTTGTTATTTATTTAGGAAAAATAAACCTTTTTTGACATAATGACTTACGGACTTTCAAACTTCCCCTGAGAGTAATTTAGAAAGTTGTAACAACCATTAGCGCAACATTAAAGCACACATAAAGCTCCGTTCCAGTAGTTTCATTCAGTTTATTTTGTTTATTTACCGGTCTCTTATTCACTTGCATTTGCATAAGTTTAACGGTGAGGAAATCTTTGTCATGAACGAAGCTTTCAAGAAAAATAGATTTTTTGTTTAATCTACTCGAGCTTTTTTGTTGACTTCCCTCCGAATGAAATTTTTGCTTCCATTTAATAAGCTGACGTTAGGTTTCTTTGCCATTATTGGCAGCGATTGAAGGACAAAGAAGACCGACATGAGCTAGTAAATGAAACTTTGTGTTTATGTTTTTGAGGCTTTTCAATTAGGACAATGGCAAAAACGCTAAACATTTTCTGTCCGTCAGCGAAATGATTTTGAAATTGCTCGAAATTACCTTTAAAAAACATAAAACAATCAACAACCGTTAAGTTAATTTGGAACTTCCTAACCAGAAACACGAATCTGCAAATAACCTAAACTCGATCAGACAATGAAGATTACTAGAAAGATTGTGAATGGTTCCCATATGACTGATGCTAATTAATTTTTCCTTAAGAAAGTGTAATTAAGTGACGAAGGTTTTACTTCTTCCATGTCGCTCACAATTCCAGAGAGCATTAAAACAGAACGAGAACGGAAAAGAATCGCTGTTTGGGGGCAAAAGTCGCGAAGATGTGTAAAGGAAGCACGCTTCAAAAGAGGGAAAGAGAAAGCAAGATTTTATCTTATAACAAGGATTAACAAGGATTAACAAGTCCTGATCTTTCAGCGGATTATGGCCAAACGAAGATTAAATAAAAAAATCAATCGGAGTAGGTATATTTACTCATTCTGTTTTCTCATCACATTTTTCCCCTCTCTTTGTGACATGTGAGCCACTTAAAAAAACAAAGGATGTCTTTCTTTTCAAATTTCCTCCACTTTCACTGAAAGTCAAATTCACTCAAACATGACTATTGTCTACTATATAAAATCTTTGCACAAATTTCGCTCTTATTTTGCGAAAATGTCGACAGGTGAACAGACTTTACTACTATCATTACTCATATTATCAGTGACTTGTGACAGTGTTAATCATCCTTCAATAGAAGACTCCTTTAAACAGTGTCTCTTATCACAACCCTCATCCACCCTTGGTTATTGTTTCGGAGTCGGTGCAATTAGTAAATTGCGAAGTTTAGATAGTGACCCCGAATTTGATCTAATTGATGGTGTTACTTTGAGCAGGAACCAGCAGGAATACAGAGAAAATTACAATTTCGCCGAAAGAGACCCTTCTGATTTCAGGTGAGTTAAGGGATGCGGAACAAATTTCGCATTTCCAAATGTCAAGACGTGGGCGAAAAATAATCAAATCTTCAACCGCTTTTTTTTTATAGAACTTGGATCGATTCCTTCAGTCATGTTTTTGCCCATCGGAGTTTACATTGGGATATGGGGTTTCTTTACCCGGGACTTTCATTACGTGTAGCGCCATCTACTACACCAGGCGGTCAACTAGAATTTAACCTTGATCCACACCGAGAAGCTCTCAATACTCACTCACTGAAAGAAATCGGAACTGGTATGGTTTGTCTCTTTGCTGCACAGAAAACTGTAATTATTCTTCAGGTCGTTTATTGGCTCGTCAATTCTTAGTTCCTTTTCTTCTGGGATTTAAATTCAATGTAGCCACATTAATTCCGATCTTATTCGGGATGTTAGCGCTTTTAGCAAAAAAAGCAATTATTATTAGTAAAATTGCTTTAGTAATTAGTAGCGCTTATGGCTTAGGAAGTTTATTGTTGGGAAATAATAATCGCATTCCCATGAGTTACCATTCGAGTAATTCACCTCAATTCAATCCAGGATTTGGAGGTCAATTTCACCACAACAGGTGATGTTGTTAAAATTTTTTTTCGAAGCAAATTAATAAAAGGGATTGTAGATTCCCTGGTGATGAGTTCCCAGATATTATGTATCGGGGCATTACTGAAAATAACGTAGATCAATTCCAACTTCATGGTAAAATCCAGAAACTTTATATTGAAGATAAGACAACGCAAGGTCGGAATTTCGCCTGGAGTGAAGCTGAAAAAATTCAAAAGCCTTCTTAGCAGTTTAATACAATGTTAATAAAATCATCTTTTTCCCTCTCAATTAGCATATTCTCAACAACGCACGTAGTACTTCTTCGTGATGGCCAGATGCGACCTGAATTCTTCGGCCCCAAGCTACCTTCAGCACAGTTTCATTTAACTTTCTACGTACAGGTTTTCGAGATCTTCAATAGGACATATCGCACACTATTAAATAGAAAAAACAACTTTTTTCTTTTACCATTTCCGGACAATTATGTAAGTTGCCTGAAGCACTAAAAGCGATTTCAGAGCAAGTTTTCCGTCACTATGAAAAGTAAAACTGTATCTCTCGTTTGAAAAATTCAAGACAATTTTCTTTGAAATTAAGCGTAATAGTAATGAGTAACGTCGACAAAGGAAAGTTGAAACACGGATGCAGAAAAGTGGAGAAATTACGTCTAACAGTTTTTACACACTTGATGGATGTATTAACGATGCGTGATGTTTGTTTAAAGGAATTCTTAAACTTTTTGGTACAACACGAAATAAGCAAAATTTGTAATTATGCGTAAAGAGGATGAAGCTGGAAAATGCAAAGATGAAATTTTCTGGGACAAATTACCATAATGCTTATGTTGGAATGGCAATAAAAACAAACTTATCTGAACCGATCAACGGTAACAGCAATTGTGCGTGCGAAATATTTGGAAGATGATACGGAAATTGCATTAAATAATTGTTTGAAAAATGTGTCATCATCTAATTGACATGATTTCTACAGGAAAAAATAAATAGACATAATAATTTGTAGCAGTTAGAAACCTATTCTTCAAATCAATCTCAGATTCCATAATTAAATTTAAGATATATACATGAGAAAAAATATATAAAAATAAGAAAAATTAATTTATTGCTACTTATAAATGTGTTGTTATAATTACTATACAGTAATAATAGAATTTCAATTTAATAATATTATTGATACAGTCTGAATACTTTACAAATTTGTATCCAAATTTCCAATCCGCTTTGGTAGAACTGTAACGAATTTTCTCAAATTTAAAACAGCTACAATTACGCACATTTAATTAGAAATTTATAATGTGCCTAATTGTAACAATACCGCTACAAAATCGGCGAATTCAGGCCATAAAGTAACGAATTCACTTTAATAACACGTATCGCTGATTCGGAAAATGCTACCCAAAATCACATTAATCAATCGAACAATTAATATTTTTAATTTTCATCTATTTAACCTAAATTTCCAATAATTTAGAAAATGAGAACTATAATCCAAGCGTGGATTTGGCATCAAAGTTCACCACAAAGACATCAATTTCCCTTTTGTTCCTGTCCCAAACAACTTCATTTTTTATTGCCAACATGTGTAGATCCAAAATAACTCCTACAGATACATGAAAGAGACCGGAAAATTCGCATAAGTCTTTAAAATCCAGATTTATTCTTCACCTATTTTTTTTTCTATCTATGTCTTCACTAAATTCGTGAGGCTGTTTCTGTAGAACGTTCGATACGGTTTGTAATTCGCGGTTTAATATAAAAGTTTGAAAGCCTTCAATCCATATCAGTCTTACTCAAACACCAACATGTGTAAGAAGATTTACTCAGCTTTTGTGCTTTTCTTCTTGGTCAAGATGAGTGTTGGACTTTTAGGTAGAGACACTTTCCGAAGTTTGGTTCCTTTCCGCGAGTGCTTCATAAAAAAGTTCCCCAGCTTGTGCTTAAAGGAAAGAGCATTGGATACCTTGAATGCAACTATTATGAGTGATAAGCCTTTGGTTTTCATGAATATGCTAGAAGTTGCGCGCAATCCTGAATATAAATTCAAAAATTTGGAAGATTATCTTCCTGCTGAAGTCTCTGCAAGAAGCTCCAAATTAAGCGATTTACTTTATGATAAAATCGAAGAGTACTTCAAGTCTAGGGTTTTCAAAATCAATATGGCTCCTGCGTTTGAAGAAGGTAAAACGTCCAGACGTCTATCCAAATATTTTCAATTTCTGTTTTTGTTCTAGGGAGAGGCAAAAAAGATAAAGGTAAAGGAGCAGGATTGTTCATGTTAGCCAGCTTGGGTGCAATGGCTTGGATGATGGCTCAACTATTCATGGGCAAAATTGCAGTTTTGGCGGGAGGAGCTTTGATTGTTGCTAAAGTTGCTCTCTTCTTGGCGGCTATAGTAGGGTTGAAAAAGGTAGCAGGAAATGGAGGCGGTGGAGAAACTACTTCCCATATAGTGTACGCTACTGACGCACATGGTCATGGAGGAGGAGGATGGCATAGAAGTTTAAATGCTGATGCCCAAAATTTAGCTTACAGAGCCCATATTAATGACCCTAGTTCCGGCTACTGATTGCAATGAATCTATTTGAGCAGCTAGATTAGTTGCGTACATGTAGTGAACATTAGTTTAGTTTATTTATTTATTTATTTATTTGTTTAGCAAGCAAACAGACAAACATTTGTTTGAGTAAATGTATAGCGAAGATAATATTAACTTAGATCTGAATAATGTAAATATTATCTTTAGACTTATACAAATTTGTACTACCGAAAAATAATGATTAATTATGATAGGACCTCTTTTTTACAATAAATTTTTTTGTAATGAATGTGCATACTTCGCAAATTCTCAAACTCTACTGGTTATGTAAATAAAACATATCCATATAATTGAATACACATTATACGGTAGTATAAAACCACAAGTGGATAATTTATGTACAGTTGTAAAGCCTCCCAGGTGCCAAATCTGGTCGACCTGCTGGAGAAAATTCCGACGAAGATAATGCACACATTACTAAACAAAGAGCAAACAAAAAACTACCGGCAAATGGGGCATCGTGGATGTACCATATACGAGTGAAAGTTATGAAGCTTGTGAGAAGTTGGTCGACCTAGTGAACAACCACGGTCAAGATCATCCAAGGTGCAATTCTGTTCTTGTAAATCACAGGTCAGGTTGATAATTAGCACCAACATGAATTCGAAATTTCGTTACTGGTGTTTAACATCATGTTAAGATTTAATGAGGTGGAATATGCAGGTGATGTCGTCGAGTTGACCGACTTCTGATTGCGTAACTTGTTAGCTTGATGTTTGGGTGTAGCTTGAATGACTGTTGTGGTGCGATAATAACCGAGAAATCATTACTCGGTTACTTGACGGAACAACGCAAAAACCGCAAAACATCACGCTCGCACCCACACTTTAATGAGAAGGTTTTTTAAAACTATGAATCTTCTCTCCAGAACTGCAAATTGGCAAAATATTGACTGTACACAACAATAGCGAAAGTACCAATAAAGCTATTAACATATATTTACATTAGAAACTCTTTTACTTTTACGAAATAATACTCTAAGTACTCAATTCACCCAAAAACCCATTTTCCGAAATTTTACTTCATTTATTCCAAATAAATTAGGTACAATACTATAATCTAATTCGTTTACTCGGAGTTTCACTCCATCTTCGATAATGTTCGTCGTCTTCATACGAGGTCGAATGTGTGTGGCTTTCAGAGTATTTCGGTACTTTAATTATCTCAAAAGTAGTTTTCTCTTGATTACTGCTTACTAGTTTTTTCAATCCTAAGATTGCACTCAATATAATTGCCATTTTCCCAACAAGTAATGCAGTCCCAGACATAACAGCGATTCCTTGATAAGCCACAGCGAGAAAAGTACCTTTAATTCCTAAAGCTACCATCAAAGCGCCCCATCCTCCTCCTTTTCCGCTTTTTTTTCTGCCTTCTTCAATCAATGTGGGTATTTTTATTTGCAATCTATGACTATTCAAAAACTCAGTTGTAGTACTTCCAAGTACTGCATCTACTTCATCTGATGTAAGTTTTTCTAAAGTAGTACCGTTTAGATAAGAATAATCACGACTCTGTCCATCACTAACAAGACTTAAGCCATTAAGGATTTTGATGGATTTAGAATGAAGAGCTCGATCAATTATTTTTAAACTCTGAACTTTCAAACATTTAAACAACTCGGGTTTAGTCCAACACTGAGAGTAAAATTTTTGGAAAAACTTAAAATTCCCTTCAGTAGAACATGTAAAAAACAATACACTTAAAAACAACACTGAAGAATTACTACTGGCCATCATGATGGAACTAAAAGTGCATCAAGTTTGATCTGAAATTTATTAAGACGAATGCGTGCATTAAGGTAATTTTCACACTAGTTGCAGATATAGATCGATTTAAAAACAATTAGATCAGACTAATCTAAAATGATAAAAACGCACATTCGTGTTTAGAAAATATCATGGAAAATTAATTGGTACGACATATTGCTAGCTGTAATGAATAGCGACAGTTGCAATTTTCAGCGCGCATCAATTTATAACAATTACAATTTAAAAGAGTACAAAGAAACTTAGATATATTAAATAAATTTACTTTACTAAAACGTCAAAAGTCTAGTTAATTGAGTTTAACTAGATTACATCGTCCTTCTTCATTAAGAACAACAATCGACCTAATGAGCACGTAAGTACCAAAGTAGGTCGTACTCATCTTTCGGAAAAAAAATCAAAACAAAGAATAATTCATTACAAAATAATATTACGGCGCTCTACATTACACTGTCACTCTTAACCAGCTTCATCGGAAGTAGTACCGTCGATGTTCGATTGTTTTATTGAGAAACAGGTTGCACTAATGCATTAATGCACTCTCGTTGTATGCTTGAAATGGACCGGATTTGGCCTCAATGTTGACCGCAAATGGCACCATTTATAAATAAAACATTTCAGTGGTTTTAGCCCCAAATCGGATAAGTGATGAGTCGTTACGCATTTGCGACATACTTCAATTTTTGTCATGCACTGCGGCTTTTGATGCGTATACTTCGTTGCCTTTTATGGGAGATTAGACTTTTCGGGTCAAAAGTCGTACCTAAATGCCCTACTTATATTGTTTAACTTTATAAAAAAAATAACTCAAATAGAAAAGATTTTTGCATATCGATTGTCTTGTGTTAAATGTATATCAAACATGTATAGACTGCGGTTATTGGTCAAAAAGCGATCACTTGCATTTTCGCCATAGTCCAAATAAACGCAAACATTTTTAGTTTCCTTTTCAAGCATCACTTTTCTAATGAACCCAAACCAGATTCACTGTCAGCCGATTGTGCATATCTTACTCGAGCGTAAAGGCTGGAGGGGTTTTGTAGTACTATACCGGCCAATGACAGATGCGCTTCAATTTAGTAGGTCAGCTCTCAGCCAATAGCGCTTTTAGGGTAGTCGGCAAATGTGTCAATGAAACCGGGTGTAGGCGCAAAGACGTCTCTCTCTATGGGAATTTCTTAGGAGGTCAAAAGAAAAGGTCAAAGTCAGTGTCAAAGCTATTGTATATAAGTCACCTAATGGTAGTACTGCTATCAGTTGCTGTCGGTTCTTTCAGTGATGAAGACATTTGTGTTAGTGTTGGCTTTCGCCATTGTGGCGCTTGCTCAAGAATCATTCTTCGACAGTACCGGGATACGTCTAGCTTTAAAAATCTACGATGATTGTAGTAAAAGTGACGGATTCTCGCCTTGTCTTAAAAAAAAAGCAATCACTTTCCTCGATCGATTAGGAAGGATGGATCACTTCGCTTTAACGGAAGGAATAATGATCACGCGTTCTAATGAAGTGGTACCCGAAAACACCCTCAGCGAAGAACAACTCGAACAAACTTTACCAAGGGCATCAGACGCCAAAGATGCAGCTTTAACAAAAATCCTCTTAGATAAATTATCAACGTTCGTCAGTTCAAGAACTGTTGAAATATCAATTCCAAAAATGGGCTTAGAAGAAGGTAATGATTTTACTCTTGCTTAAAACTAAAACTAACTTATTTGATTACAGGTCGTGGAAAAAAAATGAAGGGTATGATGGGCGGAATGATGATGGGCATGGCTGCCAAAATGGCAGCTTTAGTCCCAGTAGCAATCGCTGGCTTATTCCTGTTAGCAGGAAAAGCTTTAATTACAGCCAAAATTGCCCTTCTCATTTCCGGTATCATCGCAATTAAGAAACTCTTCGCAGCGAAACACAGTCATCACGGAGGCCACGGATGGCAAAGTGGCGGCGGCGGAGGCTGGCAATCAAGTGGCGGCGGCTGGGACAAACGTTCTTTCGATGATAGCCAAAAACTAGCTTACAAAGCTTACACACCCAAATAATTCGTCCCATGATGAAACGTACAAATATCGACCGATTTTTTGGTCACTTCTAGCAATCTACCGCCATTGTTATTACTGTATTTATTGTATTTATGTTATTTATTTCCGTTTTACAATAAAGAGTTTTTTATATTTTTTATTATATATTCTTAAATCACCATTCGAAACGTGTCTTTGGTTGGAATAATCGTAATTAACGTGTTTGCATGAGTGTGTCGAACGAATTCTTCAATTTTATGTTCAGAATGCGGCACATTGATCTAAATTAGCATAGATTGTCGTGCCATATGAGATTTCACGCAACCTGCTTCAGTGCTTCCTCAATTGATGATATGGGAAGATTAATCACATGGCTCTCCATTCGTGCAAAAGCAACTTTATGTTTACAAGCGACTAAGGAATTTCTATTTTACCGTTATGTCATAAAAGTATTTGTGTGGTACATTACCGGAGATAATCTTTGTGTTATTTCTAGGTTTGAATCGCTTTCAACACCCCCACTTTCGCGAAGATCCCAATTAACGTTTTCTTTTTATCAAACATCAGTAGCACTATCTAATCATTCATCGCAAGTTTCTATAAAAATTATGTCTTTATTTAAATGACGGTTTCTAGAAAAAAAAGTTCTTTTATTTCTAACATTCCAAATTGATGATTATAAACATCAAAAGACAAACCTCTGCTTGAATTTTGTTGTCACAATACATTAAATTCTACATTATATTATCCATGCTGATTTAATCATACATATTATTAAAATTCTGGATCCTAATTTTCTTCAATGTCCCACTCATTTCAAAATTCAACTCTCGTTGAATATATTATTATAAATGAACTCAAGATCAGAATTCATAATGAGAAGCAAAGTTTAACTGAAAAACAGTAATTTTGTCCAAAAAATTTCAACTTTCAAACCACATTTATTACAATTACGATGCAAAATTTAAGTTACAGTGACTTTCGTAGTAAAAACCATATATTTATAAAGCAATCACAATTCTTCACACACAGAATTTTTTTGTTATAGCGTTAACGTCTTTCATGACAACATTATATACTGAATTACTCTTAGAAAAAACGCGTAAACTTAAATGCTGATTCTATTTATAAATTTAGCTCTACTTTATAAACGCAAAATAATATATGTATCATCTCTGACACGAAAATCTGAAATTCGTGATTTTTGTTCCATGTTTGGTGTGTAAGTACAACACTGCGTTCCGCGCCGTAGAAGTTTGTAATTGTAAATTTTACGCTTTGAAAATACAGCGACCTCTTCTTCTGCAGCTTGAAAGCTTCAGCTGAAGACTTCTGTAACCATGAAACCACAACAGCGCCATAGTTTTTGAAGTAATAAAAAATTGAAAATTATAGCCTAACACGGTTTTTCGATTATTGCTCCAAATTTTTTATCATAAATCAAAGAGAACACTACTGTATGGAAAATCGATTTTTCAGTGCCTAACAATAGTTGAAATAATAAAAACAACAGTTTCGATAAATGATAAACTCAAATTAAAATTAATTATCAGCGCAGTATTAACAATTACTACACCGTCATTTTTCCATTATCTTGTATCAGAAATATCTACATTACATTTTACATATGGATAAGCACAATTAAACAAAACGCTTGGTAAGTAAAAATTAAACCGCCAAAGAAATAGAAACAAATTTGCTAAACCATAATTAATAAAAAAAATGTATGCTAAAATCAACCAAAACACCAAATATGCGTATTTTCGGGTTTGTGGCGCGACCGAGTTTAGTAGAAATCAGTTGGTAGAAATACAATTTTCGTCAACGAAGAATCTAATCATTATTTTGTTGCTTCAATAAGATAAAAAGTAATTTTATCTACGTTTGTAAAAAAGCGTTCAACATAAAATGATAATCAGTATTTAAATAATGTTTGCACTTTAGAAAATTAGAAATGATTAGTACAATTTAATCTTTTGTACAGAAACACGCATAGTAATTTGATGTCATTTGTTAAATATAACGTGCACAGTAATAAAATTATTCAGGTTCATTACTTTTTATCTCAATTTTCGCTGAAAAAACAATAATTGTTCAGTATTCCCCAAGCTTTTTTTGCTTCTTCTTGACAAACAGAAAAAGCAAAGATTTGTATATAAATTCAATTATTTTACTAAACATTTGACAATATTCGTAGGAGTTTCACATCAATTTCGATGTACATATCTAGAGAGGCACAAACAAAAAAAATTTTAGTAAAGTTAACAGACCAGAGCTGACCTGCTGCTATATTTTTAATTCATTTTGATTCATAGATCTGCAAGACTTTTATTGCTTTTATTGTGTATTTATTTGATTTACTAGACGTCTATTATATTATTGCACAAATCTTACTTTTACTGGACATTTATTTTATTCACTGAACAAAAAGTACTTTCAAATATAATACTGTGCATTTAATTTGTACCTTTTTATTTAGTTGTCCATTGATCAGATTTGGTAATAAAAGCTACTAATAATTAAAGACATTTCCAAATTTAAGAATTGCCAATAATTAGAAAACGTGTTCCTTACAATATACAGCGTGTGTCACGCTAAACGAAAAGGTCAATATCTTAAATAATATTGCAAATATAAAAAAAAAAAATTGTATGTCTTTTCAAATTTAATTGTGTATATTTCTAAAATAAATCCTCATATTCAAAGTTTTTAATATAATTTGGACATGACTTAAGTTTGTATTTTCAAATTTTAGTTTGAGTTTAATCAACAGTTTCAGAGTTATTGACGTTTTTTCAAAGAATGTAAGATTAACAATAATCAGGGTATATGAAAATCACTCAAAAACTGAGTAAGCTAAAAGTCAACTGTTTTCAGTATTCAGAAAACCAAGAATCACACTATCAATTACAATAGCACGTTTTCATCTATATATCTATCAATATTAAGAGGAACCATACAGTGCGTCCATATTTCGATGCTTACAATTGGGAGAGATAGAGTATCAGTTCAAGAGAATATTTTGCATAATTTAATACTCATTTCAAATTCATTCAGTTTCTTTTCAGTTTCAAGATTTTGTGAAAAAAATTAAAATTAGCCGATTTTATTTTACCATCAATAATTCGGCAGAGACCTATGCTAACACTTTTAAACTTCTAACAGCTTTTCAATAATGTATAATATGCCACTATGGCTACGAAAACTAAGCGTCATTGTTAAACAAATGATAAGTTATGTTACTCTTGGCATGTAAAAATTGCAATGTAAGACTTTGTGTACAAGTTATTATCATCATTTATGTATTATTACGACTGATTGATTCAATTCTTAAAGGTGATTAATTATTATTTTAATTAATTATTCATGCACAGTTCTAATTCTCCCATCAGTGTCACTTTTATAAGTCGACAATAACATAGCTTATCATTTACTTAATAATGACACAAAAATTTCATAGCCTACTGGTATTACATCAGTGTTAAATTCATTTTCTGTTGATATCTCTTGAAGAAATAAAGATTTAAGTCATCAGCTTTTTTCAAGGACTATCTAAGTAATGAAAAATTTAATATGGCTTCCATAAAAAAAAAAGAAAGATAAATTACTAGCTCAAAAATAAATGAAAATCAAGGGTTCTTGTTATGACTAATAAACTTGCCATAAAAAAAGGCTTAACAATGTAAAAGTTTAAAAAAGCTCGAAGGAAGCATTATCAAGTAATTGTAAAAACTCAAAACCGGTAAATTTTAGTTTTTTCAAAACATTTCAAAACTGAGAAGAATCAGAATAAATTTGAAATGAGATTTATTTTGAGCATTGAACTCCGCAAAACATCCCCCTTTTACCGTTGCTTCATCTCTTCTGATGAAATATTAATGGTGAGCATCGAAATTTGGACACAGTATATGACCGTTTTCTATAACAAGGCACAGCCTGTATATCTATCTTATATACTTACCTAAGTGTTTAAAAGACAATACATTGTTACTTTTCAAAGAATCGAATCGAAATATTCACACCTAATGGTATTTTTCAATATAAAAATGCATCAATCAATGTTGCAAACACAATAAATCATACATCATGACAAAAAGTGCATAAAATTAATTATCTACCGACATTAAATTATTCTATTATTACAACAATTATTGTCATTTTTACACGTTTGATCTAATTTTTGAAAATCCACTTCTGCAAGTAACATAGTAGAAAAAATAATACTACTACCGAGTAATGGCTATCAATACCCCAAAAGATTTTGAATCTGAAGTTAACTGAATTAACATCTATCATTACTCGGTCGTTGAATAATATACTAAACTCAAAATATAATTTTCTGTCCAGTTTTTCGAAACAAAAACTTCCCTTTCAAGCCAAAAAATTAATAGTACTATTTGTTTTGGGTGTATGATTTTAATAAGTTCCATTTTCTCCTTTTAATATGGCAAACTAATTTCGAACCTACTCGAAATAAATTGTGCTTTTTATCATACGCATGAAACTAAAACGGTACCTTCTACACGCAACCATTCGCAAGAAGTTTTCGTTTCTTAAACCGATCCTTCAAAAATAACGAACCAGAGTGTGACGAAAACTTTTCGCCAATAATCCTCTTCGTTAACGCCCACTGTGTCCGATTTTTTTATAGTTTGTGTGTTACCACAAAATTACCACGCTTCATGTTGTCTCTAACGAATTCAAGCGGAAACGTAGATAATATTTAGCATTAGAGTAGAATCATTACACGGCTCTGTGGCAAAACGAAATGCTTGAGTCTATTCACAACGGTTGTAGTGGCAGCAGTGAGTGACGCTCTTTGCAAAACCGAAAACTTGTTCATTTCGAAAATGAATCCTTGACGTTTAGGTGGCAGTGATTATAGTTAAAAAAAATGTATAAGAAAATTGCAATTTTTCTATTTTTCACAATTATTGTGATGGTTTATGCTGAAGAGTGCTGTGATGATAATGAACTGGAGACGCGGGAAGATTCCTGGAGTTTATATCCTACACAGTGGTCCTTACAGACCAGGATACCTATGACAACAGGTCAGTTACAGTTCCATTAACTTTTGATATTAATCGTAAAATTTAAATTTTTAAAGATCTTGATACCGCGACTTTTTCAAGTCAGTAAACACCCGATCTGTAATTATTTTGTTCGACATGCTTATAGTTAGACAAAATACGTGTGTCGCTTGAAGTAGGTTCCAGGTAAATCATTGAAAAATGCAGACAAATGGTGCAAATCGAAAGAAAAGTATAAAGAACGTGAAAGTATACGCCACCGTTAGATTTTTAAAATCAAAACCTCATCAAAGTTAGTAAAAGTTACAAAAATATGGATGAAAAAAAATCACGCATTAAAGTGGCGCGTCTAGGATTCGAACCTACATTTCAGCCAATTCACACAGTTAAATTGAATAAAAGTGGCGCGAGCGAAATTTGAACCTAAATTTTCCGCGAGTTGGGTTTTCACAGATTAATCCATGTGTGCAATACTGAAACTGAAAAACACTATTGTTTCAGAGTATGAAATTGCAAGAAAGCGAGAAGGCAGAGGCAAATTTAAAGTGAAGAAAAAATTCAAGAAGTTTTTGCTTCCACTATTATTAGCCTATAAACTCAAGTTTTTTACTTTAATACCAGTTTTAATTGGTGGACTTATACTTTTAACAGGAGCTACAGGAATGGCTGGGTTTTTCTTCGCACTATTTGCTGCAGTTATGGGACTCAAAGGCGGAGGCGACAGTCACCACCGCTAGTGCTATGTTATTTATTTATTGATTTATATACTTATATCTCATTATTTATTAAAAGTGTGAAATATTCTTAATACATGTTAAAAGAAGCAAAATAATGATCATAAACCATCAACAGAAAACCTATGTTATTCACATTTTTATGTTATATTTTTTTAACTTTGATTACCTGAATTATAGTTTTTAGAGTAACCGTAGATTTTTTTGCTAAGAATAATTATTTATTTGTACAGAACCATATCATAAATAAAAATAATAATTTTTTGAGAAAATACTGCCTCATCAATGCATATTTCTTTATTTAAAGAAGTTTAATTTTGAGTAATTATTTGAACGATTCTGCAATTTTCGTGTCTAAGTATATCCGACCTGAATAAAGTAGCATGAAAATATTTCATTCATTCTGAATGTATCACTGCGAATATGTTTTCAATGAATAAAAAAAGTTGAAAAGGAGAGTATGTCACCACAGATGGCCACAATTAGCGACTTTTTTTAATCTGTCCTAGTAATAAAAAATTTATTAACTGCAATTATCACAATAACACGTTTGGTTAACAAAACTTGATACCTATTATCAACATCTCACTACTTCATCACGCAACAAATCCGACCTCTTTCCACATGTACCAATTTCCATGGGAAAGACTCATCTTAGAATAAATAAACCTAAATCGATTACGTCCTATGTACATCGTAAGATCATTTATATTCACACATGTGTCTACATCCCGTCGGACACATTTTATTAACAGCAAACCATTGCTTCATATGCGCTAAATGTCCTCCATGTGAACACCCTTGACACCAAGCATACAACCCTTTGACTACTTGATGACAAACGCTACAAAGAGCATACTGTGAGGAATGACATCTATCACACAACCATCCTATCCTCTGTAAAGCTTTACTACATTTACTACAGTTTGTGTTAAACCTAGTCGACTGTTGATTTAGCTGCTCAACTGACGGTATCCACGACAATTTAATTATTTGCGTCGCAATATTCCATAACTGATACCGACTAAGTAACTCTATATACCCTAAAAGCCAATGCTCCTGAGTTCCTTCATCTAAATCAGTCAAAGATTTTCTTTGGTCTCCTAACACTATTAAAATCGTCGAAGCTGTTTGCACATCTCCCAGTATAGCATGATGTTTAAGAGCATCTAAAACAATCGACGATGGATCGTACAACGGCATTGTCGGTAAAGAAGAAACAGTTAATAACGCTTGAGGCTGCTCTTCTTGTATAGTTTGAGGATCATCATTCAACACTGGAAAGTTACTATTAGGAAACTTATCCGGAGGTGGTGTTCTATTTCTTATTTCATGTCTAATATGAAAGGCTTCATTCGGCAAGACGAAATCCTGCTGGGGCGTCACATAATTCGTATAACCGCTACGGTAATCCGTCACAATCCCTTCAATATCAATGTCTATTTCATTTTCCCCAAACGAAAAATCCCCTTTTGGTAAACCTGTTCTGAAATTCAAATAAGTAGGAAAACCGTTACTATAGATAGCAATATGATCAACTTGATCTTCTGTTTCAGTTTCATCACTAAACTGAGCAGCAGGAGTATCACCACCTCTTGATCTTTGATCATTTTCAGTATTATGTTCCAGGCCCATATTTAAATTACTATGTGAAACCACGTCCTCTCGATTACTGTTATTTGAATTTTGCAAATATTCATCACCGTACATAGTCTTAATTATTTTCCAAACAACAGAAATATGATTTTTACCATACTGTTTTGCTACAGCCGAATTGTGTTCGCACATTTCCGATAAACTTCTTCCACTTAAAACATAATTATTCGCTAAACCAATAAAAATATCCGATTCTGAACGTTCAGAAAGTGATGCTGTAGTGAACTGATGCATAAGACTTGAGGCTAAATGAAACTGATCGGGCGATTGTGTTGTTGACGTTTTTCTAAAACAATAAACATTGAATTTATGTTAATTACAATAATTAGTACCTTATCATGCCAGAGGTTGCTTTAACTACGGAATTATTAACATTTACTTTGTGAGCAAATAGAATTTCCCCTTTATTATTCAAAGACACGCCTTGAGGGTTTGCTTTAGCAGCGGGCCGGCTAGCAAAATTAAAAGAATGTTGATATAAAGTGCAATCCTAGAATATAAATTAGTAGTAATTGTTAGCATTCTTTGTTATTATTTACTCTTCCACTGCTGAGGAAAGTGTGCGGATCCTCTTTCCAAGCAACACCGCTTGGAATATCTTTATGTTCGTTGAAAGCAGCAAAAGGAATATACGGTCGTCTAACATCCCAAATATTAATACTGCAATCAACGACTAAAGCACATGAAGCTATATGATACCGCCGCTGGGGACGCCATTTGATGTGTCCAATAGACGCTATAGTATGTATCGTATATTCCAGCGTTAATTTGCTAGTTAAATCCCATACTTTGATAGTTTTATCGCGACTGGCTGTAGCTAACCATGTGTTTTCAGGATGCCAATCACAAGCAAAAATAGGGCCACTATGTGCCGCAAATTGTTGCTGATATCTATCAGGTCTTCTCACATCCCACAGCTGCACACTTCCATTTTCAGAAACAGCAGCAAATGTGGAAGGATTATGAGGACTGAACTGTACATCTCTTACACTTTCAGTATTACTATAAAAAATAGCAACAGCATTTTTCATTCTAATATCAAAATATCGCATAGTTCCGTCTTGTGAGCCCGATATAAGTCTATTAGGTTCACTCGCATGGAAATTAACTTTATTAACAGTACGCTTGTGTTCTTGATAGTCTTGTTCTTGCATTGCTTTACCCATTTTTGTAAGATTCCACACACAAACATGACCGTTTGTGGCTGCAGTAGCCAAGTAATGATCTACAATAATTATTATAAAATATGGTCGTTGGGAAATATAACAACGTACCGTCAGTCCAACTCCACGACACATCATTGCAAGAAAAACTGAGATTAAGATGTTTAGAAGCACGTAAATTACAAATCTCGCGAAATTTGTCTTCTTCAATTGCATAAACTTTAAAAACTGTAAAAATATTGGCTTAGTTTTGAGATTAGAAATAAGAGACAGTTACCATTTCGACCCCCAATCGCTACTTGAGTATTGTCTCTATTTAAAGCTAACGCATTCACAGGACCTTCTTGGACAACGTGAAAAGTTGCCATTGTTTACGTTTTGCAAATGATAACAGCTGGGGTTTTAAAAGATAATATCAAACACATAATCACTATTATGTTTAAAAGGACATTTTTCCATAATTTTAATGTAATTTGCACACAATGCCTCTCTCAGAAACTTAAATAAATACAAAAGAAAGACTGGCAGGTTAGGCGTAATAACCTACAAATGTCAACAGAACCACAACAACCAGTGGCTGTCAAACAGAAATCCACTTTCGTGCAGAGGAAGTCATAACAAAATAATTTGAATAGTATCAAATGCAACAAAATTGAAAATTAAAAGAAAGAAAATAAAATATATATTCTGAAGTACAGTGTTAGAATTGGTATTACGAGTATTATTACTCTGTGTTATGGTTATTCGGTTAATGACAAGATGGGCGAGAGTAGTGTTTTTACATATACATATAGTTATAAAGTTAATTTAAGAAACGGCAAAATGCTTAAAAATCGCAGTGTTCTGAAGAGGCTCAACAAAAAACAGGAACAAAAAGGCAAATTTTAAATACATTCAAAGGCAAATTTGTATTAATGTGTGCTGCAGAGGCTTAATACCAAATTTATTAGTAGATGCAGTTTTTACATAAATTTTTATTAAATATCGTTATCTAGATAAGCTTGAGATGAGAATAACTGCTTTTTGAATACCTTCAGAATTGAGTGAAAATGCTCAAAAAGCAAAGTGTTCTGAAGGGGCTTTACTAAGAATAGTTCCTTCTTTCTTTTTCAACTCGTCGCTTTTGGACCGGCTACTTGGCAATTTGTGGATAATTTCAACCGGAGTGTCAGATTTTCTTGCAAGTTTCAAAAACCCAACCATCGAAGACATAATTAAACTCATAGAACTCAAAAGAACTGCAATAGCAGATAATATTCCCATTGCTTTAAAGGCTACTGGAAATATAATAGATTTAACTAGCAGCGCTCCAAATAGCAGTGGAACTAAGTATTTTTCACTCACGTCTTTCTTCTTCTTTCTTCCAGTTTCAAATGCTACAAAAAACAAATTGAAATTCTTTTTTTAAAATACAAATAAAAGAGCTTACCACTTTCATTTAGAGTGAAGTTAGCTAAATAATAATCACTATCAGGGAAAAATTGTGAATTTATAACGCAAATGAAATTTAATGCAAAAAGAGTAAATAACAGCAACAGTGTCTTTGCGCGCATTTTGTTAAAAAATGATCGCATTTCTTCATTGTTCCAACTTCTGACTTGAGAGATATGAAAATTATGCTTGTTGTAAATTCTACCATGTGGAAAATTAAGCGATTTGTGACAGTTTGGACACTTATAGCATAACCAATTGGTTTAAGGTAATACTTTAATAGTCTAGAAATGAAAGACTAATTTGAATTCTCCGTTATATAATTGTTAAAATTAAAGAATGAAACTGTCTTTTTAAAAGGAAAAATTTATTAATTGAAAGTAGGTATGTTTTATTTGTCGGGGTGTCAAATAAGGACTGGCTTTTTAATATTTTTATGAACAATTGACACTCCTCTGTTTCTCGCGGGTCTCCTCCCGTATGCTTTATTCTATACATTAGATAAGAGAAGTGCTAACACGATGAATAAGAGAACTTGGAGATACTCCGTGTGAATCTTACTTATACAGACTAATAACAATTTAAAGAATACCTATGTAAACATTAACATAACAATTCGGTTAAATGCTACTTCGAACAAATGGCAAAGTCAGCTGCTTTGAAGCGCTTGCGTCACTTTTGACAAGTCTCCTGTTATCGGAATAATACGTCGCCATTGCGGCACTGACGGTGTCTTTTTTATATAAAAACGAGGCATATAAGAGTGCCCGTGGGCAGCCGTAAGTAGATATCTTTTCTTTAAAAAAAAATTTGCAAGTTAATGAACAAAAACTTGATTATTAATGATATAATAAGTCGATCTAGTGACTGTTGTTCAATCGTGACACTTGGAACCGGCTTCTTTCGAAAACAAAAAATCAAAGCAAAACAAAAGTCCGTCAATTAACATTTTGCTATAATCAGTTCTCAATGTCTTATGCCGTTCTGGGTGTGACAATATCCAATCCGTACATCATCATGTGACCCTTGAGGGGTGTGTTAACGTGAAGGGTCGCTTTGTGTTTTCGAAAATTTCCGTTACCTTTCGTCCCCCTTTTTCTTTTGTATGTATAACATTCACCTCAAGAATCGTGTTTAGTTTGGTTCTCAACTTGATTCAGTTTTTGATTTACGATTTTTTAAGTTGTGTAGGGCGAATGGAATGTAATTTGAGCGTTTTCAACAGAAGCGGAAATTAAGGGCCAACGAGTCGAGATGTTTGTACCTTCGCCAGTTGAACAGGTAAAGACTTAAAAGAGGACTTATTTTTAGTTTGCGTTTTGTTCATTTCTTTACTAATTCAACTAACGCTAGCGTCTATAACATGGTGATGGTCCGGGAAAAAACGCGCTGAAATGCATTCTTTGGATAGGTGTGAAATGGATGAACGTTAGAGTGAAAATTTTACTTCTTGCAGCAATTTCGGATGGAGCCAAACATGACGCTCTTACATTCAACACCACCGATGCATCCCGTTCATCCTAGGAGGAAAAATAACAGAAATGCGTTACACGGGATGCAAGCAGAACGGTTGTCTCTCAGCGAGGAAGCCAAACTGGTAAGAAGGAATCTTTTTCAAAACTTCAAAATTATGTCTGTAATATTACAGGAAATGGCTTCTTTACCTACGAAAACCCCAGTGTCAGTCCTCCAAGAACTGCTCATACGTCGTGGTGCTACACCTAAATACGAATTAGTTCAAATTGAAGGAGCCATACATGAACCTATTTTCCGATACAGGGTGTTTATTAATAACGATTTTATTGCAACGGGGACAGGAAGGTCAAAAAAAGATGCCAAACATGCCGCTGCAAAAAATTTGCTTGATGTTTTAGTCGGTAAGCAAAGTCCAGAGCAAGCTAACGCTTCTAATGGTACACCTGGGGCCAACGACATGTAAGTCCTTATTAATTTAATATTTCAAAAAAATCAATTTTGTTGTATTGAACAGTACAACGCAGGTTGTGTCGCCTTTTGACGATAAAGTCATGGGCAATCCAATCGGCTGGTTACAAGAAATGTGTATGTCTCGACGATGGCCGCCTCCATCATATGAAATGGAACATGAAGAAGGTCTTCCTCACGAACGCCAATTTACCATAGCTTGCCAAGTGTTGAAATTTAAAGAAGTCGGTACTGGTAAGTCGAAGAAGTTAGCCAAGAGGATGGCGGCGCATAAAATGTGGCAAGCCCTTCAAGATATGCCATTAGAAGGGAATAATCTGCCTCAAGGTTTTGACGATGATGAAGAGGTAGGATGTGGCATGGTGGTAGTTGATAGTTTTGGTTTTGGCTTTGCTGAGGTATTTTTACGATCTTTCAGTTCGCTTCTAATACAAAATTGAAATGAGTTATTTATACAGAGTGAGAATCAATCACTTTGTGTAGAAGAAACGTCGTAAAAATGATCTGAGCAAATGTGGGTTAATCCTGAATCATTTCAATTATGTATGTTGTAGTTGGCGGCGAAAATGTCTAATTTACAATCACGATACAGCGGTCTGAAAGATAGTAAAATACCAACGCTCACGAATCAACACAGCCAAAAAGTGTCTCAGTTTCACAAGGGTTTGAAACAGTCAAACGGACCCAAAATTAAGGAACTACAGGTTTGTTAATGATGTCACAAGGAACTGAATTTTTTTCATATTTATAACTCTTATGATATTCTACAGAATACCACATTTACGAAAGACTTCAATTACGTCCAGTTTCTGCAAGAGATTGCCAAGGAGCAGCAGTTTGAGGTGACTTATGTTGATATTGAAGAAAAAGCTGTATCTGGGAAACATCAGTGTTTAGTGCAGTTATCAACATTACCCGTTGCAGTATGTTACGGTGATGGTAACACGCCAAAAGAAGCTCAATCGGCAGCAGCTCATCACGCTCTTGAATATTTAAAAATCATGAGTAAAAAGTGAACACAGATGGAGCTTCGATCGTTTACACTTTAAACATCTGCAACTCGACTTTTATTTATTTATTGCGTTGTTTTTCAAGTATATGTTGTATTAGGCTAATTCATGTTGAGATGTTTTCAAGTGTAGTCGAATATACGACTCAAGCATCAAATGGGATGTGCTTTCCCTAAATGCATTATGCTTTTCTTCTCTGTCTTGACATCCGCGTGTAAGGATATCTGTAAGTCGGGCTATTTTTATTGTTTGGAAAGTTTTTTCAAAGTAAAAAACTCTGCAACTAATAATGATGGCCCATTGACGAGAAGGATCGCACCTACTTTTACAAGCTATACTTTGCATAGAATTAGTGGTTTTTTTCGAGATTTATTTTCGATGTGAATTAAATGCACTCAAGAAAAGATGGGAACTCAAAAGTGTCTATTATTAAAGTAGTGTGTTTAGGTAGCTTTAGCATTACACTGTATAGGCACTAGATTTCAAATATGTAATCATACTTTCTGGATGTATATTTCAGTGGGTGCCGCCCCATTAATATGTACATATTTATAATATTGTGTAAAGGGAGCATTTATTTAATGCAAAGTATAGAGGTTGTACCCCCGTAATTAATTTTTTCCCTAATTAACATATATGTCAATAGGATCTGGTTATTAAGATGGTCAATTTTATTATTTTTTAATATTTATCTTTTAGTACATCTTATGTTATTCATATTGATGTGTATGCTAATTGAATATGAATAAAAACATAGTTCAAAAACTTTTTTTTACATCTGCACAATTTAATACAGGTGTCTGAAATTTCCATCGGCTGAAACCACTTATCGGCATTCCGCTGAAATTAAAGACAGGAATTCAATTAAGAGCTTCCTACAGCACACGTCTGAAATTTCACTATGAATTCAAATAAATGTCTAAAAATGGTACACTCGAGAAGATCACGTCCACCTGGATCCGGTTGAAATAACAACTTAACATTATGACTTGTTGAATATTTAAATAGGATGTTTTCGCTAGAAACGCAAAACTCGATCCTTTTGAATGCATAAATAATGCTTTTACGTCAGTTCGTTGTGATTGTTGAAATCTGCAATGTTCAAATCGAATTCTGTTGAAAGAGAGGATCAATATTGCTTCTAGGCTAAGGCAGATTCTTAAACTGTCTCAAAATCAACATTTTTTTCGTCAAAATTTTGCGTCAAACACAAAAAATGAAGGATTTAAAAACAAGAATTTATTGGGAAATATTTAGAAATCTTATCCGATTTCAGAATATCAATTGCGTCAAAAAATTACTCAAGTATTGGGTTAACTGTTAAAACAATTTACACTTTGAATGAAACTTTTAGATTATGAAAAATTGAACACATCAAAAACCATCTTAAATGGACCTAAAATATTAAACACAACTGTGTTACATTTAGTAATAGAATATTTAGTGTGATACTGAACAGTGTTTTGTTCAACATCTAGGATCTGTCGTAGATATGCCCATCAGATTTATATGCTTCTTAACGCCTCAATTCGAAAATAATCATCTTTCTGTAGTATCAAAATTCCAAAGATTTTTCAGATTTAGACACATTTTCAATAATTTTCTAAACTTTTTCAATTAATAAGTGTATTATTTTGGTTAGTCTTTTTCTAGTCTTAATATAGCATATTGATATCTGTTGGTGAAAGCTTGATGGGAAACAGCGATTTAAGTGCTTTCCAAATTAAAAAAAAAGTCAAAAGAATTCGGAGGCTTTCGCTCGAGTGGAACACAATTATGTCTAATTGGAATTTCAGCGTTTTTGAATCGAACTTATTAGATTTGCAAATGTTTGTGAGAATAGAAAAAAAGGACGCTATTTGTGGTTATCTAATCATCGAACTTTTCAATTTCGGCCGTAACGACATTTAGTTCCGAGTCGACTTTTTTTTTAACAAACCTCGTTTCGTATCTCTCGATTCATAACTGATCTAAATGAATAAAGCCCAAAACGTGACCAGAATTTCCGGATAGTCAAAGGACAAGCATGTCTATAAAGCGTAGTGAAATTACTCAAAAGCGAAGTGCGTAAAATTATTTTTTTTAGCTAATGAGATTTTGCTTATGATTCGTATCAATTGTATCGATTTGCCGTTTCTGCTCTCTGCTGAAAATGGTACTTGCATCAGGGAAATTTCAAGGTAGATGGGACAGGCACCGAGCGATAAACCATGATCGATGGATTTTCTGACGAGTGTGCTGTTAAATGCCTGATACGCAACTGCTGATTGATCTGATTTTCCGACGATAATTATTCCAAGAGGTAGAAGAGAAATCGATTCTCCAAGCCGAAGCATTGGAGAAATATTAGCTGAGAGTCCTTCGAGTTGTGTGAAATGTATGGAGGGAAAGCCACGAATGCAAATGCAACAATTAACAAATGGGGGAAGCAGGAGTGTTAATCATTGCAGACTTTGAGAATAAACATTATTTGGGGTTCTGAGAAGAGAATGGTAGGAAGGAGGAATTGGGGATTAGATGGAGTTCGGCCAAGTTGTCTGAATATTGCGGAAAAATGATCAAAATGCTTTAAAACTGAAGTAGAATAAAAATGCGAAAACAAACATTTTTTGTTCTTTTTATATCTTCTAGAATTATGAATAAATAATCTGCGTTAAAATTTCTCTTTTTGGTTTTTTCGCATTTCAGAGGAAAATTCCCATTTAAACCCTATATTCTCAACAATTCAAAGTATCGTTCTAACTCCGAAAATAATTCCAATTCCAGGACGATGCCACAGGCTAACGAATTGAAGTACTTTTCCAACTTAAAAGCACGTCAGTTTTTGAGAGAATCTTCACTGAATGCACAGTTCCCCCACAACATTTCACTTAAAATCCCGATTAAATTAAGTCTCAAGTCTTGAACTGCTTTAATATTTCAGAAATCGGGATCCGGAGACACCACTTGTTAATCAAAGAGAACTCCGTAAAATGTTTCATCGCATATACAATATCTGCTTGACTTTGTAACAAAATGTAATTCGCTGTTATATTCAACTTATAAACTGTCAAAAAATTCGTTTGTGGGTCCTTTGTATAAGATCCTATCTGTCTTTAGGTATACTAAACAGAAATTCCGTTTCAAGTTTTATTTAATTTTTACTTGAAAGACTTTCAGGCAGATCTAATTAGCGATTTAAGTAGCTGCGAATAGCGACTGCTTTAATACTTTGCAATTATTAGAGACGTAATTGCATCTAAGTCTATATTTACATAAAACTGAATTAGTGGAAGTTTTTTGAAAAATTATACAAAAAAGAGGTCTTTTTTCAATCGGATTTTCTCGTAAAAGAATTAATGAAGTCTTACTTTCAAACAAAATTCAATATAATATTTGTATATAAAAGTAAATTTATAAAAAAATATAACTTGATCATATGCTAACAAAGAGTGCAAAGTGGCTTTCGTAACTATCTAATTAATAAATGATAAGAATGAGACTGTTGCCATGCCAACATCTTAAAGTAACAATGACTCTGATAAATGAGTGCGAGTCCTGTGGGAAATATCTCGATGTTCTTTTAGGATAACGTAATGTAATGATGTCTCTAGATTTTGTGAATTCTGTTTAAAGAAAGAAGTTACGACAAGAATAAAATAGTCATTTATTACGCAGATAATTTACAGTTTAATGTTATTTTATTAAGTTTGTGAAGTTTAACGATCAGTTTCGACTTATAGTTTCATTTGAGAGTTTAGAGACAGACGTCTGCCATAATTTGCAGCTTTGTATAAAGATTGTTAGAGTCTGCGATATAATCTCTCGGATTTGTATTCGAATATTGACAATAAAGCATATCTAATAATAACCAATTGTTATAACAACAATAAAGAAAAAAATAATTTTCTGATTCTCGCTATGGTATGGCTCTTGAAATAAATTTTTATACTTTGTTTTATTTTATTCCAAATTATTGCATAAAAATGTTTTTAAAATTCGGTCTTTTTTGTGAAGGTGGTTCTCAACATAATTAAGAGAATAACAAGTGGGTTTGAAATTTCTGGAAATTTTCGATCTCAGATAGGGCCGTTTGCACCAAAACACTATACAAAATATACAATATACAAAAAACAATTATATAATTATGTGTTTCAATTATTGTAACTAGCGAATTACGAATTGCTAAAACTTGGAATACTGTTGGTTGGTGCAAATATACGTTTCCAATTTTTGTCTATTCTAGTATCTATCTTTTCCATTATTCATTTGATTTAAATGTTAATTGCAGTGCTTTTTTATTGTTACAAAAATATAAAAGTCGTCCTCTCCCTTTCTCATATTTACTTATTTTATTTGAATTAAATTAAAGATTTTTATCACTCTATAACTCATAATTCTAAAAACGTTCATTTTTGTTTTCATATTATTATTATCTTTTCTTTTGATCTGTACTGAAATGAACTTTATTCTTTTCACATTTGGTTTCACTGGGTTTCCATTTATTTAAAAAACATTCTAATAATTAAAATGTGCTTTTCGTGTTTTTATTTTACTATTTCTGTGAAAAACCGCTCAATTTCATAACTCTCTTTATTAGGAAATGAAGAATTTCAAACTTTCTTCTTCAAGGAACGCTAGACTGCAGGCTTTATTCCAATGAAAATTGGATGATGGAATTTGAATGAGTTAAATCAAAAGCAATACGTGTATAAATAAATAAAAGGAATGTTGTTTTGAAAAACAAATAATTAATTATTTTGATAATACAGACTGTTATTTACATTTTTCAAGGTTGTAATTAGCTTTTGGGGCTACATAATTGTTATACAAATTTCATTTTTCATAGCAAGTTCATATCGTCAACATTTCCTCATTTTCCAATTAGTTTGCGAAAACTCTTGACTGCACCTGACAGTGGTTAACGCTTGACTACAACAGTAACATGTCTGTTCCGCAAATATCTTCATCTTAATTCATCTCCACAGCCTCTCAACTTTTTCCACGTCACAAACTCTTTAAAAAACTTTAAGAAACATCCCTGAACTCGATTTAAATTGTAATTGCTGAAATAATACGACGAAAGTTTTATTTATGAACGAGGAAAAGTTTGATGGAAGTTTTTTAGATTTTGTCGGTGATGTGAAGAGAAAACAGTTTTTATAATGGTATGAGAATTTTCTCAAAATCGCTCAGGTGAATGTTGATTGCATTAAAAATATTGTCTTTTCCATGTAAACAAGTATGAAATGTCCATTTACATTCCAATGGTTCGATTATAAATGCAGCTACGTCACCATTTCATTCAAATACCATCAAGAGTACTGTTTGCTTGGAAACAATGTTATGATTTCATTTACATAACGCGATTTAATTAAAACTTACAGAGAGTGTTGAAGTTTGTAAACAAGTGCGATTTGCACATTCGCAGTTATTCAAACAAAAAAAGACATCAAACATCAAATTTATGGACGAGATCAATTAATAAACAAAAGCCTATTGATATCTATTTAGAAAATTAATAATAAATATTTATGTTGATATTACGTTAAATTACATCTAGCTTCATGTTTAACTAATGTGGATTGCCATATAATTATAGAACGGTTTGTTTTATTTCTTTTTTTATTATCCTCTGTGATTAAAAATAGAAGCAATTCTATGAGCGTGCGTGCAAAAAGTAATTCATTCAAGTGATTAATTGGTCGCTATTTTCGGCGACGATTTGAGATTTGTGATTCTTGGTAATTGTATGGAGGTTGAATTAATGAAGTGGCGATTACGATTATGGTTGCTTGTGTTGAGGGCAGAGAATTATGTGACAGAATGTAATTGGAGTATAATATTAGATCACAAATAACCGCAAAAACTGCTATTTATATATCAAATTTCGAAGCAAAATTATTTTCATTTGATTAAACTCTAATTAAAATTGGTGGATGCGCCGGGGTTGAAACAAAATTACCTTTTTTATATACAAATCTAAAAAAGTTGAAACAAGTTAATTTTTTTCCATATTGGTAAATTGAACTTTTTTTAGTGAAAATTCCCATTTACAGCTGCTAGTGACTTGTCCGTGCTACTCTCTGACCATGCGATCTGTCAAAAACCTCCTTTTTTTCAAACTATATAAATATCCCCAATTTTTCTCGTCGACTCTAAAGAAAATCCTCGCAGAACACAAACATTAATCTTCACATCATAGACAGATAGGCGCCAGGTATCTCTTCTCAGCCGAAAGCGAAATGTTTTGTAAGTGGTGTTATTCTATAAATCATGAAAGCATCTTTCGACTCGTAATAATAGAACAATTAGAAAAAATACAAGCCATCAATCTTGAAACCGGAATGAAAATCGAACATCAATTTGTAACATGCTGTGTTTCAGCTCATTTATTCTCCTATTCAATCACAGTTTGTGGGATAGATAGACGACCAAAAGCTTCGGACATGTCAATTGACGATGTGTATGAAATACGAGTAGGTCATTGGTAAAGCTCATTACTTAAAATTTCACTCTTATAAGAAACGACATAAAGAAACTGAGTATTGATATCGAGCGAAACGTGAGTGATCATTTAATAAATATACTACGAAATGGAAATTTATGCAATGGTCGATGCTTTTATTTTTAACGGAGCTTTTATTCGATATAAACAACCGCTGGTTCCATTATGCAGATATATTTTGCGTCGGAATCGAGCTAGGAATGGTTTTAGTTACACGCTGGTAATGCCAAAAGGATTCGGGAACGACAACCACATTACAACATATATTTGATATGAATTATTAATTTTTTTGTTTTATTCAACTTTATCAAAATTTTTTATGTTACCGAATAAAGACCATTGTTTGAAGACTCAAAATTCTCTTGAATTTTCTCTTCACTTCCCACAATCGGAATTAATTATGTGTCAATGTAACAACCGAAAAAGTTTCTAAACAAGTTGGAGTGTTTTTCTTTCGTAAGTGCTCTTTCCACCACTTCAGTCTTGTCGAACTCTAGTTGCATTAACCATCCAATTGCAAGATAAAAATTCAAACTTATCGATTTCTTTCTGAAAGTCTATGGAGAATATAAAATTTTCTTTGTATTCCAGATAATGTAAAATACACAATACCAAGATTTTCAAGGAATCTTTTCTCTATTATCTGACTCAAAGCTAAGAACGTTCGCCATAAAGTAAGTTTGCTTGGAGTCGTCAATGACCCGATAAATGACTAGAATTCACACAAATATTACGTCGACAGACGACTACAGTAATGATAGAAAATAAAAAAAGTTAAATATTTGAATTTTTGTTGTTGTAGATATTATATTAAGATCTGAGTAATGAGAAAGTTCTTTTGTTGATAATTTTAATTAAGGCAATGTCAAGTCAGTCTGCTCAGATAATCTTATCAGTTAATAATATGCTCTACTCCAAAACAATAATTAGAGATAACAATACAAAAAAAGCAATATAACCTGGTTTGAAGTTATTTTCCAGTTTCAGGTTTTTGAGATTAATTTTATAGAAATTTTAAAATCATCTAAATTAAATTTTTAAAATTTAAGTTCAGCATCAGACGGTTAAACTTAAAAAAAATTGCATCAATAAGTGCATTTTATTCAAAGGTGTTTTAATAATCTACAAATATTCTCAATCTGTAACAAAAAGTAGCATTCTTAAATTTCCAGTTTCTTGCTCATTGTTCCTTCAAAAATGGTCATAAAAATCTAAACTTTTTTCATTCTCTATACAATGTATAATCTTCCATACAAAATTCCATTTTTTATTAAAAAATCTTTACATTAAAACATCATTCATAAGGTGGATCCACCCTCTTACAAACCCACAAACTAATCCAAAACTTATTCGCTAAACGCAAGTTTGTAAACTTCGAGTTATTATCATCTTGTAAAACCGACTTGAATTAGAAACGGATTAAGTTCGGAGATGGAAGGGCAAGTAATTTATACAGACATCGACAATATGTTGTTCGTATATCGATTTGAACAGAATTCAAACTTTAAATTACACACAATTTGTAAAAATTTTTTTTGATTACTTTCTGTGTGAATTTATCGCTTTGTAAAAACGTTCAAGTATGGCGTTATCAGTTGTGTTGAGGCTTGCGGGAGTTTAGACGTAAGACATCCATATACGTCACGATTTGATTGATGATGAACGGTTGTAACGATGGATCGAAGCTACTGCTACTGTGTTCAAGAATTCCAAAGGATAATCCGGTTTATTTGCCTAGATAGAGGGAAGTGGTGTTGTGGCACACCTTTGATAAGGTTTAACATAAGGGTATTGCGGAATAGGGGAAAACTTGCTCTGTTTAACGAAAATTGGATTCGTTTACTGTGTTATAGTCCCTTGAATATTTGTGTGTACAACGAAGTGGGACAAATCCTAAATAACGTTACGAAGATTAGCTTAACGCGTTTACCATTCGCGTTATCAACTTCAAACCACAAAACTATTATTTTAATCTTAAATTTGCAACTTTTGTTTTCTGTTATGTCAACGGAATTGTTTATGTTTTATAAAAACATGTAAAATTATCTCCGCGCATCCACCATCTTTAAATGTTTCAGTTTAAATTCAATCAGATGTGAATGTTGTTTTTTTGCGGATAATTTCTGCCAAATCCCATGTCCTCCATCTGTTTCCAGAAGTCTATTGTTTCCAAGACAAACCACATAACTAGACATAATATTTGCATTATACGCGCTACAAACTTGCCTAAAACCGTGGTTAGAGGTAGTTATCTAACTGTATGAACGTGCTCTTAACACTCCCACATTGCTGCTTTATTCAATTTAGAGGTTGTGTAAAGTTTGTAAGCCAATAAAGTGTTAGAACTTAAATTTTTATTTTTCACCGAAAGTAATGAGAATTGATTTACATTTGTAATAACATCAGGTAGAAACGTGTTTGAAAGCATAAAAACAAACATACGAGCCTGAATAGTCTAAAAACGAGATCTGAACATAATTATTATTTTAGTATAATCAGATGTAAGTACATTAAACCGATATAGAGGCCGATTATGGAAGCAAAATGTTAAAATCAAAAGGTCGTTAAATTTTTGTTTCTCTCGTTGCTATAGAATTTTTATATATTGAAACAAAAACAGAAAAATTAACAAACTGTTAATTTCAACATTTTGATTACAGAATCAGCCTCATAGCCTCTTAGAAAAAAATTTATACATATTTTTTGTCAGTTTATAGGTCTCTGATTATCTCTATCATCATTCTTTTTCTTTATTATCCGACCGCATTTTCCCATTTATTCCAATTCTTCTCTTCTGTACAAAAGAACAGAAAAGTCTCTAGTCATTTTCGTAAATTACGTGTCTGCTTAGTTGAAAATTTAATTAGAACAACAATGGCCAAAACGAGATGATGAATAATGCAGAACAAAAAATTTTTCTGCTTAAATAAAAGAATTGTTTTGTTCGTACGTGGTTTGAAAAAACCGATCATTGTTGAATTTATTTTTACTTCATTTTACATTTTAAAATGAAGCGATAAAAATAATAATTGATGTCGTAGACGCAACTGAATTATTAATTAACAATTTCTGGCAAAAACTTGGTTTATAGTCAACAGTGTAGTTTTTTATCACCTTTATCCCCTCCAGCTTGTAATCCCCGGCGAAATGGCAACTTTCATGATGAATAATTAATCCGAATATTAGATGCTTTTACCCTAGTTTCAGGAAAGCTCTACACGTTTTAAATTTCAACGTATCTGCCACTACAACAAGATAAATAATAAAAGTATTAAAATAGTAAAAAAAAAACGAAAAATTCAGTGTTCATTAAGCGAAGCTTTGATAAATTTTTGATGAAAAGTGATGAGCTGTCAAATCGACATTAATGATTTTTGTATTCGAAAAAAGAGAAAGAATTTTCAGCTCGTAATTTTACATTTCAGGTGTGACTAATGCGAACTCAATTGTTTATGTCTTGTTGGCAGTAAATAAGATTTATTGGTGCACTTTCAACCCCTCTGAGATTTATAAGCGACTACAAACACAGAATGTTTTATAGAAATAGATGTGTGGAATAGAATACTTCAGTAAAATTATGCTGAGATTTCATTTGAAAATGTTCAGTTTTGAGAAATTCGTAACTCACTCGTTCATTTCGACTTTAACTTTTGATTCAATTATAAATAAAGACGATTTCATTCATCTAAAAGCTTAGCTTTAATTCACATTAATTACTTTTTTTTTAATATAGCAAAACCTTAGAAGGAAAGCATTTAAGCGTCTTCGCTTACACCGTCAAACTTTCTTTTATAGGTGTAAAAACTTGGAAAGCTGCACGAAAAACTTTCAGGCTTTTAAAACTTGCGCATTTTTCACGTAAACTTAATGATCGTGATTTTGATATTTTTTTCTTAGTATTTGAAGTTACAGCGACATTATGTTAATGTAAGGCTCTTAAAAGTTGTCCGATGAAATGTAGCCTGTCAAAAAATTTTCCACGCTAATTAAAGCGTCAGACCGAGAGAATCCTCTTAAAACTAATTATAAGTGGAGGAACTCTGTTATTTAAATAATAATTAGTTGATGTCAACCCTAACACAGAGAAAGTCGTAAATTCACATAAAGCTCGGCAGAACTAAACAAGACTTTGTCCTTTCTAACAATAATTTAAAAATGTTTACTTAAGAACTATCAATTCTAGTTTGAGAATTTCAGGGAAGAATTATATTTGTTCTATAGGAATTGTGGAGTGTTCTAAACCGCTAACAATTTAACATGTTGCGAAAGCTTCTTTGTTATTTATAGGAGGATAGTAACATGCTTGAGCTTTATTGTTCTCTGGAGATTAAAGATGGACGTTTGTTAGATAACAGCAATGTTTTGTTCTGCTGAGAATCATTTAAATAACTTCGGCTTTGATCGCTTTATGGCAGAACGAACTGTATAATTTTCACATTGTTTTCGTATAAAATGTGAAAAATTATGAAGTTTTCAAAGGCGGTAATGGGGTGGTGATTCGACAGACTTATTTTTTATTATAGAATGGCTCCAGATTCTTAACAAATATAGCAATTTATAGCTTTAGCCAGTGTGACAAGAATTCCAAAAATTACTGGAAAGTTTGCAGAAAGGACATACATTTTTTTACTTAGAGAGTTGGAGGATTATAGACTCCAGCAAATTAGATTGTTTATATAAAATCTGATATGAAAAAATAATAGATAATAATAGAATAGAAATTTCAAGAAATGATAATCTGACACTCCTTTTACTCTTATTCAGGATGTTGTCTTTTCTTCTCACCTCTTGACATTATATGGATTCTTTTATCTCCCGCAACCTAATCGCATTAAAAGCTCACCTCCCTTATCGGAAATCCAGCACGTCCGGTCCTGGCATTCGAAATTAAATTTTAAATTTTAATTACCTGCTCTATTCTTCAGTACAATACCAAGCAAATGCAATTATTCATCTAACTTGAGGTAAAATCCTTCGTATTGTCTCAGTTGAGCCAACTTATACACGCCACAAATTTTCAGAGTTGAAATCCGTCCAATTCCATGTGAAAACATACAAAAAAAGTCCTATTCTGATTTCCCACGTGTCGCTTTCGATCCTCTCGAAAAAGAAACAATATCCAAACGAACGAAAATTATTTCAATTTCAATGATAAATGTGGAATTAACTCTCGCTGTCAAGTGACAAATTGAGTTTTATCCGATTGGTTTTTAAAAGATTATCAATAAAACAACAACGAATTTTAACTTCACTTTTATTTTTATAAATGTTTGATTTTCATTACAGTTCTAGAGATACTGTTGTTTTTGGTAAAGTAATCGTCACAAATAAAAAAAATTCCTACCCTGTTTTAACATTCATTGCCTTCACATCATACAAGGTCGTAATAAATAAGAGATTTGACATGTCAAATTCGACTATATAATATATACAAAAATAATTTAAAGTCGAATAGAACAAGTCTAACGAGTGTACATGAAAAAAGTGCTCTAGTTTTGAATACTTTTTATTATTGCTATACATTTATTAAATTTTGTCGAGATACAAAACTGGAACTATCGACCAGTTTTACACGCGACAAAGCCGTGTACACTCGTTGCATATAAAGTTTTCTACGGTCTATATCTTAAATCTATATCGACAGCCTTGAAGTCCTTACGTTTAGAAACGCAATTAAGTATAGTATAAAAAAGCATAAAAATTGACTAGAAGAGGAACAGATAAAGCTTAGTAGTACATCTCTTAACCTTATCATAGTCGATTGTCTCTTACAATAAAACACTAATTTTTATTAAATATTTACCATTATTATTATTATGTACAATGATGACTAGCCATCTCACATTTCAAACAAAGTATTCCGTAGTGCTAAGAGTGGAAGACTAACCTTTGATTTTTCCAGTAGAATAGCAAAAATTAATCATCGATGATTCGTTGTCGTTCTCCGACCTTTGACCTCCTTTATTGTGTAAAACGACAATGATTAATGACTTAGTACAAACCATTACAACGCTCAAAAAAATCTATTCCCATTAAATGCATACAACTCCCTCGAGATCCTCCTCTTATCGCAACCGGAAAAATTTATAGCGGAATCTAACGGCCTTATCATTTCCATGATGTTTTCTCATATGGAATTCAATAAAAATAGAAGAGGATAGCTTTGGAAGCAATATTTGGAACAAACTCTACTCTGAAAACCAAATCGAAGAGAACAAAATTTACATTCTCTGGACTTAGAACATTACGATTGATTTCTCATTCAAAGACCGAATTTACGTCTAAATTAAATTGAAAAAAAGTTATTCGAATATCACTCAGCTACAAAATTACTGACGACCAGGTTAAAAGGTTTAAAATAGTTACACAAAAGAATATAATAGACCATTTACGGGTATAAAAGAATCTTTAAAGGGCTTCCTCGGTTGCCGGATTTAATAAAAGTTTCATTCGACGAAAAGCAGTAATCGATAGTTTTGATTTTTATTTTGATTTGCAGAATAAAACGAAGTTGAAGACTGCTGAGAATTACTGCTACTACTGATTTGAATTTGTAGGCTTTCAAAACCAGAAAACAGAGAAGAATCAAGTTTTAACAATGTCTTTCAGTCTATTCAAGTTTGTAAAGATTTGGAACATCCGCAACTCTCAACTTCTTAAACAAAAAATTGAGCTTAATAGATTTAATATAAAATTTATTCTATATCCTGAGTACAGCATGCACTCAATTTGAATTTTGAAGCTTTTTGTTAAATTTTAAAAATTCTCTTTTGAGGTTTCCTAAGCTGAAATCAAATTTAAAATTCTCTTTTTGATTTTCAACTCTTATGTTGATAATCCCACTACGGAAATCTTTTCCACTTTCCTTCTTATAAAATCAGTTTAGGCCTCTCTCACCTCAGTACTTGACAATCATAGAAACGACTCATGAGCTGCATTAATCTCTGGAGTTTTGACTTCATCCCCTTCTGCTTCAATGTATTCAACTCCTTCTTCATAATCCATATGACATCTAGCACTAACATGATGATCTGGATCTCCGTATTGGCTGTGATAAAACTCTTCTCTCATCATATGATTTAAACTTCCACATCGGAAGTACAATATAGCTTGGAAAGGTTTTCGGAAGTCTCGATTGAGCGTTGCATAAATGATAGGATTAAACAAACTATTAGCATATCCCAACCACAAGAAAACACTACCAAGAGTTTTCAATGCATTAGTATTTTCAAGAAATGGTCTGGCTAAAGCCAAGACAAAAAATGGTAACCAACAAATGGTAAAAGCGCTCATAATTATACCTAGTGTTGTACTAGCTTTACGTTCTTTAGCTAATTGGAAACGGAGCTTTTTCTGATTGGATGCGTTAGCGTTCGGTGAAGCTTTCATCGATGATAAGAGACTGGACTTTTGCTGTTTGTCTTTGCTGGATTGTTTGATCGGAGCTTTGTTCGTCAACATGGGACATTGGGATTCGTTGCTGTGGCGAGATTTGAAACAGCGGCCAAGACTGCTCTTGTCCAGACTGCACTGTAACAGAAAAAATAAATAAAAATAATGCAGGTGCCATCTGGCAAAATGTATACGCTTTACTGATTTCAACAATGCAAACTTTGAAAAACGGTTCACTGAATCAATAAAAAGAGTGGAATAAACACATAAATGCAACAAAAGCATCAGATCGATAGAAATGAAAAACAGTCCAATAAGAAAAAAGGTTACAGAATTATATTTATTTTGGTGTAAAATAACAAGTTTTTTCAAAAAAAAATTCTCGTTGGGAATGAAAAAATTCCATTATTGATAAATAGTTTTTCATTAATTTAAAAAAATATTAACTCTTTTACATTTCGCTACAGCCACTACGTTGAAATACCTTTGAACAAAAATGGTGGATGCGCCGGACCAGCAAAAATATATATTTTTTATTCGTTTTTGTTTTGTTGAAAATTTTGTGTCTGTTTGTGTAATATAAAATCAAGCTTAGGTTTTTGTAGAAAGTTTGTCCTCATACGACAAAATGTATGAACACTTTGACCCTAAATTCCAAGCAAGAAAAATGGTCGACGTGCCGTCAAAAATTTTTTGCCCGTTCCAAAATAAACTTTGCTTCTGCAAACAATCAGCGAGCGTTTAAACTTCCAAACACAAAGGATAAATCTAGACAAGCTTTTGATTTTAAATTCGTTTTTGTAACAGCTCGATCAACGATCCTACAAATATTTGTAAATCTCCGAACAGAAACCTTCTCAGATTTAAGTCATAAACAACATTCTGACACGTCCATCACGTGACGTTGAGCACTATTACAGTTGTGATATTGATTTAAGCATTAAAAGCGGCAGTTTTATTGCTACTTTACCATAACAATTACATGTTTGGCTGGGCTCTAGCTATGGTTTTACCATACTAACACATGTACGCGAGGGTAAAAATGACCTCGTCATATTCCTGCCGTAGCAAGACTCTATTTGAATTTTTAAACAAGCTTTAGTGATAAGGATAATTAAATCAATTTTACGGTGTACGCATGGTTGACTTCATCATTAATTAACAATAATTTCGATGTTTTCAACGTCAAGAGAAATTTATGAAATCCACTGGAAAAAATGAAATAAAAATTATGGTAGTTTCTTTTACTTCATATCACAATATGCATATTTAACAACAGGAAAAATGTATTTTTAATTGAAAATATTTATTTGAAATATTGAGGCTGAAGTAATGATAACAGAAAGATCTTTGTTACACTGTAAAATGTAGACAACAGAAAGAAATGTTTGAAGACGAGTGATCCAACAATTTTATTACTCTCTCAAATCAATACTAATACAATATTCATCAGACGGCCTGGAATTCGCTTAACAGCTTATAATATAAGCCAAATACGATGTGGGTAAATACTTACGATATTATTAATTGAATAGTTGGTAGTACAATGAACAAAGACAGAATGCAGGAAATCTAAACTTTCAGCCTCTAAAACTAACCTCATTAAATGATTTTTAGTAAACTACCCTTTGTTTCATTTTCACAGTTGAGCGATTTAATGTGAATACAATCATTTGTGTTCACACAGATATGTTAGCAAATAGCCCCCATCAACACTGAATGTAAATAATTCACCATGAAATTTGCATTAACATTTGCCACAATTCCTTCACGTATTACGTCGCAAAACAAATTCTTTTTATCCTCCAATGAATATTCATTCAACAACGATTTGGAATTTCTTTCAAACAAGTCTCAAGAGAGTCCGAGATTCTATCACTTGCTTTTACCGAAAGAGCAGATAAGAATCGTAATTAGATAATTTATGCGAAGGGTAAACTTTGACGAGTTTTTTACGAGCTTTTGCAAAGTTCCTCACACGCTGTCACACTTTTTGTGTAAACAAGAAAGAGCGAAAAAATTTATTTGTGTAAAACGAAATGCCGGTTATTCTATTTAATGTTTGTTTCAACCTAAGCAATTAGAGTTTTTATGAAAGCTGGAAAAATTCTCGCAAAATTGGCAAATTTAATTAAGCCTCTTATTTTCAACAAAATGAATATTCCAGTTTTTGCAGATGAATAAACAATGTTTATGTTTAAACTGGGTCTCCCTGTATGCTGTAAGATTATTGATTGAATGTATGCATACAGGTAACGGCTTACTGGGTTCGCGAACTTGCGATAATAAATTTCCACAAAGGATTTAGACTGAATAAAAATAATATAGAAGTCTGATGCTCACGTCTCCCGAGGATAAATGAGAAATTCTCTATGAGAACGCAATAAAGAAAAGATTGAGATCGAAAAATCTACGATGAAAGCCAGTTTTGAATTTCAATATTCCCACACAGAATGGCTATTGTGTTGTTAGTGAGTTTCTAAATAACCGCCAGTAATATAGACGACCAACAAAACATACATAACATCATTGGTACACAATTACTCAACTTCCAGTATGCTACTACTCGCCCTTTTTCCAAGAGACGAAAATATAACCCAGGTCAGTTACGAGAAACGTTAATAAATAACGACGACTTGTTGCAGACGTCCACTTCACCGACTCTAATTAATTTTTCAGCAGAATTGGAAAAGTTATAAATACCCATGCAAATGGAATTGGTGACATTGATAGATATGCTCTAGATGTGTTTCTTGTAGATGTTCGACGATGGAAAATTGATATTTAATATTTATGTCAACGTGTAATTTTCACAAGACAGATAACAGGATGTCGACGAGATATGTTCAGACTTGCAATTTATGACGCTTTTCGAATGAAGAAACAACGTGTTGGAAATTTTCTTCGTCGATGAAATTTCCAATACGTCGTTTGAATGACAGTTTAAAGATTAAACAAAAAGTTTGTTAGAGAAGCGATCTGAATTTTTTAAATTAATTGAAAAAGTTTCAATGCGTAACTGCATTTTTGTATTTGTAATAAAAAGCGATTTTAGGGAGATTGAATTTACCCTAAAATAGATATTTTTTACGAAATACAAACAAATCGACGGATAAATTTGTCAAATGTTTTATGAAATTCAGGCAAAAACGATTTCACTGAAACGGTTTGCAAGGATGAACAAACACAAAATATTAGCTTTCTGTTTGTATATATTTTCAAAACGATATTTAGCGATTATAAATACAAGGTTCAAGATCAGATGCATTAAATCTACAGTCACTATATGAGTTAAGCAATAATTAGTTTAACTTAATTTTCTTTAACACTTTGTCTATGGACCTTGGAATTTATAATTCATGCAGTTAAGAAGTTTTATAATAAAATTACATATTCCAAGTTTAGGTTTCATTAAAAAATCGCCTCGTAAACATAACGCGGTTGATTTTTAGCGTATTTTTAGCCCACCTGTCCCAGCCTATCCGAACCTATTAATTTCTGACAAGGGTTAATTTGTGGCAGCACGCAAATTTGTATCCACCAACCCTCATTTGCATCGACTCACATCACGAGATTTTTTCCTTCTTCCAACATCTAATTGAATATCACCGGAATGAATACTAAAACGAAAAAAAAGTTGATAGTAATATGAGTTAGAGACTCAGTTCAACTTGTGTAAATACAATTTTACTGTGCGTTCTCTTTTATTGACTGAATCGTACATGATGGAAAAGAAGAAGTAAATAAAGAGAGTTTGCGTTGACGAAAAAAAAATCTAAAAATGAAGGTAAAATATAAGTAGACAGGAGTCGGGAAATGAATCCATGACGGAAACTACATGAAAGAAAAATGCGATGATTTAGGTTCTTTTATTTAGTACGGTGACATTTTATCATTATCGAGGTGACAGAAATGAGATGTGAATTACGATGGAAATTTTCTGCTTACTTTCAGTGAAACTGGCACGACACAATCAGTGAACTGAGATTAGAAAAAAAGTAAATAAAATTGCCACTCAGATATAAATCAAAGCCAATTCCAAGATAAATAAGCATGACGAAATCAGTCTATTAAATTCGGAAATGACAGTCGTAAAAGTAAAAATTAGGATTTTATAACTTAACTTTTGGCTAATAGCCATTATTTTTTATTTTACTGTCTACTTACCATCGTGTTGGTACTCGCCGAACTAGATCTATGATTGACCCTCGCCGGATTAGCTGGTGACGGACTCTGACTGGAAATCTTATTCTCCGGAGGTCCTCCTCCATTCTTCACACTAATCTCCAAATAACAATGCGATTCTAAATGACTCTGCGCTCTTTTCTCTTCCATAACAATCTTTCTCGCAGCACGAAAGATCTTATAATACACTACTATCATCACCGTTAATGGAATATAAAAACTACACAATGTTGCATATAACTGATATCCAAAGTCTTGCGACACCAAACACACCTCGTTGTTGACGTGTCCATTTTCTTCCGTTTCCGAATGCTCATTACCGATAATGAGCAAGGGTGGTAAGGAAATGCAAGCGGCGAAGCACCAAACGACTATCACCCAAAGGATCATCCTTTTGGGGGTTCGTTTGACTCCATACTCAAGAGGTTTGGTAATAGCGTAGTAACGATCCACGCTTATCATACACAAGTTTAGGATAGATGCGGTGCAGCTTAAAACGTCAAAGCTCACCCATAAGTTACAAACGATTTCGCCAAAAATCCAACGACCTTTAATCTCGGACACCATAGCCATTGGCATTACGAGAATAGCCACGCAAAGGTCGCTCACGGCAAGACTGACAAGAAGGTAATTTGAGGGACGACGCAATTTGCGTACCTTAAATAATTAAAACAATTAATTATGTAATTTATTTTTTGATTGTTTTAATTTTACTCACCAGACACACCGCCACGCACACCAAGATGTTGCCGACGATGGTCCCAACAATAATAATGACTAATATAATAGTAATTATGACAGTTTCCACTTGATTATATCCTGTTTGTTGTGATATTGTCTCATTCGTCAAGTTTTGGCCTAAATCTTGAGTAATGTTGGCCGCCATACGAAGAAGATCTAATGATACTTGAGAATTGTAGTAAGAGACATCTCGAATGATCTTTCTCAAACTTTTACTTCTTCAGTCATTTATTTTACACCAAGATTTTAACAGTTTTGGATAGTTTGGAACTTTCCGAGCTAATCTGCAAAAAAATTCAATCACTTAAAAAGGGACTGTCGGTGTTCCGATTTACAATAAAAAAGCTTTAATTCTTTCTCAATTATTCACAAAGTAAATATTTCAAGTAGAATCGCATGCTCAAGTTTAAAATCGGTAATAAATGCAAAGCGAGTCACTGAAAAGAAAATCGTTCTAAATACAGAGCCTGTATTGCCGTTAAATTTCTCTGAACTATAAAGCATTTGATGAAACTCCTCTCGCTTAATTAATACAGAAACTCAATCGCTAATTGCGATAGTCAAACAATTCGGGAAGTATCTATCCAAGTGGTATTGGAATAGCTTGTCTGTATATATTGAGAGAGTTAAATCGGCATGTACAGGGTGTTGTTATAAGCTCACTCCATTTATCACAATAGTGAAATGAAATCTGTTTTGTACGATGCAATCCATCCGAAAACTTCATCTGACTCAATTAACATCCGAGCAAAAGTTTACTGTTTTGTGTAAGTTCGAGGATTTGTTTGTGGAAGCTTTTAACATGTTTCAACATGTGTCAGTTTTTGGTGGTGTAACAAACAAACTGACGTTTTAGTCATTCGCTTAACAAAAACCCAAAAGATTCATTGATCTATTTTGCTTTTTTCTTGTAACCTGTAGTTAACGCCTTCAAGCGAAATAATTGTATGTTGACAGTTGTTGATTGTTACAAGCACAATACATTTCAAAACCTTTACGGTTCGTTGTGTAAATTCAAGCTTTGGGTGATAATAGCTCCAGGGATGTACACAAAGAGTCTAATTTTAGATTGCATCAATAAAGTTTACAGAAGAGGCATGTCTGAAAAATTAACCAAAAATTTTATATGCATTTATTGATAAGGTAAAGCTATAACACTCATCAAATTTACGGGTTTCCGCTTAATGGAATTACAGCAAACAGCGATAATTTTTTCATTGTTTGGTTATAGCAAACAGTAAACAACACCGTAATCGAAAAGTCGCCTTTCATAAATATTTATAGAAATAGAAGGAAACCTGCACCACTTTTGTATAAAACAATACTTTCCAAACAGTAAAATATTTGAATAAACTGTCAAATAGTCAATAGTATCCCATTTATATTAATAATAATAATAATCAGACAAACCACAAGGCTATTACCTGCCGAGTCGTTAATTATTCAGTCCCATATCAAATTATTACAAAATCTATATCACTTCATTGCACGTTTCCATTAGGTATTTCATTGAAATGTCTCTATTTGAAGCAAACATACAAAAGCATTGACCATTTTTTTACAAGTTATGTCCTGTTTAAAAGAAACCAATCATATCCCAAAATTAAATAACACCGCCTCCAACAGACAGGTTTTGTTTCAAAAGGGAGGCGCAAATCTCCTCGAATCTTGCAATTGGCTGTGATTTGTTGCGACCACAAAAACCCTAGTTTAAACGTAACACATTAATGAATCTCAAAGCTACAAAAAAGTAAAAAATTGCTTCAGTTCTGCTGAAAATAATTGCCTTTTATTTTGTGTACACACCAATTAGAAGTAAACATCCTATCGAAACAAAATTTCAGAGATTAGGATGTTTGTATGTTGATGTTGAATATTCATCCGCGTTGCACACCTAACGAAGCGGTATTAACAGAACACTAAGAATTAGAGGGATGAAAATGCATCAGCACAATTTTAGAATAATAGTAGGACACAATGCGTAAATCCGTCATGGATTTTCAGATTAGACTATAAAGACTAAAAGACGGTTTAACAGAAAGAGATTATTTATGATGCTCATTTTGCCAAAATAATTAATACTTCCAATTAACTTTAGGCTATAGTTGCAAAAGAGAGAATTGATTGTTGCTGCAGCAGAAATGGAAAAACTGCTACGCACAAAATTTTGCGTCACAAATTGGTATCATAAAAGACGAATAGTACTTTCAATGATGTATGTGTTCGATTCCAGGAGAGAATCCAACCGGAAACGCCAAATTCCGATTTTATTTATAGGCCGTTAGGGTGGAAGCTTGCTTTAAATATTCATTTGTTGTAAAGAATACACTGTAGATAAAATTTTAACTGAACGGAAGTAGCGGCTTCTTTGTTTCAAGCCATAATTCAAGCATTTAGTTTTTGAGCTCTTCCAGTGGTATTTATAGTTGCTGCTTCTGGGTCATTGCTGTGTGCACACTTAAGACAATAATTATAATGTTTGGGAAATGTTTGTGAAGCAACTCTGAAACAATTCCGATACTAATTTTGGTCGATATTACTTATTCACCAGTCCACTAAATATAGAAGTTGTAATATTGTAAGTTTGTATCAATTTGTCCAACATCAAATTGAAAAAAAAAAAAAAATGTAACAGAACACAAAATGCTTTGTAGAATATTATAATGGGTGTAAATTGCTGAATAAACAATGTCATTTTCACACATATGGACGGTATAAGTACAGATAATTAGCGACAAAGCGATGATTGAGAGGTCAGTCCGTAGCGGTAGGCTATTAACAACACAATCAACACAGGAAGATGTTAAATAAACAATGACAAAAAGTCAATTTTGGGACATTCTGCTGAATGTGCTTTTTAATTAACAACTCTATTTGAAGTGAGCAATTTAAAAAGAAGAGAACAATTTGTGTCACAGTGGAAACTCCCTCAACGTACACCTTTTAAGAACGGATATTTTTTCAAATATGTAACGAATACATAGGAAAGTAATAAAAAAAATTCTCTAGAATGGACAGATAAGGGGCCGAATAAGGGTGCAATTCGTTGAATTCTTCAGGTTAAAAACTTTTTTCCTCAATAAAAATAACGAGATGTAGAAAAACATGAACTTATTAACCTCCGGTTAGCACTCAAAATGCAAGTCAATCATTACTGTGAAAAGTGGAAAAATCAATAATTTGTTTTTTAATTTGTTATTAGATATGTAATGTTTTTTTTTTTTTAGTTTTACAGTTATGTTAAATTTGTTCACATTACATCAGCGGACACCTCTGTGAAACCGACAATTACAGATTCCCTAATCATATCAGTTGTCAGGAGGTTATACTGTATTTATTAAGTTACAGATTGCAAGAACCACACAAAAATTTGTTTTGACTTTTATCGATAGCAATAAGGCAAAACTCTAATTACAACATTAAATTCCAAACCACAAACTCCGCTACATCGTGGAAAATGGGTCATATCACGATGACTGACACTATTTATACGTGACACGAATACTTTGTATGTCTAAAAGACATAAGATAATACTGCCATCTCCAATCAATTTTGGCATTTGAAAGCTCTTGCCATAATGCTTAACAACATTTCAGATCCCAAGAACATAGCTATAATTTACTCTCTTTTGATATTTTGCAATTCCATCATAAATAATAGAGCACGTGTGAGTTATAGAACATAAAACACAATGTGGAACATTAGAGCCTACAATGCGAGTACGACTTTCCGCATTTTAGAGTTTTATATGAAATAATTTTAGCTAGTGTGACTATTTTGTTGTTCAAATTATTTTTTATTTATTTTTATTATCAAAAATGTTTGAAAATAAATTCATAAACTTATAACATTTGAAATAAGTTATAAAATGTTACGGTTTACAACCAGAAAGTTATAAAAGGTGGAAGAAAACTTTTCTAGAGCTACACATATTTGCACTAATATAAATATAGGACAGAAAACCCGATATAAATGCAACAGTTTACTTTACTTCAAAGTAAACAACCTACAACTTTTAGTTAATGAAAAAAATAAATAAATAAACATCAATTTTCATATAACATCAATTTCAAGAAGTATTATTCAAAAGATAGAAAGTTTTGGAAATTCAGGTTATAAGAAGCATGAACAGCTTTGATAAATAAGTTCCCGGAATTATATGCAATAATGCAGTTTGTGATAACAGGTTTTTAAAGTTATATGATAAAAAAACAAACAACTAAAATGTGGAACACCTTTCACAATTATTACAACTTCTAAAAATACAAGGAAATTCAAGAAAAAGTTATTTTGTTGTGATGTTTGTTTTTAAAATTAATTAAAATTAGTAAACTGAATTTATGGTTTTATTTCAAGATGTGGAATCAAGTTTATGTACGAAATGTATATTTGAGAATAAAACAAGTACAAAACAATACAAATAATTAATTTAAATTGAATACTGAATTTAATGTCGAATACTATTTTAATGCTGAAAAAGTTATATGTAACAACAACAACACTATTGAATTAAAACACAAATCAACTATTTATGAAAAATAAAATGCGACTGACTATACTGAAAACTAGTAAATTTAACCATCCCCGTTGAAGACCAATGACGCATATGTTGTTATATGTAAAATTTTAAATGTAAATAAGTAAGAATTTTGGGCAAAATGGTTTATTTTGAACCTTTTTGTTTTCAAAGTTCATAGGAACCTTAAACTAATGGTTTTATTAATCTTTGTTATAAATTACACATTTACTATGTGATATCCAATATTGTAAATATTTAATACAATTTTCTCACATCTATTGTTTAAAACTGACTATGGTACTAGAAATTTGTATCATGAAACTTTATTAGATCCATTCAACTTCAAATCTTTGTAACTTGAGCAAACTTTTTCTGTTTTCAGTTAAACTAATTCATTATAAAATTGATTGTTTGTATCTCATAACATTAATTTTCTAGTCCTTACACTATCCATAAAGGATTATTTGATGTTCTAATAACTGTGTTTTGGTTATTAGATATTTTTTAAATTCATATTTCTTTAATTTTCAGTTTAGTTTGAAACTCATGTCTTTCATGTCTTTTATTTGTGTTGAATTTCTTATGAAGATTTTATATTTTTTCAATTTGAATCATTTATATTGACTTTATTCACTAGTAATCTGCGGTAGAGTGAACATTTTATTCAGTATATCAGTAAATAGATGTATGAAGGCATTGCAACAAAAGTAAATAGTAATAAAAAAGTTAGAATGACAGCAACCCAGAAAAGCTTCAATAAATTATTTATTCAAAGTAAAATGCATTACACCAACACTAATATTTTTTTTATTTTAACGTTTATTTTCTTCTAAAATTTAAATATGCTATTCTTTTATAAATGTACTCTAAAAATACATCAAGTTTAATATGCTTCAATTTCATGGTTATTTTTAGCTCATATAATGTCAGAGCACTAATCAAATTTTAAGACATTTGAATAAGGCCATTTTACGGCTCCATTATAGTCATCAAACTCTTCATAAACACACGATAAACCACATATTTTGAGGGACCTCATAAATCTAATTTAGATACCACTCATAACACAATATTATATAACTTAGGAAAGCTTTCAAATGTATGGAATTTGATAACTGAGTAATTTAAAGCATGGAATTTTTCAAAATACTGCTTATGTGGTATACGAGTGAATTTAATCGAAAATCGCCAACACCTCTTTAATTCCAATCCATTTCCCATCACATGTCAATCTCTACATTTAATCAATCCGATCAAACCTTCCGTGTTAGCTTTTTGAATAAACATTAGTCAGAGAAAACATAAAATGGAAAATAAGTATTGAAACAAAAGTGACGTACGAGTGAGCTTATTTGTTTCTTTAAAAATTAAATATCCAAAAATATTTGATGATTTTGTCAACTAATAAAAATTGATATTTGACGGATTTACGTTTTTGTTTAGAAAATAAGAAGCGATTGAAGTTAATGTAAAAAATGTAAAAACACCTCTTTAATTCCGCTCCATTTCCCATCACATGTCAATCTTCAAGTTCAATCAATCCGATCAGACCTTCCTCTGGCTTTTTAAATAAACATCGCATAAACACGCAATCTGAAGTTTATGCAAACATGACTAAAATCTGACTAGAAAATAAACAACAATTCTTATGCAAGTTATCGATTTTCAAAAGCATTCTCTCCCTCTATTTCTTGACACATTTTCGGTAATTACCCCCCTTGACAAGAAACTCCTTTCCGGTTTTCGACAATGCGGGTTAAGTTAATCCGATAAGTTGGAGTGAAATCACCACCGACGTGAAGATCGAGATGTTAATTATAACGATATTAGAAACAACGTTTGGTACCCTGCTTAGTTTATATCTCCCCCACCTACGAAAATTAATTTTGATTACACTACTTTACCAACTATAATACACTTTAATCAAAATTTAATTAGTTAATAAGAAAATCGTGACGAGTATTGTTAGTTAGTCGCGACGAGAAACAGTTAATGGATGTTCATAACTGAAGGTTATTATTAATGAACGGTTCAAGCAAAAATAACAAACAAGATGGTGATGGAAATGGAGGAGGAGGAGAAAAGTCAAAATGAAATCTTTTTTTTTACCTCACGGGTTTATTTTGGAGTTCAACAGATGGTCGCTCCTATGTAAATGTTATTTTAGAAAAATGGAAATAGCGAACCCACCTAAAATACGACGGAATTCAGGTATGAACAGAGAGACTGAATGCTGAAAAATGAAAGGGGTCGGATTTCAAACCAAAGGAAGATCGGCTTACACTTATAACCAAAACAAGACGATGATCCTTAGAAAAAATATTTTCAATCAACGATCCGATCTGAAAGCGTTTTTGCATCCCGATTTTTATTATAAAAAGTGTCATTAAAAAAAATATATTGAAAAAAGTTGGAATATTTCTACCGATTTCTGCTAAGCTAATGAAAAAAAACTAAAAACTACATCCTTTAAGTTAAAGCTAAAAAACTTATTTACACGTAAATAGATAGAAACTGAAAGCTGTAATGAATAATGGTTTACATATAGCACATAGCGTTACTTAATTAAAAAAAAAAGATCCAATCTAGAAAATAGCGCTCAAACACTAAAAATTAACCAACAGATTTCTCCTCAAAACTCTCTTATCCGCCTGCTTCTGCTATTATTCCTTATTTATTCCCTGACGTATTCAGATAGTAAAGTATCCAGAAATTCATGACTAAGTCACTCACATGAAATCATTTCATTTTTTAAAGATAAAGTTCCAGAATTAGCTTCGAATATTTTAAATGCAGTTCTAGGTCATGAACTTTCAACAACCATTTATTAAGAAAAACGCTCTAGTCAAAATCGAGCTACCAGCTAGCTTTTGAGGAATTATTTTAAGAGATTCCAGAATCTGAGAGCTACAATTTATTTAATAAAAAACCTCAATGAGGCGAAACTGTCGCATTTAACTTACAGATACTTAATTTTGAGCTATTCTCTATGTCTATTATGTAAGAAATAAGCGCAATACGCTTTTCCCTGCATAAGCATGATCAGTTAGTATCATTATATTAAGACATTTTAAAAGTTAACAAAAAATTTTATCTTCTTCAAATTCTAAAGGAAAAAGTGCAATATCTGTTCAGAATATACATAAAAAAAATCGGATTACAACGACTTGGGAGGTGTGGAAGTCGTACTGAAATTGTCACATTTTACCTCACAAAGTGAAGAATAATCTTATAAAAAGACGACAAACTGAAATTCTAAAAAATAGCATTCCATCAGTCTTTCAGTATACTCCGTTAAAAATATACTTATTTATTTATTTTTCCATTCAAAAATTTGAAACATACATCAAGTTCTTGAAAACACATATTACTGTTTTCATGTAAAATTATAATTAGTATTTTTTAATGAAATAAAGCGTAAAGCGGAATTTAAATAAATTTTTATCCGTTTCGTACAAAATTTTATATATATAAATTAATAATGGAAATTCAATAAATGCAAATGAGAATTAAAAAAATTACATTATATAGATGAAATTTAAATTTTCTGAAATTATTCAGCTAATAACTGTTATCAATATAAAACATTAGTCACTAATATTCTTAAATTGCATATTGGTTTCAATGTATCATATTTTTATTGTCATTAGTATTGACTTTTTTGACTCGCTAAGAGTGAAAAAATGTTGTGTTCATCAATGACTTAGGTAATGCTTTCACGTACGTTGACTACGTTAAAAGGATTGTAAGGATAATCCACTAAAATTGAATTTGTATCGGATCGCTCGAGGAAAACAGATCAGGACCGGAATAGTAATATTGTTCCAAAGTTAAAGTCCTCGTCGTCAAGCCAAAAATAATCCATCTTCGTCCGTTGCGCATCTTAATTACAGACCATTCGCTTTGGAATGACTAATTTTCCGTAATAAACCGAACAAAGGAACATTTGTTGTTGTGTCATGATGATAGCGCAATGCGTTCCTCTTGGATCAAGTTTTCGCTGAAATGCTGTCTTAAAGACATTAATAAACGATTAACGACTCATATGAATTCAGAAATACATAATTTTTTTTTCATTTCAAATTTTTATGAAAGCTCTGCTATAAGAAATAAATTAAAAAGACTTAATTTAGCAACTCATTTTTTATTCTTTTTCTACAAAGGGGGAATAATTTCGTTTTGCAATTTTCATTATTCTACGGTTCAACGTCTGACGGTTGACCATGTTTTATTGTTCTTTCTTTCTTTTGTTCCAAATCTATTAAAAAAAATGTTTCAGTGACGTCAATTTATCTAGAATTTTAATGACATTTCGAATAATAATTATGTATAATTTCCATATAATAGACGAAGTGCAGAGATCACACTTTGAACGTCATTGTATTAAGAAATAATCACAAAAAACAAGTTGAGAGTAGAGACTTTGCAAATAAAACTCAGTAACTGTCATAACAAATACAAAAGATTGTTTTGAAATAAGAGTATTTTATGTAAACGCACTTACTGAATACTTTTTCTTAGTTTTTTTTTTTTTTAACAAACTCTTATAAAGAATGAATGATTCTTTCAAAGATTTTAATACACCACAACAAGAAGAAAAATGTAGGAAAGCTTTCGATGGAATGGAGCTCTTATTTACACTGGAACGTAATGGCCTATAAAAACCGTCAGAAAAATGGCAAAATTTATTTCAAAGTTCTAACACGTTTACAAGATATCAGTGTGTGTACATATTTCAAGCATTAAAAGAAGCTTTCTAGCTTTTGAATGTCACTAATGGACCAGTAAAAGCGACAGAAAGTTGATACGATTTACTTTTAAGATTAACAATAGACGAGAGTGTTTTTTCTATCTCCTTCACTAATCACTAATTGCCGGCTAAATCCCAACTATTTGTTATCAGACTGTGACAGCATTAAATCCCCTTAGGTAGTGAAATTTCAGTTGAATTTAATTTTAATGTAATCAATAACTAATTATCACGTGTAGAATGAATAACACTGTTGCACCTTCCATCAATTGTGTTCAGTTTATGCAACAAAGAACATTTGAGATTATTATGTTATCGGTTTTGCTCACCTTCAGCCATTTCCGGGGAAACTGGAATACATTCGACTCTGAAAATTAAACAGGGAATAGTTATTTGCATTTGAAAGGATCGACGAAATGAAAATTGCTACGTAAAAGATTTTCTTGTAAATAAATTAATAATAAAAATAGAGTGGTTCAGAAAATCCAACAAAGAGTATTTTATCAAACTCTGACTAATAGTGTTATTGCGTTAAAAAGCAATTTAACTCGTTGGAGAATCGAATTCTAAGCAAAAGCTGGTAATGTTAAACTCATTCAGTCTGTTTCAAGTAACTAGACATCTAAAAAGATCTTCTAATGTACAGTTGCTTTAATTGAAAGAAAAGCTAAAACATTGTTTTTAGTTACAATAAAATGATTTATAGGCATGATATTTCGAAAAAAAGACGTATGGAGGAAAAAAATTGCTAAAATGTTCTAAACAATAAATATCTAAAATTTTAAAAGTACCTTAATCTTGAATATTGAAAGTAAAGCAATGGAAGTATCATGAAGAAGTTTTATAAACTCGAATACACAACTAAAAAGTTTTCAAATTCAACGTTAAATTTGAAGCTTATCAATCAAGGAAAAACTACATTAAAAGCCTCTTATTATTACTGAGACCATTCTTATTTCATAAGGTTCTTTATGATTGAAGTCCAGTTCCACAGAGCAGACACAAAGAAAAAGAGTTTGCTCTAAACCCAGACAGAATTGCAGATGTCATCTTCTTGAAATCCAAACACATGCAAATGATTTTTCCATATGCAGAGTCCTGAAGCTAGTTGTATTACTAACTAAAAAGATACAGTAATAAAAAAAGACAACTATGTATTATTGAAAATATAAAAATTTATAATAGGTGTAGATATCCAAACTTAACTTTAAGCCACGTTAGCTTTTGCAGAATAGAAAACAAAGAACAAAAAACAAAAAAACGATTATTTCAGACTAAAATAAATTTATGAAGATTACAGAAAAAAATTCATTCAAAATATATATTTTGTAAATAACCAAAAAAATCGAATCTTAGGATAGAGAGAATTGACAGAAAGTTTTTCTCAAAGAAAAGTTGTCCTAGACACCAAATATTCTTCCAAACTATCTTGTTTATCTTTTACTTTAATTCAATGGTTAAGCTTTCAGTAATTTTTGTAAAAGCTTTTCTGTTGCGTTTCTTTCTCTCTTACTCGCTTCTTAAAAATTGTTTGCAAGGGTGAGAAAGCAAAAAGTAGTTTTGTTTGGACTCTATGATCACATCTTGATCTTAAACGCAAATATATTACATAAACGACACCAATTTTTACTTACGTTTAAACTATAAAGTAAAAATTTTCTTACATTCAGCACAAGATGAAACATACAAATATTCTCAAAAGTTGAAACTACATAGATGAAACTTGAGTATAAACTGGATCTTAATTCTTATTACTAATTTATTTAAACACTTGTAATTACATGTAATTCAAAAGTTAATAATATAATTGTGAATTTTTGAGACAAAGTTAACAATGGAGTATTTATGAAAGTTTTTAATCAGCAAGAGTAAAACAACAATTAAACTGGCAAATAGAAATAATAAAGTTTTTGTATGTTCACCGATAAGAAAAGTTAGTTTTGATGAAAGTCAGAGGCAAAAAATTTAGTTTACTATCAAAAAGTGAACAGGGACTTCGAATATTATTATTTGATTTTAAAACAAAAGCAAATGTTTCAACCAATTTTTTTAATGTGAAATAAAGTTTAAACTGGAAATGTGCATTATGGTAGCGAGATACAATTTTCATATAGTTAAAAAAAAATTAATGGCGCTATTTCAAAACATTTCAACGGTTTCCGCAATCTGAAAAAATAACAGCTTTAATAATTTTGCTTTTGTGCAGCTCTATAATAGACACTACATAATTAAAAACTTTGCCTCACAAAGAGAAATTTCAAATTTCTAGAATCTTCACAATTTCAAATTCATTTTTAATTAAATTGTTTTATAAAAGTACAGAAGAGGCACTAGATAAATTAAATAATAAATAATACATATATTGAGTGATGCATTTTTGCTTTCAAAATCGATTAAGTCGTTCCTAACATTGCTTTCTCAATTATTCTCATGGCATTTACAATATTGAATTTCCAAGTCTCGTATTCTTCCCCTTTGGAATATTAAGAATTCGAAATGTCTTTAATCATTTTCGTATTTGAAATCGTTCTGAATTGTTTGAGCTATTGATAAAATGTCTCTACAACAGTAATCTCTATAACAGAACTAAATTTATTACAATCCAAATTCTATTTATAGATTCTTCTTCGGCAAAAAAATTTTAACTTCGAATTTGAGTATTTCCAACTCTCATTCAGATCGATGCTATTCTATTATACACTACAGATGGCGAAGCGAAGATCAGATAAATCGTAAAATTAACCGACACTGCAATAGATATGTTTGGTTTTTATTATCATTAGAGATGACTTATTCAGGATATGCTTTTATTTTATTGGAGAGAAAAAATTGACTATTGATTTCCTGATTGATTTGTTGTTAAAGTTTCTATTAGTTGGGTAAATATAGAAGAATGGGAGGACTATTTGTAACTTAAATCGTCGCTGAGAGCAAATCAAATAATGAAATAAATTTCAATCGTGTTTGTGTGTTTTGCTACTTTGTACGGATCGATTCAGGAATAGAATTGCTTTTTATTTCATCACCTTTAACAAAAATTGCCAGCTCGAAGAAGAAATAACAGACGAAAGAACATAAACGATCAAAATTTTAACTGAATTTTAGGTAAAGTGAATATTTTAGAGCACCAAATGGGCTTGTGTAATTTGTATAAAAACTCTGAAAAAATAAATTGGAAAAAAAAATCACCAAAACTGTTCCGTTCAAAGCTCTCTGTTTCAGCTACTCCGCTGAAATAAAAACATCTCTCCGCCGAAAGATCAAAAGCTTTACGCGACTGGATGAACTCCGAAATAATAAAAGAGTAATCGAATGATACATTATTCGAAATCTCTTTCAAAAGAAACCATTAATGCAATAAATAAAACAAAAACTGTTTTTCAGACGCTGCTGGACGCAAAACTTTCGATTTATAATGTTTTTGGAAGGAAATGATGGTAATAGTTCTAGTTAGTTGCATTCTACAAGAGTTATCTACTGCCTCTTCAATAACTCATTCTCATTCCAACATTTCCAAAGTGGATAATCGATATGGTCACGCTTCGGTAGACGCCAACACCAGACTTTATTCGTGAAAGTCGTCCATAAAAGACCATCATTCATCTGGACGGCTTCCACGTGGACCGCATTAGAGGCATTATACGTCAAAAAAAGACAATGAAGAGAGATAATTGCGCAACAAGTGCCGATTTTGGCACACAAACAACAGCCAATACACGAAAACACAAAAAACTTAAAAAGATACTTCAAAACAGTTTCAAAAAATATATAAATCAAAAACAAAAAGTGCTATTGAATAATTGCTATCTACTATCAAATAAACTTTTATTAACAATTGAGTAAATTTAATTAGACATATTTATGTTAGATTAACTGATTAATAATATTATCGAAAAAAATTACGTTGAAACTAAATAAAGTACTTTGCAATTTTTCCACTCTATAGGATAATCTATTCAGCTTAAAAAGACTTAGATGTCAATCTCCTGTTTAAAATGCCAAACCCTTGATAGACGTTTGATGTCACAAGAACCTACGCATTATTGAAAAATAGCTGCATTAATCTTGAATAAGCTTTTACAGTTTAATTGCGAAACTCAAATATTTTGTCATAATTTAAAAAATTAATTAATCAGAACCGATAATTAATGACTGCATTAATTACTCTGCATATAATTAAACTTTTTATGTATTGAAGAACATTTTAACTTTTTGATTTTTTTACGCAAAACCCATTATAATTATCAGAAAAAAATTGATATTTGAAGCTTTTCTCATGTTGAATGCTATTGTGTTTTAAACGTTTTTAACTGTATTATTTTGTGATATTTGAATAAACTTAATTAGAATATAATTACAAATGATAAATTAAATCTACATCTAATATTTACAATTTTCCACGATTAATTTATTGTGTTAGCTGCAATTGAAATTTTCATATCTTACAAAATAGAAAATTGTAAATGAAGATATTCTTCCTAAGATTTCTTTTCAGATTGAAAATTCAAACTGTATTGATGAGCGATTTTTCGCATTCGAGGATTTTAATAATATTAGTGAAAGACTTTGGAACTTAATTAGAAGTAAATAGGATCCAATAGTCTTTGTGAGTTTGTTCAAATTTTGCCGACAGAGAACCAAAAATTAAAGTCATTTTCGATTTACATTCAAGATAAAAAGATGTTTCAGAGACCAAAACTGAAAAGAAGGTAATGTTCAAGTCGGAATAGACTAGTTCATGTTTCATATTTTAGAGCTAAGCAATTCATTAGAAACATACATAAAATTTGATATAATTTGAGTTTCAGAACTTTTAGTATAACATAAACATTATAAGTAATTAAAGAAGGAGTTTGTTGTTTGAGAAAATAATGAAGACATGAATTAGCTTAGTCTAACCTTAACCTTTTTCGATCTAATTATCCTATTTGTTAATACTTGAAATAGCTCAAAAAGAAATCTTTTAAGAAAAATACAATGTAAAACAAGGATGCAAATTTGAAGAAAAAATACCAAAATGATAATTCCAAAGGCAACCTCAATACGTGGAAAATTATAAAAAATGCACGTGAGTTTAAAGAACTTACAATCTTAAAAATATTTCAATTTTTACAAGAAAAAATCAAATTAATTCATAGAAAAAAAAAAATGTTTTTTCTTTTAGATCTAGTAAAAAATGGAGCACCCTTATTATTTTGTCAGCAAAAATATAAGAAATAAGAATTCGAACAGTTGAGAGGGTATACAAATTTTATTACAAAAATATCTTTTGAATTTCGTTCGAAAATTCAATATTAAATTTGTCTGAATCTATAAAACTTCAAAAAGCTGTCAAATAATATCCAAACATCCACTTGTCTCTCCATCAAAAGTATCTCTTTTTCTCTGCGCATTTCTTTTATGATTGTTCCATTGTATCTTTATCCTCTTGAGTAAGTAATTCCGGATGCTGCGGCCTTTATACAGCCGACATAATGGTGTTTAGAACATATCAATTTACTTGAACGGATACGACTAACTCGTGTGGAAAATATATTCGTGTCGTATGCCGATCCTTGGGGAACTGAATCGACATTAGTCACTCTAGAAGGATTTACAAGAACAGTAAGTTGTGACGATGATGTCTACAATAGTAAGACACCTCTTGCATTTATAACACTTGAACTATTATACATATTATATGAACTATTTAATTAACATCGTAATTAGATTTCTACGGAACGAGAATTGATTTAGACGGAACGGTGTTAATGAAAGTTGTAAAATGGTGAGCTGAGCGATAATTTACATCGTGATGTTTCGGATTTCCATCATTCTATTCAATGCTAAGCGACAAGTTGATTACAAATTTTAATACAAAAGCGTCTGCGATATGATTTTTTTTTTAATATTGGAATTTCAGGTTGATTAATACATTCGTGTCCGTTAAATAATTGACAACTTGCGAACAAATCTCCTTAACCCTTTGACTTTGTCGCTTTGAAGCTCCGCAGGAGATTACAAGAGGACCAAACCCATAATACTATGCATGAAGTTGAGGGATTCAGAAATGGTCCGTTTCAAATTCCATCTGGATGGCTCAGTTGGGAGTAATATGAAGGAACACAGAGGTACAATGAATGGAGGTGTTGTGATTTGGCTTATAAGGAACATAATCCTCTTACTGTATCCAATTAAAAGGGAAAGATAATGCAATGTTGTCATTTCACTGTTAGATTCTAGAAGGTGTACTTTACATTATAGATGAAACGGAAATGTGATTAATCATTTTTTTGAAGAAGATGAGAAATTTTGTCGTTTTATAGTTAAAGACTTGAAGTTATCACTGAGATTTATTAAAGCGTTTCTGCTTTCGTCTGTACCATTATAATGATGTACGCTTTTCCGCCGCTGTGAATATTAAACCTAAGATATGTTCAGGATGAATATTTAAAGAGGATTCAGAGTATTAAGTGTAAACTATATTTGGATATTCAGAATCATGAATATGTATTCATGATTAATAATAATGTGAAATATGAACCAAAAAATATATTCGCCAAAACTCGAGAAAAGTTTAGAAATTCATCTCAAATTATTATTCAATGCGTAATCAATATACCAAATATTGACAAACAGAACGTGTGCAAAGACTTACCATAAAGCCAGTTCAAAATTTTCAAACATGTTGAATTTTTTTGTTAATCAATCCATAATCCATTTTATATACCACGGCAAACAATCAACCAATCAAAACAGAACGTGTCATGAAACTAAACCCAAGGTCCAAATAGATCACGCACAATCGACACTATGTCAACCACACAAAATTATTACCATGAATTTGGAAACCTCAGATCTAGCTAACCCCTAAAAGTAGTAATATTTAATGATGAAATTTCATGCTCAACGATGCAAAAATGTCACTCATCATCGGATATTTTCCGTGAAAAATAGTCGTCTTTCGTGTATATTAAGCGCGTCTAAGTGCTGAAACCCTCCTCTAAGAAATGGATAGATATTCGGGAATTAATACGTCAAAAATGTTTTGTGATGATCGATAACGGATACTAAATTGAAAAAATCACTTTCACATCGACGATGGTGACACTTCCGGTGAAAGATGGAAACTACCGTGGACAAAAAAATATTTTAATAAGGGAGTAACGAAAATGATAAATTATCTCAGCGCGTTTTATCTCCCGTAAGCAATATAAATCATACAGTTACCGTTTTTTTGCGCTACTAATTATTGATTAGGTGTCGGATTACGCTAATCCATGAGCACCCTTAAAAGTTTCGCTCAAAAAGAATTTAACAAAAAAGTTGTTTAAGTGATTTGCAATTAATGGTTTCTGTTTCTTAAGAAGACGATTTTCTTAAAGGCGTTATTATCAGCTTTTATAAAATTAACGCAATCGTAAATCAGGTTATCTTGTATAATTTGAATGAAAACTTTATGATTAAAAATAGTTCATAGAAGATGCAATGTTACAAACAATCTTGAGGATGTTTTCTTGTTTGTTAAGGCATTATTTTAGTGATATTCAAAAACATATTTATATTATCAGTGTATGTTGATGTAGGTTATTTACACTTACATTAAACAAAATAAATAAACATATTTTTTAAAACAGTTTCGTAAATACTGAGATTTGTTTTTAAAAACATAATTTGTGAGTTGCAAAACAAAAAAATTACTGTGCAAACGTAATGAAAGAGATGATTCTTAATAAAAAAAATATTATGGTTTGAATATCAGAAAAATTATTAATTATTTACTGTAATATCGTGGGAATTTCTCAATTTTCTTCCATTTGTGATTTAGAATTAGATCTATTTGGTGAATTATTTTCAACTCTGTGTCACTTCCGGTTAAATTACAAGTAGATTCTAACATTATTATGTTAAATGGGCAATTTAACAATTTTTTGCATTTTCCTATTTATCTTGTAAAACTATTAGATTATGTTTTTTGTTGATTTCTTAATGGACAAAAATTTTTGAAATATTGAATTTTGAAAATAAAAATGGCCCAACTATGAGGAATTGAAATAATTATTTTTTGCGTAATGATCATTAGAGTGTTGCTTAATCTGAACAAAATTTGAGCTGTTTTGTGAAATTATTGCTTTATTTAATTTAGAATGTGAAAAGTAGTATTTGTATTAATCAATAAAAAAAAAATTGTAGTTTGCTGTCCAAACAAAGTTGGGAAATTAAAAACACCCAAAATACTGTTACTGAAGTTGCAAAAGAAGGCAAAAATAAAAATGTTCAATGCGTTTATTTAATTTTTTTACAATTGTGGAAGCCAAAAATCATTATTCAAAAGTTTTCAATTTTCTAAAACTTGATAACAGACTATTATGTTTTCTAATTTATAATCTAAGAAAAACAAATTACTATCAATTACATAAATAAATTTGAAATTCCTTGCAAAAACTCAATTTTATTAATGATTCAAAATCGATGCTTGAAAAAGATTTGATTTATGAAAAAAATGCTTAAGGTTGCCATTTGAAAATTTTAAGATTTTTTGGGAACTGCAAAGCAAAATTTGAATTTTTTCATTCGCTTTGTTTTGAAAGTAAAAAAAATAAGATTTTCAATAAATGATAAAGTAACAATCTAGTAATAATTCGATACAAAATTTCATTTTAGTCTCTGATAGTTACTTATAAAAAAGCATTTGAATGAAATCCAGCAAATGATCACTTTTTTTTAACATTAAATATATCCAAAAATGTTGAATATTGAAAGTATAACGTAAGATTTCCAAAAGACAATTATACTCCCATTTGAAATAATAAAGTCACTAGTTATTTCTATTATAGCCGGAAGTGACATAGAGTTGAAAATAATTTAGCGAATAGATCACATCCTAAAATATAAATGAGAGAAAATCTGATCATAACATTTAATGGTTCTTTATATACTTCTAATGTCTCGACTAAAACTGTATAATTAATTTCTAACTGTATTAACCACAGAAAAAAAGAAAACTTTTGTTAAATTGCTATTGAAAAAATTGCGTGAATGTAAATATTGAAAAAGAGGAACTGGACATAACTTATAATTTATTAACAAGAAAATGTTTTGAAATTACATACTTAGAATGTTGTATAAATCCTTTCCAACCAAATCAGGACAATTTTGAGGTTGCTGAAGGATTCAGCAAGCCAGGTGATTAATAACCTACGGAGTGAGAAAATTCTATGTGGAAGCAAAAAATATTATGAAGATTAGTACAAGTACTCGAAAATCTAAAAATTTTTGTCCAATTAGGTAAATAGGTTCTATTCAGAGCATAAAAAACTGTAATTACCAAGTTATTGGAAAATAGCTAGTTCTGTTATTAGGAGTGAAAAAATTTCACTTTGAGTAAATTTATAAATCCATCTAAATAATTACGAGATTTTACGAGCTAGAGAATACTGAAAGAAAAGTAGCATAGCATATTCAAATGTTTCCAAAAAAGACATCAAGAACATTGTAGACAAGAAAGAGTATTATTATACACTAAAATGTCATGAAAGCCTGAGCTTATAAAAGTAAAGAACGCCAAATACTATTAAAATGTTACTTTCATATTTTACGACGTTTTTGAAGATGATTGTTATTGTTGAATCTAAATTGCAAAATGACTCTTCTATTAAATCAAGAATTCTAAACACTCAAGTATCAAAAGAGCATTTTGTGTAAGAAGTGCGTAAAGTTAATTGCTATGCAAACAAGTAAAGATAGAAGTAAGCTTTAAAAATTACACAAAGCTGGTTGTAAATAAAAGTTCAAACTGTTTGAAAGCCAAGGGAAAAATGTTCATAGATAAATAATTTTTTGTATATCATCAAGGAATAAAAAGCCTAGCCAAAGATAGAAACTTCCATTAAAGTTTAAACAATCAGAATTGCAGAGAACTTTGATACAATAGCGCGGACTCAGACGATTGGAAAGTGTTAGATTCAACATGCATCGTTTTGCAATAAAACTCAATGGCCTTTTCCTTTTGTTTTCGATCAAACTACGATTAATCGAAAGAATTTAGAATTCTCCAAAGGGCTTTCTGTTTGCTTTTGCAGACAATGTTTGCTTTGACCAAACACGCAGTTTGGTAGCAAAACTTGTATAAAAGTTCTTCTCCATCGTTAGAAAGTCCAAAGTAAATTTGTTTCAACCAGAAATCGAAGCGAAACATTGACGGTATACATAGAAACTTTGGTAATTACGCACCTTTAATCCGTTTATGTTTAGTTATTTTATGTAGAAAATCAATTACTTGGAGTATTTTGATATCTAATTAATTAAAGTCCCCTTTTACTCTAAAAATCATTTTTTTATCATGAAGCGAGAAAATAATCTCTCGAGTATAAAACAAATAAAATAAATTA